>CM064576.1:8256423-8314636 GCA_032716605.1 Paralithodes platypus | reverse complement strand
GATCTTGCCATGAGCCATGTTAATTTTTCTACTACACAGTTTCACGGTGGTTTGTGCCGGCCATGGTTGACTTGGGGAATAAGTTGCCAAATGAGCTAGTCAATTCACCTCATTTCTCCATTTTTAAGTCTCGAGTTAATGCTTTTTGCAGCATTAATTCTAATTTTAAACTTATTGTATTCTATTTTATTGTATTATATTTATACTTGATATCCTCCACTGCATAATATGTTATCTGTGTTTAATATGTGTATATGTACAGTACAGTATACAGTATATGTTTTTATTTTTTCCTAAGTTGCCGTAGTCTCTCTCTCTCCAGTGCCTCCGGGTGTTTTGTGTGGATTCATCTTGATGGTGTTTGCACCCTGGTTGGAGACTTCGGCATCTCATATAATAATAGTAATACTATATATATATATATATATATATATATATATATATATATATATATATATATATATATATATATATACAGTATATACATATATATATATAGAAAAGGGGGAACGGGCAAGCACCACCCCGTTCCTAGCTTCTAGGGTAGGAGGAGTAGGGGGTAACCCTTAACCACGGACTTTCACTTCTGGGTGTACAGTTTGCCGCACATATTCTATTCTGTTTGGGTCGTGATTTGGCAGTGCTGCACCCGCTCAGTGGCAGATTAAGGGGGGGGGGGGCTTTAGGAGCGGTAGCCCTGGGCCCAAGCCTCAGGTGGGGCCCATGAATATTGAGATTTTTTTTTAACCTCAAGGTAAGTTGCCCCTTGAAAGTGGTTTTCTATTATATCGTCACATCTGAGAATGGTCAGCAACCGTTTTGACAATTACCCTCTTAGTCCTTTGGCAATGCTATTATGTTAATGTCTAAACAAATATTTATGCCGTGTTACGTTATTACCAAAACGAACACAATCTTTATTAGGTGAAATCTTTATTTTCTCATCAACTTTAAGCTAAATATTTTTAGTCACGTCGCAACCGCCATCGTTGGTGATCATATCAGCTAACAGGCTAGTGCTTCGTGCCAGTACCACCTCTTATTGTTTTTGGCCAGGCTATATTGAATTTTTGTACAACTATTAAGTTCTCCTGGCTCATGATATTTATTAAGGTAGGTTGAGACAATATATGTTTGTGAAATGTATGATATATATGTGATGCATTGAAGCCTATCGCGATCAAAAGTAGGCTAAACATTAGACATATTGACAATAAATGTTACAAATATGAGCAGATCGGAAATATAAATTGAGATTATTGAGTGTATGAAGTCTGGCAAAAATGAAGACAACATTGGGATATATGTATGTTTTATATTCATATTAATTTTTATAATAATCTTGGGATCATGTAACATATTTCAATCAATCACTCAATTCAATTTTATTTCGTAGATAAACTATATTTAGAGGATAGGCCTAGCCTAGGCTGCTGCTGCCTGACCTTTTCATAATTCAGATCGTTCGAGTTAGACTTTGGGCAGGCTAGACAACAGCCTAGACAACTCTATAAAGAGCAGGGTTAGTTTAGTATCTACAATTTAAAAATGTAGCCTGATTCTTTTTTGTCTACACAGTTCCAATGGCCCAGTCATCCAGTGTACATTTAGCCTACTTTTTTCACTGCAGCCTGTTCGTCATGTAGAGCATTGTAGGCTGTAGCATTATTCCAATGAATGAACATTTTTTTTTAAGGCTAAATTAAGATTTTCTTTTATGTTATCTTTTAATAAAATCATCCATGCTAATACATATAACAGGCTGAATTATTGTCAAGTTTCCTGATTGTAAAGGATCAAATGAATCTGCTTTTTTAGTGTTTGTGCGTCCACTGATCCAAGGGGATCAGTGGAGGCAGCTAGGTGAGGGTCAGGGGGGCCCAGTCCATCTCACAGCCCTGGGCCCAATACACGCTTAATCCGCCACTGCACCCACTTCCCTAACCCCCCTCCCTCACTCCACCTCTTTATGGTAGGAGGGGGGATGAGGGAGGGGGTTGGGGAGGTGGATGCAGTTCTGCCAAATCACGAACCCAACAGAATAGAATAGGTGCGGCAAACTGTACATACTGGCATAAAGTTAAGTTTCAAAACAGCTTAGTATGCGCTCTTCCTCATCTCTTACATTTACATCATAAGCTGTTTGAGTTTTTGCTCGTCATGTACATTAATTGTTACATTGGACACTAAACAAAACACATTCTGATTCATAAATTATTTAATTATTTAATTAGACACACATACATAGGAATGCTTATGTATGAACAGATAAATAAATATAAAGAGATTGTGTCCATACATACAGCAAACACTCTTTAACCCGAGGAGCGCATAATTCAGGTAGTCAAAAGTGCCGCTTATGCGTAACTAAGCCCTTCGATTCTGACAGAAAATATTATATTTAGCATATATAGCTATATTTCTTCTCCATGTGCATATATTTTACTTATATGATGAACATATGAACATTGAAGAGCAATAAAAGAAGTGGGAACAGCAATTGGGAGGTGGGAGACATATATTTTTAAAAGGGCTGTCATATTCTGAGGCGGCCGGCCGAGAGACGTACATTTCACCTCTGCAAAGTCTCGCAAGCTACTGAGCAACCCGGGAAAGATCTCACACTGCTAGAGGGTCTCTATATGACTCAGCCCTGTCTCCTAGCCTACCTGAAGATAATGGGCGCAGTAAATAACCGATAAATGAGGGAAATAAGAGGAAAAATAGCCGATAATTGAGGAAGTGGGAAATGTAGAGGAAGGGAGGGGTTAGGAGACATGTGGATGAGTGGTGAAAGGTACTAAAGGGGAATGATCTCACCCAATCACATAATGCTTTGCTTTGAGTGCCCGTGTGCCATTTGGAAGGTTTTTTTCATGGTCTTGCTTCCTTGAGGCATATCACATATGCTATACAGATACTTTTGAGAGGCTTATTGCGCTTGCCGGGTTAACCCTTATTTAGCGGCGAGCAACATAAGTCGAGTTAAATAAAGCTGGACTATGTGGCGGCGCTCGACATAACTCGAGTGGCAATTTCAGCACGTAATGTGGCTGAGAGAGAGAGACAAGTGGTGGCAGGAGACTAGCGAGCGTATGACTGCTCCAGACCACCGCGGCGAACCTACTGACACAAATCTCAGCTCCCTCCTCCTTCTCACTCGCTACATACTCAATTATGTACTGAAAGTACCGAATTACCTGCTTTTTGCACTCGCGTTGCACGGTTATTGCAAGAAAACTATCCATCATACAAGGATCGTTATGGTGTCATTCGAAAGCTCTGTTTATGCCCTTTCAGGGATAGGTACTTGTTTTACGTTCTGGGTCTTATTTAGGCATGAAAATGATCACGTAAACAGCCCTATTTTGGCTAAAAACACCCCGCTGTGCGGTACACATAAATAAACCGCATAGGCCGCTCGTAAGGTGTTAATGAAAGCCAAATACTTGTCTATGGTCTGTTTTTTAACCCTTCCTGCCCGGGTGTCATTTGCCCGGATGTCCTTTTAAACTCTGTAAGCTTGAAAGCCTATTAAGCGTGGTTTGAAAGCCGTGCGGCGAAACGTTTGTAAACAAAGCCGGTCGGAGCGACGCGCAGCTTCAAAAACAAGAAGAAGAAGTCGGACTTTTGTTATTGTTGTTTGGTAGAACAAAAATTAGTGTTCGTAGGTGTCCGATATTGCTAAAGCAGCATCAAAACTCTCTCCCTGGAAATCGTCATCACAACTGAACCAGGTGACCTAAAGAGCTCCACTCAATGCCAGTCTACAGATACAAAACAGGGCTACATTTTGAAATTTGTGTGAATTCTTTAGTAGTTAAAATAACAAAAATCGGCCTATTACAACTTTTTTGGGCCAGATCGCCCGGATAGGAGTGCTGTCATTTAGAAGGCCAGCCCGGGGGGGGGGGGGGGGGTTAAAAGACGTTAAACAGCCAAAGTTTTGTTTTTGACGATAAAGCGATTGCGTAGCACTCTTTTTTTTTTCACCATTTTACATAATCACTAATCCAGGCATTTACTAATTTTACTAATTATTTACCAAGACATTGTATTTAAAACTCATGTTTTTATTCAGGAAGTTATGTCACCTGATAGCCAACTCACTTTATAAAAGTCCTGGCGATTATTCGATTTGCATTTCTTTCTGAGATGACGAGGTCTGGGCAAGATATGCCAAATATATCCAACCACCTGCTACCGTCTACACACAAGATCTCAGACCAAATCTGCCGCATTTCTTCCATAAGAAGCCAGGAACCACAGCCCGGGCCCTCCAGGACCAAGGACCACCATCAAGATCAAGTCAGAAAACGGGATTCAACCATACCAGAATACGCGCCCCCAAGAACAGCTCTCATAGAAAACGAAGAGCATGGGAATTCCAGGGATAACTCCTACAACCACCAAAACCAACCAGTGACAATTTGTGACACACCCGAGTGTATGCACATTAACTATAAAAAAACCCAGTGCCCCCCAGAAAAGTACCAAACTCGTTATGAAGAGAGTAATAGCATTGCAAGTAAACAAGCCCTTTTAGATTTAACTTATCCCCTCAGTACTATATGAAGAAAACCCCAACTCTAACCAAACCCCCCAAATTAACATATCACTCCCAAATAACCACCAGGTCAAACCTAGGGCGCACTCCACTCTTCTTACAGACCTTACACAAAGAGCTTTTGACGGCATCAACTCAGCCAGACTACCACACAGATCACTACTTGCCACACTCGACATTAGTAAAGCCTTCGATGCCATCCCCCACCAAACAAACAAAATCTACGACACAAGCATGCACAACAACACAAAAAGGTGGCTGGCCAACTTCCTAGCAGGCAGATGTGCACACGTATCTTTCGCCGGTCAGTCATCTAGCATCAGAAATTTCCCAACCGGCGTCCAGCAAGGATCCGTCCTGTCGCACGCACTATTCAATCTGTACATCCATTATATAAATACACCCAATACACCCCAAATAAACATAGCCTTCTACGCAGATGACATAACACTCACATGCACACACCAAGACCTAGACACAGCATCACGTCTCCTTCAACCATATCTCAACACATTACATGACTGGTGCACTACAAACAGACCAAGCCAAATCCACCGCAACCCTCCTCACAAGCTGGACAGATCACAAATACACCCCACAACTCACCATAAACAACACATCCCTAACACACACACACTTACCCAAAATCTTAGGAGTAACATATGATACTCTAATGACATTCAAAGAGCACACCACAAACATGAAAAAGAAACTGACACCCAGACTTAACGCCCTCAGGTCACTTGCCTACACAAAATTTGGACACAACAAAGAAACCACCACCACAGTTTACAAACAATACATAAGATCAGTGATGGAATACGCAAGTGCTTCTAACCTAGCTGAAACACATCATAAGACCTTACAGACTATTCGAAATAAAGCCCTAAAAATCATCAAAGGCTGCACAGCTACTACACTTACAGATCACCTACATCAAGAAACCAAAGTCCTCAAAGTCAAAGACCATCTGGACATGTGAGGCACTCAATTCCAGGCAGAAGCTTCCACGAACCAACACCACCCACTACGCTACATGGCAACACACCCACAGACACCAATAAATATCAAAACAACACTTAGAACACAAATACTGTCTTCTCTCCCTCCCTACCCACCCAAAACCAGCTTCCAGAAGCACATCCATACTCATATCTCTCGCCGTTCCATCCAATCACTCGTAGACAACACGCAGCTGCAGGCACGACCTCCAGAAATCCATCCTTCTGAATCCTCCCTTCCTTGCGAGGACAGAGTCCACCTGGCCAGGCTGATATGCGGACACCATCCAGCTCTTCTGAGCTATCAGAGAGACTGGATGACTCCGTCGTCGACACCTGCCCGGGTTATAACACAGCACCCCTTACCATTAAATAAATCATAGAAGACTGCATTTCACACAACCACTTATGCCAACAACACAATTTACACTTCTTGAGAGCTCTGTGGGAAAGCCCGACCGTGGCTATGGCCTTCCTTAGGGACTCGGGGCTGTTCGGCAAGGCAGCTTAGGGAACAACAACAACAAGAACAAGCTAGGGCAAATAAAAAGACCACAACTCCCCAAGCATCATCCTCGAACAAGTCACACAGACAAACAAATATTAGTGCAACTCCTTCCATTCCTAAACTCAAAATCAGGGTATCACACACAATTTTTATAAATGATCTCCTCAACTGTACCTCAATTCCCATCCATTCATACGCAGACGACTCAACCTTACACAACTCCATTAGTTTTTCAGAACGCCCCAGCCAGCAATCCCTCAATGACAAACGTAATGAAGCCATAGAACTCTTAAATTCTGATCTAAATGCTATCTCCAATTGGGGCAGAGAAAACCTTGTTACCTTTAATGCTTCCAAAACCCAATTTCTCCATCTATCTACCCGTCAGGATCTCCCAGCGGACTATCCCTTATTCTTCAACATACAAAAATCAATCCTTCATCTTTTCTCAATATTCTTGGTGTCTCTTTTTCTTCTGCTCTCAGTTGGAAGGACCATATTACCAGTCTTGCTAAGGCAGCCTCCCAGAAGCTGGGTGTGCTCAACCGCCTTAAGGGGTTCTTTTCCCCTGCACAGCTTCTTGCTCTGTACAGGGGCATAGTGCGTCCTTGTATTGAGAATTATTCACATGTGTGGTGTTACGACCGGGACACGTATAAAACAAGGGCTCTTAATCATTGGACTAGAAAGGCACACAGCCACAACGGTAACACTAGATCCAACCCTCGAACTTATAATGCCGGCGCACAAAAACACCTATACCCTCCAGAGTTAAATCTGCGATAGCGGTGTATCCTCTAACTCGGTATAAATGCACTACTACTACAGGCTGATGATCTCTGATACAGCCTGATCACAACAACATACAATTACGTTAATAATGTATACAAGGAAAAAGATAGAGAGCTTAATTAAATCACTGGAATGATTTAATGCAAACAAGAAGAAGGTATAATTAAAGTTACTCTAAACAATAATAAACTGTCACTCCTATATTAAAGAAAGTGAATGAAAGTCCTAAAGCATCGAACAGGAATCTTCTGAAGAAAGTCTGATGCTGCTTAAGATGATCGAATCGGATTTTGAACTGTTATATAAAGCAGGAACAAGATATGACAAATGTATGGATATACAGTGTTAACTGGCACGGGACTAACAATAAATGCGCAATAGTATTATCTCCAACAACCAAAGAAGTACTTCCTCAGGCAACGCAAAAGCCTGCTCGGGTTGTGCAACTCAACAACAACCAAGGCTTACAATTAACGTGAATAAAAATGCTGCATACATAACATAAGAGTTTATAATCCTAATCGGGTGTCTGCTAGGCGAATAAAGTCTAGCTGGGATGTCGTAGTCTAGGAAACAATGGCTGAGCAAGCGGCTCGTAGCCTAGCGAGGTCCTTAAGACTGTACGGCCAAATTACGTTAAATGACGGGGTGCTCTCTTGAGAGATCCAGATCGCTAGAATCTGGTTCTCTCCTGGCGACCCTCTTCAAGTCAAAGCAAAACGAGTTAGCACAGTGTTGGGTGGCAGAGGCAAAAGCCCTCACTCGCAACACAGTGCTAAACTCACAAGGTACACAGTCAGAAAGACAACCTAGGCTTCCCACGTATCCGTTGCGATTGTACAAGTTCAACAAAACCTGGTACACATCGGAAATCACAACATCAATAGCCTCACCCCAGTCTAGCATTAAATAGCCCAGCAGACAACCAAGAAATAGGTAGGGAGACACCGCGAGTGTGTCGAACCTCTACAGACAAAATGTTAACCCCTCCAAAATGTCTAACTAAACATGAATTATCTGAGAGCTTCAGCATATAATACGATGGCCGATATATGAAATCGTGCAGAACCAAAGGGGAGTTATGATGTTAAATAGATTAGAAGCATAAGAGGTAAGAAGTTGAGAGAGAGAGAAAGTGTTCTATTGATGGAAGTCGGGGACAGATGGCAAGGGAGGTGTGAAGGGTATGCTGGTCAGGCAAACTCTGAGCAAGGAAGGCACAAAGGCAGCAGGGAGTGCGGGTGGGACTACCTCCTGCAGCGGCTTGAGGGCGGCAAGACGGCCAGCCACTCAGAGGGCCCGACCGTGGGATGACGTCACCGAGACAACACGTAACACTACGCGTACTACCCTCTGCCTCCTGAACTTACTCACTCACACTCTCTAGCTGTATCATTCAGTCTTATACATTAAACTTATAACTGATGATATAAAATATAATGCATTGTCACAGACGAAAATAAAGACCACTTCTATACTGCCTGTGACATGACGATTCACAAGAAAGAAAGTATAACATTCTCTGATAACTGTAGCCCATTTCACTGCCCTGGTGAGCGCTAGTGGCTACTGGGAGGCGATTCTGCCAACGCCGGTAGGCGTCTCACCCCGCCCAAGATATGGGACGCTCAACATTAGGCGAGCACCATATCTGACAAGGCAGAATGCCGACAAGACCAGCCACAACCAGCCACTCCGCCAGAAATTAAATGCAAAGCTCAATCATAAACAAAACAACATTTCAGCATAAATAAAATCTTATAACCCCTCCCAAACATAATAGTATAATTTTTAGCCTGCTATGCTCCCAGAGCGAGCTTCACAGAGCCCAGCCTCCTAAGTGAAAGACGGTTCAACTTAGGACTTTAGCTATAACATTGGCAACTTACAATTAACTATCAAAAGAAAGAGTTTTTATGTGATTTTTGTATTTAATGTTAATGTTGTTTTTGACGGCTGCTCTACAGGGGCAAGCCTGATTTTTCTCCACTCTCAACACACACTGACTGAACGGCGAGGGTTCTCCTGCAATCAGACCCTCCCGTGACAAACAATCAGCCAAAACATGATCAGTGCCCTTAGCATGCCACACATCCAACTTGTGTTCCGGCAGCACAACAACACCTGACATTGATAACCTGCCCAGTATATCACAAGACTGTGCCGGCACTTCTCTTCGCTCTTTCCGGCAACGTGGCCTGCCAATAACCTTTCACTAGTTCTATCTTCGTGACGAGCGAGGCAGCCCGATGCGGTCTATGGTATCGTCAACTCTAGGTAATGGATAGGCGTCTGTCAGGGATAATGCTTCCACACTCTTGCAATCACCATACACACGGATCTTGCCACTCAACTCAGGTTGCAAACTCACTGGCAATGACCACTCACGATATCCCTTATCCCTCAGACCCTTGGGCAATGGATAGGTGTCTGTCAGGGATAATGTTTCAACACTCTTGCAATCACCATACACACGGATCTTGCCACTCAACTCCGGTTGCAAACTCACTGGCAACGACCACTCACAATATTCTTTATCCCTCAGACCCTTTTTCCACATGTCGTCTAGCTCTGTTTTCACTTCAGGCTTTTTAGCAGGATTTATACGGTAGGGAATAAAACTGAGCCTTGCACTGTCTCCAGCCTCCATGTCAGATTCTACCCCGTACATCAGGCCTGGAGAAGCAACAAACATGCGGATGCACTGCCACAGCCTAGTAAACAACTTATCTCGCAGAACAACATGCCTAGTGCCCTCCCACAACCCAGCCGAGACCGCAGCTTCTAACCTGTAGTCTCCCTCCTTCTCCACCTTCGTCCCTAGAACAGCCAGGTCATGAGAGGGACAATCAGTACCACCTGTTTGCAACATTTACCACCAAAACAATTTCGCCGTCACTCCCATAGTTCATTATTGCTAAGGCTTCCCCGCCGATACCGTACATCCGCACCCCCGCATTCCTTACGACTACATCTGCCTGCGCAGCATCACCGCTTTTAGTGACATGGCCAGATACAGTCGGTCTATGGTAGGGTTGTTGCATTCGACTAGAGCAGCATTGGGAGGCAATGCGACGACCGGGCACATCCACTCCACAGCCAACCTCACCAATCTGCTCAATGTCCTCCTTCTGACCACCACCCTTGGCAGCCATGGGTCGACCCTGACCTGACAACCATGTCCAAGCCTCGTCGCCCACCTTGAACCACCGAAACAACGAGGCTAACGGTCTGCAAACACTCAAGTGACCTGCCCGCGGAACATCTTGCACCGCCTGAGTTGTGAGGCTCGGGTGCTCGGCACTACCAGTGGGGTATGAACCGAGCTGGTGCTGGAGCGCTGCACACTGCTGCTCAGGCAGGTGCTCTAGCGCTTCCACAGCCACCAGACTCGTGCCCCCGCCCACTGCTCCGCCGAGACATGACAATCACAACTCTCCTCCACCTGTGCCCTACTGCCCCCCTCTCCTTCTCCACCTTGGCCGCTGCAGACCAACGCAGGGACAGTAGGCGGCTCAGGTGGTTGCCTCACAAACTCCTCCAACAGGTTCACATGACATGTTTCCCCGTCCTCGTGCTCGATAGCCCCGTTCCCACAACTCTCCTCCAACTGGGAACTACTAAGTCGCGGAGTGCCATCATGCCCAACCATGTCACTAGGGGTGACAGGTTCTGGGGCCACTCCGGAGCTCACCTCTGAGTCAAGTACTAAGCCGCTAAGGAGAGCCGCTGGAGCAAAACTCACAAAACTCCCAACTTTAGCTTTCTCCTTCCGACCTTTCCTCCGCTGGTCTGAAGACTGAGGAATAGGCTGTGACACTTTCGATGCAAGAGTTCTTGTAACAACGCAAGCCATAGGTTGTACTTGACACTTCTCTACCCACTCCTGTTCCTCCCTACTCACGTCGGCCGGCTCCTCGGCAACGACTAAGGGTGAAACCTCAGAAGTAGGCACCGCAAAGTCGTTGCCGAGAAGGAGGTCGACGCCCCCAACAGGCAAGTTCTCCACAATTCCAACATCCAACTCTCGTGTCACACCATCTACCTCCAGTTCCATCCTGACCAACGGGTATGACCTGGTAGCATTGATACCTTGCACCACAACCACCCGTGCCACGTTTATTGGTCTACCAGTAAAGTTCTTCATCAAAATCTGAGAGGCACCCATGTCTCGCAACAGCTCAACTCCATGCTTCTTACCAGCCCACTTCACGCAGCCACGCCCTCGATGGTCGCAAAAGACATCGCGGACAGGGTTCGAGCCTTCCGGATTCTTCTCCACTGGCTGTGTCCCAGCCTCTGACGTTATACCCCGGGCAAACTCAGACGACTTCGGGGACACCCCAATGTTGCGAGCCAAAGACACAATTGCATTAGGTATCTTGCTAGGACAAGCTCTTGCAAAATGCCCCTTCTCATGACAATGAAAACACTCTAACTCCTCCTTGGGCTTCCCTTGAGGTGGGGAAGGGCCCGGATCCTTCTTAAACGGGACGGTATTAGGTTTATGGTCAGACTTAATATCATTGCTCTTGTTGTTATTGTTATATGGTGTATCACTGACTCGGGGGGGTGGAGTGTTGCGCCCCTGGTTACCTGCATCGTTCCGTTGTGCAGACCCGCACCCACGAATCAGCGATAGCCTACGGTCAGCCATCTCAGCTGCCTCCTGAAGAGTTTTCGTGTATTTTTCTTTAAGATTCAACGTCAGATCGCCGCCCGTACACTTGAAAAATTGTTCTAGAAGCATCAGCTGTTTCAACTCCTCAAACGTCGATGCCTTCTCAGAACGCAGCCAGTTTCTAAATGCATCGAACAGATCCCGGGCATGCTCAAGAAAAGTGCACTCACGACCCTTCGTTACACCCCGGAACTTCAATCTGTACGTCTCTGGTTGTAACTCGTACGCCCGCAGAACAGCTTCCTTCAATACCTCATAATCGATGCAAGACTCCAAGGGCA
The DNA here is from genome assembly GCA_032716605.1 of Paralithodes platypus. NCBI lineage: Eukaryota > Metazoa > Arthropoda > Malacostraca > Decapoda > Lithodidae > Paralithodes > Paralithodes platypus. The sequence goes on along the minus strand of CM064576.1, from coordinate 8,302,806 downwards.
ACGCATCATATGCCTTGAGTCCTTTGCCAACCAACCTAGAGGAGACAAGGGCTGCCCACTTAACCTCGGGCCATTGGTGCTCCCGGCACTTCTTCTCAAAGCGCATGAAGAATTCGGTGATACCCGACTCGTCAAATACAGGGACTAACTTAAGAAGGTGCGATAAAGACTGATCAAGACCTCGATTCCCAGAACTGAGACGCTGCCCTGTTGACTCCACCCGAGACTTCTCAAGATCTATGTCTACACAGTACATGGTCTTTCTCTCCTCAGACTGAAGCTCAGCCTCACGTATGGCCCTTCTCTCATGAACCTCATATCTGGCCTTTCTCTCCTCAGCCTGAATCTTAGCCATCTCAAACTGCCGCTGCTGCTGCTCAGATTCCCGCTGCTGCTTAGCCATCTCAAGCTGGAAGAGCATATCTGGAGTCAAACCTTGAGGAGGAGGAGATGCAACATTTGGAGACCCACCTAGTGATCCACCCAGGGGCAAACCATGCTGCCAGTGACTATCGGCCTGCTGGAACGTCCTCTGATCCGGTGTTCTAGAGAGCATGATGGGAGTAGAGTGGAGTGGGGGCTTGGCCGAAGGTGCCAAAGCACCCACTCCACCCTGTGCACCACGCACCCCGCCCAGCACACATGCCACCAGGTCATTTCTCGTCATGCTGCTAGTGCCAACATGCCCCATGACCGTGGCCAAACACTGGAGACCATACCGATCAATCCCCGCCACCCGGTCAATAATAATAGGCATCTCCAAAAATTTCCTTGCATCCTCTTCACTAGTTACTACTCCAATATCATCTAACAAACCCCGCTTCTGCACCTCAGGGCCTGCTTCCCGTACTGTGTCCTCACTGTACATTGATCCGTCGTCCAACAGAGTGTCCACCGAAAATTCTCAACGTTTATAAAAAAAAAGGAGTACCTAAACTCTCATGTAGCACTATTCACTCAAAAATATAAAATGCTTGAAGACTCTTAAGTGTTATACTACTTGCCAAAAGAAATCCGTGTCCATATATTCCTTTACAAAACAAAAAAAAAATGACCACAACACTCCTGCAATATTTCTCTAAGTTCACAAAATCCTGAGCAAGGTCGCAATTTGTTACGACCGGGACTCGTATAAAACAAGGGCTCTTAATCATTGGACTAGGAAGGCACACAGCCACAACGGTAACACTAGATCCAACCCTCGAACTTATAATGCCGGCGCACAAAAACACATATACCCTCCAGAGTTAAATCTGCGATAGCGGAGTATCCTCTAACTCAGTATAAATGCACTACTACTACAGGCTGATCATCTCTGATACATCCTGATCACAACAACATACAATTACGTTAATAATTTATACAAGGAAAAAGATAGAGAGCTTAATTAAATCACTGGAATTATTTAATGCAAACAAGAAGAAGGTATAATTAAAGTTACTCTAACAATAATAAACTGTCACTCCTTTATTAAAGAAAGTGAATGAAAGTCCTAAAGCATCGAACACGAATCTTCTGAAGAAATTCTGATGCTGCTTAAGATGATCGAATCGAATTTTGAACTGTTATATAAAGCAGGAACAAGATATGACAAGTAAATGGACATACAGTGTTAACTGGCACGGGACTAACGATAAATGCACACTAGTATAATCTCCAACAACAAAAGAAGTACTTCCTCAGGCAACGCAAAAGCCTGCTCCGGTTGTGCAACTCAACAACAACCAAGGCTTACAATTAACGTGAATAAAAATGCTGCATACATAACATAAGAGTTTATAATCCTAATCGGGTGTCTGCTAGGCGAATAAAGTCTAGCTGGGATGTCGTAGGCTAGTAAACAATGGCTTAGCAAGCGGCTCGTAGCCTAGCGAGGTCCTTAAGACTGTACAGCCAAATTACGTTAAATGACGGGGTGCTCTCTTGAGAGATCCAGATCGCTAGTATCTGGTTCTCTCCTGGCGACCCTCTTCAAGTCAAAGCAAAACGAATTAGCACAGTGTTGGGTGGCAGAGGCAAAAGCCCTCACTCACAACACAGTGCTAAACTCACAAGGTACACAGTCAGAAAGACAACCTAAGCTTCCCACGTATCCGTTGCGATTGTACAAGTTCAACAAAACCTGGTACACATCGGAAATCACAACATCAATAGTCTCACCCCAGTCTAGCATTAAATAGCCCAGCAGACAACCAAGAAATAGGTAGAGAGACACCGCGAGTGTGTCGAACCTCTACAGACAAAATGTTAACCCCTCCAAAATGTCTAACTAAACATGAAATATCTGAGAGCTTCAGCATATAATACGATGGCCGATATATGAAATCGTGCAGAACCAAAGGGGAGTAATGATGTTAAATAGATTAGAAGCATAAGAGGTAAGAAGTTGAGGAGAGAGAGAAAGTGTTCTATAGGTGGAAGTCGGGGACAGATGGCAAGGGAGGTGTGAAGGGTATGCTGGTCAGGCAAGCTCTGAGCAAGGAAGGCACAAAGGAAGCAGGGAGTGTGGGGGGGACTACCTCCTGCAGCGGCAGGAGGGCGGCAAGGCGGCCAGCCACTCAGAGGGCCCGGCCGTGGGATGACGTCACCGAGACAACACATAACACTACGCGTACTACCCTCTTCCTCCTGCACTTACTCACTCACACTCTCTAGCTGTATCATTCAGTCTTATACATTAAACCTATAACTGATGATATAAAATATAATGCATTGTCACAGACGAAAATAAAGACCACTTCTATACTGCCTGTGACATGACGATTCACAAGAAAGAAAGTATAACATTCTCTGATAACTGTAGCCCATTTCACTGCCCTGGCGAGCGCTAGTGGCTACCGGGAGGCGATTCTGCCAACGCTGGTAGGCGTCACAGTGGGGAGGGTCCTCTCACACCGCTCTCCTAGACAAAGTTGAAAGGAAGGCCTTTCGTATCATTAACTCCCGTCCACTCACTAACTCTCTGCAATCTCTCTCTGTCCGCCGCAATGTTGCATCTCTCTCGCTGTTCTATCGCTACTATAATAATTAGTGTTCCTCAGAGCTTTCCCAGTGTATACCACCTCCTTTACGTAGGGCACGTGGTACCCGTCTTGCAATTCAATCCCACCCCTACTCTGTGCAACTCTCCAACCCAAGAGTGAAACGTTACTCTCAAATTTCTTCTACTCAACAGCTGAGCTTTGGAACTCTCTCCCAGAATCAGTCTTTCCCTCTTCCTATGACTTAAATTGCTTCAAACTCTGTGTGTCCAGGCATTTTGGCTCGAACATCCCTTGATTTTGGCCCTGTCACTCTTTCAACTATGGGGGAGGCACTCGCTATAGGCAGTTCTGCCTTTTGCCTCCCTCAATCACATAGAAAAAACAAAAACAAAAACAAAACATTACCCCGAGATCAAAGCCCCCTGGTGCCGACCAAAAAGGAGTTACTACCTGCACTGAACAAGGTTAAATGAAGCAATCAGCCTACTGGCCTAATTCCAATTTTGGAATACGAGATCGGTATCCCTAAGTTAGAAAGAGATCAGTCAAGTGAAGCCTCTAGTGAAGAACTTCCTGTGCTGTTAACAAGTTGTCAACATTCGGTAATTCGGGGACTTACAAGAACACATGCAGGAAGTTCCAATATCTTAGGTGGATCTAGTAGCTTGGATGCTGATCTAGATGCTAGATTAGTATCTCTGTACCAAACCGATGCTCATAATAAATCTCGAGTAAAATCAACATCCCAGTTCAGTGCAGACAGTATTCGAGAATGTCGTGTGGAGAGAAAGAAGAACCAAGATACTGTAGAGCCAGGCGCATCGAGTTGTTTGGTCACAAACCTAGTGAGCGTGTGTGAAGCTTCCGGGTCCCTGTGATCAACCGTTGGACAACTTGGACTAGTGCAACGTGCTCGCCAAACGCTCTACTAATACCTTTCCTCCACTTTTTTTTTTTTTTTTTTTTTTCTATGTGAGTGAGGGAGGCAAAAGACAGAACTGCCTGTAGCGAGTGCCTCACCCAGAGTTGAAAGAGTGACAGGGCCAAAAGCAAGGGACGTTTGAGCCAAAATGCCTGGACACACAGAGTTTGAAGCAATTTAAGTCATAGGAGGACGGAAACACGGATTCTGGGAGAGAGTTCCAGATCTCAGCTGTTGATTAAAAGAAAGTCTGAGAATAACGTTTCACTCTTGGGTAAGAGAGTTGCACAGAGTAGGGGTGGGATTGTGTTGCAAGATGGGTACGACGTGCCCTACGTAGGGGAGGTGGTATACACTGGGAGAGCTCTGAGGAACACTAATTATTATAGCAGCGATAGAATAGCGAGAGAGATGCCACATTGCGGGGGAGAGGGAGAGATTGCAGAGAGTTGGCGCGTGGACAGGAGTTAATGATACGAAAGGCCTTCCTTTCCACTTTGTCTAGAAGTGCGGTGTGAGAGGATCCTCCCCACATATGTGAACAATACTCAACACAAGGACGCACCGTGCCCCTGTACAGAGCAAGAAGCTGGGAGGCTGCCTTAGCAAGACTGGTAATATGGTCCTACCAAGTAAGAGCAGAAGAAAAAGGGACACCAATAATATTGAGAGTATTGATTTTTGTATTGTTGAAGAATAAGGGATAGTCCGCTGGGAGTGCCGGACGGGTAGATAGATGGAGAAAATGGGTTTTGGAAGCATTAAAGGCAACAAGGTTTTCTCTTCCCCATTTAGAAACAGTAGTTCGATCAGAAGCTAAGTGTTATATGGCTTCATTACAATTGCCTTTGAGGGATTGCTGGCTGGGGCGCTCTGAAAACTAATTGAGTTGTGTAAGGTAGAGTTGTCTGCATATGAATGGATGGGACTGGAGGTACAGTTGAGAAGATCATTTGTGAAATTAGAAAGAGAATAGGAGATAGGACAGAGCCCTGAGGAACACCGGAGTTGATAGGATGAGGAAGTGAGCGATGGTCATCCACAACCGCAGCTATGGAACAGCCGGAAACGAAATTAGAGACAAAAGCACAGATGGAGGGATAGAAACCGAAGGAGGGTAGTTTAGAAATTAAAGATTTGTCTCAGACTCTATCGAAGGCCTTCGATATGTCTAGTGCAATAGAAAAAGTCTAACCGAAGTCCCGAAAGTTGGATGACCAAGAGTTAGTAAGATATGAAAGAAGATCACCAGTAGAGCGACCCTTAAGGAAGCCATACTGGCAATCTGAGAGTAGATTATGGGAAGAGAAATGCACAAGAAATTTGGAAGCAATAATAGTTTCAAAATCTTTAGAGATACAAGAGATGAGAGCAATTGGACGATAGTTGGAGTTGAGAGTGGTCACCCTTCTTTGGGACAGGTTGAATGAGAGCAAACTTCCAGCATGAAGGGAAGACTTTAGAGGAGAGACATAGACGAAAGAGTTTGCCTAGGCAGGGAGTCAACACGGAAGTACAGTTTTTGAGTACAACAGGAGGAACACCGTCCGGACCGTACGCCTTCTACCCTCTCTGGGCTTAATGCCCAGCGAGGGTAGAAAGTACATCTTTAGAAGAGATTAGGATATTAGGCATAAGTAGGGGAGAAGGCGGTGGCGAGGGAGGAATAGCACCGGAATCATCCAAGGTGTAGCTTCTAGCAAACGTTTGTGAGAAGAGTTCAGCTTTGTCAGAAGGAGAAGTGATGGTTGTGCCATCAGAGTGGAAAAAGGGAGCGAAAGACAACGACAAAAATAGTTAGGGAGGTTTTTGGCTAGATGCCAGAAAGCTTTGGAAGAGCTAGAGTTGGATAGTTCAGTGTATTTATTATTGATGAAAGAGTGCTTGGCAAATCGAAGAACAGATTTGGCTTGATTCTGGTCAGAAACATAGGAAGTATGAGATTCTTGAGTTTTAAGGTGTCAGTACCGTTAGAATGCTTCCTCCTTGTTGTGGACAGCAGTAGAACAAAAGTGAGTAAACCAAGATTTGTTTGCATTAGACTGAGAGAAAGAAAATGGAAGGTATGCTTCCATGCCCGAGAGGATTACCTCAGTAATGCGTTCAGCACTCTTCGAAGGTCCCCGGCCACGGAAGCAAAATTCATTCCATGGGAAATCAAAGAAGTACTGCCAAAGAGCCTCCCAGTCGGCAGCGCCAAAGTGCCACAAGCGTCGCCGGCTGAGGAGGATCGGGTGGCCGTACTGGAGAGATAGGACAGGTGACAGATGTTAGTTTATGGTCGGAGGAGCCCAAAGGGGATTTTTTTTTTTATAGTATAAGCAGAAGGGTTAGAGGTTAGAAATAAGTCAAGAATGTTGGGCCGATCTCCGAAGTGATCCAGGATACGGGTAGCTTGCTGGACTAGCTGCTCTAGGTCATTTAGGATAGAAAAGATGTAGACTTGTTAACCAGGTTGGTCAGTGGAAACAGAGGAGAGCCATTGGTGGTGGTGAACGTTGAAATCTCCTAGGATGGAGATTTCTGCGAAAGAAGAGATGGATGGAATGTTTTCTACTTTAGAAGTTAGATAGTCAAAGAATTTTGGATAGTCGGTAGAATTAGGGGAGAACTAAACAGCGCAGAAATATTTATTTTGAGTGACAAGAAAGCTTTAGCCAGAGAGTTGAGAATTCAGAAGAGTCTAAGTTGGGAACACGAGAGAAAGCGAGATTGTTGCGTACATATACGCAACATCCACCTTTGGCTTGAAACTGAGGATAGAGATAGTAGAAGAATACAGAGAAGGGTTTGCTGCCAGTAGTCCCAGACACCTGAGTTTCGGTGAGAAAAAGAAGATCAGGGTTGGCACAGGAGAGGTGGTTTTCCACAGAGTGGAAGTTAGAAGAAAGGCCACGAAAGTTGCAGAAATGTATCGTAAGAGTAGAAGGTAGTGGTCCAGAGCATTTAGGGGGGTCATTTCCAGGGGTCAATCTGATGGGGGCATTTCTGGTCACCCCCCCCCCCACCCCTTGGGGACTCCGAGGTGGGTCGTGATTGTGTCATCATTGTTTACAAAATATAGTGTAGTATGTAAAGTGTTTGTAATATAATTTAATGATAGGAAGAGAAGGTGTTTTGGAGGGCAGGCTGGGGTTGCCCTTTAATTTGATGAGGTACAGAAGGATCAGCTAGGGAGGCCAGGTGGTGAAACAGGAGTTCCAGCTCTCCTTATCAGCCACCTAGCACTGCCCAGGAGTACCGCCCTGTTTGGCTGGTGACTACAGCCTCCTCCTAACAATTCTGGAAGTGGGATTCCCAGTCCCAACCTCCAGGGGCTATCTGCGCCACAAGTGTTCTTTTGTTGCATAATTTTACTTATTATCCGTTGCTCTGTTAACCCTTCTTTGGCGGCGCCCGGATATAGTCGGACAAGAGAACCAAGGACTATGTGGCGGGGCCCGGCTATAGTCGCATGCAATTTTTGAGCACATTATCGGCTCTGAGAGAGAGACGAGCGACGGGAGGAGCGTAGGTTACCTCATGACCGCTCGCCACGACCGTCGTGGGCCCACTGACATGTACTCCACACTACTCCACACTCCCTCCCTCGCTACACACGTAATTATGTAACGAAATTACCGTATTTTAGCGATTTTGCCCTTCGGTTGCACGATCGTTGAAAGACAACCAGTGATCGTAGAAGGATGGTTCTGGTGTCATTGGAAAGCTCAATTTACGCTCTTTCAGGGATACATAATTGTATTATGCTCTGGCTCTTGTTCATGCATGAAAAAGAGCACGGAAACAACGCCATTTATGGTAAAAAAAAAACGCTGGGCGGCACGGTGAAATAATGCTCCACCACCCGCTCTTATTGTGTTAAGGGAGAACAATTACACATCTATCGTGGGGGTAAATATTTATATACTTCCTCGAACACAGTCTCTTGTATTCTTTATGTGGACATGTGGACATTATGTGCATGTATTTATTCCCGGACAAACATATATATACATATATGTTTGTCCGGGAATAAATACATGCACTTACACGTAAGAACCAGTGAACGCTTATTCAGACCTAGTTTTTATGCTATTTTTATCATCTGGGTACATCACTATCATAGATAGTTTATGCAGAGTATTTCTCCTCAGTCACATATTTATGACTATTATTATTATTACGCTGTATAAAGTGTAATTCATACGTGCACATTTTAAGTTATTCTAGCTTAAGTTGCATTAACTTATTGTTTGCTCTGAAGTTCAGTCACGCATACATGACTATTATCTAAATCTTATATGTTAATTAATTTGTATTCATAATTATTACTCTTTTAGTTATTAGTTTTGTCTCTAGATCAAGTTACCATAACTTATTATTCGTTTTGAGCTCAAGTAGTGTCTTAATTTACATACCTTCAGTACCGCATGTATGCTATCGCAGTAACTATTAGTTACTCTGAGTGAAGCCCTATTTAGAGCTTTTCATTATTTTCCTTCAGGACACTACTAATTGTGATTGAGACTTAACCTCTCTGTGTATTATTAATTATATGTTTTATCTGTAACATTATTATTATTTATATGAATGTTATCCATATATTATTTTCCAACACCATATTGAGAATGCACCCTAGCTATTAAGGAATAAACTTGTGAACCATCACTGTGTATTTTGTGTCCATTGATTATTACTTGAGTGAAGTTAAAGAGCTAAGGCTAGTTGTTTCCTAGCAGAGAGGAACCCAAGTTGTTGATTAGCGCTGATTCCTAAGATAGAAATTGCAATCAGATTATTTCACGTTTTATTATAATGTGGCATAACACTTTCTTTGGACAAAAGAAAAATCAGTCAATCGAGTCAGTTTATCTTTCTTGATAACACAGCCTAATTTTGTGTTAGTCCTTATCATGTTTCACTAAGAGCAGACTTTTGTTTAATAGGTTATACTGTACACATTGCTCTATGTTACCTAGCATGAATCTAGCTTCATATGAAAACCTGAACTGTTGCTAGAAATGGATTGATATTCCATTGAATCACAAGGTCTTTCTATTCTGTCATCTTACCTTTCTCTGTTGTGGGTAGTGAGAACCACTGTGAACACCTTATGTTTCGTTACCTGGCTAAGTACGTTTCACATAATATTTAGGAACTGTAGTCCTGAGATCCATTGGCTTCAGACTTTTACCAGAGTTACTATAATTGTGTGTTTTTTTTATATTACTGAACTGTATTTTCACCTCATATCAAAATAGTTTTAGAGACTGATTCTCAGGTATTAAGTTGATTTAACCGTTTTGAAAAATATATTTATTTAGTTCTGATCCATAGACCCCTTTACATAAGGACTGGAAACGAGCACTCTCGGAGTTTGAAACTTGGGTCCATTGCTTAAAAGCAGTATCATGAAAGCAGTGGTCTCTCCGACTTTCTTAAACACAAAAATATGTACACAAACACAACTTTACATATAAATGCATGTAATTTCACACGCAATCGTCCATATCCCCGCCATATTGGCGACATAATGTCTCGCCAGAAAACGAACAGCCCAGGACGATGCCAGACGCCAGTCACCCACGAGACACGTTAGAGGCAACACATTTTTGTTCTGTTGTTCGTTATCTCTCAGCTTATTGTAAGTAATTTTCTTATAAATACTTACCAGTCACAAAAGGATCTGTGTTAACAACTTATTTAGCTGATAAATATTAGAATTGAGCTGATGTCAACGGGTTGCTTTGATATGTACTGATAACCATTTTACAACTATTCTTGTTTTTTTGCTTTACAGGAACAATGCCGAAAAGATGTGCTGCATTAAATTGTCGTGGACACTACAGGGGAGAGCCATACAGTCCTATGGTGTGTTTCCCGAATGAAGAACAAGAACGACATGCATGGATTAGTGCTATGCCAAATAGCCCAGAACGTTTGAGAGACAGGTCGAAACTATGGATTTGTGCATCACACTTCGACTGCGATTGGGTCACAGTTCGGGGAGGAAAACGACCAGCTGGGCCTCCTACAGTTTTTAAAGGTGTACCCAAGTCTTGCCTCAAACAACTTACGTCAGCTCCTAGGTTAACTAAAACAGTGACAAGTGAAGCAAGACTTAAAAAACAAACTGAATTTGAAAATGAACAACCCAAAATGCATAGTTATGACAAATTTACAGGAGAGATTGGAAAACACTTCCATGAGTTTTATATAATGCAAAATGGTAGAGAACTGACAATGTTTAAGACAGATGGTAATGGTAGAGCAGTTGATAAGTTTCTTCATTTTAAAGAGGTACAGTCTCCTTTTGGTTTTCTGCAGCTGGTAGTAGCAGAGAAAAGTGGCTTGGAGATACCAAAAAGTAAACTGAATCTTCAAAAAAATAGCTTGGTAAGTAAGTGGTCTCAAATTGAAGAATTAGTGAAAATTATGAACACTCACGAAGCGACTAATACTGACCGCTTAACCCGGGATCTGCAAAGATTTATGCACTTTGCAGACAACGAAAATCCTAACAGGATTGACAGGATATGGAAAGTTCGGGATGTGTTCACCATGTTGTTGGAGAGGTATAGGAAATACTTTTACCCCTTCCTCAATTTGGTGATTGATGAGTCGCTCGTGCTCTTCAAAGGACGTCTTGTTTTCAAGCAGTATATCCCCTTGAAAAGGCATAGGTTCGGAATCAAGCTCTTCGTTTTGTGTGACTGCGAAACTGGAATAGTGCTTGACATGATCGTGTACACAGGCACTGACATTGACATACCGAAAGCCGCTGCCAATGACCCCATGGGCATGTCAGGTGCCATCGTCAGGAAAATGTTGGCACCTTACCTGGGCAAAGGCCACATCATCTACACTGACAACTGGTATACTTCTCCTGCTCTCTGCCAGTTTCTTCATGACAACCAAACGGGGTCATGTGGGACTGTCAGAAAGACAAGAAAGTTTATGCCAAAGTTCACAGGTGATGTCATTCCTCTCACAGATGCCTCCTCCAGTGACACACCTTCAGAAGACGACCTGGCCCAGGAACACCGCGAGAGGCATGTGCGAAGAAGGCGACGAAAGGGGCAGAAATTCAAGCAGCTCGAGAAGTGTGGGAAACTGATAGCCCTGAAGTGGAAGGATAAGCGAGACGTCCACCTGCTTTCCACCATCCACACAGGTGCCCAGGTGGATTCTGGCAAAATCCACTACCGAACCAGGAAGACCATCTACAAGCCCGACATGGTAGTGGACTATACCAAGAACATGCGCCTGGTGGACAAGTCTGACTGTCAGCTGTCAGGCGTTGAGTGTCTGAGGAAGACTGTGAAGTGGTATCACAAGCTCTTCCTCCACCTAGTTGATATCACGATGCTGAACGCCTACAACTTGTGGTTGGTGAAAAAGGATATGGCCCCAAACCAGAAGCTGAAATTCCGGGAGTTCGTCTACAACGTCTCATACCAACTCCTGGAGAAGTATGGTACCACCACTCACAGACGTACGGCATGGCGTGGGGATCACGTTCCTGACCGCATCCAGCTGGGTGTCGAAAGACACTACCCAATCAACACTGAGATGCTTGGCACTCGTCGCAGGCAGGCGCAGTGTACCGTCTGCAGCACCAGTGTCAGGAAACCCCATGTCACCAAAAGAGTCACCTCAATGTGCGCCGAGTGCAAAGTTCCACTCTGCCTGGGTGACTGCTTCAGGGACTACCACACCTTCAAGAATGATTGAGTGTCGCCCTGCCCTGCCCTGCCCTGGACTCGCCCCGTGCCCTGCCCTGGACTCGCCCCCTGCCCCGCCCTGTCCTGGACTCGCGCCCTACCTTACCTGACCTGACCTAATTGATCACGCTACCTCATAATGTAACATATATATTATATAATGTATAAGTTCCAAAGATGTCCCTGTGATATAGCTTTTACATTATATAATTGCATGTTTCATTATTTAGTTTATAAGTTTCAAAGATTTACATGTAATATGCCTTATTTTTTTAGTATATCAATATATATGTTTGTTATTAGCCAAAGTAATGTGTATATAATTATTTTCTTACCTCAAAGGAATTGTACAAAAATAAATATGTTTCAATAAATCCTCTCAAACCTACTAAGATAATAAAAAAAAACAATAAAAAAAAAAAAAAAAAAAAGGTCATGTCATTGTATTCTTCCAATATGATGTATTCTATGAATATTTCATATTGTTTGAATACAATGGCATGATCTTGTAAACAATTTTTGTTATCAAAAATGTTCTAGACAATATAAAACATTCCCCATAACCCCCTCCTGGATTCGATCACACAACCCTACCACACTTTGAGTTTTCCAGTCCGCGACCTTACCAACCATGCCAACTCATACCAAATATCACTCAAAACTTCGTGTCTACAATCGAAATGACAATATACAAACAAAAATGAATTATCCCACCAATTTACGTTTGTAAATTGATGGGATTATCAATTATATCATGCCAAGGTTTATAAAAGTTTGTCTCTGTCAAGAATTAGTAATTATATAACTTTATTCTGTCAAAAATTGCCCAAACACTCAGCAAAATTGCCCCTCTCAGTTTGACTCCACTCATTTTCACACGATCAAGCGGTGACCCTTGCCGCACCTTTATGCCCCAGCTACACCAGCAACAGCAGCTCTGTCTGGGAACAAAATTTGTATTAACACAATAATGGATAAAATACTCTTCACAAATACATTTGTATTGTATAATATTGTAAATAAAAATTAATAATAACTGTGTGGGTGTCGAAAATTGCTCAACCAGCTTTCTTATGTCTCGCCTACGCGCGTATATTGGATTATACATAGTCATGACTGTCATACAAATAATTGCAGTAGGTCTCGAATATACATTTATATTGCATATTACTTGGTTATAAATAAGTATAAGTTTCTCTGGTGGCAATCTACCCTTTCGCAAGTGTAAGGAGACACCAGTCTATATTTAGCCCTCTATCACAAAAGGCAATCTGCCTGTATTTTACTGACCACCGTCGCTGGTGGTCTATAATATAGTACTTTATTTACAGTCAATGGCCTACATGTTTCTGTGGTACTTCACATGTGTCTAAAATGCAATGTCTGCTTGCATAAAAATGCAATTCTGAAGTCCATTTATACGTACGACATACGCATGTCTCAGTTTCTCTCTCTCTCTCTCTCTCTCCATTCCTGACTCATGTTATTGTAAAACTCTTGGTGGCAACAAACACCAGACACCTGGTAGACATAAGGTTCAAAATCCCAAGACATCAATACGCCTCGGGCGCCTCCACAATTGTCACACAGCTGGCTATCTATCTAGAGATCTGCCTGCCTTCCTTCTCTCCACGACTCACTCACTCACTCACTCCCTCCCTGCTAGCCTCCCTCCTACCAAGCCACCCCCACCCACCCTTTCAGGCTTCCGTCTGCTATAAACACATTGGGCTATATGCGGTATATTCCTTGTTATATGGGACGCCTACATACGTACACGTCTTTATTATAGCATGACAGTGCTCTAAATACAAGATTTACGTGATATTTATGGCGTAACACACCCTCTCCCCCTTTCATTCCCAGCACAACTCACTCACACCTTGGTTCACGCATAGAAACTCATTGATAATGTGTGTAAATATCGCATGAATTGGTCTATATGCGGTATATATTTTGATATATGGCACGTATACATACGTACAAGTCTGTATTATAGCATGACAGTGCTCTACGTACAAGATATAAGTGATATATATGGCGTAAACCACACTCTCAGCTCATAAATTGCCGCCAAACCTCCAACACATCTTCATTCCGGCCTAAAAATGCTCTTATAATTCCCTTATATATTGCAATTTTTGGTCACTATGAGGCATATTCATTGTTATATGGGTGGCCTACACACGTATACATACTCTACATAGCCTAAAAGGGCTCAAAAAAGGAGATATACGTGATAATACGCGGTAACCCACCCCCTCTTCCCTCTCCTTCTATCCCCTGGGCGCGTGAAAATTCGGCAGGGAAATCTCGCCGCTCGATAACAATCTAGCCGCGCGGTGCCATTCGCTCCACATTTTTCAACTACGGACCGTTCCCCCACCCCCCCCAGACATTTTTTGGGGGGTCAAATATATATGGGCCGATGCACGCAAACATTCCCTACACGATGATGTACTTTTATCGAAATTGGCAATGGGTCCCAAAATCATCATAGGTGCGCACAGTCTTACCCTGTAGAAACCCCCTGTGCGCCGCGGAGAGGTTAAAAAGAATAATTTCTGAACTTGACTCTATCACAGAATTTCATGAAATTGAAGGTTTTCAGTTCATTCAAGCACAGTTACAACTCCTTCTTATTCCTCCTAAAAATCGCCGATACACAAAGCATATGTTAATTCTTGCAACAGAACTGTTTTGTATATCACCCGCAGCATATAGAATGCTTAGAAACTCCAAAGCAATTAGTCTTCCTTGTGAGAAACAGATTCGCCAATTGTTATCTCGCACTTATGCTGACAAGTGTCTCCCAATCCTTTTTGATCAGTTGAAGCCACAACAGCGGTTAGTTAACATTTTGTTTGATGAAGTCAAGCTTAAGCAGGCCCTTAGATTTACAGGAGAGCATATAGTAGGCTATGCAACAAACGGACCAGAAAATCTAGCAACATCTGCTCTTGCTATTGAAGTTGTTTGTCACTATGGAATTTGTCACTATCATACGAATTCATCCTGTATCAAAACTGAATGCTATTCAACTGAAGGAAATATTACTTGAGGCTGTATATGTTGTTAAAGCTAGTGGTGGCCATCCAGTATCGTTCGTCTGTGACAACTGTCCACTGAATCAAGCTGTTTACAGAATGCTTGAGGGTCCTGGAAAAGTAACACTAGCACCAGATGGCATAAATGTTTTCCTTGTCTATGATTATGTTCACATCCTCAAGAATATGAGAAACAACTGGATCACAGAGAAATGTCAAGAATTACATTTTAGCAAGGACGGTACAGAATATTTGGCGTGTTGGAGTGATGTTAACACCTTACGAGCGGCCTATGCGGTTTATTTATGTGTACCGCACAGCGGGGTGTTTTTAGCCAAAATAGGGCTGTTTACGTGATCATTTTCATGCCTAAATAAGAAACCCAAAGTACCTATCCCTGAAAGGGCATAAACAGAGCTTTCGAATGACACCATAACGATCCTTGTATGATGGATAGTTTTCTTGCAATAACCGTGCAACGCGAGTGCAAAAAGCAGGTAATTCGGTACTTTCAGTACATAATTGAGTATGTAGCGAGTGAGAGGGAGGAGGGAGCTGAGATTTGTGTCAGTAGGTTCGCCGCGGTGGTCTGGAGCAGTCATACGCTCGCTAGTCTCCTGCCACCACTTGTCTCTCTCTCAGCCACATTACGTGCTGAAATTGCCACTCGAGTTATGTCGAGCGCCGCCACATAGTCCAGCTTTATTTAACTCGACTTATGTTGCTCGCCGCTAAATAAGGGTTAAAGCTCTTTACAATGAAGATCAGAAGACACCACTTCGTCTGACAAAACTCACACGCTCATCAGTATTTCCTAAACCATTGCAACGTCAGAGTGTGCCCTTATTTTGCCAAGTGTTCAATGAGAAAACGATTGCTGCATTTGAAGGTCTTAAAGGAACTGTTAAATTTCAGGATGGAACAGTGATATACATAACACTGGTAACCAATTGGTTTAAAATTATGAATGTTAAAAGCAAGTACAGCGCAGTTCATTTACGAGACCAATATCGTGAACCTTGGACATTAAACTGTACAAACTTCAAAGCTCTGCAGGAAATGTGTACAGTTGTATCCAGCTGTCGGTGGACTGGTGGGCATGGCAGAGAGAAGAAACTAACACAGTCAACAGCAGATGCCTTTGTCATCACAACAAGGTATAACATAGAAGCAGCACAATATATTTTTGAAACCCATGATTTTGCTTACATCCTACCTGCTGTTTTTTCACAAGATCCCCTAGAAAAGTTGTTTGGTCAAGCAAGACAACGTAGTGGAGGAAATGTTTACATTGACATTGGGGATGTTCAAGCAGCATCCAAAGTACAGCAGTTGCATCAGCTGTTGAAACGTGACATCGTTCCTGACCGAGCCAAAGAAGTAAGCTGTGAATTTTGTACAGCAGCAATAGATGATGGTGATTTACAATTCTGGAAGAGCTGACATTACAAGACACTCAACTACTTCTAGATTCAGATGATACTTTAAAACATAAAATTGTCTACATTGGGGGATTTTTAGCTCATAAACATGGACAACAGGAAGTAGATTCTGGGGAATGCTTGTCATCAGAGTTTTTGACTGCGCTCAATCGAGGTGGGCTGAGTATGCCTACACTGGCTACTGTCTTCTTTGTACATAGTGGCATCACCCTTCAAATGTCTCTTCAAGACTCGAAAAAGTGTTGTCGCAATTACTTGAAACAATGCTTGTCTTATGTAGATGCTCCTTTAGCTAGCCATTCAGGAGCATGCAAGACATTGTGTAATGTGTTGTTTAAGGCCTTTGTATTTAATACAAGCGATAGGGAGTGTACACTAGGCTGCTTAAGGTGACAAGAGAAACTTTCTAATGTTTAAGTTAATTATTGTGTTATGTGACTTTTGATTATATGTAAAATTATGTGTAAAGTAATATTTTGCAAAGGTTTTACTTTAATTTCTTCTAATATTTAATTAATGTAAGTCATGGTATGATGCTTTGCTTGTATAATACATGTTCTTATAAACTATCTCATCATAACTGTATATTTTCCTATTATGTTCAATCACGAAAGAGACTTATGAGTCAATCAACCAAAAACATTTTTTTTATTTTCCTTTACTTGGTTGCTCTAGTTAATAAGATGTTGTAGAGTAAAAACAAAAAGTCCCATATCCAGTAAAACTAAAATAAGACCTCAGTTTGTGGGCCTGACAATGGACCCAAGTTCCGGGACCCGAGTATGGCCGACGCCAGTCCTTATGTAGAGGAGTCTATGTTCTGATCAATATTATCTTCAGTTCATATGTTCACTGCCCGGAGTTTTTTTATTGCTCCTGATCGCACTATATTTGTTATAGTTTGGTATAATTTTCGCAACTGAGTCCTTACAGAACAAGCTAAATTGAATCCGAGCATGCGAGTTTGGACAACAAAGTCTACTTAATCAAAAGTAAGACTGAGCTACAGGAACTGATCGAAAGGGCTCCTTATCAGACCGTTGGATACGAGACCACTTAATTGGATACTTGAAAACAGATTGGCTTAACAATGTGGATTATTTCATGATTAATGTCCTTTTAATAAAAGAGTTAACACACAAATAGATAATAATGTTCTCACTTAACCCGTACAGCCCCAGCGACGCGCCTGACGCGTCGGCGATGTATGTAACGCACAGCCCCAGAGACGCGCCTGGCGCGTCACCCTAATTGCGCCGACCGTAACCTCAGGTGTAGCCACTCAAGAGGGCTCAGATTTGTATGGGAACTGTGTACGTATCCCACGCAACCGTGCCGATGGTTGAAAACTCTCAAAGTCCACGTGCGTGCGCGCGAGCGCACAATAACCTGTTTTTTTGGGATAATTGCCTTCAATTTTTTACTCTTGTAAAATCCGTTTTCGGGGGCTCTGTAGGACCATTTTTTAAGCTTTTTGAGCGTTTTTTCGTGGTTTTTCCTTCATTCCTAACCCATTCGCTATTGTTTCTGTAATAAAACCATTTTTTGAAAACCGGCCGGGTTCTGGTGCGCAAAAATTACAAAACTAGCCGGGGCTCCACGGGTTAAACAGTGATGTATCCATATTTATGTTATAATAACATTTCCCAATAGTGTGAAAGCAAAAAGTCTGTGAGATAAGGGGGGAAATTGTTTTGCATATACTGTATATATATATATATATATATATATATATATATATATATATATATATATATATATATATATATATATATATATATATATATATATATATATTTATATTGCACTGCATTATGTAATGTATACAATGTTGGCCACCTAGCTCATAATAATAACAGAATCCGTTTGGGAATATTTATTACAGCACGTATTCCAATATTTGTGTTGTATGGAGTTGTAGAGGTGTGAGTGTTTGTGGGCTCCGGGATATTTGTGAGCATTTCTATTTGATCATTTGTTTGTCGACATTGGTAAATCAGAATACAATTTTACAGTATTGTCATCCCGTCAGTTGTGGCATAATAGTCATGGACGTTTGAACAAATTGCTTATGAACTGTAGTTAGTGATGGTCTTTGATGTATACTAATTTTTAATATGGACCAAAGAGTATATGTTGGTGGAGTATTAATGATGGTGAAGTCAGGGAAGGCATACAGACTATCATTGCAAACACTAATTGACATATACTGTATAAATAGATGTATAGATAGGTAATGACTATATATACATGTAGCAGAATTATATATGATGTATATATATACCTGTATTTATATATATATATATATATATATATATATATATATATATATATATATATATATATATATATACCGTATATATATATATATGTATATATTCTTTTTATCTACGTTACAACTCTACCTTTAGACATAGGATTGCCGCCTATATATTAAACCGCTCAATACGGTGTATTAAGAAGGTCTTATTCCAGATGATGAGTGAGAAATCGAAATAGTTTCAGTTTTACAGCCGTTCGTGATCTTACCTTTGTAGACATTTGGTGCTTGATTCTCTCATCGTTCCCATTGCAACTATGACATCTCAAAGTTGAATTGCCAATAATTATATTGCTGTCTTATCTCACAATTTCTGACACCGTTCTCTCTTAAACGCCACCTATCGAGTTGTTTATTCACTAGCATACGTTGAATAGGAGAATATTCATACAATACTAATTTATTGGAAACAGCGAGGGTACCTTTATGGTGTGTCGGTGAGGTTTGATGGTGATGCACAGAATTAAGTACAGCACAATATCCAACCCAAGCATCTTCCCAGTGACACATCAGGATTTTGTTTTCCTATGTGTATGAAGGAGACAAAAGGCAAACTGCCTGTAACGAGAGTTGCCACCAAAGCCAAAAGAGTGACCGATAGCCAAATTCAAGGGAAGTTGGAGTCAAAATGCCAGGACACACAAAGTTAAAAGCAGTGTAAGTCATAGGACGAAGGAAATTACATTATTTGAACCCGCGATAACAAGATTGCCAGTCCATTAACCCGGGAACTGCCGGGAGACTCTTAAGAGTTCCCCCGGCGGACTGCGGGGAGACTCTTAGGAGTGAGTGAAAAAAAAAATCAACTTTTGACATAGATTTTTTTTTATTTTTTTTATTTTTTTTGGCCCCTGGGCCATGCAAAATCTCAGTCCTCTACCTCCCCTCCTTCCCCACTTTCCTCCTCTCCTTCAGTTATCACCTATTTTTCCTGTTATTCCCTTATTCTGAGGTATATTTTCGTGCTAACATTAGCGAGTTGCAAGCAGGGTGTTGTCATCACTGATGGCAAGCGAGTGCAAGAGAGAGAGAGAGAGTATCGATCGACTGTGTCTCAGTGGCCTTGGGGGAAATTGGCGGGAAAGTAGCTTGCCTCACCCATACATTATACAACTCGCGGGCTATATCTCCGATTTTGACCATCCAAACGCTGTTTTCACTCGTTTTATTGTTGTTTCAGGTTAATACCTTTATAATCAACCCATAATAGGCGCATATGGATAAGTATTAATGCTATTAATGGTACAATGAATATTTTAGTGACGGAAACACCTCAAATACATGCGCACAGGGAGAGGTGTCTAATTACCCCCATGCGCACTTCAGAGGTTAACAAGAACAAGAACAGTCCATCACACCTCACCATATATATATATATATATATATATATATATATGTATATATATATATATATATATATATATATATATATGTATATATATATATATATATGTTTCTAATCTCTCAGTGGGGTTCGAACCGCCGACCGTCAGGACGATAGCCGACGCTTTAATCAACTACACCATGGCAGTCTATTACGTAGATGTTTGATTAAAGCGTCGGCTATCGTCCTGACGGCCGGCGGTTCGAACCCCACTGAGAGATTAGAAACATTTAGTGGCTCACGTGTATTTGTGATATATACTCAATATATATACCGGTATATATATATACATATATATAATATATATATACAGTATATATATATATATATATATATGTTAGTAAAGCCAGGTAATAAATTTTCTTTAATACATACGAGGTTGAAAGAAATGGCAATTTCTGCGTTGGAAATTTTATTATTCAAAGTTTCCAGGTCTCTGATGAGTTTTCGCTGGGTGGCAGGAAGTAGATGAAGGAGATGAGCAAAATTCATGGTGGTACAGGGTTACATAAATGTAAATGATGATACAGGATATACGACACGTTTCACTGGACAACCAGCGTTATCAAGTAAGGATGGAATGATATAAAATGTAAACAGGAAGGGTATATATAGAGGGTGGAGGATGAGAGGAGGCGAAAAACAAGGGGCAAAAATCTACTATTGGTGGAGGGGGTTCTGGAAAAGAGAAATGGGGGAACCGCTTCACGCATGCGCACTGGATGCGGGATGGTGGTTAGTTGGTGGGGTCGAAGCTGATTGGCTGCGTGTCGAGGGGCGTGGCCTAAGTTGTGTGGCGCCTGCGGAAGACGAAGCTGAAGGAGGTAGCGCGGGGGGCTGCATCAAGGGCACCGGGGGGCGAGGGGGGGTGTTAGGTCCTGTAGGAAAGTGCCTTTTGGCAGAAGGAAGGATCTGAAGGTCCAGAGTTTGGTTGTTGATGTTGGGATGTAAGGCTTGGATATATAAAGCTTCGAGTATAGGTAATCTCCTTGGGTCACTTTCTTTATCGAATATGGTGGTGTGTTTCTCTAACTCGTTGCGTGTGAGGTGAGGGTGGTTATGGGTGAGATAGTGGTCTTTGATGGCTCCAGCCTGAAGGTGAAGAGTTAGCCGACGTGAAAGACGAGTCTGCGTCATACCAATATAGGAATGAGGTCCACAGTCCTCATAATTACAGGTATGTTGGTAAATGACGTGATCGTCGGTCATCGGGCTCTTTATCTTGGTGGAGGCAGGTTTGTTGCGGAGAACAAGGTTGGAGGTCTTGGGGGATTTGTAGTAAATTATTAATTTGATTTTGTTTTCCGGGTTGGTTGGGTGGACATGCTTGGAGATTATTTCTTTTAAGACGGCCTCGTCATTTTTGTGTTCAGAGGACATGTAATTGCGGTAGAAGATCTTAATTTCATTGGGGGGGTCAATGTTGGGAGGGCTTTGGGTGTACCATTTTTCAAGATGGTGGTTGATGGTGCTGGAGATGTCGGAGTTGGAGTATCCGTTATTTACTAAAACTTGGGATAGTCTTTCTAGTTCCTGGTGGGTGTCGGCCCAGGTAGAGCAGTGCGTGAGGGCTCTCCTAACATAGGCGGAGATGGAGGATAGAAGATAACGGCGGGGGCATTCACTATCGCTGTTAAGGCATTGTCCTGTGTTAGTTGGTTTAATGTAGACGGTGGTTTTGAACCCATGGTCGTTCAGAGCTACGAGGATGTCGAGGAAGGGGAGTTGTCCTTGATTTGCACGAAGATGTCATCCACGTATCTACAGTAGACGGCTGGTCGTTGGGCAGCTAGGAGCTCTTCCTCGATGGTACCCATGAAAAGGTTCGCAAAAAGAACTCCTAGGGGGCTGCCCATCGCCACACCGTCTATCTGCTTGTACATGTTGCCCCGGGGGCAAAGGAAGGGGGCCTCCTTGGTACATAGCTCCAGTAGTGTTTTCAGGGCCTTCTCCGGGATGTCCAGTGTAGGTGTATCAGGGCAATGATAAATTCGACGTAGAATCATGTCAATGGTCCTATCCACTGGCACGTTGGTGAACAGGCTTACAGAGCCCGATTACCGACGATCACGTCATTTACCAACATACCTGTAATTATGAGGACTGTGGACCTCATTCCTATATTGGTATGACGCAGACTCGTCTTTCACGTCGGTTAACTCTTCACCTTCAGGCTGGAGCCATCAAAGACCACTATCTCACCCCTAACCACCCTCACCTCACACACAACGAGTTAGAGAAACACACCACCATACTCGATAAAGAAAGTGACCCAAGGAGATTACCTATACTCGAAGCTTTATATATCCAAGCCTTACATCCCAACATCAACAACCAAACTCTGGACCTTCAGAACCTTCCTTCTGCCAAAAGGCACTACCCTACAGGACCTAACACCCCTCCTCGCCCCCCGGTGCCCTTGACGCAGCCCCCGCGCTACCTCCTTCAGCTTCGTCTTCTGCAGGCGCCACACAACTTAGGCCACGCCCCTCGACACGCAGCCAATCAGCTTCGACCCCACCTACTGACCACCATCCCGCATCCAGTGCGCATGCGTGAAGCGGTTAACCCCTTTCTCTCTCCTAGTTTACCCTTCCGCCAATAGCAGACTTTTGCCCCCTGTTTTCCGCCTCCTCTGATCCTCCACCCTCTATATATACCCTTCCTGTTTACCTTTTATATCATTCCTTCCTTACTTGATAATGCTGGTTGTCCAGTGAAACGCGTCGTATATCCTGTATCTTCATGTACTTTAATGTAACCCTGTACCACCATGAACTTTGCTCATCTCCTTCATCTACTTCCTGCCACCCAGCGAAAACTCATCAGACCTGGAAACTTTCAACCTCGTATATATATATATATATATATATATATATATATATATATATATATATATGAGGAGATTGTAGGCATCAATCGAACATGGTTAGACCCAGGAGAGGCTATAGTCATGTGATAAGGAGTCACCGGAACTCCTGTTTCATTTGCTTGACCGCTTTTACTGATTTTCTTTGTGCCTCACTTACAATGAGAGTAATCCAGCTAGCTCTCACAAACACTTTCTTTCTTTAACACTACACCACACAAGCACACTATACTTCTTTCCGAAACACCAACATTTTAATGTTTACAATGATGACACTACAAGGCCCAGCCTTGGTGTCCCCAGGACACCCACCCAACGACCCATCAAAATATCTTGCACCGCGGCCTGACACTTACTATCAACTTCGGAAACATTTGTACTCTGTTGAACACCACCTCTCCTCTGCCAACCTTGATCTTCTCTTTCTCAACAAAACCCAGTTATCTGGGACTACTGACAGCAAACTCTTCTCTGTACCCTCCTACTATCTTTATCCTAGCTTTATTGTTCCTGACTTTGGCTCCTCTAAATATTTACTTTTATGGCTCAAACTATCCTGTCTATCTTTCCCCTAAGTCGACCAACTCTCCGTCAGTACTTCTTTGATTTCCCATGGAATTATTTTTGCTTCCGTGGTCGGGGACCCTTGGAGAGTGCTGAACGCATTACCGAGGTAATCCTCTCGGTCATGGAGGCATACATTCCATTTTCTTTCTCTCAGACTAATGCAAACAAATTTTGGTTTACTCATGCTTGTTCTACTGCTGTCTGCAATAAGGAGGAGCATTCAAACGGTATTGCCGCCTTAAAACTCAAGAATCTCATTCATCCTATGTTTCTACCCGGAATCAAGCCAAATCTGTTCTTCGACTCGCCAAACACTCGTTCATCACTAATAAATGCACTGAACTATCCAACTCTAGTTATTCCCAAGCTATCTACCATCTATCCAGAAACCCCTCCAACAATTGTTCTTCCTTGTCTTTCCCTCCCCTTTTCCACTCTGACGGCACTACCGTCACAGGGAGTGAAGTGTTTTTAAAGTGAGTTTAGTGTTTTTAAAGTGAGTTAAGTGTTTTTAAGTGAGTGAAGTGATCTGAAGAAAGTGATCGTCACCATGCCTCGTGCCTGTACGAACTGCGCCGGTAGGTTTGGTGCTTCCATGTTTGCTCCTGCCGATCCACAAGTCTGCCGACTCTGCCAGCAACGAGAGGATTTGAGAGCAAAATTGGATGAAGCCCACAACAAGATCAACGCCCTCACCAGGAAGCTGGAATCACTCCAAGAGTTTGTAACACTCAACGTTGGGTATCACTAGCTCCAATTGTTTCAACTCCAGCATCCACCACCGCCCCAACGTCATCTGCCAACAATCCAACACCTGCAGTAGACACTGCAGCAGATGCTTCTGACGAACCTGAGCCGACATCAAACCAGGACAGCCGCCCTGTTCACCTTAGTCTCTCCCCCACTCCTGGTGCAAGAAGCCTGCTAGCACGAACAGTACCAACCCCTCGCCCCTGTTCTAACCACTCCTCTCCCCGACCTGTACGTAGAGTCCCGTCACCACAGGTTTCCGGATTTACACCAGTGAGGAACGGTGCACGGCCAACGCAGAAAAAGTCTCATCTACCAGTCACAATGTCAAACAGATTTGAGATATTGGTAGAGATGGAAGACGAACCAGAAGAGACCAGGCTCATTGGGGATTCCATCCTACGAGGACAGGTCGAAGAGTTCTGCGACAGAGTCCCAAATCAACGAAAAAGATTTTGCATCCCAGGAGCTGGACTGGACGACATTGTGGAAGCCTTCGAAGATACCACAAAGGATGCAAACGAAAATACCCTTTTTGTCATCCATGCTGGTTCAAATGACGTCATGCGCACCAGATCCGAAGAGTTGATGGAGAAATATCGCAAGATGATCCAGCACTACAAAAACAAGTCAAGGAATATCATCATCTCAGGCATTCTCCCCAAGATCGACGCACCTGACAAATTCTATGACAAGGCCTTCAGCACAAATAGCCGACTAAAATATTTGTGTCTGAGGGAAGAAGTTGAATTCATCGACCTCTGGGACAACTTCTACAACCAGCCTACTCTGTTCCGCAAGGATGGCACTCATCTAAACCCTGTGGGTTCAGCACGCATGGGTCATCTCCTAAACGAAGCAGTCCGCAGCCATGGATCAAAAAACGCCATCCGAGAAGAAGCAGCAGTGACATAAATCATCCAACGCCAAGAAAAAAACAGAGGCAACCGAGGACCACCAGCGATAAGGACCGAAGACAGCGAGGACCTAGGACAGCCATGAGCATAAATGTAGATCCGACAAGAACCATAAATATTATTAAAGAGCGTTCCGTGAGTTCTAAAATAACAAATTTAAAGGTTTTCTATGCAAACGCTCGTAGCATACGCAATAAATTTTCAGATTTAGAGGAGCTAGTGTTTACAGAAAATTATGATGTGATTGTCATAACAGAATCTTGGCTCAATACAGAAGATAGATACTTTTTAGCAGAGTATTCACTTTCCGGTTATGTAATGTTTGAGAAAAGCCGAATAAATCGAAATGGAGGTGGCGTTTTACTTTATATCAAAGAAAGTCTTAACCCTACCCTCTTGTCAAAACCTCAAATTGTGAACGTCGACGCATCTTTTGTGCTAATAAAGAATAATAAAGGTACAAAAATAATACTTGCATTAATATACAGACCTCCAGCTCAATCAGTGCAAACTAACCGAGAAATTTACGAACAAATTGCAGATGTAAGTAACTCACAAGATACCGTAATTTTTGGCGACTTTAGTTTACCTGTGACCAAGTGGGGCGATACTCTTACTTCACACTCCGGACATGACTTGTATACGAACTTGCAAGAGAGTTCGCTTTATCAATTTGTTCGAACGCCGACCCGTGGTAATAACGTTCTTGACATTGTACTTGCAACAAAAGAAGAATTAATAGAGAATTTGAATGTTGGTGATGAATTCAGTAACAGCGACCATCGTACGATAACTTCCACTTTAATGTTTACTAGTAACGAACCAAATAGTAGCATCGAAAAAGTCCCTAATTTCAAGAAAGCAAACTTCCATAAACTTAGAGCTATGTTTAAAGAAACTGACTGGAGCTTTTTAATTCACAATAACGACATAAATACATCTTGGAAGTTATTCGAAGCCACTTACCTAAAAGCAGTGCAAGACTGCATACCATCGAAAATACGGCGTCCAGGCCATAATAATAAGCCCAAATGGTGGAATAAAGATATTTCAAACTGCCTGCTTGCTAAAAAATTTGCTAATGATAGATTAAAATCCTCACAAAATGACGAAGAACGGCTGAAATTTGTAGAGCTACGACGCAAAGCCAAAAAGTTAATTAAGCAAAGTAAAAAGACCTTAGAGTTACATATTGCGAATCAAAGTAAAACAAACCCGAAAGAATTCTATAGTTTTATCAGAAAGAAAAAAGTAGTTCCTTCAACTGTTGGACCGTTAGTCGATGAAAATGGAGAATACACCAAAGACGAAGTACAAATGAGTAATGCCCTCAATACCTTCTTTGCATCATTTTTTACAACAGAAGACCTCAGTGATATCCCTACACCATCGCCGATTCAGATTGATAATTCAGATCTTCTAAGCAATATCACCGTTACAGAGAGAGAAGTATTGAATTGTTTAGATAAACTCAAGGTAAATAAAACGCCTGGACCTGATACAATCTCGCCTAGAGTTCTAAAGGAAGCTAAGGATGAGCTCTCTAAACCACTAACATTACTATTCAATAAATCCTTGCAGTCTGGAACTATGCCCGATCAGTGGAAGCTAGCCAACATAACACCGATATTAAAAAAAGGCAGCAAATCCCTACCCAGTAACTATCGTCCAATTAGCTTAACCTCAGTTGTATGTAAAATGCTAGAAATGGTCATACGAGACAGACTCGTAAATCACTTAGAGGAAAATAACATACTTAAAGATACTCAACACGGCTTTCGTAAAAAACGTTCCAGTTTAACAAACCTCTTAGACTTCTTCCACAATATCCTCAACCTCTACGATGAGAGTAAAGCTGTAGATATTATATACCTTGATTTTCAAAAGGCCTTTGACAAAGTTCCCCACAAACGTTTACTGCTAAAACTAAAAGCGCATGGAATACAAGACGGTGTGTTGAAATCGATAGAAAATTGGCTCAGCGACAGAAAGCAAAGAGTAGTCATAAACGGTAAGGCATCTAAATGGACCAATGTAAGTAGCGGGGTACCCCTGGGATCGGTACTAGGACCAATTCTCTTTCTAATTTACATCAACGACATAGATGAGGGTCTCACCTGTACAATCTCAAAATTTGCTGACGATACAAAAATTGCAAATAGCGTACTCTCAAAAGAACAAGTTGACGATATGCAACACAATCTAGATAAATTGTCATGTTGGGCCCAAATTTGGCAAATGAGTTTCAATGCGGATAAATGTAAAGTACTACATATCGGATACCTAAATGAGAAAGCAAACTATTCGATGAATGGGACTCAGCTTAAAAATGTAAACAGAGAAACCGATCTGGGAGTAACAATATCGAGTAACCTAAAACCAAGTCAACAATGTTCAGAAGTTGTTAAGAAGGCAAACAAAATAATTGGCTTTATAGGCAGGTCATTTGAGCATAAATCCAAAGAAGTTATCCTAACCCTTTACAATTCCTTAGTCCGCCCTCTTCTGGAATACTGCGTTCAATCCTGGTGCCCTTATTACCAAACAGATATAAACAAGCTAGAACGAGTTCAACGTAGAGTTACCAAAATGATACCTAGCCTAAAGAACAAACCATACGAAGAGCGTCTTAGAGAATTAAATCTATTTCCTTTAACCCAGCGCAGATTAAGAGGTGACTTAATTCAAGTGTTCAAAATCATCAAAGGCATCGACAATATGAACTGTAGTAAGTACTTCACTATCGACCAATCTAATTACACGCGGGGAAACGGTTGCAAAATTATTGGTAAATCTTTTAACTCACACGAATCTAAGAATTTCTTCTTCAATCGAGTTGTCAACTTGTGGAATGGGCTTCCCCGAAACGTTATAGACTGCATCACCGTTGATTCATTTAAACTCCGCTTAGACAAATATCTCGCATCAAACCCGCGACTGACTGCGTTTGTAAATGAATAACTTTATTTTATCCCCCCTCAGTTACTAACCCATCTGTCCCCTACTAACTTCCTAATCCTGCCACGGACATTAGTTCCAGGGCAGTAATTCCCTTTCCAATGTTCCCTTACCCTCTCTAAACCACTGTTTGGACACTTGATCCTCAGTGTTTTGGAGGACAAGCAACCTAGAAGGGTCACTAGATCTGTTGTTGCTTGATTTCCTTTGTACTCCTTTGTACTTCTTCCTCTGACAAAGCTGAACTCTTCACCCAAACTTTCCCAAGAAACTCCGCCTTGGATGATTCCGGTGATATTCATCCCTCTCCACCCCTCTCTCACTTACTCATGCCTAATATCCTAATCTCTTTTAAAGATGTAATTTCTACCCTCTCTGGGCTTAATACTAAGAATGTGTACGGTCTGGATGGTGTTCCTCCTGATGTACACAAAAACTGTGTTTCCGTGCTGATTCCCTGCCTAGGCAAACTCTTCTGTCTCTGTCTCTTCTCTAACGTCTTCCCTTTTGCTGGAAGTTTGCTCTCATTCAACCTGCCCCAAAGAAGGGTGACCACTCTCAATTTCTCCATTTATCTGTCCGTAAAGAACTCCCACAGGACAATCCCTTATAGTTCAACAATACACAACTCAATCCTTCATCTTCTCTCAGTATTCTAGGAGTCTCGTTTTCCCTGATCTCACATGGAAAGACCATATTACCACCCTTGCTAAAACAGCTTCCCAGAAGCTTGGTGTGCTCAACCGCCTCCGGGGGTTCTTTACCCCTGCACAGCTTCTTGCTCTGTACAGGGGTACAGTGCGTCCATGTATTGAGTATTGTTCGCATGTGTGGGGAGGATCCTCTCACACAGCATTTCTCGACAAAGTAGAAAAGAAAGCCTTTTGTCTCATAAACTAACGTCCACTCAATGACTCTTTGCAATCTCTCTATCTTCCCCGCAATGTTGCATCTCTCTTGCTATTCTACCACTATTACAATAATCAGTGTTCCTCAGAGCTCTCTCAATGTATACCAAATCCTCTACGTAGAGTATGTAACACCTGTCTTGCAACACAATCCCATCCCTACTATGTGCAACCCTCCAATCCAAGAGTGATACAATATTCCCAAACCTTCTTCTATTCAGCAGCTGAGCTCTGGAAATCTCTCCCTGAATCCATCTTCCCCTCATCCTATGACTTATATTGCTTCAAACTCCGTGTGTCCAGGCATTTTGCCTCGAACATTCCTTAATTTTGGCCCTGTCACTCCTTCAACTCTGGGGGAGGCACTCGTCACTGGCAGTTCTGCCTTTTGTCTCCCTGATCCACATAGATAAAAAAATAAACCAAAAATACAAAAATTTCTCCTTTTTCAGATATATCCATCTTAGGAGATTTCAATGTTCACCACTGCCAATAGCTCTTCTCTCATTCCACTGACCAAGCTGGTGAACAAGCCTACTTCTGTTCTATCCTAAATGATTGAGAGTAATTGGTTCAGGAACCTACCCCTATCCCGGATCGCTTCGGAGATCGGCCCAACATTCTTGACTTGTCTCTAACTTCTAACCCTACCGCTTATAATGTCAAATTTTTCTCTCCTTTGGGCTCCTCTGACCATAATCTTATCTCTGTCACCTGTCCTATCTCTCCAGTACGGCCACTTTATCCTCCCAGCCGGTAGCGAATGTGGCGCTTTGCCGCTAGCGACAGGGAGGCTCTTCGGCAGTACTTCTTTTATTACACATGGAAATATTTTTGCTTCCATGGCCGGGGACCCTCGGAGAGTGCCGAATGCATTACCGAAGTAATCCTCATGGGCATGGAGGCATAGATTCTATTTTCTTTCTCTCAGACTAATGCAAAACAATCTAGGTTTATTCACGCTTGTTCTACTGCTGTCCGCAATTAGATAAGGAGGAAACTTTCAAATGATACCGTCGCCTTCAAATGTAAGAATCTCATTCTTCCTATGTTTCTGCCCGGAATCAAACCAAATCTGTTTTTCGACTCACCAAACATTCTTTCATCAACAATAAATGCACTGAACTATCCAACTCTAGCTCTTCCCAAGCTTTTTGGCATCTAGCCTCTCCAACAATTATTCTTCCTCGTCTTTCCCTCCCCTTTTCCACTCTGATGGCACTACCATCACTTCTTTCTCTGACAAAGCTGAACTCTTCGCCCAAGCTTTCTCTAGAAACTCCATCTTTATTGATTACGGTGCTATTCCTCCCTCTCCACATATATAGCAGATATTTGGATATGAGGCATAAGTAGGAGAGAGGGGCTCTCCTACGTATGACTAATATCCAAATCTCTTCTAAAGATGTACTTTCTACTCCCTTTGGGCTAAATACTAAGCAGGCGTACGGTCCGGATGGTGTTTCTCCAGTTGGCAAAAATACTGTGCTTTCGTGCTGACTCCCTGCCTAGGCAAACTCTTATGTCTGTCTCTCCTGTAATGTCTTCCCTTTATTACGACCGGGGCTCGTATAAAACAAGGGCTCTTAACCTGACAAGCGCGAAATAGACCTAGGGGCTAGGGTAGTTATTTGTGCATTTCTAGCCTTGGATTCTGACAGAATTCGTTATATTTACAATATAGAGCATTATTTGTTTTCGGTATGCTTTTATTTTACATATATGATGTATATATGAACCTTCAAGAGTGCTAAAATAAGTGGGAAAAGCATTTGGGTGGTGAAAACGAAGATATTGGCCACCCGGTCATAATCTCAGGCGAGAGAGAGCCACAGGCAACCCTCCTCTCTCGCTGTCTGTGAGGTAACTGAGACGAGCGGGGCGGTGTGGGCCGGTGTCTGGGTGTTGCATAACGATCTTTTCTGCAACCCACTTGTGCTACATTATCGCGGGAGAGAAAAATAACTGATAAATGATGATAATAAGAGGAAAAATAGGTGATAATTGAGGATGGGAGGGAGGGGGGAATAAGGTGGGGAAGGAGGGGAGGGGGGTGGGTGAGATTTACATGGATGAGTACTGGAGGGGAATTATCTCACCTAGAGATAAATTCCTTTGTTTTGATAGGCCCTTTTTTTTATGGAAGGCTTTTTTTATGGTCTTGCTTCCGTGAGGCCTATCGCGTTCCCTATAGGAAGCCTTCCGTGAGGCCTATCGCGCTTGCCGGGTTAATCATTGGACTAGAAAGGCACACAGCCACAACGGTAACACTAGATCCAACCCTCGAACTTATAATGCCGGCGCACAAAAAACACCTATACCCTCCAGAGTTAAATCTGCGATAATGGGGTATCCTATAACTCGGTATAAGTGCACTACTACTACAGGCTGATGATCTCTGATACAGCCTGATCACAACAACATACAAATACGTTAATAAGGTATTAAAATGTAAAACGTGCAAACTAAACAAACCAAAATTGGGACAAGGACAATATAAAGTCAATTTAAATTATCAAAATCGCTATGTGGAAACAACGCTTACTAAAATGAAAATTATTAAATAAAAGAACACCATCCACCACATAGGGGGTACATTACTACATGAGCAAGTTAATCTGTTTCCCAAGCAAACTAATCGCACATATAACAATGCACTATTGTACAAGGAAAAGATAGAGATCTTAATTGAATCACTGCAATGATTTAATGCAAACTAGAAGAAGGTATATTTAAAGTTACTCTAAACAATAATGAACTGGCACTCCTATACTAAAGAAAGTGAACGAAAGTCCCAAAGCATCGAGCAGGAATCTTCTGAAGAAAGTCTGATGCTGGGGTAAGATGATCGTATCGGATTTTGAACTGTTATATAAAGCAGGGACAATATAGGACAAGTGTAGAGGCAGACAGTGTTAACTGACACGGGAATAACGATAAATGCACACTAGTATTATCTCCAATAACAAGAGAAATACTTAGTCAGGCAACTCAAAAAGCTCAGGTTGTGCAACTCAACAACAACCAAGGCTTACAGTCAACGTGAATAAGAATGCTGCATACATAACATAAGAGTTTATAATTCTAAACGGGTGTCTGCTAGGCTAATAAAGTCTAGCTGGGATGTCGTAGGCTAGGAAACAATGGCTGAGCAAGCGGCTCGTAGCCTAGCGAGGTCCTTAAGACTGTGCGGCCAAATTACGTTAATTGACGGGGTGCTCTCTTGAGAGATCCAGATCGCTAGTATCTGGTTCTCTCCTGGCGACCCTCTCAAAGTCAAAACAAAACGAGTTAGCACAGTGCTGGGTGGCAGAGGCAAAAGCCCTCACTCGCAGCACAGTGCTAAACTCACAAGGTACATAGTCAGAAAGACCACCTAGGCTTCCCACGTCTCTGTTGCGATTGTACAGGTTCACCAAAACCTGTTATACATCGAAAATCACAACACAAGTAGCCTTACCCCAGTCTAGCATTAAATAGCCCAGCAGACAGCCAAGGAATAGGTAGGGAGACACCGTGAGTGTGTCGAACCTCTACAGACAAAATGGTAACCCCTCCAAAATACCTAACTAGGCTAAACATATAATATCTGAGCTTCAGCATATAATACATGGCCGATATATGAAATCGTGCAGAACCAAAGGGGAGTTATGATATTAAATAGAGAGGAAGAATGAGAGTACAAAGGAGTACAAAGGAAATCAAGCAACAACAGATCTAGTGACCCTTCTAGGCTGCTTGTCCTCCAAAACACCGAGGATCAAGTGTCCAAACAGTGGTTTAGAGAGGGTAAGGGAACATTGGAAAGGGAACTACTGCCCTAGAACTAATGTCCGTGGCAGGATTAGGAAGTTAGTAGGGGACAGATGGGTCAGTAACTTAGGGGGGGATAAAATAAAGTTATTCATTTACAAACGCAGTCAGTCGCGGGTTTGATGCGAGATATTTGTCTAAGCGGAGTTTAAATGAATCAACGGTGATGCAGTCTATAACGTCTCGGGGAAGCCCATTCCACAAGTTGACAACTCGATTGAAGAAGAAATTCTTAGATTCGTGTGAGTTAAAAGATTTACCAATAATTTTGCAACCGTTTCCCCGCGTGTAATTAGATTGGTCGATAGTGAAGTACTTACTACAGTTCATATTGTCGATGCCTTTGATGATTTTGAACACTTGAATTAAGTCACCTCTTAATCTGCGCTGGGTTAAAGGAAATAGATTTAATTCTCTAAGACGCTCTTCGTATGGTTTGTTCTTTAGGCTAGGTATCATTTTGGTAACTCTACGTTGAACTCGTTCTAGCTTGTTTATATCTTTTTGGTAATAAGGGCACCAGGATTGAACGCAGTATTCCAGAAGAGGGCGGACTAAGGAATTGTAAAGGGTTAGGATAACTTCTTTGGATTTATGCTCAAATGACCTGCCTATAAAGCCAATTATTTTGTTTGCCTTCTTAACAACTTCTGAACATTGTTGACTCGGTTTTAGGTTACTCGATATTGTTACTCCCAGATCGGTTTCTCTGTTTACATTCTTAAGCTGAGTGCCATTCATCGAATAGTTTGCTTTCTCATTTAGGTATCTGATATGTAGTACTTTACATTTATCCGCATTGAAACTCATTTGCCAAATTTGGGCCCAACATGACAATTTTTCTAGATTGTGTTGCATATCGTCAACTTGTTCTTTTGAGAGTACGCTATTTGCAATTTTTGGTATCGTCAGCAAATTTTGAGATTGTACAGGTGAGACCCTCATCTATGTCGTTGATGTAAATTAGAAAGAGAATTGGTCCTAGTACCGATCCCTGGGGTACCCCGCTACTTACATTGGTCCATTTAGATGCCTTACCGTTTATGACTACTCTTTGCTTTCTGTCGCTGAGCCAATTTTCTATCCATTTCAACACACCGTCTTGTATTCCATGCGCTTTTAGTTTTAGCAGTAAACGTTTGTGGGGAACTTTGTCAAAGGCCTTTTGAAAATCAAGGTATATAATATCTACAGCTTTACTCTCATCGTAGAGGTTGAGGATATCGTGGAAGAAGTCTAAGAGGTTTGTTAAACAGGAACGTTTTTTACGAAAGCCGTGTTGAGTATCTTTAAGTAAGTTATTTGCCTCTAAGTGATTTACGAGTCTGTCTCTTATGACCGTTTCTAGCATTTTACATACAATTGAGGTTAAGCTAATTGGACGATAGTTACTGGGTAGGGATTTGCTGCCTTTTTTGAATATCGGTGTTACGTTGGCTAGCTTCCACTGATCAGGCATAGTCCCAGACTGCAAGGATTCATTGAATAGCATTGTCAGTGGTTTGGAGAGCTCATCCTTAGCTTCCTGTAGAACTCTAGGCGAGATTGTATCAAGTCCAGGCGTTTTATTTACCTTGAGTTTATCTAAACAATTCAATACTTCTCTCTCTGTAACGGTGATATTGCTTAGAATATCTGAATTATCAATCTGAATCGGCGATAGTGTAGGGATATCACTGAGGTCTTCGGTTGTAAAAACTGATGCAAAGAAGGTATTGAGGGCATTACTCATTTGGAC
The DNA here is from genome assembly GCA_032716605.1 of Paralithodes platypus. NCBI lineage: Eukaryota > Metazoa > Arthropoda > Malacostraca > Decapoda > Lithodidae > Paralithodes > Paralithodes platypus. The sequence continues at coordinate 8,268,481 of CM064576.1, read as the reverse complement.
TTCGTCTTTGGTGTATTCTCCATTTTCATCGACTAACGGTCCAACAGTTGAAGTAACTACTTTTTTCTTTCTGATATAACTATAGAATTCTTTCGGGTTTGTTTTACTTTGATTCGCAACATGTAACTCCAGGGTCTTTTTACTTTGCTTAATTAACTTTTTGGCTTTGCGTCGTAGCTCTACAAATTTCACCCGTTCTTCGTCATTTTGTGAGGATTTTAATCTATCATTAGCAAATTTTTTAGCAAGCAGACAGTCTGAAATATCTTTATTCCACCATTTGGGCTTATCATTATGGCCTGGACGCCGTATTTTCGATGGTATGCAGTCTTGCACTGCCTTAAGGTAAGTGGTTGTGAAACACTCGCAAGATGTATTTATGTCGTTATTGTTAGTTAGAAAGCTCCAGTCAGTTTCTTTAAGCTTTGATTTAAGTTTATGAAAATTTGCTTTCATGAAATTAGGGACTTTCTCAATGCTGCTATTTGATTTGTTACTAGTAAACTTTAAAGTGAAAGTTATCGTACGATGGTTGCTGTTACTGAATTCATCACCAACATTCAAATTCTCTATTAATTCTTCTTTTGTTGCGAGTACAAGGTCAAGCACATTATTACCACGGGTCTGAGATTGTACAAATTGAAAAAGTGAACTCTCTTGCAAGTTAGCATAGAGGTTGTGTCCAGAGTGTGAAGTAAGAATATCGCCCCATTTAGTCACGGGTAAGTTGAAATCGCCAAGAATTACGGTATCTTGTATGTTAGTCATTTCTGCAATTTGTTCATAAATTTCACTGTCAGTTTGCACTGATTGAGAAGGGGGTCTGTATAATAAAGCTAGTGTTATTTTAGTTCCTTGTTTATTATTTAATAGTACGTAAGATATGTCTATATTCGCAATTTGAGGTTTTGACATTAAGACGGGATTAAGACTTTCCTTTATAAAAAACAGGACTCCTCCTCCATTTCTATTGATCCGACTTTTCTCAAACATTGTGTAACCAGGAAGCGTATATTCGGCTAAAAAGTCTCTGTCTTCCGTATTTAACCAAGATTCTGTAATGCCGATTATATCATAATGTTCTGTAAACACGATTTCCTCTAGATCTGAAAATTTATTGCGTATGCTACGAGCATTTACATAAAACACCTTAAGAGTATTAGAGTTGGATGTTACTGATTGTGCATTGTCTGAATTTTCAGTTCGTATTTGACTTACACTACCCTGTCTGGGGTCTGGTTGACCCCGTTTTTTGAACGGAAATCCTTGACTGCATCGTTCAGCAGACGACCAAGACGTGCAGCTCCTACTTCATTGAGATGTACACCATCTCCTGAAACAAAGATTTATCATAGTAAAAATGATCCCACGTGTCGACAAAGCCGATGTCCTCCTCCCTGCAGAGTTTGGCTAGTCGGCGATTTGTACTGGTAGCTATGTTGTAGAATCGGTTTTCTACATCAATCCGGAGAACAATTCCTGAAATTAATATTCTATTAGATTTTTCCTTGAAGGACTTGATCAGCCGCCGGTACTTGCAAAGTAGTTCCTCTGACCACGTCCGTTGGACATCATTAGATCCAACGTGGATGACGTACGTAGTGCTTGCGGGGGCGAGCCTGGAAACCTCTTCCACAGCCGCAACAATGTCGTCCACGCCGCCACCTGGGATTCAGAATCGCTTTCTGGTCCTGGGTGCCCTGGCGCAGAACTCGGTTAGTTGGCCACGGACCATGGAGTCGCCCACAAGCCGAACTTCTTCCGTTTCCTCTTCCTCGTCAATAGCCAGAATTTTGAAGCGGTTTTGGCATGTTGTCGGGATGACCTTCCTGGTACTGGTACTGGGATGCACATTGTTTCTCACTAACTGAAAATTGTCCTGGGAGTGAGAGTAGAGTCATTATTATTTTCTGCAAAAACTAAGGTAGCTGCTGGTGTGGGTACCGGTACCGGTACTGTATGCACTGCTGGAATGGCAGTTGACATCGTAGTGGTTTCTTGGGCCGAGGGCACTCCTACGTTGAGTGTGGCAAATTCTTGAAGGGATTCAAGCTTCGTAGTCAGGGCATCGATCTTGCGGTGAGCTGCATTCAATTCATCTGCAATCTTCTCTCGGAGCTGGCAAAATCTACAAATTTGGACATCAGTATCAACAAACATGGTAGGGCCAAATTTACCGGAACAACTCGTGCAGGTTCGTTGCGGCGCCATGACGATATAATCACAATATGCTTGAAAATCATACAAATTTATGTTAGCAAAATGGTACAATTAAAGCCTGAAAATCACAAAAAATGTATGTTAGCAATGTGATACAATTAATTCCTGAAAATCACACAAAATTTTGTTAGCAATATGATAAAATTAATATTGCTGTTAATCACAAAAAATATGTTAGCAATAGAACACAATTTATGCCTGAAAATAAAACAAAAATTGATGTTAGCAGTATGACACAGTTAAAGCCTGAAAATCACAAATGGACTAGAATTTTGTTACAAAATTTACTGGAAAAAAAAGTGGGAGAGGGTAAGAAGTTGAGAGAGAGAGAAAGTGCATTATAGGTAGAAGTCGGGGACAGGTGACAAGGGATATGTTTGGGGTATGCTAGTCAAGCAAGATCTGAGCAAGGAAGGCACAAGGCAGCAGGGAAGTGCGGGGGAACTACCTCCTGACGCGGCGGGAGGGGTGGTGAGGCGGCCAGCCACTCAGAGGGCCCGGCCGTGGCATGACGTCACCGAGGCAACATGTAACCCTCCGCGAGTACCCTCTGTCTCCTGCACTTACTCACTCACACTCTCTAGCTGTATCATTCAGTCTTATACATTAAACTTACAACTGATGATATAAAATACAATGCATTGTCACAGGCGAAAATAAAGACTACTTCTGTACTGCCTGTGACATGACGATTCACAAGAAAGAAAGTACAACATTGTAGATACACTGTAGCCAAATACACTGCCCTGGCGAGTGCTAGCGAGTGGCCAAGCGAGCGGCTGAGCCCACGTGGCGTCTGCCAAGCTGCAGGCATCACACCCCCCCCAAGATATTAGACGCTCAACCATGAGCTCCATATCTGACAAGCAGAATGCCGACAAGACTCGCCACTCCTAATCACCTCGCAACAAAGAAGGCAAAGCTCAGTTCACATCAACAAAAAATTACAACCCCTCCCAACACAATAGCTTAATTAATTCACACTGCTATGCTCCTAGAGCGAGCTTCTACTAGCCCAGCCTTCTGAGAGAAGCATAGGTTCGACTCAGAACTTTAGCTATAACATACTTAAAACAAAATGTAACTATTAAAGAAAGAGTTTTTATAGAATTTTCATTTTTAATATGTTTATGGCGGCTGTACTTACAGGGGCAAGCCTAGTTTTTTCTCCACTCTCAACACACACTGACTGAACGGCGAGGGTTCTCCTGCAAACAAACCCTCCCGTGACAAACAATCAGCCAAAACATTATCAGTGTCCTTAGCATGCCACACATCCAACTTGTGTTCCGGCAGCACAACAACACCTGGCACTGATAAACTGCCCAGTTCATCACAAGACTGGCCTTTCTCTTCGCTCTTTCCGGCAACGGGACCTGCCAAAAGCCTTTCACTCGTTCTACCTTCGTGATAGGCGATGCAGCCCCGATGCGGTCTATGGTGTCGTCAACTCTCGATAAGGTATAGGCGTCTGTCAGGGATAATTAACACCCACTCCTGCAATCAACACACACACTGATCTTGCCACTTAACACAGGTTGCAAAGTTACAGGCAACGACCACTCACGACATTCCTTATCCCTCAGACCATTCGTCAACACGTAATCCAGCTCTGCTTGCACCACAGGCTGTCGAGCAGGATTTATACGGTAGGGAGCCAATTTGAACCTTGCACTGTCTCCAGCCTCCATGTCGGATTCTATCCCGTACATCAGGCCTGGAGAATGAACAAACATGCGAAAGTACTGCCATAGCCTAGTAAACAACTGCCTGGCACTGTCTCCAGCCTCCATGTCGGATTCTACCCCGTACATCAGGCCTGGAGAATGAACAAACATGCGAATGTACTGCCATAGCCTAGTAAACAACTGCCTTGTGCCCTCCCACAACCCCGCCGAGACCGCAGCTTCTAACCTGTAGTCTCCCTCCTTCTCCACCTTCGTCCCTAGAACAGCCAGGTCATGAGAGGGACAATCAGTACCACCTATGCAGTCACTCCCATAGTTCATTATTGCTAAGGCTTCCCCGCCGATACCATACATGCGCACCCCCGCATTCCTTACGACTACATCTGCCTGCGCAGCATCACCGCTTTAAGCGACATGGCCAGATACAGTCGGTCTATGGTACGGCTGTTGCATTCGACCAGAGCAGCATTGGGAGGCTATGCGACGACCGGGCACTGCGATGCCACAGCCAACCTCACCAATCTGCTCAAAGTCCTCCTTCTGACCACCACCCTTGGCAGCCATGGGTCGACCCTGACCTGACAACCATGCCAAAGCCTCGTCGCCCACCTTGAACCACCAAAACAACGAGGCTAACGGTCTGGAAACATTCAAGCGACCTGCCCGCGGAACATCTTGCACCGCATGAGTTGTGAGGCTCGGGGGCTCGGCACGACCAGTGGGGTATGAACCGAGCTGGTGCTGGAGCGCTGCACACTGCTGCTCAGGCAGGTGCCCTAGCGCTTCCACAGACACCAGACTCGTGTCCCCCACCCACTGCTCCGCCGAAACATGACAATCCCTACTCTCCTCAACCTGTGCCCTACTGCCCCCCTCTCCTTCTCTACCTTGGCCGCTGCAGACCAACGCAGGGACAGTAGGCTGCTCAGCTGGTTGCCTCACAAACTCCTCCAACAGGTTCACATGACATGTTTCCCCGTCCTCGTGTTTGATCTCGACAGCACCATTACCACACTTCTGAACTTCCAGATCCTCCAACTGCAGTTTACAAATATCTGAGGGAACCAACCTGTCTAAATGCTTCCGAAGCAACCCATGTCCTCCCCCAATATCAAACTGAGCAACCCTTTTTTCTCTCTGTGTGTAACGTTGCTGCCTCGGAGTCTCTTCCTGCCCTACCTCCTCACTAGCTGTGACAGGTCCTGGGGTTTCTCCAGACTCCAACAATGGTGCCAATACTGAGTCACCAAGAAGAGCTGCTGGTACTAAACTCTCCAAACTTTTACCAACATTAGCCATCTTCTTCCAACTGTTCCTCCGTTGATCAGAAGACTGAGGAATAGGCTGTGACACTTTGGATGAAAGAGATCTTGTAACAACGCATGCCATAGGTTGTACTTGATACTTCTCTACCCACTCCTGTTCCTCCCTACTCACGTCGGCCGGCTTCTCGCGGCCTCGGGTGCCTCTCAGACTTTGATGAAGAACTTTACTGGTAGACCAATTAGCGTGGCCCGGGTAGTTGTGGTGCAAGGTATCAATGCTATCAGGTCATACCCGTTGGTCAGGATGGAACTGGAGGTAGATGGTGTGACACGAGAGTTGGATGTGGGAATTGTGGAGAATTTGCCTGTTGGGGGCGTCGACCTCCTTCTCGGCAACGACTTTGCGGTGCCTACTTTTGAGGTTTCCCCCTTAGTCGTTGCCGAGAAGGAGGTCGACGCCCCCAACAGGCAAGTTCTCCACAATTCCCACATCCAACTCTCATGTCACACCATCTACCTCCAGTTCCATCCTGACCAACGGGTATGACCTGATAGCATTGATACCTTGCACCACAACTACCCGGGCCGCGTTTATTGGTCTACCAGTAAAGTTCTTCATCAAAGTCTGAGAGGCACCCGTGTCTCGCAACAGCTCAACTCCATGCTTCTTACCAGCCCACTTCACGCAGCCACGCCCTCGATGGTCGCAAAAGACATCGCGGACAGGGTTCGAGTCTTCCGGATTCTTCTCCACTGGCTGTGTCCCAGCTTCTGACGTTATACCCCGGGCAAACTCAGACGACTTCGGGGACACCCCAATGTTGCGAACCAAAGACACAACTGCATTAGGTAGCTGCTTGGACAGGCTCTTGCAAAATGCCCCTTCTCATGACAATGAAAACACTCTAACTCCCCCTTGGGCTTCCCATGAGGTGGGGAAGGGAACTGACCCTTCTTAAACGGGACGGTACTAGGTTTATGGTCAGTTTTGGTGTCGTTGCTCTTGTTCTTAGTGTAATTATGTGTATCAGTGTTTCAGGGAGGGGGAGGGTTACGCTCCTTATTGCCTGCATCACTTCTCTGTGCAAGACCGCACTCACGAATCAAATATAACCGAAGGTCAGCCATCTCAGCTGCCTCCTGAAGAGTTTTCGGGTTCTTTTCTTTAATATTCAACGTCAGATCGCCGCCTGTACACTTGAAAAATTGTTCTAGAAGCATCAGCTGTTTCACTCCTCAAACGTCGATGCCTTCTCAGAACGCAGCCAGTTTCTAAATGCATCGGACAGATCCCGGGCATGCTCAAGAAAGGTGCACTCACGACCCTTCGTTACACCCCGGAACTTCAATCTGTACGTCTCTGGTTGTAACTCATATGCCCGCAGGACAGCCTCCTTCAATACCTCATAATCGATGCAAGACTCCAAGGGCAACGCATCATATGCCTTGAGTCCTTTGCCAACCAACCTAGAGGAAACAAGGGCTGCCCACTTAACCTCGGGCCATTGATGCTCCCGGCACTTCTTCTCAAAACGCATGAAAAATTCAGTGACACCCGACTCATCAAATACAGGGACCAACTTGAGCAGGTGCGATAAAGACTGATCAAGACCTCGATTCCCAGAACCGAGACGCTGCCCTGTCGACTCCACCCGAGACTTCTCAAGATCTATGTCTGCACAGTACTTCACTTTTCTCTCCTCAGACTCATTCTCTCGCTGCCGTTGCTCGAGCTCATATCTGGCCCTTCTCTCCTCAGCCTGAATCTTAGCCATCTCAAACTGCCGCTGCTGGTTAGTCATCTCAAGCTGGAAGAGCATCTCTGGAGTCAAACCTTGAGGAGGAGGAGATGCAACAATTGGAGACCCACCCATGTACAAACCACGCTGCCAGTGACTATCGGCCTGCGGAAACGTACCCGTTTCCGGAGCCCGAGGGGGCGCCATGGTAGGAGTCGAGTGGAATGGGGGCTGGGCCGAACGTGCCCCAGCTCCCGCTCCACCCGAAGCCCCACGCACCCCGCCGAGCACCCAGGCCACCAGGTCACCTCTCGACATACTGCTAGTGCCCACATGCCCCATGACTGTGGCCAAATACTGGAGACCATACCGATCAATCCCCGACACACGGTCAACAGTAATAGGTATCTCCAGAAACTTCTTTGCATCCTCCTCACTAATTATAACTCTAATGCCTTCGGACAAACCCCGCTGCTGCACCTCAGAGTCTGTTTCCCGTACTGTATCCCCACTGTACACTGATCCGTTGTCCGAAATATTGTCTACCGAAAATTCTCAACGTTAATCCAAAAAAAAGAGAAGTACCTAAACTCTTATCTAGCACTATTCACTCAAAAAATATAAAATGCTTGAAGACTCTTAAGTGTTATACTACTTGCCAAAAAAAAAACCATGTGTCCACTATATTCCTTTAAACAAAACAAATAACCACAACACTCCTGCAATATTTGTCTAAGTTCACAAAATCCTAAGCAAGGTCGCCATTTGTTACGACCGGGGCTCGTATAAAACAAGGGCTCTTAATCATTGGACTAGAAAGGCACACAGCCACAACGGTAACACTAGATCCAACCCTCGAACTTATAGTGCCGGCGCACAAAAAACACCTATACCCTCCAGAGTTAAATCTGCGATAACGGGGTATCCTATAACTCAGTATAAGTGCACTACTACTACAGGCTGATGATCTCTGATACAGCCTGATCACAACAACATACAATTACGTTAATAAGGTATACTAGGAAAAGATAGAGATCTTAATTAAATCACTGCAATGATTTAATGCAAACTAGAAGAAGGTATATTTAAAGTTACTCTAAACAATAATGAACTGTCACTCCTATACTAAAGAAAGTGAACGAAAGTCCCAAAGCATCGAGCAGGAATCTTCTGAAGAAAGTCTGATGCTGGGGTAAGATGATCGTATCGGATTTTGAACTGTTATATAAAGCAGGGACAATATAGGACAAGTGTAGAGGCAGACAGTGTTAACTGATCTCCCAGCGGACTATCCCTTATTCTTCAACAATACAAAAATCAACCCTTCATCTTCTCTCAATATTCTTGGTGTCTCTTTTTCTTCTGCTCTCATTTGGAAGGACCATATTACCAGTCTTGCTAAGGCAGCCTCCCAGAAGCTGGGTGTGCTCAACCGCCTTAGGGGGTTCTTTTCCCCTGCACAGCTTCTTGCTCTGTACAGGGGCATAGTGCGCCCTTGTATTGAGTATTGTTCACATGTGTGGGGAGGTTCCTCTCACACCGCTCTCCTAGACAAAATTGAAAGGAAGGCCTTTCGTATCATTAACTCCTGTCCACTCTCCAACTCTCTGCAATCTCTCTCTCTCCGCCGCAATGTTGCATCTCTCTCGCTATTCTATCGCTACTATAATAATCAGTGTTCCTCAGAGCTATCCCAGTGCATACCACCTCCTTACGTAGGGCACGTGGTACCCGTCTTGCAACTCAATCCCACCCCTACTCTGTGCAACTCTCCAACCCAAGAGTGAAACGTTACTCTCAAACTTTCTTCTACTCAACAGCTGAGCTCTGGAACTCTCCCAGAATCAGTCTTTCCCTCTTCCTATGACTTAAATTGCTTCAAACTCCGTGTGTCCAGGCATTTTGGCTCGAACGTCCCTTGATTTTGGCCCTGTCACTCTTTCAACTATGGGGGAGGCACTCGCTATAGGCAGTTATACCTTTTGCCTCCCTCAATCACATAGTAAAAAAATAAAAATAAATAAATGATACAGGAATAACGATAAATGCACACTAGTATTATCTCCAACAACAAAAGAAGTACTTAGTCAGGCAACTCAAAAAGCCTGCTCAGGTTGTGCAACTCAACAACAACCAAGGCTTACAGTCAACGTGAATAAGAATGCTGCATACATAACATAAGAGTTTATAATTCTAAATGGGTGTCTGCTAGGCTAATAAAATCTAGCTGGGATGTCGTAGGCTAGGAAACAATGGCTGAGCAAGCGGCTCGTAGCCTAGCGAGGTCCTTAAGACTGTGCGGCCAAATTACGTTAATTGACGGGGTGCTCTCTTGAGAGATCCAGATCGCTAGTATCTGGTTCTCTCCTGGCGACCCTCTCAAAGTCAAAACAAAACGAGTTAGCACAGTGTTGGGTGGCAGAGGCAAAAGCCCTCACTCGCAGCACAGTGCTAAACTCACAAGGTACACAGTCAGAAAGACCACCTAGGTTTCCCACGTCTCCGTTGCGATTGTACAGGTTCACCAAAACCTGTTACACATCGGAAATCACAACACAAGTAGCCTTACCCCAGTCTAGCATTAAATAGCCCAGCAGACAGCCAAGGAATAGGTAGGGAGACACCGTGAGTGTGTCGAACCTCTACAGACAAAATGGTAACCCCTCTAAAATGCTTAACTAAACATATAATATCTGAGATCTTCAGCATATAATACGATGGCCGATATATGAAATCGTGCAGAACCAAAGGGGAGTTATGATATTAAATAGAGAGGAAGAATGAGAGGTAAGATGTTGAGAGAGAGAGAAACTGCTCTATAGGTAGAAGTCGGGGACAGGTGGCAAGGGATATGTTAAGGGTATGCTGGTCAAACAAGCTCTGAGCAAGGAAGGCACAAGGCAGCAGGGAAGTGTGGGGGAACTACCTCCTGACGCGGCGGGAGGGGTGGTGAGGCGGCCAGCCACTCAGAGGGCCCGGCCGTGGCATGACGTCACCGAAGCAACGTGTAAGCCTCCGCGAGTACCCTCTGTCTCCTGCACTTACTCACTCACACTCTCTAGCTGTATCATTCAGTCTTATACATTAAACTTACAACTGATGATATAAAATACAATGCATTGTCACAGGCGAAAATAAAGACTACTTCTGTACTGCCTGTGACATGACGATTCACAAGAAAGAAAGTACAACATTGTCGATAGACTGTAGCCAAATACACTGCCCTGGCGTGTGCTAGCGTGTGGCCAAGCGAGCGGCTGAGCCCACGTGGCGTTCTGCCAAGCTGCAGGCGTCACACCTTCTTGCTGGAAGTTTGTTCTCATTCAACCTGTCCAAAAGAAGGGTGACCGCTCTCAACCCTCCATCTATCATCCAATTCCTCTCCTTTCTTGCATCTCTAAAGTTTTTTAAACTCTTCTTACTTCAAATATTTTTAAGCATGTTTATTCTCATAATCTACTCTCAGATCGCCACTATGGCTTCTTTAGGGGTCGCTCTACTAGTGATCTTCTTTCATACCTTACTAACTTTTGGTCATCCTCCTTTCGGGACTTCGGTGAGACCTTTTCTATTACCAGATGTATTGAAGGCACAAATCTCTAATTTTTTAACTACCCTCTTATGGTTTCTAGCCCTCCATCTATGCCTTTATCTCTAATTTCCTTTCTGGCCATTCCATAGCTGTGGTTGTGGACGGCCATCGTTCACTTCCTTATCCTATCAACTCCGGTGTTCCTCAGGGTTTTGTCCTATCTCCAATTACCATTATAATATTAATTAACTCCCTCCGACATATTATGTTCCAATAAGTCCAAGGAGGCGCTTGACAAGTATTTTGGGTCTTGAATTTGGCTCATGAGTGTTGTCGAAGCCTTACATTTTTCGTGATTTCCATCCACCAGAATGCTGTTTATTGTGATGTATCATATATCAATGGAAAGAGGAATATTTATAGTACATGATCAAATAAAAAAAAATGTAAATAAATCGAAATATGAAAGTGTAAATGAGTCCGGAATACAATTATTTCCCATGCAATTGTCTTCACACCGTCCTAGCTCTAAATTGTGAGTGATGACCATATATTTTTTTTTCTCAAATAATAGTATTTGTTCTCCTCTTTCCAAATCTGAAAACAGAAATTGTTTATCTTCAATAGTTCTCAAGCAGTGACCGAAAAAAAAAAATATATGATTTTGATTTATATGGTTTATCACATTTTCAATTTATTTCGTTGCTACGAAGTGTATGGTTTTAAATTTAGGCTGTATGAATACGGCAAATAATGCTGATGAGTATAAAACAAACTAGAAGTTCCTAGGACAAATACTTTTTGCGCTATGAATATTTGAAATGAAGAGCCAAAATGCGAATATTTACGCTTCACCCATCTCTGTTCCGGCGATGCTAGCCGGGTTCCGAGCTGTTCCCCACCTCGTGGTTGCGTTATTTGCTCGGATACGTATATAACTGTATATATCACCGGAATCGGAAAATTGTGCTCTTTCCAATGGTGAAAACAAAAATAATATAGCATAATTGGTTCGCGAGCTATGCACAATTGTTTCCATGCAGTGACCGAAAAAAAAAAAATCTGATTTTGATTGATATGGTTTATAACATTTTCGATTTATTTCGTTGCTACGAAGTGTATGGTTTTAAATTTAGGCTGAATGAATACGGCAAATAATGCTAATGAGTATAAAATAAACTAGAAGTTCCTAGGACAAATACTTTTTGCGCTATGAATATTTGAAATGAAGAGCCAAAATGCGAATATTTACGCTTCACCCGTCTCTGTTCCGGCGATGCTAGCCGGGTTCCGAGCTGTTCCCCACCTCGTGGTTGCGTTATTTGGTCGGATACGTATATAACTGTATATATCACCGGAATCGGAAAATTGTGCTCTTTCCAATGGTGAAAACAAAAAAAAAATAGAGTAATTGGTTCGTGAGCTATGCGCAATTGTTTCCATGCATTGTTATTGTTATGAAAATATATGAGAATGTTTATACAGTTGTATATCTTTGCCACAATATACACCCTTTCCAACGAGAAGGGAAATGGCTCCTGGGTTGACACTGAAAAAACAAAATAAGAAAGCCAGGTAATCTTCAGGTAATAAATTCAGAAATAATTCTATTGT
>CM064576.1:7678923-8251423 GCA_032716605.1 Paralithodes platypus | reverse complement strand
CAATTTAATAACAAACTAGAAGAAAGTACATTTAACGTTACGTTAATTAATACAATTAATCACCCCTGCGTGAAAGAAGGTGAAAGCAAACAGTCCTCAAAACATCGTACAGGTAGACAAGATGCGGGTTTCTAAACTGCATGCGGCTACTGTAGGATCTGATGCTTAGCAAAGAAAGTACGTTACGGATTTAGAGAACTCTTAACTCATAAGCAGGAATAAATACAGACAAGAAAATGCCCCCAGACTCCCACGGGTATCCTAGTAAAGTCGTGCGGGTCCACGGGACTCGCACCAGCAGACTTTACTTAAAGGATCGCAAAAAGCCTCCCCTCCGGTCTAGCCCCTGCTAACCTGACACAAGAACACACTAGCAAGCATGAAACCACCAAATATGAGACAACAAAAAAGCTTCCTAGGTCTCATTAACAATTATATCCCTGCATAAGGCCCAAAATCCTATCTAGTTATCTGAGAGCTCGTCGTTAATACAATAATAGATATAAGGTCTATCAAGGGGATGGGGTAATTAAATAGATTGGTGAAGTAGAGGAAAGAAGGTATACAAAGTAAGAGAGAATGTTTCTAAGTGGGGTTGAGAGGGATAGATATCAAGGGGGTCCGAAGGGTACGACAATGAGGTGAGCTCTGAGTCTTGAATCTGTCTGGACCCCGCCCTACGCATGCAGAATACATCCCAGGCTCGGCAACACTCAACACAGTTGCCGGGTCAAAATCCTCTACCCCGTGCGTGAGTCGAAACTAAGCCTAACGTTGCAATCAAATGCATGTGGCAGCGCTTCAGGCTCGTCCCAAGCTAAGCAAGCGAAGCAACGTCCCAAGCCGGTCTGTCTCTCCCGCTCGTCTCTTCCCGCTCTCACTAGACTTACATCTTATATATTATAATGAAACAATCAACTATCTAGAATAAAATATACTAAGATGCGTTGGTTAAGAATAAGGGCAGCTACAAGCTGTGAAACAACATAAGAATATCCCAGACATTAGTTACATTGTCGTAGGATATATACTAAGGACAAGCCTGCCGGCCGGCTGCCACCAGCCGGTTTCTAAACGGCTGGGCAGCCGACGCGCGCGCATGCCCGCACGTGGCTACTATGCAGAAGCGTCACACCTCCCCCAAGATATAAGACCCTTGACTAAGTTCTTCATATCTAACAGAAAGCTTCTCATAGTACCACACACTGTTGTGACACAAGGCACTATATATAAAACAAATAAAGACTGTTGCGCTCCACCGAGCAAGTTCAACTAACTTAGCGACAATAAGCGAAAACATTCAACTTAGATACTGCTACAACATCTTTTACAAAATTCTACACGTTATAAAAAATAAAGAGTTTTTATAAGGTTTTTGCTTTTTTAATTTATTTTTTTCGGCTGAACTACAGTGACAGCCTATTTTCCTCCACACTCAACCCTCAATCCTGTGGCAGTCTAACCAACATCATCCACCCTTGATAGACAATCCGCTATCACGTTATCAGAACCGGCAATATGGCGTATGTCCAGATTATACTCCTGAAGCATGAGTGACCACCTGGTCAGCCTCATGTTCCGGTTATGAAACTGATTCAAGAATTTCAGAGGGTGATGATCGGTATAAACCACTACGACTCGTCCGAAAGCAGGAACATATACATCGAAGTGCCTGAGCGCCAGCACTATCGCCAGGAGTTCTTTTTCAATTACAGAGTAATTCCTTTGTGCACTATTGAATTTTTTACTGTAAAAACTCACTGGATGTTCGATACCTTCATCATCTGTCTGTAACAAGACAGCCCCAGCCCCTACGCCACTGGCATCAGTCGCCAGCTGAAAAGGTCTGCTGAAGTCCGGGGCCCTGAGTATGGGGTGGGTACATAACAGGTGTTTCACCAAGGAAAACGCCTCTGCACACTCAGGAGACCACCGGAACTTCTTGTCCTTAGATAATAAGTCGGTTAAAGGTGCAAGTACAGTCGAATAGCCTTTGATGAAGCGACGATAATAGCCTATCATACCTAGAAACCGCATGATTTGTTTCTTAGTCGTAGGCTGGGGAAACTGATCGATGGCTTTGATCTTTGTCTGTGGAGGGCACACCTGACCCATCCCCACCTCTAACCCCAGGTACAAAACTGTGGCTTTGACAAAATCGCACTTACCCCGGTTTACCACCAAACCTGCTTCATTCAGTTTATTAAAAAGCTGTCCGATGTGAGCACAGTGACTGTTAAAATCATCGTCGTATATTGTGACATCATCTAGGTACACCGTACAGTTGGGAATGTTGGCTACAATGTCGTTCATTAATTTCTGAAACGTTGCAAGGGCATTTTTCAGCCCGTATGGCATAAAATGGCAACGATATGTGGCACCGTCCACCACAAACCCACACACCTCTCGCGCTCGCTCAGACAAGGGCTCTTGCCAATAACCCCTAACAAGGTCTATCTTAGTGAGGAACTTGGCTTATCCTATCTTATCCACACTGTCGTCCACGCGAGGGAGAGGGTAGGCATTTGTGGGGGTTAAACCATTCAACCTGCGGAAATCTATACAAAACTGCACCTTGCCATCTGGTTTGGGCTGCAGTGTGACTGGGGAAGTCCACCTTACTGCACCCTCAGAAATCAGCCCACGTTTCAGCATATAATCCAGCTCTTCCCTAAGTGCTGGTAATTTAATAGGGGGAACACGGTATGGCACTGATTTAAAGGGCGGGTGGTCCCCAACATCGACATCGTGCACCGCTTGAGTAGTGAGGCCAGGATGCTCCGCAAAAACAGCTGGGTTTGAATCAAACAAGTGCTGCACAGCTACACGCTGTTGCTCAGGCAGGTGCAATATCAACTCGTGAGCCACTTGTCTAGAATTCCCCGCCCACTGATCCGCGGAAACATGACAATCCCAATTATCCTCCCCCGCAGCTTGACTGTCCCTTCCACCTTCTCCACCACGATCGCTGCAGATCAACACTGGGACAGTGAGAGGCTCGGAGGGGCGCCTCACATACTCTTTCATCAGATTTACATGGCAAAGTTGGTTCTTTTTCTTACGATCAGGAGTAGCTACTAAATAGTCGAGATCAGAAACCTTCCTTACAGCCCGATACGGACCAGAATACTTGGCAGACAATGGGTGTCCCACCAGAGGCAGTAGTATCAGTACCTCCTGATCTACTTCAAACTCCCTCAGCTTCACCTTCTGGTCGTATCTGTCCTTCATCTGAGCTTGTGAACTCTTAAGGTTCCGATCTGCTACCTCCAGGCTCTTTAGCATTCTCTCACGGCTTTCAACAACATACTTTAGAAGCGAGCCTGGCTTTGTGACTCCCTCCCAGATCTCCTTTACTATGTGGAGGGGCCCCCTGACCCTGTGTCCAAAAAACAACTCGTTCGGACTAAATCCCAAGCTCTCCCCAGGTACTTCTCTCGCAGCAAATAAAACGTATGGGAGACCTAGATCCCAGTCCTTCCCATTTTCCATGCAATAACACCGCAACATACTCTTGAGAGTTGAGTGCCACCTTTCCAAAACTCCCTGACTCTCGGGATGGTAGGCAGATGACACCACAGACACAATCCCATGTTGCTGCATGGTCTGCTTAAACAGAGCAGAAGTAAAATTGGATCCCTGATCAGACTGGATATCCTGAGGGTAGCCATAACGAGAGAAATAGACAAGTAGGTTTTTGACAACAGTCTTAGCCATCCCGTTGTGCATGGGATAAGCATCTGGATACCGTGTTGCTACATCCATTACAGTTAGTAAACATTTATTGCCGGCACTAGTGGGGGGCAATGGGCCAACCATATCGATGACTACTTTGCTGAAGGGCGGCCCAATGACAGGGATGGGTTGTAACGGGGCTCTCGGGATGACCTGATTGGGTGTCCCAACAACTTGACAAGTGTGACACTGTGACACCCATGACACGACACTCGCCTTTAACCCAGGCCACCAGAAAAGCTTGCTCAGAGCTGCCTCCGTCTTACGTTCCCCCAGGTGCCCTGCCAAAGGCACATCATGAGCTAATCTCAATAAGCTCTCACGGCACACCCTCGGTACTACTAACTGGTCCACTAATCCTGACCCGCCATCCCACTTTTTCTTGGGATCCTGATGTCTCCGATACAAGATCCCCTCGGACAAGAAAAAATCACCAGGCTGCGCATCCCCATCGCTCTCCAGTTCGACAGCACCATTACCACACGCCCTGACTTCAGGATCTTCCAGCTGCAAGGAACATATATCAGCAGGTGCGAGATTATCCAAGTTCATCTTAAATAATGTATTTCCACCTCCAATGTCCCGCTGAGCCATCCTTTCCTCACGCTGCGCATAACGATGCTGTCGCAGAGTCTCTTCCTGCCCTGCACCTGCACTAGCGGTGACAGGCCCCGGGGCCTCTCCAGACTCTAACATAGGTGCCAATAATGAGTCACCAAGAAACACTGCCGGCTCAAAACTCTCCAATTGACCAACACTTCCCGTTTTCTTGTGACCTTTCCTCCGCGGTATGATAGACTGAGGTGGTGGCTGCAAGGCTCCGGATGTCTGAGAACGCATCACAACACACGCCATGGTTTGTACGCTACAGTTCTCAACCCACTCCTGTTCCTCCCTACTAACGTCGGCCGCCTTCTCGGCAATGACCAAGGGTGAAACCTTAGAAGCAGGCACCGCAAAGTCGTTGCCGAAGAGGAGGTCGACGCCCCCAACAGGCAAGTTCTCTACAATTCCTACATCCAGCTCCTTCGCCACACCACCCACCTCTAGCTCCATCCGCACCAGCGGGTAGGACTTCGTAGCATTGATCCCCTGAACTACCACCACCCGAGCAGCGTTAATCGGTCTACCAGTAAAGTTCTTTAACAAGGTCTGAGAAGCCCCCGTATCACGCAATAGCTTAACTCCTCGCCTTTCGCCAGCCCACCTCACAAAACCATGCCCTCTATGACCCCCAAAGACGTCGCGGACAGGGTTCGAGCCTTCCGGACTCTTGAACACAGGCTGTGTCCCACCCTCTGACGAACTACCCTTGGCAAGCTCAGAAGATATAGGCGACACCCCTATGCTGCGGGCCAATGACACAACCTTGTTTGGTGGCTTGTTTGGACAAGCATTTGCAAAGTGACCCTCCTTGTGACATGCAAAGCACTCTTTACTCTTTGGTTTCCCTTGGGAGTGGGAGGTACCATTAGACTTCTTATACAGGACGGTATTTGGTTTATGTTCAGTTTTATTGTCAGTGCTAGATGGTTTTGTGTATTTATGTGTATCAAAATTCTTGGGAGGGGGAGGGGTACGATCCTTTGCACCCGACTCACTCCTAGCTGCTACTCCGCACCCTCGAATTAATGACAGTCGGAGGTCAGCCATTTCTGCTGCCTCCTGGAGAGTTCTAGGATTTTTGTCCTTTATATTTAATGTTTAGTCCCCGCCTGTGCACTTAAAGAACTTCTCCAAGAGAACCAGCTCACTCAACTCCTCAAAAGTAGCTGCCCTCTCAGAATGCAGCCAATGTCGTAGTGCATCAGACAAGTCCCGGGCGTGTTCCAGGAAGGTACTATCCTTGCCCTTAGTAACACCCCGAAACTTCAAGCGGTAAGTTTCTGGTTGTAACTCATAGGCTCGTAGCACAGCCTTCTTTAGCTCATCATAAACTACACAGGACTCTAAAGGTAGTGCATCATACGCTTTTAGCCCCTTTCCTAGGAGTCTTGATGAAACTAATGCTGCCCACTTTTCCTGAGGCCACTGGTGTTCCTGACACTTCTTCTCAAATCGCATAAAAAACTCAGTCACACATAATTCATCGAACAGAGGAACTAGTTTAAGCAGGTGCGACAATGATTGGTCCCGATGTCTGTTACCTCCCCCAATATTTCGCCCTGTTACCTCCACTCGAGATCTCTCCAGCTCCCTGTCAGCCCGATACCTATTAGACTCTGCCTGCAGTTAAGCCTCTCGTATAGCTGTTCTCTCTGCAGCCTCCGCCTGCACACTAGCCTGTCTTTCGGTAGCCTCAACCTGAGCTCTAGCAGCCTCAACTTGAGCTCTAGCAACCTCAACCTTGGCCATCTCAAGCCGAAACAACAAATCTGGAGTCAACCCTTGAGGAGGAGAAGGTGCATTTAATGGAGAGGGTCCCTGTGATTGAATTCCACGCTGCCATTGACCATCAACTTGGGGGTATGTACTAAATTCAGGCATCCTGACGTTTGATATGGGGGTAGAGTGGAGGGGGGGCTGGGGACCGGGGCCCCCAGTCGCCTCTCCACTCAGGTCTCTCCCTTCTAAACCCAATATCAAAGTCCTCAGCTGATCTTTCCTTATGCCACTTAAACCCTGGTGACCCTGAAGACCTGCCACACACTTTAAGCCATACTTATTCAGCTTCAACACCCTGGCAGCGGTAAGGGGCACCTCTAAAAATCTTCTAGCACCCTCGTCGCTATCGACTAGCCACTCCACAGGTCTTTCTCCCTCCGAGCCCGTATCGTGACTTGACCCATCACTGTGTTCTGATGTATTAGACATGTTTGTGTACTGCAGTAATTATCACGGTTATAGAATGTGCCTTATCTCCTATGCAAGTATGTATATACTAATGTTATTTAAAGTCTTTAATGTGTTATATTGGTTGCTCCAAAACAAAACTCTATGTCCACTGTATTCCTCTAATCATAAGGAATCTCAAAACAAATGACCACTATATTCCTCTGTTCAGTAAATCCTATGCAAGGTCGCCATTTGTTACGTCCTGTGATATATAAACACTGGGCTCTTTCTATTGGACTAGGTATGCGGCTGTCGGGAATTGGGTAATGATCCCGACAGGTTTTGGTCCAATAGGACATTTGAATTTGGCGGTATCGTATCGCTTGTACGATTTCGGCTGGTTCTTTGTGTATTGTAGTTTATTCTTAAGTTAGGTTAAATATTAACTGTAATGTATAAATATCTACATCAGCTCTAGATGTATTATGAAACCAAGTTATGTGTTATAATTATTATGAGCCGGCAGCCATATGTAATTTCGCGAAGCGATCGGAGGCCGGCCCTTTAGTCTCTCAATCAACACCGTACAGCCAACATCTTCTCCCCCGGCCCTGATTCAACCCACAGTTCACCATGTGCTACAACTACTAATAATATTAACAACAGTCCTACATCACCAGTCCT
Organism: Paralithodes platypus; assembly: GCA_032716605.1. Lineage (NCBI taxonomy): Eukaryota > Metazoa > Arthropoda > Malacostraca > Decapoda > Lithodidae > Paralithodes > Paralithodes platypus. The sequence goes on along the minus strand of CM064576.1, from coordinate 8,244,229 downwards.
CTAAGCTAAGTTCATTGTATCGATATTGTATTATGTGAACATTCCTACATGTCATGCAATTGAACTAGCCGCGTGTGGGGGACTGGATTACACCCATCAACGAATACCTCGTTGGTAATTATATTATAACTATTTGTTGGGATATTTCATGTACCAGTGATATGTAAATTAACCTCTTTATCTAAATTCCCGATAAATATTGGTCCTTCGTGCCCTAAGGCTTCCATACCGTAGTATCGTTTTGTTTGCTTCCTTGACGCTTGTGGGCTTACAAATGGCTGCCGCCTCGCGCGTTGTTGGCCGACTGCCATTTCCCTAGTTTGGACCCAGCTTCTTCCCCCGTCTTTTTTACCATTTAGGCACCGTCTCTATCTTTTTTGGGACTGGTTTCCAGTTTTTTTTTGGGCGTGTGTTCCTTGGCGTTTTTTTGGTGGGTTAGCTGGGCTGGAGATTGGGGTTGGAGTACTTTCGTCGGGCGCCATTTCGCGCTCATAGGCTAGGCTAGGCAGTCTAGGCCTGCAGGTATCTGTGGTGGCTTTTCATTTCGCTTTGGTGGTGTGCCTGTGGTGTTAGTTGTGTTGTGTCATTGTGGGACTCGTTATTCATTTTGCTATTGGGGAGGGTTCTCATGTGACCTTTTATCTTTAAATTTCATAATAGCCTAGGCCTAGTTGCTTAAAGTGGCGGTCATGAGTGTCGGTCTTTGTTAATTCCTAAGCGATTGACAGTTAATAGTCAGACCTCATGATTGTAGCTTAACCAACTAGGCTTACCTATAAAGGGCTTACAATAATTAGTGCTTCACCTTACCCTTTCTTTTAATGGATTTAGTATTTAATTATTTTGTCTAGTTAGATCATTTCCTTTCGGTAGTTTATATTAAGGGGGATGTAAGTATTATGTAATTCTTTTTGAGTAAATTTCTTAAGTAATGGAGGTTTGCCGCTGTTGATTCCTAAGCGATTAACGGTTTGTAGTCTGACCTCATTGTAGTTTAAGTTGCTTAAAATTAGACCTTAACGATGACAGATTTGAAGAAACTTAAGATTCTTAAGGGAGGGATGAAGGGAAGTTTAAATAGATGTTTAAGAGATCTTGATGAATTTTTAATAAGTGCCACGGCTGATCAAATAAAGGGTAAATTTGCTACTGTTACTAAATCGCTAGCTACTTATGATAGTTATGCTCAGCAGGTATATGGTTTACTGACAGTTACTGACGATGTGGAAGAAGAAATGTCGGCAGATCTTGAGTACTTTGAGAATGTTAATACAGCCTTAGCCAGACTATCTTCCACCCAAGAATCAACCTCTGTTAAGGATACCGGTACACCAAAGGCGACTGGTTTTAACCGCCGAAGCTTACTTTGCCTACCTTTTCCGGGGATTCGGCTACCTGGACTGGATTTTGGGATATTTTTGAGTGTTCCGTCCATCATAATAAAACACTCACATCCATCCAAAGGTTCACATATCTCCGTGGTCAATTGAAAGGGGAGGCATTGAAGTTAGTCGATGGGTACAAGCTAGAAGCTACCAGCTACGAGTCTGCAGTGGAGTTGCTGAAGAGAACTTACGGGAGAGTGGAAGTCATCAAGACCGCTTTAATTACCAAATTCTTCACACTAGATCCTCCATCCTATGATGTGGCGGACCTAAAGGAGTACTATGCCTCCTTTGAGAGCCTCCTCCGATCTATGGAGACAATGGCCGTCACCAAGGAGGAGATATTTAGTGTGAATATCTTGAATAAGATACCCTCTCCCCAAGGGAAATCTTACGACGACAACTAAGCGACTCTCCACTAAACTTGGAAGCGTTGGTGCAGGTGTACCAGACTGAAGTCTTCAATATGGAGAGTACTGGACACTACCGACAAGTGGAGATGTCGCCATCTACTGCAGCTTTCCCGGTACAGACTTCTCCTAAACAGAAAAGGCCAATATCATTAGGTTGTAAGTTGTGCAGTGTCCACGGTCATCTGTGGTATCAGTGTCCTAAGTATCCTAAGGCTCCACAGAAGATTAGCAAGGCTAAATCGCTTAAGTTATGTACCAGCTGTCTGGCAAGAGACCACTTCAACAGTACCTGCACCAATTCCTACATCAAACCTTGTAAGTATTGCAAGGGGAAACATTGGTTTTCCCTTTGCACCCAGTCTGATCGGCACGACGGCAAAGAAAAGGGGAAAACCCCCAAAGAGTCACATGAGAAAAGTAAGAGCGAGGGTGATAAAGTATCTGCCATGTCCATTGCTTCTCGAGAATGTCAATTGCTTCCTACTATGATGCTGCCAGTAGTGGGGAGTAATAATACTATAATGACGTGCACCTTACTTGACCAGTGCTCACAGAGGTCATTCGTTCTGCGGTCATCATTACCCCAGCTCAAGTGTACCAGCAAGGGTCAAGATAATTTGCGTCTCCATGGTTTCACTGGTGAAATAGATTCCAGTGACTATGATATTGTGGAGATTTCATATGTTTATAGAAAAAAGGTATGTCCCATCAAGGCTGTTGTGGTCGACACACTACCCAGTTTCTATATAGCATCAGAGATTCAACCACATTTGAAATATCTCAGAAGCAAGGGGTATAAACTGGCTGATGATCAACTATCTGCTAACAATGGTATTATGCTACTGGTCGGAGCTGATTATTACTACGACCTGGTTCACCCTGGATATCGGCGGGTAGATAAGAATTTTTGTGGTTTTTCCCCACGATCCAAGGGTATGCCATTTCTGGATCCTATGCCACTTCCTCTAAAGACACACAGGTGGAGGTGGTTACGGTCCTCAAGGTAGCAGTAAGCCCCATAGATAAATATATTCGGCCAAATGTGCCTGATAATACATGTACTGATATAGATAAGCTATGGGACTTGGACAATATTGGAATTGACCCACATGAACTTGATCGTGAGTCCAAGCTAGCGTTAAGCTCGTATGAAGAGACTGTAACGTATGACTCTGGCAGAGGTCAGTATGTGGTAAGGCTCCCTTGGAATGATAACAAGAGTAAATTACCTACTAATTTCCATCTAGCACTTGGTAGGTTGCGTGGGCTTCAGAAGCAGTTTGCCAAGGATCCAAGTTATTGCGAGACTTATGCGGCAGTTTTGGCCGAGCAGGTACAACGTGGATTTGTGGAGAGAGTAGATCTCAGTGAGTATGGGGATAACATCCATTACCTTGCTCACCATGGGATTAAAAAGGACAGTTCCACCACTCCTGTTCGTATTGTGTATGACTGCTCTGCTAAATCCAGTGATCGCTCCTATAGCCTGAATGATTGTCTGTACACGGGTCCGTCCCTGGTCTCTGATCTAGCGCAGATTATGTTGCGCTTCAGATGTCATAAGTTTGCATGGGTCGCCGATATTGAGAAGGCCTTCCTGATGCTTCAACTCCATCGTGAAGACAGGGACTCGACAAGATTTTTATGGCCACGGGACCCAATGGATCTAGATTCAGAGTATCTGGTCTACAGGTTCAGAGTCGTCTTATTCGGGGCGACCTGTTCCCAGTTCCTTCTCAACGCTACTATCTTGCGTCATCTTGAGGAGGCTGGACTAGATCCTGACTTCAAGAATGAGATCAACAATGGGATCTATGTGGACAATCTTCAAGGCACCGGAGACAATGAAGATTTATTGCTCAAGAGATGCTGGGAGATCTGTGATATATTTGCCAAGGCTCATTTATACTTAAAAGAATGGGCCACTAATAGTGATCTTTTGAAAGGTCAATTTGCTTCTGACGGTGTAGCTACTGAGAATAGTGAGGTGAAGTTTTTAGGCCACAAATGGGACACTACCACAGATTGTATATCCTTCTGTCACACCCCATGCGGCAGTGAGCTTATGACCAAGCGAAACTGCTTAAGCTTGTCAGCAAGGTTGTTTGATCCCCTAGGTTTTTTGCTGCCTGTTACAATCCGTGCTCGTATGTTTTTACAGCAACTGTGGCGGTTAAAACTAGATTGGGACACGCCCCTCCCGATTGAGTTGCAGGATACTTGGCGGTTGATTCGGTCGGACCTTTCCGCATGTTGCGAGGTCCAACTTCCTCGTCAGGTTATTGGTGGTCACCAGGTGGATCTACATGCCTTTTCTGATGCTAGTAATAGTGCGTACAGTACTGCCATATACATATGTAATGGTAGTGAAGCGACGCTGGCTATAGCGAAGGCCAAAGTAGCCCCTATAAAGAAGATTACAGTTCCTAAATTAGAACTTACTGCATTGCTTCTGTCTGCTCGTCTAATAAAGTTTACACTGGATGCTTATACAGACATACTACAGATTAATAACGTCTATGTCTGGAGCGACAGTCAAATAGCGCTTTCATGGGTACACAGCCAGAAAGTGTTACCTGTTTATGTTTCTAATCGCACTGATGAGATTCATAACTTAGTTCCTACAGCTACATTTCGCTATGTGAGCACCAGAGATAACCCCAGTGACATAATTTCCCGGGGGATCTCAGCACAGCAGTTTATGTCTTCCTCTATTTGGTGGCATGGACCTCCATGGCTTACATCTCCAACTGAGTGGCCTCAGGATTTCAGGGAATACATATCTGATCCTTCAAGTCGGCCCCAAGATGATGTGTTAAGTAGTTCGAATGCGAGTACTACACATCAGGATAACAAGTTGGTAGAGTGGGAACGTTACGGCAGCTATGATCAAGTAATACGGGTATTTGCATGTATATACCGTTTCATTAACAACATGAGAAGTCGGGCTCACGGGTCTTTCCTTAGTGAAGATTCGAAGCATATCAGACTCCATGAATCGAGATCAGCAGAAGCAAAACTAATATGTTTAGTACAAAAGGAATCTTATCCTACTGAACATCAAATCCTGAGCAAGGAGTCAAAGGCCAAACCCTCAAACTTAATGAGGCAGCTAGGATTATATATGGAAGGAGGCATAATTAAGTGTAGAGGCAGGATACAAAAGGCGGACATTATTGATTCTGCGAAATATCCTGTCCTCCTTAGCTCCTCTCATTTGATTACCAAACTGTTGATTCGCCAATGCCATCGGACCTGCCTACATTTTGGCGTAAATTATGTTCTGGCGTATATGCGACAACGTTGGTGGATCCCTAAGATGCGACAAGCAATTAAAGGGATCCACAATAGCTGTACGATCTGTAAAAGATTACAGGGTAAGCCTTACTCCCCAGTTGATCTACCTCCCTTACCTGAGTTCAGGGTACAAAGGACTGAACCATTTCAGGTAACCAGGGTGGACTACACCGGAGCGATTCATGTTAGGGAATCGCCCGGTACTATCATAAAGGTATATGCCGTCCTATGCACATGTGCGGTAACCAGAGCGATTCATATTGAATTGATTGACGACCTATCCAGTGAGGGGTTTTTGCATACTCTAAGACGCTTTGCAGGCCGCAATGGTTTCCCTCAAATTATTATGAGCGATAATGCGACTTGTTTTGTCGGGGCCTCTAAATATCTCCAGAGTTTAATGGATGACCCGCAGGTTGTGGCTACCCTCACTGGAAAGGGTTGTCAATGGAGATTTATACCAGCACGTGCACCATGGTTCGGGGCGATTTGGGAGAGAACAATCGGTATCGTCAAATCTGCCTTGAAGAAGGTATTAGGAAGGGCACTGGTGACCAGACGGGAGTTGCAAACCATCTTAATAGAGATTGAGATGTTAGTCAACGACAGGCACTTGACCTATACCTCGGCAGATGTTGATGACCTCTTACCCATTTCGCCTTCCATGATGACACGTGGACGAACCCTTAATACCTTTCCTAGATCGTCCGTAAATGACGAAGATCTGCATGACCCTACGTTCGGCAATGCTGACGCCACACGTCGTCGCTTCCAGTATGTAAACAAGGTGTCCGACGATCTATGGAAACGGTGGACCCAAGAATATTTGCTGTCTCTTCGCGAGGGTCACTCTCATAAGATCAAAGGGACGAATCAACGATGGCCTCGTATCGGGGATATCGTCCTGATTCATGATGAGCGTCCTAGGTTATTTTGGAAGCTTGGGAGGATTATCGATTTGTTCCAGGGCATTGATGGTCTTATAAGGGTTGCTAAAATACGAACTTCGACTGGGGTTACTACTCGCCCAGTCGTAAGGTTATATCCCTTGGAGCAGGATGTAGAACTGCCGGATTATCCTGGCGTCTCTACTGATACCCCTCCGCGGGAGAGTGCTGGTGACAGTGCTCCTCAAGGGGGGGCAGTTGATGATGAGAAGGATGATCCTCCTCAGGCTTCAGGTGGCGCTCGTCCCAAAAGGAGGACGGCTATGAGTTCCGTGGATCTTTGGAGATCAAAGATCCAACAAGGTGATCTTTGACTTCGATGTCCTTTTTTTGTTCCTGTATATCATTTTTGGTGGCGGGCAATATGTCGGGAATAGGGTAATGATCCCGACAGGTTTTGGTCCAATAGGACATTTGAATTTGGCGGTATCGTATCGCTTGTACGATTTCGGCTGGTTCTTTGTGTATTGTAGTTTATTCTTAAGTTAGGTTAAATATTAACTGTAATGTATAAATATCTACATCAGCTCTAGATGTATTATGAAACCAAGTTATGGGTTATAATTATTATGAGCCGGCAGCCATATGTAATTTCGCGAAGCGATCGGAGGCCGGCCCTTTAGTCTCTCAATCAACACCGTACAGCCAACATCTCCTCCCCCGGCCCTGATTCAACCCCCAGTTCACCATGTGCTACAACTACTAATAATATTAACAACAGTCCTACATCACCAGTCCTCTAAGCTAAGTTCATTGTATCGATATTGTATTATGTGAACATTCCTACATGTCATGCAATTGAACTAGCCGCGTGTGGGGGACTGGATTACACCCATCAACGAATACCTCGTTGGTAATTATATTATAACTATTTGTTGGGATATTTCATGTACCAGTGATATGTAAATTAACCTCTTTATCTAAATTCCCGATAGCGGCAACAAGCAACAACGGAAAACGCTAGATCCAACCCTTATCTATAAACCCAGGCAATAAACCACCCTAAACCGTCAAGAGTCCTGCCTGGACAACAAGGTATCCTATGACTCGGTTACAGGGTGCACGCACTATAGACTGCTGATAGTCAAGCAGGCTATATCAAAGATCACACAATTAAGTTGACTTAAAGCTTCAAGGAAAAGATAGATAACGGAATTAAATTGCAGAAACAATTTAATAACAAACTAGAAGAAAGTACATTTAACGTTACGTTAATTAATACAATTAATCACCCCTGCGTGAAAGAAGGTGAAAGCAAACAGTCCTCAAAACATCGTACAGGTAGACAAGATGCGGGTTTCTAAACTGCATGCGGCTACTGTAGGATCTGATGCTTAGCAAAGAAAGTATGTTACGGATTTAGAGAACTCTTAACTCATAAGCAGGAATAAATACTAGTGATAGGCCATACAGTGTATAATGGCATAGGTATAATTAAATAAAGGCAGCAACTCGCAACATAACCACATACAGGTGTGCTTCTCACTCTTAGTCAGGCAAGCCTGCTCGGACAGAGTCTCTAAGCCACAACCTGACTCACAATGCTCACAAAAACGGTAAACTGTGGCACAATAACAAGCATACAGAGATAATAAACCCCTAGCTGTTAATCTGCCAGGTGGCAGAGGTCTAGCCGGAAGGATATAGGCTTCGAATACCCGGGCTGAGCCACCTGCTCTAGCCTAGGGACGTTCCCAGGTCTGTGCGCCAAATTACTCTAATTGAAAGGGTGATCTCTTGAGAGACTCAGATCGCAAGTATCTGACTCTCTCCTGGCGACCCTAAAACAAAAGCAAGACGTGCTAGCGCAGTGCTGAGTGGACTAGGCAATGGCCCTCACACAACACAACGCTAGACACACAGGGACACAGACAAGAAAATGCCCCCAGACACCCACGGGTATCCTAGTAAAGTCGTGCGGGTCCACGGGACTCGCACCAGCAGACTTTACTTAAAGGATCGCAAAAAGCCTCCCCTCCGGTCTAGCCCCTGCTAACCTGACACAAGAACACACTAGCAAGCATGAAACCACCAAATATGAGACAACAAAAAAGCTTCCTAGGTCTCATTAACAATTATATCCCTGCATAAGGCCCAAAATCCTATCTAGTTATCTGAGAGCTCGTCGTTAATACAATAATAGATATAAGGTCTATCAAGGGGATGGGGTAATTAAATAGATTGGTGAAGTAGTGGAAAGAAGGTATACAAAGTAAGAGAGAACGTTTCTAAGTGGGGTTGAGAGGGATAGATATCAAGGGGGTCCGAAGGGTACGACAATGAGGTGAGCTCTGAGTCTTGAATCTGTCTGGAGCCCGCCCTAGGCATGCAGAATACATCCCAGGCTCGGCAACACTCAACACAGTTGCCGGGTCAAAATCCTCTACCCCGTGCGTGAGTCGAAACTAAGCCTAACGTTGCAATCAAATGCATGTGGCAGCGCTTCAGGCTCGTCCCAAGCTAAGCAAGCGAAGCAACGTCCCAAGCCGGTCTTTCTCTCCCGCTCGTCTCTTCCCGCTCTCACTAGACTTACATCTTATATATTATAATGAAACAATCAACTATCGAGAATAAAATATACTAAGATGCGTTGGTTAAGAATAAGGGCAGCTACAAGCTGTGAAACAACATAAGAATATCCCAGACATTAGTTACATTGTCGTAGGATATATACTAAGGAAAAGCCTGCCGGCCGGCTGCCACCAGCCGGTTTCTAAACGGCTGGGCAGCCAACGCGCGCGCATGCCCGCACGTGGCTCCTATGCAGAAGCGTCACAGAGTGCTCCACACATACGTGCAGTTTCAGTCTCTTGTCCTAATGGCGGCATTCCAGGCAACCCTGTTCTGGGCTGCTTCACTTGTCAAGTATTTGGATTTGAGATCGGCACGTATAGTCCGATCCCATGTTTTTCTCGGTCCACCCCTTGGTGCAGCTCCCTCCACAATGCATGTTTTCACCCAATTTTGTTCATCCATTCTCTCCACATGTCCATACCATCCCACTCTACTTGTACGCATCACCTCGCTAATACTATTTATACCTAAACGTCTCCTCAGCTCATCATTTGTTATTCTATCTTGCAGCCTGGCCCCACACATCCATCTCACCATTCTCATCTCATTACGTTCCATTCTGTAGACATCCTCTACTTTAACGGCCCATGTTTCTGAGGCATACGTCATTGCACTTCTAAGGAGTGAGGAGAAGAGGGAGGGGAGTGAAAGGTACAGCATGGTGGACAGAAGAGGTAAAAATAGCTGTGGAAGATAAGAAGAAAGTGTATAGGGAGTGGTTGGGTAGTAGAGGGAATGAAGATTTGGAGAGGCAGAAACGAGCACGGCACGTGGAGAGAAAGAGAGTGGTGAAGAGAGTAGTGAAGGAAAGTAAGAGAAGAGTAGATGAGGAATTTGGAAGGAATCTGAGTGTAAAATGGAGGGAGTGTAAGAAAATGTTCTGGAAAGAAGTCAAGAAAGTTGGGGAAGGTAGCAAGGGAAACAGTAAGAGTGTGAATGATAAGAATGGGAGAATGCTAGCCGAGAAGCAAGAGAGAGTGAGAAAGATGGAGGGAGTACTTCAACGAGTTGCTAAATGTAAGGAATGAAGAGCCAGCAAACATAGTTGGATGGGGTATGGGAGGGAGAAGAGGAGAAGTAGTGGAGCAGGAGGTGAGTATCAGGAGGTCAGAAGTGTGGGAAGCCATGAAAAGAGTGAAGTTGGGGAAAGCACCATGAACAGATGGAGTGTGTGGGGAAATGCTGAGGTATGGTGGTGAGATAGTGATCAAATGGGTATGGAAAATGTGCAAACTAGCATGGGAGAAGGGGAATGCACCCGATGACTGGAAGACTGGCAAAATAGTCCCCCTATATAAGGGCAAAGGGGAAAGAGGAGTGTGTGGTAACCACCGAGGAATATGTCTTTTTTAGCGTAGTAGGGAAGGTGTACAGTAGGGTAGTGATTGAGAGAGTGAGAGTGAGAACGGAGAAATGGATAGGCGACGAGCAGGGAGGTTTTAGGAAGGGAAGAGGATGTGTAGATCAGATTTTTACCCTGAATTGTGTTGTGGAGAAATATCTGGAGAAGAAACAAAAGATGTATGTTGCCTTTATGGACTTGGAGAAGGCCTATGACAGAGTGGATAGAGAAGGCATGTGGAAAGTACTGAGAATATATGGAGTAGATGGCAAGTTGCTGAAAGCAATGAAGAGCATGTATGAGGGTGCAAAGGCGGCAGTACGTGTGGAGAATGAGCAGAGCGAGTTCTTTGACCTGAGTGTTGGGTTGAAACAGGGGTGTGTGATGTCCCCGTGGTTGTTTACTATATATGGATGGAGTCATGAAAGGAATACTAAGAAGAGCAGTGGATGTTGGTGTATCGCTGAAAAGGGAGGGAAATTAGTGGAAGCTGCCTATACTGCTGTTTGCGGATGATACAGTTCTGATGAGCGATAATGAATGGGAGTTGCAAGGTCTGGTAAATGAGTTTGGAACAGTGTGCGAAAAACGGAATTTGAAGGTAAATGTAGGGAAGATCAAGGTTATGGTCTTCGAAAGGGGTGAAGTCACAGAGTGTGAGGTGAAGTTGAACGGCCAGGCTATGGAGATTGTCAGCTCTATTAAGTATATGGCAGTGTGTTGAGTAAAGATGGGACTATGGATGAAGAAGTGTGGGAGAGGGTGCAACAGGGGAAGAGGGGTTGTAGGAACGTTGAAAGCAGTAAAAGTAAAAAGAAATAGAGTGGTCAGTATGGAAGTGAAGAAGTCCTAGCATGGCAGTGTGGTAATCCCGACACTGACTTACGGAAGCGAAGCATGGACGTTCGTGGAGAGACTCAGACCAAGATTGAGAGCGGTAGAAATGAGTTACTTGAGAAGTGCGTGCGGAGTTACATGGAGGGATAGACAGACGAATGAGGAAGTAGGTGTGGTGTGGAGGTAGATGTGCTGGAAAGTGTGAAAAGGAACAACTTGAGATGGTTCGGCCATATGGAACGTATGGAAAGAGAGAGATTGACTAAGAGGGTGTACGAGAGCGAGGTGGAAGGACAGAGAGGGAGAGGTGCACCGAAGGAGAGGTGGAGGGATGGAGTGAGGAAGTATATGCATGAAGGCGGTGCTGGTTGGGAGCAGGGGCGTCGACTGACTGGGGACAGAGGTGCATGGGGGCGGTTCGTTCGTGGCCACCTCTTCGGGGATCACGGCGTCAGGTAATAGATAGATAGATAGATTTACACGGCATATTCAGACAAACACATAATTTTCCATTAATGTTAATTTCAATTTCAATATTGGGCTTCTACATCTATCATTATTGTTCATACTATTCCATACTTCATAACTCTTCAAGAAGCGGCTTTTTATTGCAATGACTTGTATTTCTCAGTATTCGTTTATTTTATATGTATTAAGTATAAAACTAACTTTATATTTACGATCAATTAGGTGTAAATCATTATTTGTAATTACCTTAATGTTAGGATTATTCTTGTATTAATAATAATCAATAATGTAATATTTGTTTACTATATTTGTTGTATCTTGTTCTGTTTAAGCGTTGTCATAACTTGACATTATTTGTTTAGTCTTGGGTGAACATTACGTTGATTTATATAGATTCAGTAAGATGATAATATATTTGTTTCTAAATATATAGTTTAAATATTGGGTAATTATATGGAATAGGCTCGCACCCTAATTGTTCATGTTTTTTCCTCCAGGTTTTGAGAAATGAGTGTTTTCATGGTCTTAGTTATAATTCCAATGTGGGATATACGATGGCTTGAGGGGGGGCTTTGCCCCCCCCCCCCCCCCCCCCCCAGAATTATTGAAATCGTCATCTATGTTGCCAACAGGGGGTAAATATCGATTATACTGCATAAAGAAGGCGTTTGTAAACAGTGAGGGTGTCCGAAAGAGCTCTGAGATTGATTAGAATGGGCGTTTTTTCTATTAATATTTGGGTTTATAAATGTGATCAAAATTATTCTCCCACAGTGGATTATACATGAGTACAGTATAAGGATTCCATAGACCTACATTGTACCTAATAAATTAAGTATAATAAGGCTGCGAGCCTATTCCCTATAATTATCAAATATTACATTCACACATTATATTAACCTTAATAATTTACTGGTAAAGATCAATGTCTAATTATGTCAATGTATGAATGGGCCTTGGGTGTTAATTATGTCAATGTATGAATGGGCCTTGGGTGTTAATTCGCTATTATCAGTTACACAATCAGTTGCACATCGAACCTATTCATTGTCTGCCATGTAAACACCCACGGCCCACACTCTTTATCCAATCTCCAAGCTGTCTATACTTAATTTTTAGTGACCGACATATCTCTGCTACATCCTTGACTGTCAACAACTCAGCTCAGCTCTACAAATCAGAGAAGCCTTAGTTATAATCACTGGGACCCATAATATGTACTGAGAGTTTTTTCTAAGTATTTTTCTACACCATATTAACTCCCTCCGACATATTATGTTCCAATAAGTCCGAGGAGGCGGGAGCCCCGGGATCATTGCCACTGCCCTGCACTACACTCACAACAACCCTGCGTCCGTTAGAATTATCGGAGGTGAATGAGGTTGCCACCAACGGTTTTATCGTATGGTAACTTATCTGACTTACTAGCTCATATGATGCAAAATCGCATCATAAACTTATTGGAGAGGTATAGAGATAAGTCCATAATTATGACGCGATCGCGTCATATGAGTTTTTGGTTCACTAGTCCATATGACGCGATCGCGTCATATATGTCTGGGGGAGTTAAGGTAATTTATGTCTTTATTCTTCTTTTAAATACCCTTTATCGCAAACAGTCATGCCAGTAACAGTTGCCGAATGCATGCCCTTACAGACAAATATATATGTTGTTTACGCTGTCTCGGATCTTTACCTTCAATATATATATTATTTCATCTGGAGACACCATGATGTGATTCGTGACTGTGCAATTGAACATCCTGGCAAGCTTCCCTCCTTCCTTCTTTCTCACCTGCGCACGTGCCGAGGTGAGAGAGAGCGCTGGGCGGAAATGATGCAAGCAGCAGTCCACCTACTTCCCCCTACTTCGAGCACCTGTGTGGATCGTGCACCTGCCCATCACCTGTAATTGGTCGACGCAAGCAACCTATCTGCCAATTGGTGGCTGCATGGGTGACCTGGCCTACGTGACTAGATATTGAAGCTCTGATGGGACTAGCTAGGTGATAGACTCTTATATAAGGCCAGATATTCGAGTATTAGTCAGTCGCATTCTTAGCTGGGGACAGAAAAGCAGCATGGTTGAGACAAAACTATAACAGGCTTGTATAGCAGGGTTTGAGTTAAGTGCGTACCTAGTGGCCACTGTACTCGTTAGTTCGTGAGTTTGAGTTCGTGACTATTAGTTAACCAGAGGTGTGTTGTAAATACTTTACCTCATATGATTTAGAATTTGTGATTGGACATAGTAACTAATTTAACTGGCTGACATTGTACTAAAGTTACTTACATTATTTTATGTAATACTATTGTTTCATTAGTAATTAAGTATTGTTGTAAGAAGTCCTATTAAATTATAATGTGACTTGACTAAGGTAAAGCAAATTGAGCTATAACTTTATTTATATAATTAAAGTGAAACCGAAACGGATACAAAACGATCCTGAAATACTAAATGTCAATTTCTTTCATCATTACTTATTATTTTGTTTAGTTGTGAAACACGTTATTTTTTGTTTGTATAATACAGTTAATTTTATGTATATTAATATATTCCCTTTTCATCTATCATGTTGATTTATTTAATGTCATGCAGTAATAAGAAAAGAATAATAATAAATTAAGAGAATAACGAGGAAAGACAAAATAAGAGTGAATCATAATCTTTAAAGGGTTAACGAACTTAATTAATTATATATCAAAAATATCTTGATAATATTTACACTTTAATACTAGTCAAGATTAATTAAAAGTCCTTACTATCATACAAAGCTTTTCTCTATTCATAATTAGTAGCCTACTGAATATTAAACATTGAAATAATTCTATATGACTTGTAATAATTTCATGATTGATCATAATTGAAGTGTATCGGAGTATAAAGGATAACTAGTCCCAACAGCTAAACGGAAAGCAAGTAACAACATAACAAACTGTTAACAATTTAAGTTCTATGCTGTCTGATACGTTTCATAGTCTCTGTTCGGTCTAGTTTCATTAAGTTAACCACTTCTGAATCAATATGCATACCAATATATATATATATATATATATATATATATATATATATATATATATATATATATATATATATATATATATATATATATATATATAGATATATATATATATATATATAGATATATATACAGTATAAATATATATATATATATATATATAGTATATATATATATCGATATATATATATACTGTATATATACTGTATATATTATATATATATTATATCTATATATATATATATATATATATATAACTGTATATGATATATATAAATATATATATATATATATATATATATATATATATATATATATACATATATATATATATATATATATATATATATATATATATATATATACCGGTATATATATTAGATCCAATATATTAAAATATTAAATAATTTGTTTTTCCATTAAACATAAAGGTACTATTGTTCTTGGGTTTAGCCTGTGTTGATATTGTGATCTAACGTTTTTAGAAAGTGAACGTTTCTTACGTGCACTGTATGTTTCGTGGCACATACAGTAGATATTGCATCATGTTATATTTTCTTTGAAATAGATTGTGAAGCTAACATTTCAAGAATAGCGATGACCTGTGACTGGCAACATAATCAATGGCTGTAAATATACATTCCCAAAAATAAGATTGGATTATAACCATTCAATCACTCTTAGACAACACGCAGCTGCAGGCAAGACCTCCCGAAATCCATCCTTCTGAATCCTCCCTTCCTCGCAAGGACCGAGTCCATCTGGCCAGGCTGAGATGTGGGCACCATCCGGCTCTTCTGAGTTAAGATACTGGATATCTCCGTCTTCGACACCTGACCAGGATGCAACACGGCATCCCATACTATTAAACACATCATAGAAGACTGCATTCTTCCAACATAATCTACACTCCTTGAGAGCCATGCTATAAATCCCGATCGTGGCCATGGCCTTCCTTAGGGACTCGGGGCTGTTCAGCTAGGAAGCTTAGGGAACGACAAAATCTACAACTTCAATAGTTTCACAATCGAACAGCTACACAAACATTCAATGTTTATTACCAGTGCCAGAGCAATTTATGTGCAGTTTATTACCAGTGCCAGAGCAATTTATGTGCAGTTTATTACCAGTGCCAGAGCAATTTATGTGCAGTTTATTACCAGTGCCAGAGCAATTTATGTGCAGTTTATTACCAGTGCCAGAGCAATTTATGTGCAGTTTTATAATTTTCAAACGGTGGGATTTCATATAATATTATGATGTTATATAATATAAACCCGATCAATGAGAATTTATGTGTTATATATATAACCGATCAATGCTTAATTTATTTCATATAATATTATGAGTTTTATAATATAAACCCGATCAATGCTTAAATATTTCATATAATATTATGATGTTATATAATATAAACCCGATCAATGCTTAAATATATTATGATGTTATATAATATAAACCCGATCAATGCTTAAATATATTATAATGTTATATAATATAAACCCAATCAATGCTTAAATATATTTCATATAATATTATGATGTTATATAATATAAACCCGATCAATGCTTAAATATATTATGATGTTATATAATATAAACCCGATCAATGCTTAAATATATTTCATATAATATTATGATGTTATATAATATAAACCCGATCAATGCTTAAATATATTTCATATAATATTATGATGTTATATAATATAAACCCGATCAATGCTTAAATATATTATGATGTTATATATATAATGATCAATGCTTAAATATATTTCATATAATATTATGATTTTATATAATATCCCGATCAATGCTTAAATATATTTTCATATATTATGATGTTATATAATATAAAAGGTTACATTCAACTATATTTGTATTATCTTGCCAGTATGGTCTGTCCATATAAAAGGTTTACATTCAACTATATTTGTATTATCTTGCCAGTATGGTCTGTCCATATAAAAGGTTTACATTCAACTATATTTGTATTATCTTGCCAGTATGGTCTGTCCATATAAAATAACATTACCATATTGAGACTCACAGGGGCGCCGAAGGGAAGGGAAGTGACACACAACTGACAAAAGTGCCATAAAAATACAAAACAAAGTACATTCACATCATTTTGGTAGACACAGACTGAACAAAAGACAGTTACCGAGATAAAAGATACTAATGCTCCGTACATTTTAATTTGACATATTATGGTCACTTCTGGGATTTTAGTATAGTGTAAAAGTGAATAAAACTTAAATATTTGTAATTCCACACACCACTACCACCCAATTGTGTTAGTTCATAATCTTACTTATTGGGCAAGGACTTGCTGTTACATTATTGTGGACAGAGTAGGCAAGTTTTTTGCTTTCCTTTTTACCTCGCCACAAACTTGAGACCATAAGGTATAACCCTGGCCAAGTTTTATGCCAGGTTGGAGTTTCGCGGACTTTTGGATCCAAAAGTGTATTTTGGTACGAAAAAGGTCAGGACCAAGATTATCTGTTTTGACTTTGGGAATTGCAAGCCCTTATAGTCTATATGTTTTCTGCGTTTTAGTAGAACCGTAATTGGCCGTTTGCGAATATTCCATATAGTTAATGAACTAATTTGTTTTACATTACTGCTAATGTTGGGACGATTTCAAAGACTGATATATGCTTGGAACTGGGGGGGGGGGGGGGGGGGCTAGTACCCTATGGTACAGTAGGGGTTAAATAACTAATATAATATAATAATAACTAATATAATTTACAATGATGCCACACACTTGCATGCCAACACCCCCGTATATGTTAAACCTTACCCAAGATGTAACTGGAATACAGCTGTATGATATTGGTGTAGCAATAATAAGACAATCAGTTGTTATATCCATCTTCCTACCACTAATGTACCTGGGCCTATGGAGTCATTTGGATTCCAGAGTACCATACAAGGAAAAATACCTGTATGGTACCTTATAATATGGGTCCTACGACTTGGCATGGATGAAATACGTTCTCAAAGTAAACTTTCTTTGTCTACTGAATATAAATAGGATATGATTAATTATTTTGTATCACACCATGGTGCAGTTGATTAAAGCATGGACCATCCTGATTGTCCGTGGTTCGAATACCAGCTGAGAGTAAATCAATTATCTTTTCTATGTGTATGAAGGAGACAAAAGGCAGGTTGCCTGAGACAAATGTCTCCCCCCAAAGCCGAAAGAATGACAGAGCGAATTCAAGGGACGTTGAGTTCAAAATGCCTGGACACACAAAGTTTAAATCTGTTTTGCCATTTTTTTTTTACTGGGGTTTAATTGGACAATGGTAGGTTTTTACTCGACTGGAGAAAAAAAAGCCAAACTACACATGCACAAAAGTCGTAAAGGGTAAATATAATACTGAATATACACATGGATTTCCTTTTAATATTTGTTTTGGTTAATGAATGCACAACATGAATGATACACCTTACACTGATACATAGGATAATTCACAATATAATATGCCTAGCACGGACGAAGATCCACAACGGACCTATACACTTAGCACTCCTATTCTATCACTTGCGTAGATTACGGAGATACACTTGGTTTGCACTGAAGGGGAATTAATATAACTCCTTTCGCACTCCTATTCTAACACTGTGTAGATCTGGATATACGGGCACTGGTGGATGAAGTGTTGGTAGCTGAGTCTTTTCTCTTGGTCTCGTCGAGCCGCTTAGGTGGTCCTGCTGTGTGGTAAATGGGATAGGGATACAGATGAACTACTTGGTTTTGGATCTTAGATAGTAGTTCCTTATGTCATGACACAGGGTGCATACCATCGGATGAACGCGAGCATAAACTTGGACATGTCTTAAGTTATGGCTGCTCTCCTATCCTAACCGCTACTCTAGTCGGTGATGAAGTTCAGTTCCGGCACTCTTGATGTGAGGTCTTTAATTCAAAGTTGCTCATATCATGACAGATTAACAAGGTATCGGGCTAACATGAAGATTAACCCTCTCCGACATATGACGCGATTTTGAGCCTATTAGGGATACTTTTAAGCCTTTGTTACCATCAGGGGTAATTAGAAACCTTTAGTTTAGTTACTTCAACCTCTGCAGTTGTCTTTTAGTTAGCTGTGGGCAGAAAACTAATTTTGGAGAGGTAGTTATAAGAGTGAGAGAACTCTTATTTCTTATTGCTAATCTGGCAACCTCTGCGTCATATGTGCGTGAAAGGGTTAAGTAAGATCATGAGCGTACTAGCTCACTCAATCTGCCTCTGACCGTTGTAAGAGTGTTCAAAGAACCTAGGGGTCGGTTATTAAACCTTTTTACAGCATATGTCCTTGACCATAGTGTTGGACAGATGCAGTATGGACTTTTATGTGCTAAGTGCCGGTACATGTACGGTATTTCGCAAAGCCCGAACTATTATAGCTGTCTTGCCATGGCAAAGACTTCTTTGATAGTTTTATAGAGTACTGGATTGATCCTGAACGTCAGTTTCTGCCATGCCCTCGGTGCTACTTTCAGTGTCAAAACTTGCAGCCTAAAAGAGATCCTGATGTTGTCACTACACCATGGTGTGTAAGAACTAAAGTTCACTAGTAGGGAAAATAACTCTCAGACAATAAGGTAGTCAGCCATGGCATGAGTACTCAAATGGATGAGAGGGTAATTCTTATGCTCAAATTTTGCATGCAAGCCAAATGAGCCCTCAAATTGCTGACTCTACCTGGTTCTCGTCGAGATAGTCATGATGATTGCTGCTATGTCCCAGGGCTGGTATTTGGAGGTCAGAAGGTCATAGGTGCAGGGAGGGGGGGGGGGGGGGTTAGGGGGATGAGGTAGCCCCCCTAGAAATTCCCTATCTGGTGGTAGGAAAGCTGCGCAGAAGAGCGGCTCATCGAGAGGGGGGAAATTTGGGTATGCTGTTCCTGGTTGCTTTGGCGGTACTGTACTTGCTTCTTCTGTCCTCCTGCATGGTTAATGGTGATGCTGATTGTTTTTTCTGGTGTGGGTGGGCTGATGGTGGCAATTCTGGCTTCCCTAGTATTGTTGTGGGCGGCCATGTTGTTTGTCTTCTTTTTTCGTTTTACTATTTATTTCAGGATGCGGCGATTGTTTGGTGTTTACATGGTGGGGCGAGTTTTCTTTCTCCTTATGCTGTTTCTTTTTCTTGCTTAGGTGTGTGGTGGGTTTGTATATTTCCTTTTGTCTGGTAGTGTTATTCTTGTTTGTCTTCCCCGTTGTCTTTGATGGTGTATGTTCTCTGTTTTTTCCTTTTCTCGTAGTTTCCGCTTCTCTCTCCAGGATTCGTTTCTGGTTCCGGCTGGTCTGTTGTGGCATGGTGGTTATTTCTATTTCGAGTATTTTAAAAACAGTTTAAGTTATAGGATGAAGGAAAGAATGAATGAGGGAGAAAATTCCAGAGTTCAGTTGTAGGAGTTCACTTGAATTAAGATTGAGAAAATTTGCCAATTCTTGAGTTGGAGAGCTGGACATGAGAGGGACTGTGTTGATTAGAGGGTGCTTCGCACTCGCTGCAAAGAAGGGGTATGCACTGTGCGAGCTTTGATAAACACTGATTGTTGTAATAGCGATAGGAAAGTGAAAGAGATGGAACATTGCGGTGTGTAGACAAAAATTGTAGTGAACAAGTGAGTTTATGAGACAAAATTATTTCGAGAAGTGCGGTATGGGTAGAGCCTCCCCATACATGCAAACAAAATGTAATACAGGGGCGCCTTGTGCCCCGATAAAGAGCAGGAAGCTGTGCATAGGTGGAGAACCCATGGAGACGGTTGAGCACACCTATTTTTTAGGAAGCTGTTTTAGCAAGAGTGGTAATATGATATTTCCAAGAAAGGTCGGATGAAAAAGATACAACTAGGATATTGAGAGAAGATGAAGGGTTGATTTGTGTATTGTTAACCTTTAGACGGCGAACCTATGGTATTTGAAAGTGCCCGCCAAGCGAGTATAATTTCATACTTTCCCGACTAAAATCGTCATCATCCGATAAATATCGTTATTACTTATTTATATGCACCTATTTTACATTTAATATGAAGATATTAATATGTAGCAGCAATAACAAAAGTGGGAATAGTATTTTGGGAGTGGAAAAGACAAAATATTGCCGACCGGCTAATTCATGAGAGTAGAGCCAGCGCAACATACGCCCTACCTCTCTCACTAATCGATCCACACTGGCTCTTTGTAAATGAAGTCTCTCTCTTGCAACGATCTCTATATGCGTCACACACGACCTGGAACCCAGGTGGGGGATATTGGCGCGGAAAATAAACCAATACACAAGGTAATAAGAGGAAAAATAGATGATAATTGCAGGGGTGGGGGTTGACACATGTGAAGGATTGATAGGAGGTATGGAGGGAATTATCTCACTGAATCACATATTCCTCTGTTTTGAGTGCCACTGGGGGTCTTTTAAAAGGCTTTTCTTAGGCCTTGGATCTTAAGAGTCCCATTGCCTTCACCCAGTAAAACCTCTTAAGAGCCTCGGCACCATTCCAGTGTTAAAGAACAATTGATAGTCGTGTGGAAAATTGTGATGGAATGATAGAGGGATAACTGGGTCTTGGAGGTGTGGAAAGTAACAAGATAATCTCTGCCCCAATCAAAAATAATTGATAGATTGGAAGATAGGCGCTCTATTGCACTTTTACGTGGGTTTTCGAGTGATTGCATGCTGGTTTAATGTGAAAAATTAGTTGAATAGCAAAGTAATCAGCGTATGAGTGGATAGGACTAGGGGTATACTTGAGGAGATCATTAGTAAATATTAGAAAGATAATTGGAGACAGGAGCAACACCGGAGTTGATAGGTTGAGGAAGTGAGCGATGGCCGTCCACAACTGTAGCTATGGAGCTGTCTGGAAGGTAATTAGAGACAAAAACACAGATAGAGGGAAGAAACCGAAGGAGTTTAGTTTGGAAATTAGAGATTTGTGTCAGACTATATCGAAGGCTTTCGATATGTTTAGCGCAATAGAAAAAGTCTCACCGAAGTCCCAAAACAGCATGACCAAGAGTTAGTAAGATAAGCAAGAAGATCACCAATTGAGCGGCATTAAGTAATCCATACTGGCGATCTGATTATGGTAAGATAAATGCTTAAGAAATTTTGAGTTAAGAAGAGTTTAAACATTTTTAGGGATGCAAGAAATTAAAGCAATTGGACGATAGTTGGAGAGTTCAGAGCAGCACCCTGCTTTGGGACAGGTTGGATAGGAGCAAACTTCCAGCAAGAAGGAAAGACATTATAGGAAGGACAGAGATGAAAGAGTTTGCCTAGGCAGGGAGTCAAGACGGAAGATTTTTTTTTGAGTACAACAGGAGGAACACCATCCGGTCCATCTGCCTTCTTAGTATTAAACCCAGAGAGGGCAGAAAGTACATCCTTAGAAGAGGTTATGATATTAAGCCTAAGTATGTCAGAGGAAAATGGAGAGGGAGGAATAGCACAATTCTCCCAGCCGGCGGCGTTTGTGGTACTTTGGTGATGACGACTGGGAGGCTCTTCGGCAGTACTTCTTTGTTTCCCACAGAATAATTTTTGTTTCCGTGGCCGGGGACCCTCGGAGTGTGCAGAGCGCATAACTGAGGTAATACTCTCGGGCATGGAGGCATACATTCTTTTTTCTTTCTCTCAGTCTAATGCAAAAAAAGTCTTTGTTTACTCACGCTTATTTTACTGCTGTCCGCAGTAAGGAGGAACTATTCAAACGGTACGGTCGCCTTCAAACTCAAGAATCTCGTGCTCTATATGTTTCTCCCCGGAATCAAGCCAACTCTGTTTATTGACTAGCCATAAACTCATTCAGCAAGAATTTTGTTTCTGAACTTTCCAAGTCTAGCTCTTCCCAAGCTTTCTAGCATCTAGCCAAGAACCTCTCCCACCTATTATGCTGCTTAGTTTTTCCCTCCTCTTTTCCACTCTGACGGCACTACTGTAATATCTTCCTCTGACAAAGCTGAACTCTTTGCTAAAGCTTTCGCTAAAAAATTCACTTTGGATGATTTTGAATAACAGTCAGTCTTTCATTTATGCATGAAATCTAACATCATATATTTTCATCAAATCTCTTCACTACATTTTTCCATTGACTCAAATCTGATCAAGTATATTCTCATATACTCTTACATTTATCAGCAGCCCCTCTTCTCCTATTCTCTCTCTATCTCTCTTCACCCCTCCTTTCTTCACTCTACTGCTCTGTATTACTCGCTTCTTGTGTCATTAGTCTAGGCTCCCCTTCCTGCTATACCACTCATGAGCGAGTCCTTCCAACACCTGACCCTACCTACCACTTATAATTTGTCATTTGCTCTTCATCAAATAGTATACTTTCATAATATTTCACAGTGACCCACTTCTTCTATATTTTGTTAATAGTAGGTCCTCTCTCTCTCACTCTCTCACATTCTCTCTCTCTCTCTCTCTCTCTCTCTCTCTCTCTCTCTCTCTCTCTCTCTCTCTCTCTCTCTCTCTCTCTCTCTCTCTCTCTCTCTCTCTCTCTCTCTCTCTCTCAAATATTATGATAAAACATCGATTACGTTGCTGAGCTCATTTCGGGATACAACCCCTCCTTGTCCAGTGTTCCTAATATATAAATAATAAACAATGGGAAAACTAAGAACATAAAGATAGAGTTGCAAGAGGGATAACAGAGGACAGTTATTCAGACATAAATGAATTAAAGTGAAGACAATGGCATTAAGGTGGGTAAGGCAATGGAGAGAGGGAGCGAAAGAAGAGATTGGAAATATTCGAACGAAAAAGATGAAATTGAATGGAAGTGAAGAATGGTTAGTAAAGAGAGGGTAGGGAAGGGAGTATTATGAGAGTATATTGTTTACATATATAAAAGTAAAGACTGAATATTAAGCAAAGTAAAGAACACATTGAGAAAATATGAGAGGGAGAAAACATATATATATAAGTAAAAGGAAGTATTGATTTATAGGGAATGAGAAAAAATAACATCTACTCTGTATATATATATATATATATATATTTTTTTTTTTTTTTTTTCTTTAATACATACGAGGTTGAAAGAAATGGCAATTTCTGCGTTGGAAATTTTATTATTCAAAGATTCCAGGTCTCTGATGAGTTTTCGCTGGGTGGCAGGAAGTAGATGAATGAGATTAGCAAAATTCATGGTGGTACAGGGTTACATTAATGTACATGATGATACAGGATATACGACGCGTTTCACTGGAAAACCAGCATTATCAAGTAAGGATAGAATGATATAAAAGGTAAACAGGAAGGGTATATATAGAGGCTGGAGGATCAGAGGAGGCGAAAATCAGGGGCAAAAGTCACTATTGGTGGAGGGGTATTCTAGGAGTGTAAAAGAGAGATCCGCTTCACACAGGCGCACTGGATGCGGGAAGGTGGTGGTCGGTTGGCGGGGTCGAAGCTGATTGGCTGCATGTCGAGGGGCGTGGCCTAAGTTGCGTAGTACGTATGACGCCGGCAGAAGACGAAGCTAAAGGAGGTAGCGCGGGGGGCTGCATCAAGGGCACCGGGGGGCGAGGGGGGGCGTTAGGTCCTGTAGGATTTTGTGTTCAGAGGACATAAAATTGCGGTAGAAGATCTTAATTTCATTTGGGGGGTCAATGTTGGGAGGGCGTTGGGTGTACCATTTTTCAAGATGGTGGTTGATGGTGCTGGAGATGTCGGAGTTGGAGTATCCGTTATTCACTAAAACTTGGGATAGTCTTTCTAGTTCCTGGTGGGTGTCGGCCAAGGTAGAGCAGTGCGTGAGGGCTTTCCTTACATAAGTGGAGATGGAGGATAGAAGATAACGGCGGGGGCAGTCACTATCGCCGTTGAGGCATTGTCCTGTGTTAGTTGGTTTAGTGTAGACAGTGGTTTTGAACCCATGGTCGTTCAGAGCTACGAGGATGTCGAGGAAGGGGAGTTGTCCATTGTTTGATTTTACAAAGATGAAGTTAAGTCCGGAGGAGGTCATGAAGCGACGCTGGAGCTCCTGTAGTTCGTGGAGGTCCTTGACTTGCACGAAGATGTCTTCCACGTATCTACAGTAGACGGCGGGTCGTTGGGCAGCTAGGAGCTCTTCCTCGATGGTACCCATAAAAATGTTCGCAAAAAGAACTTCTAGTTGGCTGCCCATCGCCACACCGTCTATCTGCTTGTACATGTTGTCCCGGGGGCAAAGGAAGGGGGCCTCCTTGGTACATAGCTCAAGCAGTGTATTCAGGGCCTTCTCCGGGATGTCCAGTGTTGGTGTATCAGGGCAATGGTAAATTCGACGTAGAATCATGTCAATGGTCCTATCCACTGGCACGTTGGTGAACAGGCTTTCTACGTCGAAGGAGGCGATTGTTTGGTTGTTGTTCCGGGGGGCGTCTCATAAAATTTCCAAGAAATTGGAAATTGAACAAAACCACCGTCTACACTAAACCAACTAACACAGGACAATGCCTCAACGGCGATAGTGAATGCCCCCGCCGTTATCTTCTATCCTCCATCTCCGCTTATGTAAGGAGAGCCCTCACGCACTGCTCTACCTGGGCCGACACCCACCAGGAACTAGAAAGACTATCCCAAGTTTTAGTGAATAACAGATACTCCAACTCCGACATCTCCAGAACCATCAACCACCATCTTAAAAAATGGTACACCCAAAGCCCTCACAACATTGACCCCCCCCAATGAAATTAAGATCTTCTACCGCAATTTTATGTCCTCTGAACACAAAAATGACGAGGCCGTCTTAAAAGAAATAATCTCCAAGCACGTCCACCCAACCAACCCGGAAAACAAAATCAAATTAATAATTTATTACAAAATCCCCCAAGACCTCCAACCTCGTTCTCCGCAACAAACCAGCTTCCACCAAGATAAAGAGCCCGATGGCCGACGATCACGTCATTTACCAACATACCTGTAATTATGAGGACTGTGGACCTCATTCCTATATTGGCATGACGCAGACTCGTCTGTCACATCGGTTAACTCTTCACCTTCAGGCTGGAGCCATCAAAGACCACTATCTCACCCCTAACCACCCCCACCTCACACGCAACGAGTTAGAGAAACACACCACCATACTCGATAAAGAAAGTGACCCAAGGAGATTACCTATACTCGAAGCGTTATATATCCAAGCCTTACATCCTAACATCAACAACCAAACTCTGGACCTTCAGATCCTTCCTTCTGCCAAAAGGCACTATCCTACAGGACCTAACGCCCCCCCTCGCCCCCCGGTGCCCTTGACGCAGCCCCCCGCGCTACCTCCTTCAGCTTCGTCTTCTGCCGGCGCCACACGTACTACGCAACTTAGGCCACGCCCCTCGACACGCAGCCAATCAGCTTCGACCCCGCCAACCGACCACCACCTTCCCGCATCCAGTGTGCCTGCGTGAAGCGGATCTCTCTTTTACACTCCTAGAATACCCCTCCACCAATAGCAGACTTTTGCCCCCTGATTTTCGCCTCCTCTGATCCTCCACCCTCTATATCATTCTATCCTTACTTGATAATGCTGGTTGTCCAGTGAAACGCGTCGTATATCCTGTATCATCATGTACATTAATGTAACCCTGTACCACCATGAATTTGGCTAATCTCATTCATCTACTTCCTGCCACCCAGCGAAAACTCATCAGAGACCTGGAAACTTTGAATAATAACATTTCCAACGCAGAAATTGCCATTTCTTTCAACCTCGTATGTATTAAAGAAAATGTATTACCTGGCTTTACTAACATATATATATATATATATATATATATATATATATATATATATTAACGTGTATAGCAGTACCTGAGACATCTTGGAGTAGTATGTCATGTAATTAAGTTAACATTGGTTCTATCTTTAGGAAATTTGGGGGAAGGGTGGGAGAGAATGAATAATATGTTTGTTAATGTAATTGTATACTTTTTGCCGAAGTTTATCTTGTATCATATAATAAATCGGGAAACATATATTTAGTACCTCAGTATAATTTAGCATGTTTATACTTTCCTAATAATGTCAATTGACATCCTTGGTCAGAGCAGTTGTTCAAATAGTTGATAATCGTTCGTTAGAGGATATATTTGAATTGCTTGATATTGTTAATACTAATTCAGTGTATTTATCAGTGAGTAGGAGTTGATGAATACTTAACTGGTTCAATTTTGTAACCAATATGTTATACTTGTTATCTAGCAGTTTGAAACTTATTGGCCAGGTTTGAGCAAATTATATCATTTATATACATCATTGCATATGTATTGAATATGCAAGGGAGATACTAATTTGCTTAGTCTACTAATAGTGTTTGAAAAGTTGGACATTATACAAAGGACACTTTCATTGTTGTAATTCATAATTATCAATAATAAAACATAAAATGTCCGATCACTGATCACTGTGGTAAATAATTGCATTCATACCGAAGCTTTAACATTTACTTACACGTTACTTACACCAATTTTTTTGTTCTATGTGAATGAGGGAGACAAAAGGCATAACTGCCTGCAGCGAGTGCCTCCCCCAGATTTCAAAGAGTGACAGGGCCGATATCATGGGACGTTCGAGCTAAAATGCCTGGACACACGGAGTTTGAAGCAATTTACGTCATAGGAAGAGGGAAAGACTGATTCTGGGATAGAGTTCCAGAGCTCAGCAGTTGAATAGAAGAAAGTCTGAGAATAGCGTTTCACTCTTGGGTTGGAGAGTTGCACAGAGTAGGGGTGGGATTGTGTTGCAAGGCGGATACTACGTACCCTACGTAGAGGAGGTTGTACACACTGGGAAAGCTCCGAGGAACAATGATTATTGTAGTAGCGATAGAATAGTGAGAGAGATGCAACATTGCGGTGAAGAGAGAGAGATTGCAGAGAATTGGTGAGTGGACAGGAGTTAATGATACGAAAGGCTTTCCTTTCTACTTTATCTAGGAGTGCGGTGTGAGAGGATCCTCCACACACATGTGAACAATACTCAATACAAGGACACACTGTGCCCCTGTACAGAGCAAGTAGCTGTGCAGGGGTAAAGAACCCCTTGAGGCAGTTGAGCACACCCAGCTTCTGGGAGGCTGCCTTAGCGAGACTGGTAATATGGTCTTTCCATGTGAGAGCAGAAGAAAAAGAGACACCGAAAACATTGAGGGAAGATGAAGGGTTGATTTTTGTATTGTTGAAGAATAAGGGATAGTCCTGTGGAGGTTCCTGACAGGTAGTAAGGTGGATAAATTGAGTTTTGGAAGCATTAAATGTAAAAAGGTTTTCTCTACCCCAATTTGAAATAGTAGCTAGATCAGAAGATAAGCATTTAATGGCTTCATTACAGTTACTTTTGAGGGACTGCTGGCTGGGGCGTTCTGGAAAACTAATTGAGTGGTGTAAAGTAGAGTCGTCTGCCTATGAATGGATGGGACTAGATGTACAGTTGAGAAGATCATTTATGAAAATTAGAAAGAGAATATGAGATAGGACAGAACTCTGAGGAACACCGGAGTTGATAGGATGAGGAATTGAGCGATGACCGTCCACAACCGCAGCTATGGAATGGCCGAAAAGGAAATTAGAGACAAAGGCACAGATGGAGGGACAGAAACCGAAGGAGGGCAGTTTGGAAATTACAGATTTGTGCCAGACTCTATCGAAGGCCTTCGATATGTCTAGTGCAACAGAAAAAGTCTCACCGAAGTCCCGAAAGTTGGATGACCAAGAGTTAGTAAGATATGAAAGAAGATCACCAGTAGAGCGACCCTTAAGGAAGCCATACTGGCGATCTGAGAGCAGATTATGAGAAGAGAAATGCTTAAGAAATTGATACAAGAGATGAGAGCAATTGGACGATAGATGGAGGGTTGAGAGCGGTCACCCTTCTTTGGGACAGGTTGAATGAGAGCAAACTTCCAGCAAGAAGGGAAGACGTTAGAGGAGAGACAGCGACAAAAGAGTTTGCCTAGGCAGGGGGTCAGCACGGAAGCACAGTTTTTAAGTACAACAGGAGGAACACCATCCGGACCGTATGCCTTCTTAGTATTAACCCGGCAAGTGCGGAAAGACTAATAAGAGTTTTACCGGTGCGCTGCGGAAAGTCTAATATAATCCAAGGCCTAAAAAAAAAACATTTAAACCAGCACAGTATCAATTTTTTTTTGTTTTTATATTTGCCCCTTGGCCATGCCAAATATCACTCCTCCACATCCCCTCCTTCCCCCCCCCCCTTTAATTATCATCTATTTTCCCTGTTATTCCCTTATTCGTCGGTATATTATTGTGCTAACAATAGTGAGTCATAACCAGGCTGTGCTTATAATTATGTGTTACCAAGCGAGTGAATGAGAAAGAGAGACGGCACTACACGTCAGTATCGCTCCAGGCGTCGTGAGAGGTGGATGTTGGCCAGGCTGGCTCGCACTTCATGCATGTAACTCTCTCTCTCTCATTTCGCGATTTTGACCAGCCAAACACTGTTTCCACTTGTTTTATTGTTGTAACAGGTTAATATCTTCACAATCAATGTAAAATAGGCGCATATGGATAAGTATTAACTCTCTCCGACATGACATATTATGTTCCAATAAGTCTGAGGAGGCGGGAGCCCCAGGATCATTGCCACTGCCTCGCACTACACTCACAACAACACTGCGGCCGTTAGAATTATCGGAGGAGGCTGAGGTTGCCACCAACGGTTTTATCGTATGGTAACTTATCGGACTTACTGAGCTCATATGACGCAAAATCGCATCATAAACTTATTGGAGAGGTATAGAGATAAGTCCATATGACGCGATCGCGTCATATGAGTTTTTGGTTCACTAGTCCATATGACGCGATCGCGTCATATATGTCTGGGGGAGTTAATGATATTTATGGTAAGATAACGATTTGAGTGACAGGAATTAGTGAAATACCTACGCACAGGGAGAGGTGGTCACTACCCTACCTGCGTAGCAGAGAGGTTAAGCCCAGAGAGGGTAGAAAGTACATCTTTAGAAGAGATTAGGATATTAGTAGGAGAGAGTGGGGTGGAGAGGGAGGAATGGCACCAGAATCATCCACAGTAGAGTTTCTGGCAAAAGTTTGAGCAAAGAGTTCAGCTTTGTCAGAAGAAGAACTGATGGTTGTGCCATCAGAGTGGAAAAGGGGAGGGAAAGACGAGGAAGAAAAGTTGTTGGAGAGGTTTTTGGCTAGATGCCAGAAAGCTTGGGAAGAGCTAGAGTTGGATAGTTCAGTGCATATATTATTGATTAACGAGTGCTTGGCAAGTCGAAGAACAGATTTGGCTAGATTCCGGGCAGAAACATAGGAAGAATGAGATTCTTGAATTTTAAGGCGTCGTTACCGTTTGAATGCTTCCTCCTTGTTGTGGACAGCAGTAGAACAAGCGTGAGTAAACCAAGATTTTTTTGCATTAGACTGAGAGAAAGAAAATGGAATTTACGCTTCCATGCCCGAGAGGATTACCTCGGTAATACGTTCAGCACTCAGCCACGGAAGCAGATGTCATTCCATGGGAAATCAAAGAAGTACTGCCGGAGAGCCTCCCAGTCGGCAGCGCCAAAGTGCCACAAGCGTCGCCGGCTGGGAGAATCGGATGGCAGTACTGAAGAGATAGGACAGGTGACGGTGATAAGTTTATGGTCGGATGAGCCAAAAGGAGAGAAAAGATTGACAGTATAAGAAGAAGGGTTAGAAGTCAGAAATAAGTCAAGAATGTTGGGCCGATCTCCGAAGCGATCCGGGATACGGGTGGGTTGCTGGACCAGCTGCTCTAGGTCATTTATGATAGAAGAGACGTAGGCTTGTTCACCAGGTTTGTCAGTAGAGTGAGAGGAGAACCATTGGCGGTGGTGAACGTTGAAATCTCCTAAGATGGAGATTTCAGAGAAGGGAGATATAGATAGAATGTGTTCCACTTTAGAGTTTAGATAGTCTAAGAATTTGGGAAAGTCGGTAGAGTTAGGGGAAAGATAGACAGCACAGAAATATTTAGTATGCGAATGACAGGATAGTTTGAGCCATAAAGTTGAGAATTCAGAGGAGTCGAAATCGGAAACACGAGAGCAAGTGAGTGTGTTGTGCACGTATGCAAAACATCCGCCTCTGGCTTTGAAAGTAGGATAGAGAGAGTAGGAGGATACAGAGAAGGGGCTGCTGGCAGTTGCTTCAGACACCTGAGTTTCGATAGAAAAAGAAGATCAGGTTTGGAGGAGGAGAGATGGTGTTCGATAGAGTGAAAATTAGAGGAAAGGCCGCGAATATTGCAAAAGTTGATAGTAAGAGTGACAGGCAGTGGTCCAGAGTATTTAGAGGGGTCGTCAGGGGAAGGTCGGGCATGTGTGGGGGTATTTATGGCCCCCCCCCCCCCCCCCCCCCTTGGGGACTCCGAAGTTGGGCCTTTGTTCATAAATTTGTTGTTTAATAATTATGAAGGAGGAAGTATGGTGTGCATGTTAAGTGTAGTGAAGTAGATAAGAGGAGGAGGGGTTTGTGAGAGCATGCTGGACTACTCTCAGTGTAAGTGAGGCACACAGGGAATCAGTAAGAGAGACCAAGCAAATGAAACAGGAGTTCCAGCGATTTCTTATCAAATGCCCACAGCTAATTATCTAATTATCTATCCATCGGAGAATGCACCTTTTTATGCCACTAATTTCGAAATATATTATGAGAAGTTGTCTTGTAATCAGTGTCTTTACTCTTGTCAGTCATACAATATAGTACTATCTTGCAAAGAGTCGAGGAGATTTGTCATGCACGCACGCTAATCTCATGTGTGCTGTGAATCGTGATGTGTCTTCCTATATATAGCTTGCACGTTTATCTCTCATTAATATTCAAGTTGACATTGACATTGAAGTCTAGCTGAATGGACGATGGTTTCCAGGTAGTTATTTTATATTTGTTTTTTGTATTTGTTTTTTTAATATAGAAGTTACATTAGATATTTTGCCTCCATTAGGTACAGTACCTATTCCATTGTCTTGTTAAGAAATAATAAAAGTTAATAAATTTGATTTCTCGTCAATTAGATCTTTCAAAATTATTGGATACATCGTATCAGGCCTATGGTATTTATTGGACATACTTTTAAGATTAATAATTATATTTCTTTTCGTAATTATGGTGTTACATATAACATAATTATTCTTTAGGGAATTTGAAGTTGAAGGTATCGAATTTAGATTTTCGTAAGTAAAGACAGATGAAAACATTAATTTAAAATATTTCCTTCTGGGCTTTTTCATCATCAACATCATTACCTATCCGATTTGTGAGGAATTTACATTTTTACTTCTTAAATAACATACACATCCGAAATGTCTACTTTCCTAGGTTTGCAATAAGTAATTCCTGAATTATTCTGACTAGTTTTAATTCATTTATCTGGCTTTCCGTCGGCCTTAACCCCTTCTATACCGGCGACGTATTTTTAACTTTATTCTAGCTATTTTTAGATGGTTTTTGTGCAGTTCAAGTTGGATCTGCGGTAGTTTGAATTGTCAAATGAGATAATTCGAAGCCTGTTGATTGCTGGCAGCACTTTTTATACTGCATCAAATCGTCTAATAGTAGCCAGAATAAAGTTCAAATGACGTCGCCGGTACAGAAGGGGTTAATATTAATATAGCTTAATCTGTCATATGCAATCTTCGTTTTACTGGAAGTGATGTCAGCATTTTTTATTGGCATGCAGTTTACAGTTTAGAATCGAATTTTTATCTGGATGAAAATATGTATGGCATTGATATATATTTGTGTGAGTGTATTTCACATACCATTAGTAAGCCTTACATATAGGGAGATAAATATATTAAAATGTGCTATTTTTCATGAGCCGATTTATACATTGTTAAATCGTGTTATGATAAAATTAATGTCCTTGTATTGAGTATTGTTCACATGTGTGGGGAGGTTCCTCTCACACCGCTCTCCTAGACAAAGTTGAAAGGAAGGCCTTTCGTATAATTAACTTCCGTCCACTCACCAACTCTCTGCAATCTCTCTCTCTCCGCCGCAATGTTGCATCTCTCTCGCTATTCTATCGCTACTATAATAATCAGTGTTCCTCAGAGCTTTCCCAGTGTATACCACCTCCTTTATGTAGGGCATGTGGTACCCGTCTTGCAACTCAATCCCACCCCTACTCTGTGCAACTCTACAACCCAAGAGTGAAACGTTACTCTCAAACTTTCTTCTACTCAACAGCTGAGCTCTGGAACTCTCTCCCAGAATCAGTCTGTCCCTCTTCCTATGACTTAAATTGCTTCAAACTCTGTGTGTCCAGGCATTTTGGCTCAAACGTCCCTTGATTTTGGCCCTGTCACTCTTCCAACTATGGGGGAGGCACTCGCTATAGGCATTTCTGCCTTTTGCCTCCCTCAATCACATAGAAAAAAGCAAAAAACAATGAGAGAGAGAGAGAGAGAGAGAGAGAGAGAGAGAGAGAGAGAGATATGGTCGGCCTCACCATTAAGCAGCCTTGATTGCTACCTAGGGGCTTCCACAGTGACGACCGCAATCATCGAACCCAACTATTTGGCTTTAAAAATATGATTCCTTCCATCAATAGCCTTTCATGTTGAACGGTAGCTAAATGTGTGTCCCAGGGCAGTACATCACAACCCACAGGACCGTGATAAGTTACAATTCGAGTACCAATTATGATGGGCTATTATTTGCGTTAACCGAGTTACTTCTTCCTTTAAATGTGTCGGGTTGTGGGTCCATCTTTAAAACGTATGAATTATCTGACGTTGTTTTCTTTTGTACATTACTATCCTCATTCAGACACATATTATTAAACTTTGTTTAAAACCAGGGACTGTTCACTTTGTTGTTCGTTTGTACTACACTATATCAATTGGTAAAAGGTGTGGTTAAAGTCTGTTCATATATGAGTCAGTGATGATGATTGTCATAACTGTTTATTAAAGACTGTTCCATATTTTGTTTACTATGTCATTATGAAAATCATTGTAATACACTGTATCCGCAACCACAACACTACTACCTGAGTTGAAGTCTGGAATAGCAACAAATAGTCGTTGACGGAGAGTCTAATACACCCACCACGTGATCAGATACCGCGAGACTATCACCTGGTTCTTTCAAAGAGCATTAAGGTTGCTATTCTAGTGTACGTCCGTGGTAGTACAGTGGATAGTGCGCGAGTTTGGTAGATCTAATGAGGCTACTGACCAGGGTTCGAAACACGCGCCAGGCCAAGGGATTTTCATGAGGGATATAATTATTCCCTTCATACCCAGCATTTCAATAATATTAAATGATGTATATATTTAATAAGTGACCCCTTGGTTTGAAACTATTTACCCTGGTAGGGAGACGTGGGGCAATGGGGCAAATTGTTGAATGTTTTTAGTATATTTGTATATTCTATTAATCTACCTCTTAGTCGCCGCTTCTTAAGTGAGAACAGGGTTAAGTTCCCTCGAGCTCTCTTTGTAAGGTTTGTTTCTGAAAGAGGGAATCAATGTGGTAGCTCTTCACTGGATTAACTCTAATTTGCCAAGGCCTTTGATGTCTATTTGCTTTCTTAGCTCCTTCATAATAGTGTTGTGAACATAATAGAATACTGTAAAGTCGTATTTCAACGTGTTTCTTAGCTCCTTCATAATAGTGTTGTGAACATAATAGAATACTGTAAAGTCGTACTTCAACGTGTTTCTTAGCTCCTTCATAATAGTGTTGTGAACATAATAGAATACTGTAAAGTCGTACTTCAACGTGTTTCTTAGCTCCTTCATAATAGTGTTGTGAACATAATAGAATACTGTAAAGTCGTACTTCTACGTGTTTTAAATCATTAGTTACTTAAATGTTGATCCACCATCTCGTAGCTATAATTTATGTTTTCGACTTTGTTGGTGAAGTGAACTAGGAAATTGGGTTCGAATTAGGATCGACTGCTACAGCCCGGGATACACGGTTACGTTATTGAGAAGGGAGGTAGCTGGGGAAGGGTTGGTAAGTGTGAGGGATAAGGGGAGACTGACCGTTTGTTTGGTTTATTAATTAATGTATTCATATATTTGTGTAGTTTCCTCCCTAGACCTCCATCAAGCGTAGAAAAACACCCCCTAGACCCCCCTTCAAGATAGATTTGTAAATTTTTCGGTAGAAAAATGTACAGGCCGAAGGCCGATTCCTCTTAGAATTGCAGGCTCGCTATCGCTCACCAGGAAATAATCGACACCTAAATGGCACGAAAGGTGTTAAAATTGACAACGAAATGGGGCGAAAGGTGTTAAAATCGCCAAACTAATGGGCCGAATGTCTTATAATCTCAAAAACTAGTGGGGTTAAACAATAGGGAGAATGGGGTCTAGAAAACGATCTTCCTCCCCTTAAGTGCTGGAGCAAGGAGTCGTGGTAGTCATGGGAGGGGTAGTGGTAGGAGCGAGAGGTGATACTTTGAGGGTATTGGGTGTTTGAAGTATCGGTGTCTATATTTTCCAGGTTTTACTCGGGCGTGGGTTTGGTAGGTACTCTTCCAAGAACCGCAAATCATTGGTCTTTACTGTGGTCATGTGTTATTAAAAGTTTGTGTTTGATAATTATATCTGTCGGTATTTATAGGGTCGTCAATGGTGAAATGTGTTACGTCCTGGGATATATAAACACTGGGCTCTTTCTATTGGACCAGGTATGCGGCAACAAGCAACAACGGAAAACGCTAGATCCAACCCTTATCTATAAACCCAGGCAACAAACCACCCTAAACCGTCAAGAGTCCTGCCTGGACAACGAGGTATCCTATGACTCGGTTACAGGGTGCAAGTACTATAGAC
Organism: Paralithodes platypus; assembly: GCA_032716605.1. Lineage (NCBI taxonomy): Eukaryota > Metazoa > Arthropoda > Malacostraca > Decapoda > Lithodidae > Paralithodes > Paralithodes platypus. The sequence goes on along the minus strand of CM064576.1, from coordinate 8,209,134 downwards.
TGCTGATTGTCAAGCAGGCTATATAAAAGATCACACAATTAAGTTGACTTAAAGCTTCAAGGAAAAGATAGATAACGGAATTAAATTGCAGAAACAATTTAATAACAAACTAGAAGAAAGTACATTTAACGTTACGTTAATTAATACAACTAATCACCCCTGCGTGAAAGAAGGTGAAAGCAAACAGTCCTCAAAACATCGTACAGGTAGACAAGATGCGGGTTTCTAAACTGCATGCGGCTACTGTAGGATCTGATGCTTAGCAAAGAAAGTACGTTACGGATTTAGAGAACTCTTAACTCATAAGCAGGAATAAATACTAGTGATAGGCCATACAGTGTATAATGGCATAGGTATAATTAAATAAAGGCAGCAACTCGCAACATAACCACATACAGGTGTGCTTCTCACTCTTAGTCAGGCAAGCCTGCTCGGACACATTCTCTAAGCCACACCCTGACTCACAATGCTCACAAAAACGGTAAACTGTGGCACAATAACAAGCATACAGATATAATAAACCACTAGCTGTTAATCTGCCAGGTGGCAGAGGTCTAGCCGGAAGGATAAAGGCTTCGGATACCCGGGCTGAGCCACCTGCTCTAGCCTAGGGACGTTCCCAAGTCTGTGCGCCAAATTACTCTAATTGAAAGGGTGCTCTCTTGAGAGACTCAGATCGCAAGTATCTGACTCTCTCCTGGCGACCCTAAAACAAAAGCAAGACGTTCTAGCGCAGTGCTGAGTGGACTAGGCAAGGGCCCTCACACAACACAACACTAGACACACAGGGACACAGACAAGAAAATGCCCCCAGACTCCCACGGATATCCTAGTAAAGTCGTGCGGGTCCACAGAACTCGCACCAGCAGACTTTACTTAAAGGATCGCAAAAAGCCTCCCCTCCGGTCTAGCCCCTGCTAACCTGACACAAGAACATACTAGCAAGCATGAAACCACCAAATATGAGACAACAAAAAAGCTTCCTAGGTCTCATTAACAATTACATCTCTGCATAAGGCCCTAAATCCTATCTAGTTATCTGAGAGCTCGTCGTTAATACAATAATATATATAAGGTCTATCAAGGGGATGGGATAATTAAATAGATTGGTGAATTAGTGGAAGGAAGGTATACAAAGTAAGAGAGAAAGTTTCTAAGTGGGGTTGAGAGGGATAGATATCAAGGGGGTCCGAAGGGTACGACAGTGAGGTGAGCTCTGAGTCTTGAATCTGTCTGGACCCCACCCTAGGCATGCAAAATACATCCCATGCTTGGCAACACTCAACACAGTTGCCGGGTCAAAATCCTCTACCCCTGGCGTGAGTCGAAACTAAGCCTAACATTGCTATCAGATGCACGTGGCAACATCAGGCTCGTCCCAAGCTGGACTCTCCGCGCGAAGCAACGTCCCCCAGCCGGTCTCTCTCTCCCGCTCGTCTCCTCCCACTCTCACTAGACTTACATCTTATATATTATAATGAAACAATCAACTATCGAGAATAAAATATACTAAGATGCGTTGGTTAAGAATAAGGGCAGCTTCAAGCTGTGAAACAACATAAGAATATCCCAGACATTAGTTACATTGTCGTAGGATATATACTAAGGAAAAGCCGGCCGGCCGGCTGCCGCCAGCCGGTTTCTAAACGGCTGGGCAGCCGACGCGCGCGCATGCCCGCACGTGGCTACTATGCAGAAGCGTCACACCTCCCCCAAGATATAAGACCCTTGACTAAGTTCTTCATATCTAACAGAAAGCTTCTCATAGTACCACACACTGTTGCGACACAAGGCACTATATATAAACAAAATAAAGACTGTTGCGCTCCACCGAGCAAGTTCAACTAACTTAGCGACAATAAGCGAAAACATTCAACTTAGATACTGCTACAACATCTTATACAAAATTCTACACGTTATAAAAATAAAGAGTTTTTATAAGGTTTTTGCTTTTTTATTTTTTTTTTTTGGGCTGAACTACAGTGACAGCCTATTTTCCTCCACATTCAACCCTCAATCCTGTGGCAGTCTAACCAACATCATCCACCCTTGATAGACAATCCGCTATCACGTTATCAGAACCGGCAATATGGCGTATGTCCAGATTATACTCCTGAAGCATGAGTGACCACCTGGTCAGCCTCATATTCCGGTAATGAAACTGATTCAAGAATTTCAGAGGGTGATGATCGGTATAAACCACTACGACTGGTCCGAAAGCAGGAACATATACATCGAAGTGCCTGAGCGCCAGCACTATCGCCAGGAGTTCTTTTTCAATTACAGAGTAATTCCTTTGTGCACTATTGAATTTTTTACTGAAAAAACTCACTGGATGTTCGATACCTTCATCATCTGTCTGTAACAAGACAGCCCCAGCCCCTACGCCACTGGCATAAGTCGCCAGCTGAAAAGGTCTGCTGAAGTCCGGGGCCCTGAGTATGGGGTGGGAACATAACAGGTGTTTCACCAAGGAAAACGCCTCTGCACACTCAGGAGACCACCGGAACTTCTTGTCCTTAGCTAATAAGTCAGTTAAAGGTGCAAGTACAGTCGAATAGCCTTTGATGAAGCGACGATAATAGCCTATCATACCTAGAAACCGCATGATTTGTTTCTTAGTTGTAGGCTGGGGAAACTGATCGATGGCTTTGATCTTTGTCTGTGGAGGGCACACCTGACCCATCCCCACCTCGAACCCCAGGTACAAAACTGTGGCTTTGACAAAATCGCACTTACCCAGGTTTACCACCAAACCTGCTTCATTCAGTTTATTAAAAAGCTGTCCGATGTGAGCACCAGTGACTGTTAAAATCCTCGTCGTATATTATGACATCATCTAGGTACACCGTACAGTTGGGAATGTCGGCTACAATGTCGTTCATTAATTTCTGAAACGTTGCAGGGGCATTTTTCAGCCCGTATGGCATAACATGGCAACGATATGTGGCACCGTCCACCACAAACCCACACACCTCTCGCGCTCGCTCAGACAAGGGCACTTGCCAATAACCCTTAACAAGGTATATCTTAGTGAGGAACTTGGCTTTTCCTATCTTATCCACACTGTCATCCACACGAGGGAGAGGGTAGGCATTTGTGGGGGTTAAACCATTCAACCTGCGGAAATCTATACAAAACCGTACCTTGCCATCTGGTTAGGGCTGCAGTGTGACGGGGGAAGTCCACCTTACTGAACCCTCAGAAATCAGCCCACGTTTCAGCATATAATCCAGCTCTTCCCTAAGTGCTGGTAATTTAATAGGGGGAACACGGTATGGCACTGATTTAAAGGGCGGGTGGTCCCCAACATCGACATCGTGCACCGCTTGAGTAGTGAGGCCAGAATGCTCCGCGAAAACAGCTGGGTTTGAATCAAACAAGTGCTGCACAGCTACACACTGTTGCTCAGGCAGGTGCAATATCAACTCGTGAGCCACTTGTCTAGAATTCCCCGCCCACTGATCCGCGGAAACATGACAATCCCAATTATCCTCCCCCGCAGCTTGACTGTCCCTTCCTCCTTCTCCACCACGATCGCTGCAGATCAACACCGGGACAGTGAGAGGCTCGGAGGGGCGCCTCACATACTCTTTCATCAGATTTACATGGCAAAGTTGGTTCTTTTTCTTACGATCAGGAGTAGCTACTAAATAGTCGAGATCAGAAACCTTCCTTACAACCCGATATGGACCAGAATACTTGGCAGACAAGGGGTGTCCCACCAGGGGCAGTAGTATCAGTACCTCCTGATCTACTTCAAACTCCCTCAGCTTCACCTTCTGGTCGTATCTGTCCTTCATCTGAGCTTGTGAACTCTTAAGGTTCCGACCTGCTACCTCCAGGGTCTTTAGCATTCTCTCACGGCTTTCAACAACATACTTTAAAAGCGAGCATGGCTTTGTGACTCCCTCCCAGATCTCCTTGACTATGTGGAGGGGCCCCCTGACCCTGTGTCCAAAAACCAACTTGTTCGGGCTAAATCCCAAGCTCTCCCCAGGTACTTCTCTCGCAGCAAATAAAACGTATGGGAGACCTAGATCCCAGTCCTTCCCATTCTAACATACTCTTGAGAGTCGAGTGCCACCTTTCCAAAACTCCCTGACTCTCGGGATGGTAGGCAGATGACACCACAGACACTATCCCATGTTGCTGCATGGTCTGCTTAAACAGAGCAGAAGTAAAATTGGATCCCTGATCAGACTGGATCTCCTGAGGGTAGCCATAACGAGAGAAATAGACAAGTAGGTTTTTGACAACAGTCTTAGCCATCCCGTTGCGCATGGGGTAAGCATCTGGATACCGTGTTGCTACATCCATTACAGTTAGTAAAAATGTATTGCCGGCACTAGTGGGGGGCAATGGGCCAACCATATCGATAACTACTTTGCTGAAGGGCGGCCCAATGACAGGGATGGGTTGTAACGGGGCTCTCGGGATGACCTGATTGGGTTTCCCAACAACTTGACAAGTGTGACACTGTGACACCCATGACACGACACTCGCCTTTAACCCAGGCCACCAGAAAGCTTGCTCAGAGCTGCCTCCGTCTTACGTGCCCCCAGGTGCCCTGCCAAAGGCACATCATGAGCTAATCTCAATAAGCTCTCACGGCACACCCTCGGTACTACTAACTGGTCCAATAATCCTGACCCGCCATCCCACTTTTTCTTGGGATCCTGATGTCTCCGATACAAGATCCCCTCGGACAAGAAAAAATCACCAGGCTGCGCATCCCCATCGCTCTCCAGTTCGACAGCACCATTACCACACGCCCTGACTTCAGGATATTCCAGCTGCAAGGAACATATATCAGCAGGTGCGAGATTATCCAAGTTCATCTTAAATAATTTATTTCCACCTCCAATGTCCCGCCGAGCCATCCTTTCCTCACGCTGCGCATAACGAGGCTGTCGCAGTCTCTTCCTGCCCTGCACCTGCACTAGCGGTGACAGGCCCCGGGGCCTCTCCAGACTCTAACATAGGTGCCAATAATGAGTCACCAAGAAACACTGCCGGCTCAAAACTCTCCAATTGACCAACACTTCCTGTTTTCTTGTGACCTTTCCTCCGCGGTTTGTTAGACTGAGGTGGTGGCTGCAAGGCTCCGGATGTCTGAGAACGCGTCACAACACACGCCATGGTTTGTACGCTACACTTCTCAACCCACTCCTGTTCCTCCCTACTAACGTCGGCCGCCTTCTCGGCAACGACCAAGGGTGAAACCTTAGAAGCAGGCACCGCAAAGTCGTTGCCGAGGAGGAGGTCAACGCCCCCAACAGGCAAGTTCTCTACAATTCCGACATCCAGCTCCTTCGCCACACCAGCCACCTCCAGCTCCATCCGCACCAGCGGGTAGGACTTCGTAGCATTGATCCCCTGAACTACCACCACCCGAGCAGGGTTAATCGGCCTACCAGTAAAGTTCTTTAACAAGGTCTGAGAAGCCCCCGTATCACGCAATAGCTTAACTCCTCGCCTTTCGCCAGCCCACCTCATAAAACCATGCCCTCTATGACCCCCAAAGACGTCGCGGACAGGGTTCGAGCCTTCCGGACTCTTGAACACAGGCTGTGTCCCAACCTCTGACGAACTACCCTTGGCAAACTCAGAAGATATAGGCGACACCCCTATGCTGCGGACCAATGACACAACCTTGTTTGGTGGCTTGTTCGGACAAGCATTTGCAAAGTGACCCTCCTTGTGACATGCAAAGCACTCTTTACTCTTTGGTTTGCCTTGGGCGTGGGAGGTACCATTAGACTTCTTATACGGGACGGTATTTGGTTTATGTTCAGTTTTATTGTCAGTGCTAGATGGTTTTGTGTATTTATGTGTATCAAAATTCTTGGGAGGGGGAGGGTTACGATCCTTTGCACCCGACTCACTCCTAGCTGCTGCTCCGCACCCTCAAATTAATGACAGTCGGCGGTCAGCCATTTCTGCTGCCTCCTGGAGAGTTCTAGGATTTGTTTCCTTTATAATTAATGTTAAGTCCCCGCCTGTGCACTTAAAGAACTTCTCCAAGAGAACCAGCTCACTCAACTCCTCAAAAGTAGCTGCCCTCTCAGAATGCAGCCAATGTCGTAGTGCATCAGACAAGTCCCGGGCGTGTTCCAGGAAGGTACTATCCTTGCCCTTAGTAACACCCCGAAACTTCAAGCGGTAAGTTTCTGGTTGTAACTCATAGGCCCGTAGCACAGCCTTCTTTAGCTCATCATAAACTACACAGGACTCTAAAGGTAGTGCATCATACGCTTTTAGCCCCTTCCCTAGGAGTCTTGATGAAACTAATGCTGCCCACTTTTCCTGAGGCCACTGGTGTTCCTGACACTTCTTCTCAAATCGCATAAAAAACTCAGTCACACCTAATTCATCGAACACAGGAACTTGTTTAAGCAGGTGCGACAATGTTTGGTCCCGATGTCTGTTACCTCCCCCAATATTTCGCCCTGTTACCTCCACTCGAGATCTCTCCAGCTCCCTGTCAGCCCGATACCTAGTAGACTCTGCCTGCAGTTCAGCTTCTCGTATAGCTGTTCTCTCTGCGAGCTCAGCCTGAGCTCTAGCAACCTCAGCCTGCACACTAGCCTGTCTCTCGGCAGCCTCTACCTGAGCTCTAGCAACCTCAACCTTGGCCATCTCAAGCCGAAACAACAAATCTGGAGTCAACCCTTGAGGAGGGGAAGATGCATTTAATGGGGAGGGTCCCTGTGATTGAATTCCACGCTGCCATTGACCATCAACTTGGGGGTATGTACTAAATTCAGGCACCCTGACGTTTGATACGGGGGTAGAGTGGAGGGGGGGCTGGGGACCGGGGCCCCCAGTCGCCTCTCCACCCAGGTCTCTCCCTTCTAAACCCAATATCAAAGTCCTTAGCTGATCTTTCCTCATGCCACTTAAACCCTGGTGACCCTGAAGACCTGCCACACACTTTAAGCCATACTTATTCAGCTTCAACACCCTGGCAGCGGTAAGGGGCACCTCTAAAAAATTTCTAGCACCCTCCTCGCTATCGACTAGCCACTCCACAGGTCTTTCTCCCTCCGAGCCCGTATCGTGACCTGACCCATCACTGTGTTCCGATGTATTAGACATGTTTGTGTACTGCAGTAATTATCACGGTTATAGAATGTGCCTTATCTCCTATGCAAGTATGTATATACTAATGTTATTTAAAGTCTTTAATGTGTTATATTGGTTGCTCCCAAAAAAAAACTCTATGTCCACTGTATTCCTCTAATCATAAGGAATCTCAAAATAAATGACCACTATATTCCTCTGTTCAGTAAATCCTATGCAAGGTCGCCATTTGTTACGTCCTGGGATATATAAAAACTGGGCTCTTTCTATTGGACTAGGTATGCGGCAACAAGCATCAACGGAAAACGCTAGATCCAACCCTTATCTATAAACCCAGGCAACAAACCAGCCTAAACTGTCAAGAGTCCTGCCTGGACAACGAGGTATCCTATGACTCGGTTACAGGGTGCACGCACTATAGACTGCTGATAGTCAAGCAGGCTATATAAAAGATCCCACAATTAAGTTGACTTAAAGCTTCAAGGAAAAGATAGATAACGGAATCAAATTGCAGAAACAATTTAATAACAAACTAGAAGAAAGTACATTTAACGTTACGTTAATTAATACAACTAATCACCCCTGCGTGAAAGAAGGTGAAAGCAAACAGTCCTCAAAACATCGTACAGGTAGACAAGATGCGGGTTTCTAAACTGCATGCGGCTACTGTAGGATCTGATGCTTAGCAAAGAAAGTACGTTACGGATTTAGAGAACTCTTAACTCATAAGCAGGAATAAATACTAGTGATAGGCCATACAGTGTATAATGGCATAGGTATAATTAAATAAAGGCAGCAACTCGCAACATAACCACATACAGGTGTGCTTCTCACTCTTAGTCAGGCAAGCCTGCTCGGACAGAGTCTCTAAGCCACACCCTGACTCACAATGCTCACAAAAACGGTAAACTGTGGCACAATAACAAGCATACAGATATAATAAACCACTAGCTGTTAATCTGCCAGGTGGCAGAGGTCTAGCCGGAAGGATATAGGCTTCGGATACCCGGGCTGAGCCACCTGCTCTAGCCTAGGGACGTTCCCAAGTCTGTGCGCCAAATTACTTTAATTGAAATGGTGCTCTCTTGAGAGACTCAGATCGCAAGTATCTGACTCTCTCCTGGCGACCCTAAAACAAAAGCAAGATGTGCTAGCGCAGTGCTGAGTGGACTAGGCAAGGGCCCTCACACAACACAACACTAGACACACAGGGACACAGACAAGAAAATGCCCCCAGACTCCCACGGGTATCCTAGTAAAGTCGTGCGGGTCCACAGGACTCGCACCAGCAGACTTTACTTAAAGGATCGCAAAAAGCCTCCCCTCCGGTCTAGCCCCTGCTAACCTGACACAAGAACACACTAGGAAGCATGAAACCACCAAATATGAGACAACAAAAAAGCTTCCTAGGTCTCATTAAAAATTACATCTCTGCATAAGACCCTAAATCCTATCTAGTTATCTGAGAGCTCGTCGTTAATACAATAATAGATATAAGGTCTATCAAGGGGATGGGATAATTAAATAGATTGGTGAAGTAGTGGAAGGAAGGTATACAAAGTAAGAGAGAAAGTTTCTAAGAGGGGTTGAGAGGGATAGATATCAAGGGGGTCCGAAGGGTACGACAGTGAGGTGAGCTCTGAGTCTTGAATCTGTCTGGACCCCACCCTAGGCATGCAAAATACATCCCATGCTTGGCAACACTCAACACAGTTACGGGTCAAAATCCTCTACCCCTGGCGTGAGTCGAAACTAAGCCTAACGTTGCTATCAGATGCACGTGGCAACATCAGGCTCGTCCCAAGCTGGACTCTCCGCGCGAAGCAACGTCCCCCAGCCGGTCTCTCTCTCCCGCTCGTCTCCTCCCACTCTCACTAGACTTACATCTTATATATTATAATGAAACAATTAACTATCGAGAATAAAATATACTAAGATGCGTTGGTTAAGAATAAGGGCAGCTTCAAGCTGTGAAACAACATAAGAATATCCCAGACATTAGTTACATTGTCGTAGGATATATACTAAGGAAAAGCCGGCCGGCCGGCTGCCGCCAGCCGGTTTCTAAACGGCTGGGCAGCCGACGCGCGCGCATGCCCGCACGTGGCTACTATGCAGAAGCGTCACAAATGTTTTACCAAGTGTTACGTCCTGGGATATATAAACACTGGGCTCTTTCTATTGGACTAGCTATGCGGCAACAAGCAACAACGGAAAATGCTAGATCCAACCCTTATCTATAAACCCAGGCAACAAACCACCCTAAACCGTCAAGAGTCCTGCCTGGGCAACGAGGTATCCTATGACTCGGTTACAGGGTGCACGCACTATAGACTGTTGATAGTCAAGCAGGCTATATGAAAGATCACCCAATTAAGTTGACTTAAAGCTTCAAGGAAAAGATAGATAACGGAATTAAATTGCAGAAACAATTTAATAACAAACTAGAAGAAAGTACATTTAACGTTACGTTAATTAATACAACTAATCACCCCTGCGTGAAAGAAGGTGAAAGCAAACAGTCCTCAAAACATCGTAAAGGTAGACAAGATGCGGGTTTCTAAACTGCATGCGGCTTCTGTAGGATCTGATGCTTAGCAAAGAAAATACGTTACGGATTTAGAGAACTCTTAACTCATAAGCAGGAATAAATACTAGTGATAGGACCTACAGTGTATAATGGCATAGGTATAATTAAATAAAGGTAGCAACTCGCAACATAACCACATACAGGTGTGCTTCTCACTCTTAGTCAGGCAAGCCTGCTCGGACAGAGTCTCTAAGCCACACCCTGACTCACAATGCTCACACAAACGGTAAACTGTGGCACAATAACAAGCATACAGAGATAATAAACCCCTAGCTGTTAATCTGCCAGGTGGCAGAGGTCTAGCTGGAAAGATATAGGCTTCGGATACCCGGGCTGACCCACCTGCTCTAGCCTAGGGACGTTCCCAAGTCTGTGCGCCAAATTACTCTAATTGAAAGGGTGCTCTCTTGAGAGACTCAGATCGCAAGTATCTGACTCTCTCATGGCGACTCTAAAACAAAAGCAAGACGTGCTAGCGCAGTGCTGAGTGGACTAGGCAAGGGCCCTCACACAACACAACACTAGACACACAGGGACACAGACAAGAAAATGCCCCCAGACTCCCACGGGTATCCTAGTAAAGTCGTGCGGGTCTTCAGGACTCGCACCAGCAGACTTTACTTAAAGGATCGCAAAAAGCCCCCCCTCCGGTCTAGCCCCTGCTAACCTGACACAAGAACACACTAGCAAGCATGAAACCACCAAATATGAGACAACAAAAAAGCTTCCTAGGTCTCATTAACAATTACATCTCTGCATAAAGCCCAAAATCCTATCTAATTATCTGAGAGCTCGTCGTTAATTCAATAATAGATATAAGGTCTATCAAGGGGATGGGATAATTAAATAGATTGGTGAAGTAGTGGAAAGAAGGTATACAAAGTAAGAGAGAACGTTTCTAAGTGGGGTTGAGAGGGATAGATATCAAGGGGGTCCGAAGGGTACGACAGTGAGGTGAGCTCTGAGTCTTGAATCTGTCTGGACGCCCCACTAGGTATGCAGAATACATCCCAGACTTGGCAACACTCAACACAGTTGCCGGGTCAAAATCCTCTTCCCCGTGCGTGAGTCGAAACTAAGCCTAACGTTGCAATCAAATGCATGTGGCAGCGCTTCAGGCTCGTCCCAAGCTAAGCAAGCGAAGCAACGTCCCAAGCCGGTCTCTCTCTCCCGCTCGTCTCTTCCCTCTCTCACTAGACTTACATCTTATATATTATAATGAAACAATCAACTATCGAGAATAAAATATACTAAGATGCGTTGGTTAAGAATAAGGGCAGCTTCAAGCTGCCCTCTCCACACTCTCCTCCACACTCAACCCTCAATCCTGTGGCAGTCTAACCAACATCATCCACCCTTGATAGACAATCAGCTATCACGTTATCAGAACCGGCGATATGGCGTATGTCCAGATTATACTCCTGAAGCATGAGTGACCACCTGGTCAGCCTCATATTCTGGTTATGAAACTGATTCAAGAATTTCAGAGGGTGATGATCGGTATAAACCACTACGACTGGTCCGAAAGCAGGAACATATACATCGAAGTGCCTGAGCGCCAGCACTATCGCCAGGAGTTCTTTTTCAATTACAGAGTAATTCCTTTGTGCACTATTGAATTTTTTACTGTTAAAACTCACTGGATGTTCGATACCTTCATCATCTGTCTGTAACAAGACAGCCCCAGCCCCTACGCAACTGGCATCAGTCGCCAGCTGAAAAGGTCTGCTGAAGTCCGGGGCCCTGAGTATGGGGAGGGTACATAACAGGTGTTTCACCAAGGAAAACGCCTCTGCACACTCAGGAGACCACTGTAACTTCTTGTCCTTAGATAATAAGTCAGTTAAAGGTGCAAGTACAGTCGAATAGCCTTTGATGAAGCGACGATAATAGCCTATCATACCTAGAAACCGCATGATTTGTTTCTTAGTCGTAGGCTGGGGAAACTGATCGATGGCTTTGATCTTTGTCTGTGGAGGGCACACCTGACCCATCCCCACCTCGAACCCCAGGTACAAAACTGTGGCTTTGACAAAATCGCACTTACCCAGGTTTACCACCAAACCTGCTTCATTCAGTTTATTAAAAAGCTGTCCGATATGAGCACAGTGACTGTTAAAATCATCGTCGTATATTATGACATCATCTAGGTACACCGTACAGTTGGGAATGTCGGCTACAATGTCGTTCATTAATTTCTGAAACGTTGCAGGGGCATTTTTCATCCCGTATGGCATAACATGGCAACGATATGTGGCACCGTCCACCACAAACCCACACACCTCTCGCGCTCGCTCAGACAAGGGCACTTGCCAATAACCCTTAACAAGGTCTATCTTAGTGAGGAACTTGGCTTTTCCTATCTTATCCACACTGTCATCCACGCGAGGGAGAGGGTAGGCATTTGTGGGGGTTAAACCATTCAACCTGCGGAAATCTATACAAAACCGCACCTTGCCATCTGGTTTGGGCTGCAGTGTGACTGGGGAAGTCCACCTTACTGCACCCTCAGAAATCAGCCCACGTTTCAGCATATAATCCAGCTCTTCCCTAAGTGCTGGTAATTTAATAGGGGGAACACGGTATGGCACTGATTTAAAGGGCGGGTGGTCCCCAACATCGACATCGTGCACCACTTGAGTAGTGAGGCCGGGATGCTCCGCAAAAACAGCTGGGTTTGAATCAAACAAGTGCTGCACAGCTACATGCTGTTGCTCAGGCAGGTGCAATATCAACTCGTGAGCCACTTGTCTAGAATTCCCCGCCCACTGATCCGCGGAAACATGACAATCCCAATTATCCTCCCCCACAGCTTGACTGTCCCTTCCTCCTTCTCCACCACGATCACTGCAGATCAACACCGGGACAGTGAGAGGCTCGGAGGGGCGCCTCACATACTCTTTCATCAGATTTACATGGCAAAGTTGGTTCTTTTTCTTACGATCAGGAGTAGCTACTAAATAGTCGAGATCAGAAACCTTCCTTACAACCCGATACGGACCAGAATACTTGGCAGACAAGGGGTGTCCCACCAGAGGCAGTAGTATCAGTACCTCCTGATCTACTTCAAACTCCCTCAGCTTCACCTTCTGGTCGTATCTGTCCTTCATCTGAGCTTGTGAACTCTTAAGGTTCCGATCTGCTACCTCCAGGCTCTTTAGCATTCTCTCACGGCTTTCAACAACATACTTTAGAAGCGAGCATGGCTTTGTGACTCCCTCCCAGATCTCCTTGACTATGTGGAGGGGCCCCCTGACCCTGTGTCCAAAAACCAACTCGTTCGGGCTAAATCCCAAGCTCTCCCCAGGTACTTCTCTCGCAGCCAATAAAACGTATGGGAGACCTAGATCCCAGTCCTTCCCATTTTCCATGCAATAACACCGCAACATACTCTTGAGATTCGAGTGCCACCTTTCCAAAACTCCCTGACTCTCGGGATGGTAGGCAGATGACACCACAGACACTATCCCATGTTGCTGCATGGTCTGCTTAAACAGAGCAGAAGTAAAATTGGATCCTTGATCAGACTGGATCTCCTGAGGGTAGCCATAACGAGAGAAATAGACAAGTAGGTTTTTGACAACAGTCTTAGCCATCCCGTTGCGCATGGGGTAAGCATCTGGATACCGTGTTGCTACATCAATTACAGTTAGTAAAAATGTATTGCCGGTACTAGTGGGGGGCAATGGGCCAACCATATCAATAACTACTTTGCTGAAGGGCGGCCCAATGACAGGGATGGGTTGTAACGGGGCTCTCGGGATGACCTGATTGGGTTTCCCAACAACTTGACAAGTGTGACACTGTGACACCCATGACACGACACTCGCCTTTAACCCAGGCCACCAGAAAAGCTTGCTCAGAGCTGCCTCCGTCTTACGTGCCCCAAGGTGCCCTGCCAAAGGCACATCATGAGCAAATCTCAATAAGCTCTCACGGCACACCCTCGGTACTACTAACTGGTCCACTAATCCTGACCCGCCATCCCACTTTTTCTTGGGATCCTGATGTCTCTGATACTAGATCCCCTCAGACAAGAAAAAATCACCAGGCTGCGCATCCCCATCGCTCTCTAGTTCGACAGCACCATTACCACACGCCCTGACTTCAGGATCTTCCAGCTGCAAGGAACATATATCAGCAGGTGCGAGATTATCCAAGTTCATCTTAAATAATTTATTTCCACCTCCAATGTCCCGCTGAGCCATCCTTTCCTCACGCTGCGCATAACGATGCTGTCGCAGAGTCTCTTCCTGCCCTGCACCTGCACTAGCGGTGACAGGCCCCGGGGCCTCTCCAGACTCTAACATAGGTGCCAATAATGAGTCACCAAGAAACACTGCCGGCTCAAAACTCTCCAATTGACCAACACTTCCCGTTTTCTTGTGACCTTTCCTCCGCGGTTTGATAGACTGAGGTGGTGGTTGCAAGGCTCCGGATGTCTGAGAACGCGTCACAACACACGCCATGGTTTGTACGCTACACTTCTCAACCCACTCCTGTTCCTCCCTACTAACGTCGGCCGCCTTCTCGTCAACGACCAAGGGTGAAACCTTAGAAGCAGGCACCGCAAAGTCGTTGCCGAGAAGGAGGTAGACGCCCCCAACAGGCAAGTTCTCTACAATTCCGACATCCAGCTCCTTCGCCACACTACCCACCTCTAGCTCCATCCGCACCAGCGGGTAGGACTTCGTAGCATTGATCCCCTGAACTACCACCCCCCGAGCAGCGTTAATCGGCCTACCAGTAAAGTTCTTTAACAAGGTCTGAGAAGCCCCCGTATCACGCAATAGCTTAACTCCTCGCCTTTCGCCAGCCCACCTCACAAAACCATGCCCTCTATGACCCCCAAAGACGTCGCGGACAAGGTTCGAGCCTTCCCGACTCTTGAACACAGGCTGTGTCCCACCCTCTGACGAACTACCCTTGGCAAACTCAGAAGATATAGGCGACACCCCTATGCTGCGGGCCAATGACACAACCTTGTTTGGTGGCTTGTTCGGACAAGCATTTGCAAAGTGACCCTCCTTGTGACATGCGAAGCACTCTTTACTCTTTGGTTTCCCTTGGGAGTGGGAGGTACCATTAGACTTCTTATACAGGACGGTATTTGGTTTATGTTCAGTTTTATTGTCAGTGCTAGATGGTTTTGTGTATTTATGTGTATCAAAATTCTTGGGAGGGGGAGGGGTACGATCCTTTGCACCCGACTCACTCCTAGCTGCTGCTCCGCACCCTCGAATTAATGACAGTCGGCGGTCAGCCATTTCTGCTGCCTCCTGGAGAGTTCTAGGATTTTTTTCCTTTATATGTAATGTTAAGTCCCCGCCTGTGTGCACTTAAAGAACTGCTCCAAGAGAACCAGCTCACTCAACTCCTCAAAAGTAGCTGCCCTCTCAGAACGCAGCCAATGTCGTAGTGCATCAGACAAGTCCCGGGCGTGTTCTAGGAAGGTACTATCCTTGCCCTTAGTAACACCCCGAAACTTCAAGTGGTAAGTTTCTGGTTGTAACTCATAGGCCCGTAGCACAGCCTTCTTTAGCTCATCATAAACTACACAGGACTCTAAAGGTAGTGCATCATACGCTTTTTGCCCCTTTCCTAGGAGTCTTGATGAAACTAATGCTGCCCACTTTTCCTGAGGCCACTGGTGTTCCTGACACTTCTTCTCAAATCGCATAAAAAACTCAGCCACACCTAATTCATCGAACACAGGAACTAGTTTAAGCAAGTGCGATAATGATTGGTCCCGATGTCTGTTACCTCCCCCAGTATTTCGCCCTGTTACCTCCACTCGAGATCTCTCCAGCTCCCTGTCAGCCCGATACCTAGTAGACTCTGCCTGCAGTTCAGCCTCTCGTAAAGCTGTTCTCTCTGCAGCCTCAGCCTGCACACTAGCCTGTCTCTCGGCAGCCTTAACCTGAACTCTAACCTGTCTTTCGGCGGCCTCAACCTTGGCCATCTCAAGCCGAAACAACAAATCTGGAGTCAACCCTTGAGGAGGGGAATGTGCATTTAATGGAGAGGGTCCCTGTGATTGAATTCCACGCTGCCATTGACCATCAACTTGGGGGTATGTACTAAATTCAGGCACCCTGACGTTTGATATGGGGGTAGAGTGGAGGGGGGGCTGGGGACAGGGGCCCCCAGTCGCCTCTCCACCCAGGTCTCTCCCTTCTAAACCCAATATCAAAGTCCTCAGCTGATCTTTCCTCATGCCACTTAAACCCTGGTGACCCTGAAGACCTGCCACACACTTTAAGCCATACTTATTCAGCTTCAACACCTTGGCAGCGGTAAGGGGCACCTCTAAAAATCTTCTAGCACCCTCCTCGCTATCGACTAGCCACTCCACAGGTCTTTCTCCCTCCGAGCCCGTATCGTGACCTGACCCATCACTGTGTTCTGATGTATTAGCCCTTAACTGTCGGCGAGCAACATAAGTCGAGTTAAATAAAGCTGGACTATGTGGCGGCGCTCGACATAGGTCGTGTGGCAATTTCAGCACGTAATGTTGCTGAGAGAGAGAGACAAGTGGTGGCAGGAGAGTAGCGAGCGTATGACTGCTCCAGACCACCGCGGCGAACCTACTGACACGAATCCCACCTCCTCCCTCCCTCTCTCACTCGCTATATACGGAATTGTATGGGGAAAGTGCCTAATTACATGCTTTTTGCACTCGCGTTGCACGGTTATTGCAAGAAAACTAGCCATCATAAAAGGATCGTTATGGTGTCAATCGAAAGCTCTGTTTATGCCCTTTCAGGGACATTCTGGGTCTTATTTAGGAATGAAAATGATCACGTAAACAGCCCTATTTTGGCTAAAAACACCCCGCTGGGCGGTACATATAAATAAACCGCATAGGCCGCTCGTAAGGTGTTAGACATGTTTGTGTACTGCAGTAATTATCACGGTTATAGAATGTGCCTTATCTCCTATGCAAGTATGTATATACTAATGTTATTTAAAGTCTTTAATGTGTTATATTGGTTGCTCAAAAAAAAAAACTCTATGTCCACTGTATTCCTCTAATCATAAGGAATCTCAAAACAAATGACCACTATATTCCTCTGTTCAGTAAATCCTATGCAAGGTCGCCATTTGTTACGTCCTGGGATATATAAACACTGGGCTCTTTCTATTGGACTAGGTATGCGGCAACAAGCAACAACGGAAAACGGTAGATCCAACCCTTATCTATAAACCCAGGCAACAAACCACCCTAAACCATCAAGAGTCCTGCCTGGACAACGACGTATCCTATGACTCGGTTACAGGGTGCACGCACTATAGACTGCTGATAGTCAAGCAGGCTATATGAAAGATCACCCAATTAAGTTGACTTAAAGCTTCAAGGAAAAGATAGATAACGGAATTAAATTGCAGAAACAATGTAATAACAAACTAGAAGAAAGTACATTTAACGTTACGTTAATTAATACAACTAATCACCCCTGCATGAAAGAAGGTGAAAGCAAACAGTCCTCAAAACATCGTACAGGTAGACAAGATGCGGGTTTTTAAACTGCATGCGGCTACTGTAGGATCTGATGCTTAGCAAAGAAAATACGTTACGGATTTAGAGAACTCTTAACTCATAAGCAGGAATAAATACTAGTGAGAGGGCCTACAGTGTATAATGGCATAGGTATAATTAAATAAAGGTAGCAACTCGCAACATAACCACATACAGGTGTGCTTCTCACTCTTAGTCAGGCAAGCTTGCTCGGACAGAGTCTCTAAGCCACACCCTGACTCACAATGCTCACAAAAACGGTAAACTGTGGCACAATAACAAGCATACAGAGATAATAAACCACTAGCTGTTAATCTGCCAGGTGGCAGAGGTCTAGCCGGAAGGATATAGGCTTCGGATACCCGGGCTGAGCCACCTGCTCTAGCCTAGGGACGTTCCCAAGTCTGTGCGCCAAATTACTCTAATTAAAAGGGTGCTCTCTTGAGAGACTCAGATCGCAAGTATCTGACTCTCTCCTGGCGACCCTAAAACAAAAGCAAGACGTGCTAGCGCAGTGCTGAGTGGACTAGGCAAGGGCCCTCACACAACACAACACTAGACACACAGGGACACAGACAAGAAAATGCCCCAAGACTCCCACGGGTATCCTAGTAAAGTCGTGCGGGTCTTCAGGACTCGCACCAGCAGACTTTACTTAAAGGATCGCAAAAAGCCCCCCCTCCGGTCTAGCCCCTGCTAACCTGACACAAGAACACACTAGCAAGCATGAAACCACCAAATATGAGACAACAAAAAAGCTTCCTAGGTCTCATTAACAATTACATCTCTTCATAAAGCCCAAAATCCTATCTAATTATCTGAGAGCTCGTCGTTAATACAATAATAGATATAAGGTCTATCAAGGGGATGGGATAATTAAATAGATTGGTGAAGTAGTGGAAAGAAGGTATACAAAGTAAGAGAGAACGTTTCTAAGTGGGGTTGAGAGGGATAGATATCAAGGGGGTCCGAAGGGTACGACAGTGAGGTGAGCTCTGAGTCTTGAATCTGTCTGGACCCACCACTAGGCATGCAGAATACATCCCAGACTTGGCAACACTCAACACAGTTGCCGGGTCAAAATCCTCTACCCCCGTGTGCGTGAGTCGAAACTAAGCCTAACGTTGCAATCAAATGCATGTGGCAGCGCTTCAGGCTCGTCCCAAGCTAAGCAAGCGAAGCAACGTCCCAAGCCGGTCTCTCTCTCCCGCTCGTCTCTTCCCGCTCTCACTAGACTTACATCTTATATATTATAATGAAACAATCAACTATCGAGAATAAAATATACTAAGATGCGTTGGTTAAGAATAAGGGCAGCTTCAAGCTGTGAAACAACATAAGAATATCCCAGACATTAGTTACGTGCCAGAGGGGCCAACTCGCCACATTTTCAAAAACAGCGCTCTAGCTGGTTCCCGCTCCGTGAAATTCTTGGGAATCATCTGGCAAAAAAAAACATCCGACTTTCGTCCTTATAGCAACTGCACATAGGGTTGAGCGTCCCTTGTTTTTGCCGTTTGCAGACCGTTTATGGGTGTGAATCTGGGTAGGCAGAGGGGCCAACTCGCCAACGCGCTCAGCCAATGAGAGCGCGGCTATGACGTGGGGAATTAAATGGCCGCCCGCCAGACCACTCACAGGCGCTGTACGAGACGTACTTCAGTAGTCACGCTCAAACCGAGTTAGAGTCAACACACGAGTGATTACCTCCGCTATTTTGTGCCGTATTTCTCCAATATCTGTGCTACAATGTCGTCATCTGACTCGGATATTGGTGAGGCTAGGCCTTCCCTGCAACCTAGTCGTAAACGAAGGCCAAAGACCTGGCAGAAGACGATCAAAAAGTGTAAAAGGGACAGTGGCCAGACCTATGTTAGTAGAAGCACCGCCAAAGCTGTAACACCGAAGAAAGTAGGGCCCCCTTGTGAATGCTTGGATAAGTGCTTCGAGAAAGTGGGAATTGATAATGTGCATTTACTATTTAACAGTTATTGGGCACTGGAAAGCCATGATTCCCAGTCCCAGTACATAATTAAGCGATTGAGTGAGACATTGTCTAAACGTTCACGAGTGAAGGGAAGGGAGAGTCGCACTAAAAACGTCAAACAATATTCAGTGTCTGTGAATACTAAGAACATCAATGTTTGCCGTACTGCCTTTCTAAATATTCATGACATAACATCCAAACGTGTGCGAAATGTGTGCTCTAAGAGCTCTTCCACTGCCACTGGTATTCTGTCCCCCGACCAAAGAGGCCGCCATGTACCCCACAACAAGACTAATGACGATCTCCTGCAACTAATTAAAAGCTTCTGCAAGTCTCTGCCCACCTGTACGTCCCATTATTCTCGTACCAAGAATCCGGACAAGCTGTACCTACCTCCTGGATCTACCTGGGCTGGACTCTATGATGCCTTTCAGACATACATGATAGAGCACCAAGAGGAACCCAATGCCATTAAGCAATCCCGGTTCGTTAAGGAGGTGCAGAACTATAAGATCGGGATAACACCACCAAAGAGTGACACCTGCAGCACATGTGATCAGTTCAAAACAAAATTGGCAGAACTTGATCCGGAGACACAACGGGAGGAGAGGGCTCAACTTGCCATGAAGAGGAACGATCATCAATTTCATGCCAAGGCTGGCCATGATTTCATGCAGATTTATACCAAGGACACTACACCTGGAATCTTTGGAATTGCTGTTGATCTCCAGCAAACACTATGCAACCCCCGTCTTACTACTAGCGCCCAATATTACCGCTGCAAAATGTGGACGTATAATCTGGGTATCCACGATATCAAGTCCAACAAGGCCTACTTTTATGTCTGGAACGAGTCGGAGGCAAGAAGGGGATCTTCTGAGGTGGCAAGTTGCTTATGTCACTTCATTCAACATCACGTACCTGCTGATTCCTTGAAACTGGTGGTGTTTTCAGATAATTGCCCTGGCCAGAACAAGAATATCAACCTTTGCCTATGCTACCTAAGACTCATCCATAACCATCGTTTTTCTTCTATCATCCACTTCTTCCTGGAGGCTGGCCACTCATTCCTGCCCTGTGATCGCGACTTTGGTGTGTTTGAGAAGCACCTGAAGGGCAAGGAGGTATTCACCACTGACCACTACACCCAGCTAATGTCGACACACAGAAGGAAGGAGCAGGTCACTGTGGTCCGCATGGAGGAGAGCGACTTCCTTAACTTTGAGATTCTGCAACAACACATCAGCAAGGCGGGCCAGACAGGTTCGGGATTCAAGGCTGCCAAGCGCCTGATAGTCTCCAATGATTACAGGGAAGGCATTAAAGTGTCTGCTGGCTACATGGACGGCTTTCATGTGCAGCGGGAGTGGTTTATGCAGAAGGGTAGAAGCAAAATTTATGACCCAAACGTGTTTGACCTCTCACAAATTCCGTTGCCTGTCAAGTACCCAGGGGGAGTTCCCATGAACCAAAAGAAGCTACAGCATCTCCAGGAGTTGACGAAATACGTCCCCCAGCCACACAAGACCTACTTCACCCTGCTTTTCGAGGCACAGAAGTCCATGACTGCAAGACCTAGAGATGCCAACGAAGAAGACGTCGACGATCCCAATGACGACTTCTTGGAATACTAACAACCACCTTCCCCTCACCCCTCACCACCTACATAAACTACTTGGACATAAAGGTAACGTGTCAAATTACATTATGAATTATTATTACAAACACAACACAAAATAATATAAAAATAAAATACAAAAATCATGCATTTTGTTAAAAGTTTGGATTAAAAGTCTTATAAAATATTAATTTTGGGGTATTTTTCCTTGAAATTATAACTGTCCTTTAGTTATAGTGAATGTTCATAATAGTACAAATTTGAAGGAAATCGAATAATTTTTTCGCATTCCAAAAAAAACACCTATGCATGTTTTGTTTTTGTTTTATATATTTTTATTTTTTTTTTTTTAAACCATCTAAAAAAAATGGTCTGTTCCTAAGCTGTTCATTGATATATAATAATATATTATTATGTCTTATCTACTGTGTGTATGGTATGTTAACTTTAAACATCAATAACTCCAAACTATACTCGTGGCGAGTTGGCCCCTCTGGCACGGACCTCCTCATATATACTAAGGAAAAGCCTGCCGGCCGGCTGCCACCAGCCGGTTTCTAAACCGCTGGTCAGCCGACGCGCGCACATGCCCGCACGTGGCTACTATGCAGAAGCGTCACACAAGTTATTTGTCTGTGTGAAACAAAAATGAAAGGGAAAAAGAGTGGAATGGTGTAAAATGTGTAAGGACAGGAGTGGGTGTAAATGAAAAGGTTAAGGAAGAAGTTGGTCTGCTAATGAATGAGGAACGGAGTAAAGCAATGAATGGGTATGAGTATGTGAATTCAAGGTGCAAGTTTGTAAAGTTTAAGTTCGGAAAGGTGAAACTAGTGGTTGTAGTAGCATATGCACCCTGTGAAGAATATGACAGGGACGTGAAAGACAAATTCTGGAACACACTGAATGAAATGATAGATGGAATGAAAGTGAGCTATAAGATGATCGTTTTGGGTGACATGACCGGAAGCGTTCGCACTGGTCCGGAGAATAACATCATGGATGGTTTTTGGTGTACAAGGTGAAAATTACAATGGAAAAAGGCTGAAGGGTATGTATGATGGTATAGAAGAACGCTGCCACCTTTATCCGAACATACGGACATTAATTAATAAATTAATGTATAATAATTAGTATCAGGTAACTGAAACTTGAGAATAATTCACATTAGCTTTAATGAAATGATACCTTAAGGTTTATTCAGAAATACAACCAAGATATTGAATAGTTAAGTATTAATTGAATATAACACAAGTATGGAAGAGTCTGGTTTCACAATCACTAACTGGCCTTATCACCCCGTAATAATAACAAGTCATGGGGTACTCTGTTTTGTCTCTCCACACCCCAAGTTCCCCTCTATATAACCTCGGTTAACACCCTCTGAATGACGTACAACCATTCACCATAGGCTGTCTATCCATCCCAACCAATACCTGTCGAGATTACATACCTAGGTGTGGTTTAAACTCTCTGACACACCTTAGATACATTATACACACACCCCCAGCACACCCTATACATGCCCTTCTCACGTCATGTTGGGTGGCTATACTTTGATGACATCAGTCCTGACATATGTGATTCCCATGACCTGTGAGGTCAACTGTATACATTCTGGCGCCCTTCGGTCTACATTCAGTTGTATCTGATACAAGGAAATACAATGCTAATAATATAAGTGTTATAATAGGGATATTAGTTTATAAGATTAAATACATTTACTCCCTGTAAATAAGTAAGTAAAGGAATAATAGTTGGTTAAGTAAGCTTAAAATGGGAGTATATAACATATGTTTAATGAAAGACAGTTGTGCATATGTATTTTTGTTTTGTTTTATCATAACCATGCTCATAAGTATACATGGTATACAAGTGTTGAAAGGCAAAATGATACCAGTTTGATTGATTATGTGTTGGTAGAAAGAGGAATGATTGGTGATGAAAGTGATACAGAAGCAGTGAGAGGTTTGAGTGGAGGACTGTCTGATCATTATGATTGTGCTATGCAAGGTAAAGTTGAGAGGAGCGTGGAAGAAAGATAGGAGAAGAAATTGTAATGCTGAAAGAATATAAATTAAAAATCAGGATGTAGCAGAAGAATACAGGCAAAGGGTGGAAGAAGAATTAATGACATGTAACATGGATGGTATGGAGATTGAAATTGCATAACAGATATATAAGGACTGCTTGGTGAAAAATGCAAATAATGTTTGTGTTGTGTGTAAAATTATAAATTAAAGAAAAGGGACAGCATGGTGGGATGAAGAAGTGAAAGAATGTTTTATATGGATGCAGAATAAGAACTATGGAGAAAGTAAAAGGAAGTACAAGGAGAGAAACACCTAAGTATAGAGATTAGTTAAGAAAAGAAAGATAAATTAAATGCAGATTTGGGAAATCAAATTTGGAAGGAAGTGCGTAAATGTAGAAGATAATATGGTCAGAAATGTGTAAATGTGAAAGATGAAAGAGGAAATGTGATTACAGATGAAGAGCAAAAAAAGGAGAGATTGAAGGAGTATTTTGAAGGACTTATGAGTGGAAATGGAAGCTGAGCAGTTGTCAATGATAGAGGTCTGCTAGATGTGCCACGTGAGAGACATGTAGAAGGAGGGAACATATCTAGAGTAAAAATATTGAATGCAGTGAAGAAGTTGAAAAATGGATTAGCTGCTGGTGTAAATTAAATATAGCATGAAATAATAAGGAACGTAGGTGAAGTATCAATGGATTGGCTGCTGGTGTAAATTAAATATAGCATGAAATAATAAGGAACGTAGGTGAAGTATCAATGGATTGGCTGCTGGTGTAAATTAAATATAGCATGAAATAATAAGGAACGTAGGTGAAGTATCAATGGATTGGCTGCTGGTGTAAATTAAATATAGCATGAAATAATAAGGAACGTAGGTGAAGTATCAATGGATTGGCTGCTGGTGTAAATTAAATATAGCATGAAATAATAAGGAATGGAGGTGAAGTATCAATGGATTGGCTGCTGGTGTAAATTAAATATAGCATGAAATAATAAGGAATGGAGGTGAAGTATCAATGGATTGGCTGCTGGTGTAAATGAAATATAGCATGAAATAATAAGGAATGGAGGTGAAGTATCAATGGATTGGCTGTGGAAATTATGTTCAAAAGCTTGGACAAATGGAGTGGTGCCAGTGGACTAGAAGAGGGGAATAATAGTCCCGTTGTATAAAGGTAAAGGTGCACGAAATGAATGTAAGTGTTACAGAGATATTAGTCTGCTGAGTGTGGCTGGTGAAGTATATGCGAGAATAGTGATTGAGAGAGTGAAATAAATTACCGACAAACTCCTAAGTCTGTTTCTTTCCTCTAACACCTTCGATTCTTGCTGGAAGTTTGCTCTCATCCAACCTGTCCCAAAGAAGGGTGACCACTCTCAATTCTCAACTATCGTCCAATTGCTCTCATCTTTTGCATCCTTAAAGATTTTTAAACTATTCTAAATTTAAAATTTCTTAAGCATTTGTCTTCCAATAATCTTCTTTCAGATCGCCAGTATGGTTTCCTTAAGGGGGAGGTAGTTGTTTTTTCTCCCTCTCGTTTAGTCCAATTAGCTTTGAGATTTCAAGACGTTCGTTCCATTCGTTTTGTGATTTTAAGACCTTTTGCCCCGTTCCTTTGTCAATATATAGACCTTTCGTGCCATTTAGGTGTGAATTTTTTCCTGGCGTGCGATAGCGAGCCTGTAATTTTTCTACCAAAAAATTTAAAAATTTATCTTGAAGGGAGGTTTATTTTTATTTTGTTTTAAGCTTGATGAAGTTCTAGCGATGACACTATACAATATATATATATGAATACATAAATAGATACAAAAATAACCACTACCCCCTTGGGCCTTTATCCTCTTTTCGGGACTTCGGTGACATATTTTCTATTGCGCTAAACATATTGAAAGCCTTCCATAGTGTCTGGAATAAATCTCTAATCTCTAAACTACCCTCCTACGGTTTTTATCCCTCCATCTAATATCCTCTTGGGTCATTCCATAGATGCGGTTGTGGACAGCCATCACCAACTTTCTCAACCTACCAACTCTGGTGTTCCCCAGGGTTCTATCCTGTCTCCAGTTCTCTTTCTAATATTCAGTAATCCCTTCTGTACCGGCAATTTTTTTTAAATTTTATTCTACCTATATTTAGATGATTATGTGCAGAGCAAGAAGGACCTGTGATAGTAATAAGGATAAAATAAGATATTTAGAAGCCTATTTATTGCTGGAGGCCCTTCTTAAACTGAATAAAACAATCTATTAGTAGCCAGCAGAAAATGAAAAGGACGGACCTGGTACTGAACAGGTTAATGATCTCAACTGTGCCCCCAGTCCTATCCATTCATATGCTGATGACTCTACCTTACACTGTTCGAAAAGTTTTACAGAACGATCCAGCATGCAATCATTCAAAAACTCACATGATGATGTCATAACACACTTATCTTCTGATGTATCAACCATTTCCGATTGGGGTAGAGAAAATCGTGTTACTTTCAATGCTTCCAAACCAATTTTCTCCATGTATCTAACCGTCAAGAACTTCCACAGGTCTATCCCTTATTATTTTAACAATACATAATTCAACCCACAACTTTTCTCAGTGTATCTTTTTCTTCTGTCCTTTCTTGTAAAGATCATATTACCACTCTTGCAAAACAGGTTCTATACTCCATCACAGCTTCTTGCTCTGTATAGGGGCACAATACGCCCATGTTCTGAGTAGTGTTCAAATGTGTGGGGAGGTTTCCCCCCATATCACTCTTCTTGACAGGATAGAGTCCAAAGTATTTTGTCTCATCATCTCACTTCTCAATAATTTCCTACAATCTCTCTCTACACGCCGCAATGTTGCATCCCTCTTACTCTTCTGCCGCTATTACAATAGTAATTGTTCTTTAGAGCTCCCTCAGTGTATAACCCCTCCCTTACGGAAAGTGGGGGCACCCACTTTTCAATAAAATCCCACCCCTATTCTGTCCAACTCTCAAACCGAAAATTTAAAACCTTCTCCCACTCTTTCTTCTACTCAATAAGCTAGTTTTAGGACTCTCTCCCTCAATCTGTCTTTCCGTTATCCTATGACTTAACCTGCTTCAAGCTCCGTGTATCTAGATATTTTGACTCTAACGTACCTTGATTTTGGCTCTCTGTCACTCTTTAAACTTTGGGTGAGACACTTGTTACAGGCAGCTTTGCCTTTTGTCTCATTCACTCACATAGACAAATCAAATTGCATCAAGTTTCTCTCTCTCTCTCTATCTCTCTCGTTCTAAAAACGTTCTTGACCTTGTACTTGCAACAAAAGAATTTGAATGTTGGTGATGAATTCAGTAATAATGACCATCGTATGATCACTTTCCATTTAATATTCAATTGCAACGAACTCAATACCAGCAAAGAGAAGGTCCCAATTTTGAAAGAGCTGCAATCTTCCGTAAACTTAGAGCAATCCTCAAGGAAATCGACTTGAGTTCTATGATTAACAATGATGATCTAAACCAATCATGGAGATTTTTCACCTCCATTTATTCGAATGCAGCGCATGAGTGTATACCATTAAACAACCGAAGATCAGTACATAATATTAGGCCTAAGTGGTAGAATAAAGACGTTGCGGATTGTCTACTTGCTAAAAAGAATGCTCATGATAAATTAAAAATATCTGACACCAAAAATAAAGTGATATTTTTATGTCTACAACACAAAGGCAAACAGTTAAGCAAACAAAGTAATAAAACACGCAAGCATTACATGTTGCAAATCAAAGTAAGACAAACCCGAAGTTTGTGTATAGTTACAACAGAAAGGAAAAAGTAACGATTGGACCATTAGTCGATGAAAAAGAGATAACATTAAAGATGAAGCAAAAATGAGTAACATTCTTAACACCTTCTTTGCATCAGTGTTTACAACAGAAGACCTTCGTAATATCCCTACAGCTTCGTCGGTTCAGATAGATAATTCTGACGTTCTAAGCAGTATCAGCATTACTGAGAGAGAAGTTTTGAAATGTTTAGATAAACTCAAGGTAAATAAATCGCCTGGACCTGATACAATCTCGCCTAAAGTTCTAAAGGAAGATAAGCATGAGCTCTCCAAACCACTGAGATTGCTCTTCAATAAACCCTTACAGTCTGGGACTATGCCTGATCAATGGAGGCTCGCCAACGTCACACCGATATTAACCCTTAACTAGCGGCGCGCAACATAAGTCGAGTATAATAAATCTGGACTATCTGGCGGCGCTCGACATAGGTCGTGTGGCAATTTCAGCACGTAATGTTGCTGAGAGAGAGAGACAAGTGGTGGCAGGAGAATAGCGAGCGTATGACTGCTCCAGACCACCGCGGCGAACCTACTGACACGAATCCCACCTCCTCCCTCCCTCTCTCACTCGCTACATACGGAATTGTATGGGGAAAGTGCCGAATTACATGCTTTTTGCACTCGCGTTGCGCGGTTGTTGCAAGAAAACTAGCCATCATAAAAGGATCGTTATGGTGTCATTTGAAAGCTCTGTTTATGCCCTTTCAGGGATAGATACTTGTTTTACGCTCTGGGTCTTATTTAGGCATGAAAATGATCACGTAAACAGCCCTATTTTGGCTAAAAACACCCCGCTGGGCGGTACATATAAATAAACCGCTAGCCCGCTAATCTAGTGTTAAAAAAAAAGGCAGCAAATCCTATCGTCCAATTAGCTTATCCTCAGTTGTACGTAAAATGCTAGAAACACTCATAAGAGACAAACTCGTAAATCACTTAGAGGAAAACCATATACTTAACCCTTTCCCTGCGGGAGATGTTCCCGAACGCCATGGCAATTTACAGCAATTTACAGGCTTTTAAAGCCTCTTAACCCTTAATTAGCGGCGAGCAACATAAGTCGAGTATAATAAATCTGGACTATCTGGCGGCGCTCGACATAGGTCGTGTGGCAATTTCAGCATGTAATGTTGCTGAGAGAGAGAGACAAGTGGTGGCAGGAGAGTAGCGAGCGTATGACTGCTCCAGACCACCGCGGCGAACCTACTGACACGAATCCAACCTCCTCCCTCCCTCTCTCACTCGCTATATACGGAATTGTATGGGGAAAGTGCCGAATTACATGCTTTTTGCACTCGCGTTGCACGGTTGTTGCAAGAAAACTAGCCATCATAAAAGGATTGTTATGGTGTCATTGGAAAGCTCTGTTTATGCCCTTTCAGGGATAGATACTTGTTTTACGCTCTGGGTTTTATTTAGGCATGAAAATGATCACGTAAACAGCCCTATTTTGGGTAAAAACACCCAGCTGGGCGGTACATATAAATAAACTGCCTAGGCCGCTCGTAAGGTGTTAAATCCTGTAAAATCAAGTGCGAGGGAGCGGGAGCTCAACAGGCCACACATCCTTATCCCATCCAGGCAGCCACAGCACTGAGGGCTCTGAGTCAGAGTCTCGCGAGATATACAGTGCTGCCAAAGGCAAATGTAGCGCAACATTAGCGATAATTGCTAATTTTAGCTAATGTCTGTGGTAGCGCTGCGGGTGAGCCCCACAAGCTACGAAGCTCATTTTGGTGTAACTTTGAAACTATTTTCTTCTAGGTTTCGGCTGAATACATTTCATGTCAATCAGGCACTTGCCTAATCAATCAGGAGTGCCTGAATGAGCCCTAATATGGCGGAAAAATGCGGAAATATGCCTGCAGCGTAAGTGTTAAATATACTCAACACGGTTTCCGTAATAAACGAACCTGCATAACAAACCCCATCCACGATATCCTCAAGCTATATGATGAGTGTAAAGCTGTAGATAATATATACCTTGATTTTCAAAAGGCCTTTGACAAAGTTCCCCACAGACGATTAATTGATAAAAGTAAAAGCGCATGGAATACAAGACGGTGCGTTGAAATGGATAGAATATTGGCTCAGTGACAGAAAGCAAAGAGTAGTCATAAACGTTAAAGCATCCAAATGGATCAATGTAAGTAGCGGGGTACCCCAGGGATCGGTACTGGGGCCAGTTCTCTTCCTAGTTTACATTAACACCAATAGTGTAGACAGATAAACTGATTTGGGAGTGACAATATCGAGTAACCTAAAACCGAGTCAACAATGTTCAGAAATTGTTAAGAAGGCAAAACAAATATTTGGCTGTATAGGCAGGTAATTTGAGCATAAATTCAAAGATGTAATCCTAACTCAATGCAGTTCCTTACTCCGCCCTCTCCTGGAATACTGCGTTCAATCATGGAGCCTACTACCAAAAAGATATGGACAAGCTAAAACGAGTTCAACGTAGAGTTACCAAAATGATACCTTGCATAAAGAACAAACCATGCAAGGAGCATCTTAGAGAATTGAAACTATTTCCTTTAACTCAGCGCAGATTAAGAGGCGGCTTAATTCAAGTGTTCAAAATCATCAATGGCATCGACAATATGAACTGTAGTAAATATTTCGCTATCGACCAATCAAATTACACGCGGGGAACGGTTACAAAATTATTGGTAAATATTTTAACTTACACGAACCTAAGAATTTCTTCTTCAATCGAGTTGACAACTTGTGGAATGGGCTTCCCCGAGATGTCATAGACCACAACACCGTTGATTCTTTTAAACTTCGCATAGACTAACACCTTTCCTTAAATCCACGACTGACTGCATAATTTTGTAAAAAAAAAAAAAAAAAAATAATTCACTTTATTATACTACTAACAACTGTCCCCTACTAACATCTAATCCTGCCACGGACATTTTTCCCAGGGCTCTCTTCCATTTCCATTTTTCCCTTATCCATTCTAAACTACTGTTTGGACACTTGACGATCAGTGTTTTGGAGGGCAAGCAGCCTTGAGGGATCGCTGGATCTGTTGTTGCTTTATTTCCTTTGTACTCCTTTGTATTCTCTCTCTCTCTCTCTCTCTCTCTCTCTCTCTCTCTCTCTCTCTCTATCTCTTTCTCTCTCTCTCTCTCTCTCTCTCTCTCTCTCTCTCTCTCTCTCTCTCTCTCTCTCTCTCTCTCTCTCATGCAATTATAACATCAGCAACAACAACATAATACAAAGAATTCTTTGGAAATCTGTATTTTAATTACCTCCAAAAGGAAACAAAAACATACATAAGAAATGTCTACAATGATTAAACATAATAAAATAGAAATAACTGAATACAGACATGCACAGAATGGTAACGTATGCAACTACAACTCTACACAAAACATAATGATAGAACCATGGTTCGAATCATAATACCGATAATATTGATCTGAGTGATTTAACAACTGGTTATTTATTAATAATATATATATTATACCTTCATTTAATTTTCCATTATAACTTAAATAATAATAATAATAAGAAGAATAAAAATAACTCATTAGTTTATGATACAAGAGAAGGCATGCACAATGGCTATGACACTTGATGTACTCACACAATAGATCCAGAGCATAAAAAAAGCCTTAGAGAACACCCCAGTGGCACTCAAAACAAAGACATTTGTTATTAGGTGAAATAATTCCCCTCCATTACTTTCTACCACTCCTACATATGTCCCAACCCCCCTACCCCTTCTTTTCCCCCCTCCTCAATTATTAGCTATTTTTCCTCTTATTCCCCCTTTTATCAAGTACTTTTTGGCGCAAAATTCCCTCTCCCGGTCTCTTTAACACGGGTGAAGCAGGTAGAGATCCTTGCAACACAGAGACTTCTACTCGGCTCATCAGTATCGATCGAGAGCTTGTAGAGGGAACATATACACCCCTCCTGCTCTCGCCTCATGATACGACCTTGCGGCTTAGATAATACATCTTTTTCACCCCCCAAATGCTATTCCCACTTCTTTTATTGCTCTTAACCCAAGAACGGCGAGCGTCCTCATATTAGTCTGAACCCTACGAGGGCGAGCGCCAAGGCCTAAAAAAAGTCTTTCAAAACATCCTACTGGCACTCAAAACAAAGGAATGTGTGATTAAGTGAGATAATTCCTCTCTCTAACTCCGATCACTCCTCCACAAGTGTTAACCCCCCCCCCTTCAATTATCACCTAGTTTTCCTCTTATTCCCCTGTTTATCGGTTTATTTTCCGCGGCAATATCTCCAACCCGGTTTCAAAGTCATCTGGGACGCATATAGAGATTATGGCAAGAGAGAGACTTCACTAGCGAGACATCAGTCTGGCTTCAGGCCTCGAAAGGGGAGGGACAACTTCTACAACCAGCCTACTCTGTTCCGCAAGGATGGCACTCATCTAAACCCTGTGGGTTCAGCACGCATGGGTCGTCTCCTACACGAAGCAGTCCGCAGCCATGGATCAAAAAACGCCATCCGAGAAGAAGCAGCAGTGACATAAATCATCCAACGCCAAGAAAAAAACAGAGGCAACCGAGGACCACCAGCGATAAGGACCGAAGACAGCGAGGACCGAGGACAGCCATGAACATAAATGTAGATCCGACAAGAACCAAAAATATTATTAAAGAGCGTTCCGTGAGTTCTAAAATAACAAATTTAAAGGTGTTCTATGCAAACGCTCGTAGCATACGCAATAAATTTTCAGATTTAGAGGAGCTAGTGTTTACAGAAAATTATGATGTGATTGGCATAACAGAATCTTGGCTCAATACAGAAGATAGAGACTTTTTAGCAGAGTATTCACTTCCCGGTTATGTAATGTTTGAGAAAAGCCGAATAAATCGAAATGGAGGTGGCGTTTTACTTTATATCAAAGAAAGTCTTAACCCTACCCTCTTGTCAAAACCTCAAATTGTGAACGTCGACGCATCTTTTGTGCTAATAAAGAATAATAAAGGTACAAAAATAATACTTGCATTAATATACAGACCTCCAGCTCAATCAGTGCAAACTGACCGAGAAATTTTACGAACAAATTGCAGATGTAAGTAACTCACAAGATACCGTAATTTTTGGCGACTTTAATTTACCTGTGACCAAGTGGGGCGATACTCTTACTTCACACTCCGGACATGACTTGTATACGAACTTGCAAGAGAGTTCGCTTTATCAATTTGTTCGAACGCCAACCCGTGGTAATAACGTTCTTGACATTGTACTTGCAACAAAAGAAGAATTAATAGAGAATTTGAATGTTGGTGATGAATTCAGTAACAGCGACCATCGTACGATAACTTTCACTTTAAAGTTTACTAGTAACGAACCAAATAGTAGCATCGAAAAAGTCCCTAATTTCAAGAAAGCAAACTTCCATAAACTTAGAGCTATGTTTAAAGAAACTGACTGGAGCTTTTTAATTCACAATAACAACATAAATACATCTTGGAAGTTATTCGAAGCCACTTACCTAAAAGCAGTGCAGGACTGCATACCATCGAAAATACGGCGTCCAGGCCATAATAATAAGCCCAAATGGTGGAATAAAGATATTTCAAACTGCCTGCTTGCTAAAAAATTTGCTAATGATAGATTAAAATCCTCACAAAATGACGAAGAACGGATGAAATTTGTAGAGCTACGACGCAAAGCCAAAAAGTTAATTAAGCAAAGTAAAAAGACCTTAGAGTTACATATTGCGAATCAAAGTAAAACAAACCCGAAATAATTCTATAGTTATATCAGAAAGAAAAAAGTAGTTACTTCAACTGTTGGACCGTTAGTCGATGAAAATGGAGAATACACCAAAGACGAAGTACAAATGAGTAATGCCCTCAATACCTTCTTTGCATCAGTTTTTACAACAGAAGACCTCAGTGATATCCCTACACCATCGCCGATTCAGATTGATAATTCAGATGTTCTAAACAATATCACCGTTACAGAGAGAGAAGTATTGAATTGTTTAGATAAACTCAAGGTAAATAAAACGCCTGGACCTGATACAATCTCGCCTAGAGTTCTAAAGGAAGCTAAGGATGAGCTCTCCAAACCACTGACATTACTATTCATAAAATCCTTGCAGTCTGGAACTATGCCCGATCAGTGGAAACTAGCCAACGTAACACCGATATTCAAAAAAGGCAGCAAATCCCTACCCAGTAACTATCGTCCAATTAGCTTAACCTCAGTTGTATGTAAAATACTAGAAACGGTCATACGAGACAGACTCGTAAATCACTTAGAGGAAAATAACATACTTAAAGATACTCAACACGGCTTTCGTAAAAAACGTTCCTGTTTAACAAACCTCTTAGACTTCTTCCACGATATCCTCAACCTCTACGATGAGAGTAAAGCTGTAGATATTATATACCTTGATTTTCAAAAGGCCTTTGACAAAGTTCCCCACAAACGTTTACTGCTAAAACTAAAAGCGCATGGAATACAAGACGGTGTGTTGAAATGGATAGAAAATTGGCTCAGCGACAGAGAGCAAAGAGTAGTCATAAACGGTAAGGCATCTAAATGGACCAATGTAAGTAGCGGGGTACCCCAGGGATCGGTACTAGGACCAATTCTCTTTCTAATTTACATCAACGACATAGATGAGGGTCTCACCTGTACAATCTCAAAATTTGCTGACGATACAAAAATTGCAAATAGCGTACTCTCAAAAGAACAAGTTAACGATATGCAACACAATCTAGATAAATTGTCATGTTGGGCCCAAATTTGGCAAATGAGTTTCAATGCGGATAAATGTAAAGTACTACATATCGGATACCTAAATGAGAAAGCAAACTATTCGATGAATGGCACTCAGCTTAAGAATGTAAACAGAGAAACCGATCTGGGAGTAACAATATCGAGTAACCTAAAACCGAGTCAACAATGTTCAGAAGTTGTTAAGAAGGCAAACAAAATAATTGGCTTTATAGGCAGGTCATTTGAGCATAAATCCAAAGAAGTTATCCTAACCCTTTACAATTCCTTAGTCCGCCCTCTTCTGGAATACTGCGTTCAATCCTGGTGCCCTTATTACCAAAAAGATATAAACAAGCTAGAACGAGTTCAACGTAGAGTTACCAAAATGATACGAAGCCTAAAGAACAAACCATACGAAGAGCGTCTTAGAGAATTAAATCTATTTCCTTTAACCCAGCGCAGATTAACCCTTAAAAAGCGGCTCACCACTTAAGTCGAGTTAAATAAAGCTGGACTATGTGGCGGCGCTCGACATAGGTCGAGTGGCAATTTCAGCACGTAATGTGGCTGAGAGAGAGAGACAAGTGGTGGCAGGAGACTAGCGAGCGTATGACTGCTCCAGACCACCGCGGCGAACCTACTGACACAAATCTCAGCTCCCTCCTCCCTCTCTCACTCGCTACATACTCAATTATGTACCGAAAGTACCGAATTACCTGCTTTTTGCACTCGCATTGCACGGTTATTGCAAGAAAACTATCCATCATACAAGGATCGTTATGGTGTCATTCGAAAGCTCTGTTTATGCCCTTTCAGGGATAGATACTTGTTTTACGTTCTGGGTCTTATTTAGGCATGAAAATGATCACGTAAACAGCCCTATTTTGGCTAAAAACACCCCGCTGGGCGGTACACATAAATAAACCGCATAGGCCGCTAAAGAAGGGTTAAGAGGTGACTTAATTCAAGTGTTCAAAATCATCAAAGGCATCGACAATATGAACTGTAGTAAGTTCTTCACTATCGACCAATCTAATTACACGCGGGGAAACGGTTGCAAAATTATTGGTAAATCTTTTAACTCACACGAATCTAAGAATTTCTTCTTCAATCGAGTTGTCAACTTGTGGAATGGGCTTCCCCGAAACGTTATAGACTGCATCACCGTTGATTCATTAAAACTCCGCCTAGACAAATATCTCGCATCAAACCCGCGACTGACTGCGTTTGTAAATGAATAACTTTATTTTATCCCCCCCTCAGTTACTAACCCATCTGTCCCCTACTAACTTCCTAATCCTGCCACAGACATTAGTTCCAGGGCAGTAATTCCCTTTCCAATGTTCCCTTACCCACTCTAAACCACTGTTTGGACACTTGATCCTCAGTGTTTTGGAGGACAAGCAACCTAGAAGGGTCACTAGATATGTTGTTGCTTGATTTCCTTTGTACTCCCTTTGGTGTATGTCTCGCGCGCCTCTAACCTCATGACTGGACAGTCGGCAATAATTTGTCTTATTCACCCCCCAAATACTATTCCCACTTGTTTTATTGTTGTTACATGTTAATATCTTCATATTAAATGTTAAATAGGCCTATGTGAATATTAAATGTTAAATAGGCCTATGTGAATATTAAATGTTAAATAGGCCTATGTGAATATTAAATGTTTAATAGGCCTATGTGAATATTAAATGTTAAATAGGCCTATGTGAATATTAAATGTTAAATAGGCCTATGTGAATATTAAATGTTAAATAGGCCTATGTGAATATTAAATGTTAAATAGGCCTATGTGAATAAGTAATATTGATATTTATCGTAAAATTAAAAAGTTCTTCTCAGGTATGTTCATATGTTCATAATAAAAGCAAAACAGCAAAAAGCATATAGATAAGTAATAATGATATAGATGTTACATATGACGATTTTCGTCAGAATAGAACCAAATATCTTTACTTGGCGGGAGCGTTTGAACTACCGTGGCTTCGCAGTTTATGAGTTAATAGCTTGCTATAGTACACGGAACATTCAAATGTATTCAGAGAAAGAGAGAGAGAGAGAGAAAGAGAAAGTGAGAGAGAGAGAGAGTTAGAGTTAGAGTTAGAGTTAGTTTTCTGAGAAATGAAACCGTAAAGTATGAAAGCGAAACATAATGTTTGCAGCTTTACCTTTCTTTCAATGCAAGGTTTAATATTCACATTGTGGTAATATACAAAATGGTGTGTTGAAATGGATAGAAAATTGGCTCAGTGACTGAAAGCAAAGAGTAGTCATAACAGTAAAGCATCAAACTGGATCAATAACCCCAGGGATCAGTACTGGGGCAAATTCTCTTCCTAGTTTACATTAACAACATAATTGAGGGTCTCACCTGTACAATCTCAAAGTTTGCTGACAATACAAAAATTACAAATAGCGTACTCTCAAATGAACATGTTGAAGATATGCAACATAATCTAGAGAAGTTGTCACATTGGGCCCAAATTTGGCAAATGTGTTTCAATGTGGATAAATGTAAAGTACTCCATATCGGAAACCGAATTGAGAAAGCAAACTATTCAATGAATGGCACCCAGCTTAAGAGTATAGACAGAGAAACTGATTTGGGTGAAACATTATCGAGTAACCTAAAACCGAGTCAACAATGTTCAGAAGTTTTTAAGAAGGCAAACAAAATAAATTACCTTATAGGCAGGTAATTTGAACATAAATCCAAAGATGTAATCCTAACTCTCTACAATTCCTTAGTCCGCCTTCTCCTGGAAAGATATAGACAAGCTAGAACAAGTTAAATTGCAATCAAATTACACACGGGGGAACGGAACGGTTGCAAAATTATTGGTAAATCTTTTAACTCACACGAGTCTAAGAATGTCTTCTTCAGTCGAGCTGTCAACTTCTGGAATAGGCTTCCCTGAGATATCGTAGACTGCAGCACCATTGATTCTTTTAAACTTCACCTAGACAAACACCTTGCCTGAAATCCACGACTGACTGCATTTGTAA
Organism: Paralithodes platypus; assembly: GCA_032716605.1. NCBI lineage: Eukaryota > Metazoa > Arthropoda > Malacostraca > Decapoda > Lithodidae > Paralithodes > Paralithodes platypus. Next base: position 8,172,745 of record CM064576.1, on the reverse strand, counting down.
ATTATTATTATTATTATTTTTTTTTTTACTAACAACTGTCCCCTACTAATATCTCCTAATCCTGCCACGGACATTTGTCCCAGGGCAGTCTTCCCTTTCTATTTTTCCCTTATCCACTCTAAACCACTGTTTGGACACTTGACCATCAGTGTTTTGGAGTTCAAACAGCCTTAAGGGGTCGTTGGATTTGTTGTTGCTTGACTTCCTTTGTACTCCTTTGCACCAGTAACGTATATGCGAACATTTACTTTGGTTGGGGAAACAATATATCACACATACACACACACACACACACACACACACGCACAGTTGCCTATACTTCCACCTTTATCAGGGCTGTTCATATTTAGTGAAATATAGCCATTCAAATTTTGTTACTATTGTTCTATTTGACTAACGGTACCAAAGCTGATGAGTCTGGGGAAGGCAGAAGTGCAGGCAAACGTACATATGTCATCAAAAATTCTTCCTACTCTTCTACTTAAATTGGCATATTTATTAATGACTGCTTGCAAAAATATTCAACTATATTTAAGTAAAGCAAAACATGACGATCGGAAAAGTCGAAAAGAAAGGAAATATTATTATACTATCTAGTGGAATGAAAAGGTTGGGGGAAATGTTTTACTGCATGGATCTGACGACGAATAGGAAGAGAGGAATAATACTACACTGATAATATATTTCCCGTTTGAAAGATATCAAAGAATATTTGAATATGGATATAGGTGTTAGTCTAGGACATCCTGCTGTGTACTTGATATACAGTATAGTGCTGAAAATGTGTTGCATATATTGTTAAAATATTAGATGGATAGTTAATTTGTAGACAGCAATAGGGATATGTGTGTGTGTGTGAGAGAGAGAGAGAGTATAAAGGAGTACGAAGGAAATCAAGCAACAACAGATCCAGCGACCCCTCAAGGCTGCTTACCCTCCAAAACACTGATGGTCAAGTGTCCAAATAGTAGTTTAGAGTGGGTAAGGGAAAAATGGAAAGGGAAGAGAGAGAGAGAGAAAATAAATAGGTGAATGTGGTAGTTAATAGCATAGCATATTATGCAGCCCATCACAGTTATGTATCCTAAAATATAATCATAAATAAATGTTATGCTGATGTTTAATACCATCTACTTTTTAACCAAACTACTCTACCAAAGCAAATATAAATCCTTTAGGGAACTTATTTAATCTGTGAATAAATTGTCCATATGTACTACAACATCGATAGCTGTATAACATTTCTTAGGCTAAGCATTTTGTATAATTATTTGGTACGATGACGCTATTTGTATGTATTGGTATTAGTATTATTAAGTATATTTTGTTTATTTATTTTATTTTATTAAGGAAGTTGTGAAAGTTAGAAGGTTAGTTGAGATATGTCTTATCCCTCTGTTACTACGAAAAACCTAATAGAATGCATACATTCGCGTAAGGTTTACCAGAACTTGAAATAGAAATAATGCCATTGGTCCACAAGGGATTAACCAGGCTATCGTCTCAGACTTCCACTAATTTTCGGTTTATGATTGTATAGAAGTCAAAGGATTCTTGAGATAGTGTTTACTATTTTTGCCTTTGGAAGTAATTTCTAAGAATAATCCAATGTTCTAAAGATAACCAGAATTAATAAAATGTATGAATTAAGTAGCGGTATTGAGAAAAAACAGCTTAACACCTAACTGGCGGTATCCTTCATATGACGGGCTAGAGAACAATGGACAATCTGGTGGTACCCGTCATAGTCCAGGAGCCCAGAGGGGTTTATTTGCCATTGCGAGTACAAAAGCTTTGATGGTTAGGATGATTAGGCCTAGGATCAGGGTTCATTGAATGGCCATTCTTAAGTTCCGCAAATGCCACCACTCATAGAGGGCCCCAAATACCACTTGATTTGCCATGGTCGAGTACATCTTTCAAATCACCACTTATGTATTCTTCATGGTGGTCTCAAGAAGGATCCATCATTCTTAAGTGTCCATTTTTCTGCATAAGACACTTAAGAAGGGCCTATTTAACGCTAATTAGCACTTTTATTTGCCATCTCGAGTACATCAACGAAACTTGTTGTAGATTGTTCCTTATGCCATAGCAATAACAAAACAGTGATTCTTAAGTTTCCACTTTGCTGCAAAAGTCACTTAAGAACGGGTCAAAGGTCACAAAGGGTAACTTTTCCGTCTCAGGAAATGCTGAAATTGCAATATCTCCATAGGTTTTAGGGGTAGAGAGTTAATACTTATATAAAATTGTAGGGCTTAACTAGTGCTAAGTTATTCACTAATTGAGCTATAGGTTTAGTTTCATCTCTCTACCCGAGAAGTGAAAAAGTGGCAAAATTGGGTACCCTCCGGACCCCCTGAAAAATAATAATATTCATTTACCATGTTGAGTATATCAATAAAACTCCAAGGAAATGTTCCTCTAGTCTTCCTGAATGGAAATCAATCATTCTTAGGTGTCCATTTTGCTGCAAAGACCACATAAGAATAGAAAAAAGGCAAAATTGGGTACCCCTCAGACCCCTTGCAGATATATTTGTCATGTTGAGTACATCAATGAAACACACAGGAAATGTTCCTCTTGTCTTCCTGAATATAAATCTATCATTCTTAATCGTCTATTTCGCTGCAAAGGACACTTACAAATTGGCCAATGGTATGGGGGGGGGGGGGGAGGTAGGCCAAGAAGTTCCAAAACGCAACAAACCGTTCATTTTTATGTACATGTATGTACATAGTGGACACACAAATTTGAATGTACTGTAGATACAGTTGTATACCCAGGGATATTGATGTTACTTTGTAAGCTATGATAGTTAAGTTATGTATATAATGCCTTTGAAATATATTGCACTTTGGAAATGCAGGTCCTTTTCTGAAAGGAATAAGAGAACATGATTTAAAAGATTGATTAAAAGGATTATTCATTTCTAAACAAATACATGTACATGCAGAGTTGTTATAATGCCTATCAACTCTGATTGTGATGGTTTGATGTCAAAGACTGACAAGAACCATTTTTGTACTGTGCTTAAGGAGAAAGTAGAAGATGGAACAGTGCCTACAAAATTAGATGCATACGTTGTTGACGGTCCTGCACGCTTTGCCACCAAACCTACCTCCCACATTTGGTGGTTTAGCCAGGACCGTTTTACTGCAGGCCATTGCACTTTCCAAGACAAGAGTTCACTTAGTTTTTGACGACTACCCCCAACCATCACTCAAGGAAGCCGAAAGGGGCAGAAGAGGTGCTGTTCCTGCCAACAACAGAACATACATCATATCTGGACCTCTGTAGAGATGGCCAAAGGACATGGGAGAGGCGTTGAAGTCTAGATCATTAAAAAATTAACTGCCTGTGTTCCTTGCAAATGAATTGAAGGATACATCGTACGCTCCAATATAATTGGCAACTTCGACAGCTATCTCGATATTCATAAAGCAAGCTTCCACTTTCATGTTGTGGAGGTAGAGGTCAAGCATGATGAGGTGGAAGCACTCAAATCGAATCATGAAGAAGCCGACACAAAAATGTGCATACATGCACAATTTGGGGACAGCTATGGAACAAACAATATTACCGTACATTGCTCGGACACTGATATTGCTGTCCTACTCCTTCACCACTACAACCATTTCAAAGCCCACCTCGGCTGCAAAGAACAACAGGCGATTCATAGATATTGCAGGAATCAGTCAAGCAGTGGGGCAACAGTTGTGTGCAGCTCTACATGGGTTCCATGCTTCTACGGGTTGCGATTACACTTCTCATTTGTCCGCAAGAGGAAAATAAACCCTTAACAAAATTGAGAAAAGTCTGGACACACAAGTATTTGCAGAAATGGCTCAAGCATCTGGAGATGAGACAAGTCATAAAGAGGTCCTCCTCTGATACACTGCAGTGCTGTATGGGGCCAAAACACAGCAAAGACAAGCCTCAGTGGTCATCGTTTCAAAATGTTTCAGAAGGCCTACCGCCCAAAGGCAAAGAGTAAAAATATCCTTGAAAAACTTTAAGGAATAGATGATACTTGCATCCCGCCCTGCGAGAGTGAGGTTTCAATGCATATCAAAAGAGGAGCCTTTGTGAGCCGCATGTGGGCTAATGCAAATAAACAAGACATTGTGCAACACCCAACACGGTACGATGGATGGGAACTTAAAGAAGGAGTATACCTCCCAGTATGGTTCGAAGGAGAGCAGCTGCCTGAAGCATTGATCCATGAGGAAGAGTTAGACAATCTCAGACACAGGGGTGTTCCTAGGGAATCGCAGTTTGAGTAGGAAGAGAATCACCAGAGTCGTAATAAAAATCATCTTTATTTACATAATTTTTCCTTTATAGTCGTTTCGACATTTGATTATGCCATCATCAGTATTTTCTGTGAAAAATTAAACATACGTAAAAATATTAAATATATAAAATTGCAACAGCAAGAAAATTGAATAACTTACAAATAATGAAAGCTAACTTAATTAAAAGAACAAAACTATCTAGATCAGACAGAACTATACAATATGATAAAATAATGCGAAAAGTCATGACAGTATTTAGCTTAGTGGGAAATAAGCGTTCGGGAACAAGGTACAGTCACTCAATTAACTATCCATATAGATTCGATGACACATAAGAATATTAAACTGGTTCATTTTTAAATTATGATCGGAAGTAATATAATTATATACTCTATGAAATTATTTAATTTGTAAAAAGAGACACAAACTATCTATTTAAGTGAAACAAAATTAAAAATACAGCAGTAAAATCAAATCAAAGTACAGTACACAGACAAAGTTCCTCCTTAAAATATGAGATTTCTACGTTTCACTGAAACTTAGTAATCTACTTCCATAATAGCCTTGAACTAAATATTTATATAAAGGCTCTAGACACAACCAAATTAGATTAGATTTAAGGGAAACGAGGAAAGAGTATTGTTCAATTGGGGACGAAGCTTTTTAATATAAAGTGACTCTAAAATTATAACACTGTCTGTGAGACAATATCTATTATTGTAAAATGCTCATTAGAGTTAAACAATGATGATAATAATGAGGATGATGACACATTTCAAGTTGCTTCCTCGAATGAAGATGAGGATCTAACGGATGACGAGACTGATTAAAGAACTCATTTACCAAGATCCATCACCGTTTTTTGTAGTCATAGATACCTGGGTTTGTATGCAAGGTTGCTTGCACCTTGGCTATGCAAAAGCCTGAGACTGGTATTATAAGTTTATTTGAGGGCTGTGTGTACTGATACTTGATTCAAGTTGCTTTATACTTTTGTATGGTTCTGACTTCTTGTTACTCAAGAAGAATTCAGAGTTAATGATGTTTTATATGTAAGTGATTCAGTGATTGATTTATTCAACTATTTGATTCATGATTAAGTTAGCAAAGGGTACCGTATTATTCATAGCATATGTTTGCTGCTAATGATGCCTGGTTTCAGAATCAGTAATACCTGTGCCTGAGATTTGTATAAGTTAAGATGGGTGCTCTGTGTACTGATGTTTGATTGGAATTGCTTTATTACTATGCTGTTGATTCTGGCATTCCATGCAACTCTGAACAAAATAGAATAAAAAATCAATGACTATTTGATTTAATGAATGACTAATGATTTTCTTTATGATAAAAGTTAGCAAAGAGTTTTATATACTGTGCATCACATGTTTCCGGTCGAAGATGCCTGGTTATTTAAAAGCAGGGACTTAGGATCAATGTTGCCAGTGCTTTAATCAGCCAAAACTTGAGATTCCAGTAGGTTTTACATGCAAACTTAGGAGTACATTAATGTTATCTTCCTGAGTGTGTGAAGTAGGATTTCATAAGGATGTACTCATCCATATTGGTTAGTTAACTTTCTACTAGACTACCTCGAATATTTTTTAGAATGATTTAAGGATTTGATATCAAAGATGCATGATGAATTTAACCATGCATTATTGTGTGAATCTTATATAGAGGATGTAGGCCTAATCATGTGTTTGTATTAGGTGATCATAGAGCAAAGTTAAGCGAGTTATCAGACAAATGATATTGCCAGTCACCCGTACTTAGTCTCCTAACATATAAATTGCAAGAACATACCATGCAGACCACTAGGTTGAAATCAGAGTTGATAGGCATTCTAACAATTCTGCATGTACATGTATTTGTATTTGTTTAGAAATGAATAATAATCCTTTTAATGAATCTGTTAAATCATGTTCTCATATTCCTTTCAGAAAAGGCCCTGCATTTCCAAAGTGTAAAATATTTCAAAGGCGTTATATACATAACTTAACTATCATAGCTAACAAAGTAACATCAATATCCCTGGGTATACAACTGTATCTACAGTACATTCAAATTTGTGTGTCCACTATGTACATACATGTACATAAAAATGAACGGTTTGTTGCGTTTTGGAACTTCTTGGCCTACCTCCCCCCCCCCCCCCCCACACCCATACCATTGGCCAATTTGTAAGTGTCCTTTGCAGCGAAATAGACGATTAAGAATGATAGATTTATATTCAGGAAGACCAGAGGAACATTTCCTGTGTGTTTCATTGATGTACTCAACATGACAAATATATCTGCAAGGGGTCTGAGGGGTACCCAATTTTGCCTTTTTTCTATTCTTATGTGGTCTTTGCAGCAAAATGGACACTTAAGAATGATTGCTTTCCATTCAGGAAGACTAGAGGAACAATTCCTTGGAGTTTTATTGATATACTCAACATGGTAAATGAATCTTAATTTTTTTCAGAGGGTCCGGAGGGTACCCAATTTTGCCACTTTTTCACTTCTCGGGTAGAGAGATGAAACTAAACCTATAGCTCAATTAGTGAATAACTTAGCACTAGTTAAGCCCTACAATTGTATATAAGTATTAACTCCCTACCCCTAAAACCTATGGAGATATTGCAATTTCAGCATTTCCTGAGACGGAAAAGTTACCCTTTGTGACCTTTGACCCGTTCTTAAGTGACTTTTGCAGCAAAGTGGAAACTTAAGAATCACTGTTTTGTTATTGCTAGGCATAAGGAACAATCTACAACAAGTTTCGTTGATGTACTCGAGATGGCAAATAAAAGTGCTAATTAGCGTTAAATAGGCCCTTCATAACCGTGTCATATGCAGCAAAATGGACACTTAAGAATGATGGATCCTTCTTGAGACCACCATGAAGAATACATAAGTGGTGATTTGAAAGATGTACTCGACCATGGCAAATAAAGTGATATTTGGGGCCCTCTATGAGTGGCAGCATTTGCGGAACTTAAGAATGGCCATTCAGTGATCCCTGATCCTAGGCCTAATCATCCTAACCATCAAAGCTTTTGTACTCGCAATGGCAAATAAACCCCCCTGGGCTCCTGGACTATCATATGACGGGCGGCATTTTTATCACATTATCGGCTTTGAGAGAGAGTCCAAGCGCTGGGAGGACGATAGGCTGGCTCTGACCGTTCTGCCCGACCACAGAGCCGCGACTGAGCCCCCCACTGCAACATTCCACACCCACGGCCTCTCGAGACCAGGAGAAAACTGTGGAAATTACGTTATTTTAGGGTTTTTCACCTTTCGTTGCGTCATCGCTAAGGATAACCCGTGGTCGTTCAAGGATGATTCAGGTGTCATTGGAAAGCTCTATTATCGCTCTTTCACGGATATATAATTGTATTACGCTCTGGCTCTTCTTTATGTATGAAAAATAGCATGGAATGAAGCTCGTTTATGGTAAATATGCCCGCTTGGCAGGTAGTTGATGTTACAAATGGCCCTGCTCTTTGAGAGTTAAAACAAACAATCGCCGACAGATAAAAACAAAATGGTTGTTAACCTTTCATTAATCAATTCTAACACACTGACGAAATATTTTGAAACATGCTTTTCAGCATATGCCCGAATCTGTGTTTTCCCTCAAACAATGTTATCAGTTTCAAGTGTATCGTGTAGAAGTGTACCACATTTTTGTATCGGTGGTTGTACATTTATGGCATAACATACAATTACAATACGAAACGAAGAAACGTAGTTTTACAAGATGTATTATTATTTTGTTTTGTTTTATGTTTCACAAGATTTTGTTTACACTCATGTTAACTTTTTAACTTCCAACGAGCGGGCAGTCTTGTTTACATCACCATAGCGCCTGGCGGGTATATTTACTGATAATGAGCTTTGTTCCATGCTCTTTGTCATGCATAAGCCAGAGCCAGAGCGTAATACAATTACATATACGTGAAAGGGCGATAATACAGCTTTCCAATGACATCTCAATCATCCTTGTACGACCACGGGTTCTCTTGCAACGATCGTGCAACCGGAGGCGAAAATACCCTAGAATGAGGTATTTTTCCCAATTTTATCCTTGTTGAGGGCAGTAGGGAGGCTGGGATGAGATAGAGTATGCCTCAGTGACGGCCACATAGCGATGGCGAGCGGTCCGAGGTCGCCTATTGTCCCCCCAATGCTCGGTTTCTCTCTCATAGCTCATTATGGCCTCAAAATGGCACCCGTCATGTGACGGGCGCCGCAGGGGTGGCAAATATTCTCTCTCCCGTCATATGACGGGCACCGTGAGTTGAGGGTTAAAGTAGAATTTAGCTTACTGTCAAGGCCCCAAGTCCTGTGTAACAAGTATAGTCGATATACTGCTGGAAAGTGCACCCACAGGGGTAGAGGAATAAAGCGTAAATACCATCAAGGTGCTCTGGGCCTGTGATTTCAATGCAAATACGAACACATATATTTTCTTTTAAAGAGTAGGTCTACAGAAAGAGGTGAAATAAATATATATATATATATTCATTTGACATTCCAATTAATCTGGGAATATTTGGTGTTACTAAAATATCCCCTGTAAAATTATCTGTCTCTCCCTCTCTCCATCTCTCTTTTTCTGCAGTAATCATCAGGCAATGATAAATTATGCAGAATTTTGACCATTGGGCTAAAGAGTCGAATTATAGACTAAGAACCTGTTTCGGGCATGTTGACAGGCTTAGTACACTAGGCACTAAACTATAACAATTCTAAACAGGCAGTTTTGGTCGCGGTCAGCTACCCCTACATTGATGCCAGCTCTCCAATTTACCCATTCCGTATGACAACCTTTACAACTTACTCTCGCTCCTTCCCACCACTTTCCCTGTGTATGGGTGGGGAGGGGAACGCACTCATCAGCGTACTACTGTGTAGCCCACGTGAATGCATAGATAATTATTATTGTTATAATAAATTATATTACTATTGATATAGCTCTCTCTCTCATATATATATACAGTATATATATATATATATATATATATATATATATATATATATATATATATATATATATATATATATATATATATATATATATATATATATATTATGCCTGATTTTAATCAGGTTTAACGATTAGTATAGGTTAGTTCTACTAGACTGGGACTTCCGAGTTCATACAAGTACATATAAAGAAAACAACAGAGGATATATATATCTCCAAAATATAGTTTACAATACAGCTTTATTTCCCTTAATCCCTAAATACACGTATAGCCTATGAGTGTAAGTTTAGAAAACATATAAAAATAATTAGTACTTAAACTAATTATCTTCGAGCACAGTCGCGGATCTGGATGGAGTTCAGGTATTTTTAACACAGCTTATATGTATTCCTTTTATCTGGAATCATTACACGAATTACTATCGAGAGTTCATACAAGTAACATCATCAGCTATTTAATTTCACTGCACTTGTAGCGAAGTAGACTTGCGATGGTGGGTATGAACGAGAGTTAGTTAGTTCATTACATTATATACTTTGAGTTATATACCTTGCGCACTGCTATGAGAGCAAGATCAAAGTCGAATGATTGTAGACTTTGAAATATTTTCTATGTGTTGAAATAATGGCAGAGTCGATGGTGGACTCTGAACTCTGAACTCTCTGGACTCTTTTAGAATAATGGCAGAGTCGCTTAACATGAAAATCGGCTTATATGAATTAAATTCGGGAATTCACTTATAGGGGTAGTGAACACTTCAGCACATTATAGAGTATTCATAAATGGATTTTTTTTCTGTAAATTCCTAATACTAACACTGTAATGGATATTCACAATTTTAAGCACTTTTGGGACTTTTATTTTACTAATTGAGCTGAATATTGGCAGAGTCGCTTATGAACTCCGTTTTATTTTGTTCACTTTTGTAACATTTTCTACCTTTTCTCTCGTCACTTGGCATCGACTTAGGCGTCTTTTCTGTATCTTCATTTCTGCGATAGTTGAGGTGTTTGCTGTCTGTAGTCTTCTGAATCTCCGTGGGCCGTCCAGGTTGGCCGGTTGTATGAAGATAGTTACAGATGGGTTGATGGGCTTGGGGTCTTAACCCCCCCAGACATATATGACGCGATCGAGTCATATGGCCGAGTGCGCCAAAAACTCATATGACGCTAGTGCGTCATATGGACTTATCTTCATGGCTCTCTAATAAGTTATATGACGCTAGTGCGTCATATGGAGCTCAGTAAGTCCGATAAGTTAGCTTACGATAAAACCGTTGGTGGCAACCTCAGCCACCTCCTATAATTCTAACGGCCGCAGTGTTGTTGTGAGTGTAGTGCGAGGCGGTGGCAAGGATACCGGGCTCCCGCCTCCTTGGACTTATTGGAACATAATATGTCTGGGGGGGGGGGGGGGGTTAAGTATGGCTCCGTAACTTATTGTAATCATCTGGCAATTACTGTTGGGCACCATACCGGACTAACACGAGTATTCTTAGTTTTATGGAATACTCGACTATCCTGACCTTTATATCAACGTTTGATGAAGTCCTTTTAAGGTACTCTTGATTTAGGGTCTTAAATATCGTGCCTCAGTGTCGACGTTTATAGCACGATATCGGACTAACGCAGGAAGACTTTAGAACTGGTCTTCCTGACTGTCTCTGACCTTTATAAGAGGTTCGGGGGACCCAGGGCGGTGTTCAAACCTTTTAGTTACACAGTCTAATGGGATGCCACAGACTCAGTGCACCTAGGACTTGTCTATGCAGAATCCCCTTGAAGGTATCTCGCCAAGCCCTTCCCTTCACAGCGGTCTCGGGTGTCTGAGACTACCTGTGAAAAGTGACGGTGTTCACTTTCAATAGTAATAAGTTGAGAGGTCGGGGTGCCGGAGTCTCTCAACTCTTACTAGGAAAAGTGGAACCTAGCAGAGGGGACAATGTTAACTACTGGGATGCCAGTGTTAACAAAGTTCCTCTGAGAGGACACTTTACATGTTCAATAGAAACAGCTGAGTCGTCGGGATGCCGAGTTCTCAACTCCTACAGAAGCTAAAAACCTAACTAAGGTCACTATGTTAGTCACTGGGATGCCAGTGATAACAAAGTTCCTCTAGCAGGACTTTAGCACTTTTCACTAGAGAGAATTGAGGACGGGGTGCCGTTCTCCTCAACTTCTACTAGAGAAGGTGCAAACCTAGAAGGTAGGAATCTATGTTTGTTCCGAGATGCCTAGGAAAACATGAAGCCTCCTAATAGGAGTTTTGTGGACCTCTTCAACTAGAAATGAAAGGGCAGGGTGCCTGACCCATCGTTTACTAGTTAAGGAAAACTTTATACCTAGAGCAGAGAGCTATGTTAACCACTGGGATACCAGTGATAAGAAAGTTCCTGTAACAGGCCACAGTTACGGTAACTAAAATAGTAGAAGTAAAGTTCCGGGGTGCCGGGCACTTACATTACTACAATTAATAGACACCGCCTATCAGGAGTCTCTATGTTAGCTGACGGGGTGCCGCAACCAACAAAGTTCCCTAAATAGGATTTTTATCTCACAGACAGTATATAGGACTTTTGGGATGCCGTAGGTCCAACTGAATGGATTTTAATTCTAAGACTTCTTAAGTTGGGATGACAGTGTTCAAGTAGCCTTAAAATTGCTTACCTCTCCTAGATTTCCCTGACATGGTATTGAGGATTATTGCGAGGTGTCCTTTCTAACCTGTAGGATGGTAAGGGCATGAGGGTGTATCCTTGGGTAGGTTGATTTTTTTTTTTTTTTTTTTTTTAAGAGACAATGAACGGAGGAAGGAAAAACACAGATAAAACAAAAAGGTCCATGTGCCTAAAGGCATCCTCCATTCATAAAATGTTTGTAACAACTGGATTTAAACATTTGTTGATTGTAAGTTTGTGGAAAGCAATTCGAGGGAAGTGAATTCCAAAGAGTAGTAGCTCTAGGGATAAAAATGGAATTTGATAAGCAGAAGTTCTGCATTGTGGAGGAGAAAGTGTAAATTCATGGGCGCTCTCAGCTGCCCTAGTTCTACGGGGAAAGATGTGGAGAGGCGGCACAATTGAAGCAAAGTCCTCGGAACAATTGCTGTGAAAATTTCTGTAGAATAATGCAAGGGATGCAACGTTTCTTCGTATGGCTAATGTAGGAAGGTCCTGTGTGATTGCAGGGTTATTGATTAATCTAATAGCTTTATTTTGAATTTTGTCCAAAACTGCCTCAATGCAACCACTCCACTTCCACCCCACAGAGGTGAACAGTAATCCATCTGAGAGCGCACATGACTTTTATATATTACGGCCAATGCTCGTCAGTGAAGAATTCTCGAAACTCTGTACAGGAGTCCAGTTTTTTTAGAGGCATTTCTTAGCAATGCTTCTAACATAATGTGTCCAGGCTCAAGTTAGTAGTAGTAATGTTACACCGAGAATGTCAATACTAGGGGAAGTGGGGAATATTTACATCATTAAAAAATATATGGGAGTCAGTGAGATTCTGTCGGTTCGGTTAGAAAATTGAATGTACTTGGTTTTCTGTGCATTAAAGGAAAAATCTAGGATTCTCTTGTCCCCATTCATTAATTATAGAAAGGTCCTGGTTCAGAGAAATTGCAGTGTTTATTTTTGAATTTATAAGATCGGGTTGGGTGAAAGAATTGGTAAATGTGAAGGAACTGTGGAGTGTTGAGTCATCTGCGTAGGAATGTATTGGATTATGAGTGGTAGATATGAGATCATTGATATGAATGAGGAACAGAGTTGGGGCCAAAACTGATCCCTGGGGAACACCAGCATTTATTGAGTGTGAAATTGAGAATAAAGGCCATCTACCATTACACATATTTTTCTGTTATGAAGATAAGAAGAAATTAGTGGAACTAATGATGCAAGGCAGTAGTGTGACATCTTCGACAATAAGGATTGATGCCAGACTCTATCAAATGCCTTTGATATATCCAGTGCTATTGTATGTGTTTCACCATGTTGGTCTGTAGCTTGGTTGATTTGATGCGTAAGAAGGCAAAAGAATGTCTGCAGTTGATCGACATCGTCTAAAACCATATTGCCTATCACTGATTAATTTATTATTCTCCAGATGCTAATTATGTGATTATTTAATATAATTTCAAAAACTTTGCCAAGAGAGGAAGTTATAGCTATTGGTCTGTAGTTTGATGGATCTGAAGAGGCACCTTTTTTAGGAACTGGATGGATGTTTGCTTCTTTTCCAGGGTACTGGGAAGCATGAGGGTATGAGTACACAGGACGGAAAAAAATTTTGCCAATACAGGAGCGAGCACCAAGGAGCAATCTTAAGTACTATTGGAGGAATTTCATCTGGGACAGAGACGTTATCTACTGTGAGATACTGCAAAATTGTTTAGACAGGTCTGGTGTGTATCTCAAGTGAGGGAATTCAGGTGAATTAAAATTAAGTACAGGGACATCTTGATTTATTTCATCTAAGGTTGAGTTGGTGGAGAAAATATCTGCAAGAAGGTTAGCTTTACCTCGTGGGTCACTTACAAGATTGCCAGTCGGAGATTTTAATGGGGAATGGATGAAGCAGTAGTAGTGAAGTTGGATTTGAATGAGTTAAGAGTAGACCAAAATATTTTGTTATCATTTGGATTATTTAGAAGTTTATTTGCCTGCTTATGGAGAAAGTTTGATTTAGTTAGGGTTTAATACAGTTTGGGCATGATTTCTGATGTTTCTAAAGTAATTAAAGGCTTCATGTGTTTTTGATCTTGTGTATGCATTGTAGGCTATTGCTTTTTCGTTCAGTTACTCTAGCACAATTATGGTCAAACCATTTAGGTGAATTAGATCTTTTACTGTACTTTGATGAGGAATAAAAGTTTCCATTTCCAATTTTTACAAAAATCTTGTATGTGGCTCAAGGTGGAGTGTGCATCATTAGAAAAGAAAGAGGTCCAGGGAATATCAATAAAGAAACCTTGAAGACCCTCCCAGTCTGCCCTGCCCTATCCTAATGCCCTTTAGTCACCAAAACAGGTTCAGAGTGGGAAGGTGTGGTAGGTGATAGACAGGTGGCCTGTATCAGACAGTGATCAGAAGATCCAAGTGGGGTGCTCACTGTAACATCATAATTTTCTGAATTGGTTGTTAAAAATAAGTCCAGTAGGTGGGAATTATGATTAGGATTATCTGGTACACGGGTGGGTTGGTTGACTAGTTGAATGAGATTAAATGAGTCTGCAAATAGCTCACATTCAAGACCAGCATCATCAGTCCTGGCTGAATGAGTGAGCCATTCAACATTATGGACATTAAAATCACCCAACACAGTGATTTCAGAAGAAGCATTTAAGTTGAGGACACTGAATTGTGAGGACAGAGAATCAAAAAGACTTTGCTCTGGAGGAGGAGTATTAGGGGAACGGTAGATGCAACATATGTATTTAAATTTACCAGCAGAAAATAATTTGTATATAGAATAATCAAAATAGGGACAATTGAAACTAGTAACCTCCTCCAGGGCAATTTCAGATTTTGCGAAGCAACATACACCACCTTTAGGTCTGAAATTTTGGAGCAGTTGATAACCTGGAAAATTAAATCTTATTCTGGTGGTCAAGATACTCTCCTTCTAAATCAATTAATTAGGTCACACGGTGGTACTCATATCAAGTGGCATATTACCTAGATAGGTACTTCATCAAAGGTTAAGTAAATAATTATAAGTATGCAGGTAAGGTTAATAGAGCTTTGGAAATAATAAGTTTGTTCAAAGGAGAGAGTTCCCTATGTTTTTAACTCTGTGTGGGAAATTGAGGGCCGTGTGCAAAACAAAACGAGGAGGTATAGGATGCGCATCGAAGTATTTTATTCATCATACTTGTACACGGATTTCTTGGATGAGGATCTAGTTATGCATCATCGATAGTATAATGTTAGTTGACGATGACTTGTGAATAATAGAAAAGTTGTGTTACATCTTAACATAGTATTTTAAGTAGGCGTCCAACGGGGTGGGTTGGTACCCCTGGCGAGCTAGCTGGCGAGCCAGGTAGCTTCCGGCGCGTGTTTCAAGAACACCAGCGCCACTCGGCGTTGCGGCGACCTTGGTACTATTGAGTATGCGTATATATAAACAGGAATAATTATATGGGAAAGAAGATAATGTGTTTTGTATAAATTAAAAAGGTAATCAGAGGGTAAAAGAAGACGTATATATGTGTGTAGGAAACGGTGTCCCATGTATTACTTATGGTTAATTCTGCATAGTTAGGTTAAAAAAACATCATGGTATAATTACATAGTGTTCAGATTGGTATTATTCTTAACATTAATAGTACATCTTATTTATAACGTATTTTAATACATAGATATAGGAAAGCATGATTATATAAAAAACAAAGCATGTATAGGATCCTAAGGTCTCCTAGAAGGGTTGGATGAAGACGAACTTCTTCTGTGGTGTTGTTGTGGGGCGAATCGTCTTGCCCGGCGTGAGCGGGCATTTCTTCTCCAGTGTAGCGACTCGGCCGTTCCTGGGGCTCGCTACGGATGCTGGTATTTCCGGTGTTGTTGTCGGTGTTTGCTTCTTAACCGGGGTCCTTCCTTTCTCTGGATCCTCTTGTTCCGTTTTCCTTGATTTTCTTCCTTCTTCTTCTACCACTTCTGTCCCCCTTGCCTGGTGGCATTTCCTTTCCGGGGTATCTTACTTAATTCCTCTTTATGGAAAGCACGTCCCTGTGCCTCAGGGATGAATGTGAGTAAATTTCCCCGGGTCTCGAGTAGCGGTATGGAATGTAGATAGGCCCACCATTCAACTGAGCGTAGGTCAGGGGCTCTGCTGGGGTCAGTTAGTACGGAAATTTCAGGATTGTTGTCGGGTTGCAGGGAGGCAGTAAAGGCTTCATGGAGGTAACGAATGTGGAGCTGCTGGGCTGGCATTTGTGTTTGTTAGATTTGCTATGCGTAAGAAATTGAGCTTGTGGGTGAGAATTTTTGGTTTGATTTTTGGATTTTTGGATGGCAATTTTGGAGGAGTATGAATGGCTGGCAAAATATGAGTGAATCGGTCTTGTGGTTTTATCAAACGACCCGATTTAGTGCGAAAATTGCTGCGGAGAGGCGGTTCAGGGCTGGTGTCAGGGGATGATGATTGGTAGGAAGGTCTGGGGTTGGGGGTGCGTGGTGGTGAAGAGAGAGGTATAGAGTTATCTTTTGTAGAACTGAAAGTTTTGGTGAGTTTTTGGATGGTTTTTGGTGATAATGTAGATGGAAAAGGAGATAGTTTAGGGAGGGCGAGGCGAGGTGGAGATGAGGTTGAAGGAGATTTGGTGGATGAGGTAGAAGGTTGAGGTGGAGTCAGATGAGGTGGTGTCGTAGGTAATACAGAAGGAGGTTTGGAGAGATGGGTGGAAGGTTGAGTTTGAGTAAGATGAGGTGGTTTGGTGATGAATGTAGTGGAAGGTTTTTGAGGTAGAGGTGGAAGGTTGAGATTGAGTATGTGAGGTTGTTGGTAAGCTAGGTTTAGGAAGTTTGGTGGGTGGTGGGGTTTGGAGGTTAGTGGTTGATGCAGGTCTGTCTAGGGAGGGTTTTGAAAGCGGTAGCTTGAGAGGTTGAGGAAGTAGTTCGTTTTTTGAGGATGCGGGCAAAGATGACATTGATCTGGGTGTGTTGGAATGTGAAGTGGATCTGGGTGGTGAGGTGGATGGAGATATATAGGGGCGTGACTTTTTCTTGGGTGGAGATGAACTTGGAGAATTGGCAGAAGGTGAATCATGGCCGGGAAGATGTTGTTGAGTTTGGGGTTGAAGTGACGTGATTTGGTGATTTTGGAGTTGGAGAATGAAGGATATCTGGTTGCTACAGAAGGTTTTAATTTTAGTCGGGGGCGAAACTTGTAGTGGGAGGTAGTTGGTTGGGATTCTTGGTTTGTCGGTGGAGTGGAGTTGTCGGAGTCTGTTTGTTGTGAAGATGGGGTTATAATTGGAGAATGAGGTGCTGGTAGTGAGGTTCTGGGGGTGTGTTGAAATGGTGGAAGGGGTTAGAGAAGTTGGACTGTTGTAGGTGCGAGGAGGGGCTATAGATGGTGGGTTGATGGTTGGAGTTGATTCTTCTGTCATCGGTGTTGCGTCTTGGTTGATGATTGGATTATATTTTCTTACGAACCTATTTCTGTAAGTTCTAAACTCTCCATGGTAGTTTATATTGACTTGGTATGGGTTTGGAATCTTAGAGAAGGTGTATGGTCCTACGTACCTCGGGCCTAATTTGTTGACCACGGGTAGTTTGGCGACCATGACTGCGTCGCCAATAACAAATGGATTTTGATTGTTGGTGGCGTCTTTCTTTACTTCTTGGCAAGTTTGAGCGGTATGGAGAGTATTTTTTAGTTGTTGGAGGGGGTCTATGTTCAGTTGGGTGGTTGAAGGTGTGGCAAGATGGTGGAAAGGTAACAAGAGCGGGGCGACGCCATAAACTCGTTCATGAGGAGATATTCCATCCTGTCTGGGGCAAGCATTTAAACCTCACTGAATCATCTTAATTTGTCCTGGCCAGTCAGATGCCTGCAACTCGATCATTTTGGTCCGTAGTTGATTATTGATAGATCTATGGCTACGTTCACATATGGCATTTCCTTGCGGCCAGTAAGGTGAGGAATGTTTAATTTTTATTCCGCATTTCGTGGTGAACGCTTCCCATACTTGCCCTGTAAATTCGGGGGCGTTGTTAGAGAGTAGTGCTAGGGGTAGCCCGAATACAGGACAAATCTCTGTGGCAAGTAATTCAGCTACGGTGTCAGCACTGTGATCTTTGGTTGGACAGGCGACGAGGAACTTGGAGTATACGTCCACGAAAGGGACGATGAATCGTTTTCCGTGACTGGGGAAAAAAGGTCCCATGACGTCTAAGGAAAGTACCTGCCAAGGTTTATGGGCAGAGATTGTACCTGTAGGTCCTGCTGTCTTACACTAATCTTGTCCCAACGCACAAGATTTGCATGCCTCGGTGACTCTTTTGGCTATGCCTGATGGATTTATTGTCCAGTATTGGTTTAGGAATACCTGGAGAATTTTCTTTTGCCCCAAGTGAATACCATTACCTTCATGAATGGATATCATGTATTCTTGTGCGATGTTCGGTTCCAAAACAATATGTCCAGATTCCGTGGTTAATTGGTCTCCCTATCGACAAAGGTGTTGGAAGATGTGTTTGGGGATCCACTTCGGCTTTATTTTCTTGTCCCATGATTGTAAGAGAGTTGGTTCAGAGGTGGTTGTGGAGTCATAGGGTAACAGGGAGGCTGGATTAGTTTGTTGTAGGGCAGTGAGGTTGGTGGGGAGGTTTTCTGGAACAGGTAAGCGAGAGAGAGCGTCGGCATTGGTATGAAATTTGCTGGGTCATTAATGTATGACAAAATCATACTCTTCTAGCGTTTCTCTCCAGCGAACTAACAACGCAGAGCTGGTCTCGAATCTTCTGAGCCATTGCAAGGATTAATGGTCGGTTATGATGTCTAATTTAGCTCCTAATACAAAAGATCAAAAATTATGTAGGGCCCAGATAATGTCTAAACATTCTCTCTTGGTGGCGGCGTAATTTTGTTGGGCAGTGTTCAAGGTCGAACTGGCATAGGCAATGACATGTTCTTTTCCTCCCTGTATTAGAGCTAGTACGGCTCCAATGGCGTACAGGGAGACATCAGTATACAGACGAAAAGGTTGTTGGTAATCGGGAAACGCTACTAATTTTTTTTTCAACGTTTCAATGGCTATATTTCTTTCAGGTGTCCATACAAACTCGGTGTCTTTATGAGTGAGCTGATGAAGGGGATGCGCGATTTCGGCAAAGTTAGGGACAAAACGGCGATAGTATGTGGCTAAACCTAGGAAAGATCGAATGCTTTTCATGGTAGTGGGTGGTTGTTGGTTTCCGATGGCTGACAATTTCTTTGGATCAGGTGAGATACCTTGGGCAGAGATAACGTGACCGAGGAATCCTACTGAATTCCTGGCAATCTCGCATTTAGAAGGCCTGAGTTTTAATCCGGCGTCTCTGATGCGTTAATACCTGGCGAAGTCTTCTTAGGTGTTCGGGCCAAGTATTTGAATACACAATTATGTCATCTAGATACGCTAGACAAGTCTCCCAAGTGAGTCCTTTTAACACGGATTCCATGAGTCGGGAGAAAGTAGCTGGGCCATTACACAACCCAAAAGGCAACATGGTAAACTCGTAGATGTGTCCTCCACTGGTTGAAAAGGCTGTCTTCTGCTGATGTTCGGCTGTAATAGGAACTTGCCAATATCTGGCTTGCAAGTCGAGGGTGGTAAACAATGTTGAGCAGTGAAGAGAGTCCAGGGAGTCTTCGATTCGAGGTAAAGGAGTTGCGTCTTTAATTGTGGCGTCATTTAGGCGTCGGTAGTCTACACAGAATTTGGTCGAGCCGTCTTTCTTTTTAACTAGAACGACTGGTGAGAACAGGGGCTGACGGAGGGGGTGGCGATCCTGGCGTCCAACATTTCTTTGACTTGTTGCTCTTCCTATTGGCGTTGCACAGGATTTTTTCTGTGGGAGGGCTGACGAAGGGGTAGTCCAGTGGTATAGATGGAATGTTCTTCCATGGTCGTTTTTCCAATCTTGGTGGAAGTTTGGGCGAATACATCACAGAATTCGTGGAGTAATTTTTGCATTTGTTGGTGTTGGAGGTCAGTTAATGATTCAGGAATGTTGGGTAAGACAGGGGAAAAATAATTTGTTTCGGGAATGGGGGCAATTTCGTCGAATGTTTCAAGATCCCCTACAATGAGACCTATAGGTAAGGTTAACTTTTCGTCCGAAATGTTAGCAATTAAAATGGAATTGTTATGGGAGGATAAAATAACAGGCTGAATTCTACACCGATCTTGGCCATTTGGAAGGTCGGTGGGGGTTATAATCATGGTAGGCTGAGGCATAGGTCGAATGGGACCCATTTTTGGTGTTGAGGGGGTATTTCTGTCTTCTCTTGGGTGATAGCGGGGATGATAATAGTGGGTGGAGGCATAGATTGGGAAAAATGGTTGTTCTTGATAGGGGAAGACAATTTTTTAGGTTGAGATGCTGAGTTTGAGGGGGAATTGTAATGGTGAATTGGCAGGGAGGGTATGCGAAGGTGCGAACCTACAGGCGTTTGATTGTTGCCTGTACGTAATCTGGAATCAGGGTTGGCTTCAGTAGCATTGGAAATGGAAGATTTCTGGGTACAAGTAGGATCATAGTTGGCTTCAGTAGCATTAATCATGGAAGGTGTAGAGATACATTTATGTAATGTATGGTTTGGCTTCAGTAGCATTGATCAGGGAAGAATTATGGCACAGTCAGGTGAAACAGGATTCTGGTGGGCTTCAGTAGCAATTAAGCAAACAGGTTCTCTAGAATGAGTACTTCTAGGAGTTTGGTTTTTATATTTAGGGGCATTGAAAACACGGTCGTCGGCTCTCTGATCATAGGCTATGGAATTAGGGGTCATAGGGGTGGTAAAAGCACAGTAACAGGCAACAGGGACATGGTTAGTTTTACGGTTATCGCAGGCTGCCTTGTTGTTGGTGGTGCGAATGATTTGATTATTATGCTGGCATGTGGAGGTGGTGAAAACATGGGATGAGAGCAGGTTTATATTAACCAGTTTCTTTTCCTTCCTTCGTTTGTTCAGACAAGGTGGCTGAGGTTGTCGTTGGACAGGGGGAGATTTGTTGGAGGGTTTCTTGGATTTTGATTTTTTTTTTTTTTAAAGAGATCAGGCGTTGCCCACAATCTACCTGGGCTTGGAGCTTTTGCAATAGGTCCAAACCTAGGTAGCCGTCGTAGTGCTGACACTCTGAATGAAATACTGCGAAGGAGTGATAACAATTAGCATGGGCAAAGGGGGTTGTCACGTGCAGGGGTCGAGTCTCACCTCGATTATGGAGAGGAGTATCTCCTGCACTTATCAGATTGGTGGTGGTGAACTGAAGATCACCGAATCTTTTCCTGTATTTTACATAAACAGAGTTGAACAGACACGACCGGGCGGCGCCAGCGTCGATCAACAGCCGGACAGGAATGCCTTTGATCTTGGCAAGATGATATATTGGGTGGGGACTATCACTAGCAGACTCCCCCGCCGAAGCCATCGTGGGCGGGGGAGGTCTTAAAAATCCTGAGGATCTACCTCTTCATCCTCCAGCATTTCGTCCTGCTCCTCTTCGGGGGAGATCTGAGCAATATTTTCTCGAACCCTGGAGGAATTTTAACCCTCCTGAAAACTCCCCAGGTTGGTGTGGGGTTCGAACCCTGGTTAGTAACCATATCCCCTCAGTAGGTCAACCAGACCCGCGGGCTAACCCACTGTACTACCACGGACATACAATAGGATAGTAACCTTAGATCTCCTTGAAAGAACCAGGTGATAGTCTCTTGGTAATTCACGTGATGGGTTTATTAGACTTCGCCATTAACGACTATTTTACACTATCCCAGACGTCAACTCGGGTAGTACAGTATTGGGGTTGCGGGATTTTTTCGAGGATGTAATGTAATGCCCTCGAAAAAATCCCGCAACCCCAATACTGTACCAGCCGAGTTGACGTCTGGAATAGTGTAAACTAGTCGTTGATGGCGAAGTCTAATAAACCCATCATGTGAATCACCATGGTTCTTTCAAGGAGAACTAAGGTTACTATCCTATTGTACGTCCGTGGTAGTACAGTGGGTTAGCGAGCGGGTCTGGTTGACCTACTGAGGGGATATGGTCACTAACCAGGGTTCGAACCCAACACCAGGCACCTCAAAACCTGGGGAGTTTTCAGGAGGGTTAATATCCCTCAAGGGTTCGAGCCCCGCACCAGGCATCTCAAAACCTGGGGAGTTTTCAGGAGGGTTAAATTCCCTTCGCACCCAGTATTTGAATATATATATATATATATATTACCATTTTACATTTTGACTGTTTTTCCACACCACCCAAGAGGTTAAAGTTTTGGCGCGTTTTTTTAAGAGGTTTCCCCTGGAGGCCTATTCCTCTATATTTTGTGTTTCATCTTCAAAGGTACACAATGTTACTCAGAATCCTCATCAGAAGATGTGAGAGTGATGATGAAAGAATCTATGAATTGATCAATCACCACATCTTTTCTTGCATCATCTGCTTATATATTCTCTGCATGTGTAACAGCCTTTGTCCAGTTTTCCTATGTGATGCTCTCATTTGCTTCGTGGGCGAGTGGCTCTAAATCGGCGACCTTGAATGTGTTCCTCTTTGCCACATACCCTTTCACCTGAACCCACATTAATTCAAGTGGGTTGTACTGGCAGTGATATGGGGTAAGGCGCACAACCCTATGGCCATGGTTTGAGGCCATTTTGTCAATTAGATAGCTGACGTCTGTATCAGTGGCGTGTTGCTTCACAAGGTGCAGAAGCTCAGCCTTGAGGAGATCTGTGGACACTTTAACTCCCTTCTTTTGCAACCATTCTGTGATTGTGGCTTTATTATGTTGGGGGTTTATCTATTAGACTAGAGTGATATGAAGTATTTTCCATCACAATTATTGAAGATGGATGAATATTTGGGAGGAGTTGATGCTGAAACCATTTTTCAAAAGTCACAGCATTCATTTGATTATGATAGTCCCCATCATAATTTTTGCCCTGAAGATAAGCGCAGCATTGGGAACAAAATTCATTATTTGTTCCAGCATGGAGCACAATCAATCGGCTTCCTTTCCCTGTTGGCACTTTCACTTCCTCAGCTTTATACAAAGTGTTGTCAACCCAACATTTAGAAACTCTGTGGTTATGGTTAATCCAAGTCTTGTCTACCTAGACAATGTTTTTGTTTGAAGATAAATGTTTCCCCATTTCTCCCAAAAACTTGCAGCAGGCATATGCAACATCACTACGTTCCATTAGAAATCTTCTTCCGTCAACCTTTGCATACTGGATCCAAATATTCTTGAAAACCTTTCTTAACGTTTCTCGGCTGCCGAGGTAAGAAAGGTTCTCTTTAATTTCTTCATGGATTTTTTCCAGTTTGGGAATCTCTTTTTCTTTCGTAGAAATTGAGCACTGCTTTTCTTCGAACACCTTCGTTGAATCCATCAACATCATCTGTAATGGGTGTTGCGCGTTGTCATTTCTTGGGTGACATAAATTTGGGTGATTCATTGCTTTCTTCATTAATCCTTGCTTCTTTGGTTATTCCTGCAATTCTTCTTTCACTCAGTGTTGTGGCTGCAGTTGTCCGGGAAGTAGCTTTTGTTACGGCAATAAAAGAGCATCCAAGCTCCTTCTCTTTCTGGAAGTATTGGTGAACGTTATATGCCATCTCTTTTGTCTGACTATGCAGGTGTGTGGGGCGATTTGGAGAGACTTCCATTGTGGATGGTAGCAAAGTCAGGAATGAACTGAAGTGACGAATGGATTTAGTTTACACGTGACTGTACTAATTTGTTTGCGCCTGGCAGCGCTCCATTACGTGATGTTTGTTTTCTTTAGCAGGTGTAGGTGTGAGTCTGTGAGTGAGTGTTTTGCCTGACCTGATCTGACAACATCGCAGTAGCTACTCTGCCAAGTTTTGTACAAGGTCCGTTGTATTTACTAACAACAAGCGAATTAATTATAAACAGAATAAACATTTTTTGTAGGCCTACATGTAGAAATAGCCTGAGCATTTCAAACCGACTTAAGGTACTTAATACCGATAATAATATATTTTTGTAAAAAGAATCATACATGTGGCACCAATGTAAAGGCTTTGACCGCACCTAGGACTGCCTGTTCAGAATTGTCGAAGTATACTAACAAATGTAATGTTCAAGAAGTGGAAATAAGAGAGAACATTGACAGTGTAGACAAAATGACAGGATCGTAACACAACAGCATGCAATTAATTGTTGAAAAATATCTTCTACAACCATAATGGAATGGATTGGGATGAATGAAGACATTTGTTTATAAGTATAAAGAGGTGCTGAAGGTAGATTAAGCTGAAGGTAGCTTAGCATGTATGGGGAAAGAAAATGTAGTAGCAAATGGTTAATATGGAGATAAAGGAAGTTGGGAAAGTACATCACTTACTGAAAGTCTATCTATCTATTGCCGGACGCCTTACTCCCCTTAATGAGGGTGGCCATACACAGAAGGCCCTCAAGCGGACCTATTCCCTGTAAGAGAAACAACTCGAGCCAGTTTACTGAAGGACTTACAATTTAGGATCCGTCCGATTCCGAGGTCCTCTATGTATCTTGTTAGCACTATTTGTCTACAGTGGTGTTCGGCTAGTCCATCCACTAACCTGCCTTACACTTAGATAAGCAGTACGGATTTGTATCAGGTTTACTCCCCTAGACAGGTTGCTGACAAAAGCTGACAAGTCCCATCCACCAGGATTTTTATAAGGTTGTCTCCTCTAGATGGGTTGCCGACCAAGGCTAACGAGTCCCATCCACCCATCTTAAAATAGTATATATAGAGCAACTAGAGAGACAAGGAATAAAACAAAAACTTGATACAGGATGCAATGGATGACAACAGACACTTGCCTATGCATATGAGAGGAGAATTTGGGAACTGTCTAAGTGCTATGCAATTGTCTGATAACTGAGCTATTTGGATTCACATCCAGTTAATATTTGCCCAACTGCTAGTACTCCTGGCTTGAATATAGAAATATAATACTTTCTGTGGATATATAATTCAATAATGTGTTTGATTCAGTGAGATACAATTCAAGAGTAAAATTGGGTATGTACTGGTACATTCACTACTCAACATTTAAATTGGTTGGCTACTGATCAGACATAACGTTGTGCAACATCTGTTGACATTAGTAAGAATTCTAACCTTGATTTTGTGGAGGAATTAAAGCCGCTGTAGATTCTCATTCTATATCTTGAAGTTCTGGAGTGGGAGTTAGACGTATTTGGTCGCTTTGACTAAGACTACAATTTTAGCATTTGGCGGTTTATTGAAGACTGCTTTACGCCAAGATATAGATGCCTTGGCTGGGTTCAGTAATCTGAGTAGTGAGATTGAAATCAATTGTGGTCCGGGATACAATATAAATCTTGGCCTAAGATATGGTACAAACAAATGGTACACCAAAAATATTATAGGTTTGGGTCTCGAAGGGAAGAAGGAAAACCTAATATTTAGTAGTGGCCCCGGAATCATTGACAATGCGCCTTAACTTTGTTTATGGCCAATCTTTGAACTCAGGCTTGCCTTTCAAACTTCCCACCTAGGAGTGAGAACAAATACGATTGCCACACATTGTGAGCGAAACGCTCTTAAATATAATAAAACCACTCACGGACTCGTTCTATATGATGTGGGTATCACAACTAGAAAAAAACTCGTAAAAATTTATCAATAAAATACAAATTAAACATGATCCAGCTATTGCGCTTCCCAGCACTCTGCTGTCTACCGTATGCGTCGCCTCGGCTTCTCGAAGCATTCATCGTCCTTCACTTATATATTAAGACTTTCAAATTACAGCAGATGAATGGGAAAAGGATGGAAGGGAGGGCCAAAATCGTCAATGATTCCGGGGCCACTACTAAATAATTAGATTTTCCTTCTTCCCTTTGGGACTCAAACCTATAATTTATTAGTGGCCCCTTCATCATTGACGATGCGCCTGATATCACAAGTCTGGAGGGGGACATTCATCTAGAATATCATAACCACTAACAAATTACTAAGGTTAACAGAAAAACGTACAAAAAGACCCATTTTTAATACAAAAATAGAAAGGATGTACAGGCGGCGTTTATTAAAGGTTAACCTGTTGTGTAACACCTTTACGTTGGATAGAACAGTAGGATACACACACATAAACTGAGCATTTAGTCTATGAACAATAAATCAATCAATACTCGTCTCTTGGAAATACTGATAACATTTTGGCATATATATAATATATTGCCTTAATTCAGGTACTCTATTACAAATAGATTTGTACAATGCCCTTATACATAACCTTAAGATTACTGAGCATAGATTAATACTCTATTGCCATACATAAAGTATTATATAAATAAAGTTTCCCTGACTAGACTTATTTTAGTCTTAGGAATGGGTTATCACATGACTCTTATTCTCACGCACATGTATCACATAGGAGGCAGGTAGGAGGTCCTAGTTAGAGCACTCCGCCCCCCCCCCCCCTTTCTCTGTACAAAAATAAGCTTAAAACTAGACTCTCTGCCTTAAAGCTACACATTTGCAAAAAGGTTTCATGAGATTCACGGACAGGTAACACGTTATGAATGTATGATTAGAAGACCATAAGCTGGTCTGTTGCATGTCATCCAGGGAGTAATTATGCAAGAAACGGAGCAAAGCAGCCACTTTCTTATACCGTGAGACCTTGCAAGAACGCCTGGAACACTCTCTCTGGTAACTCCCACTAATAAAGCTGCCAACTGACGCTTTTGAAGGCGCTTACCCGTCCGCGAGACCCTGAGATGGTCGAGATTCCCACATATACAAAACAAGTGATTGCACCGGGCATAATAAATGGTGCTTATCACCTAATTTAAGTGACGGAATTTCAAATTCAGTAAATACATGATTAGCATGCTCATTCTTTGAAATGAAGTTGGGAGCAGGAGCAATATGTACACTCATGTTACGCCTAGAGAACCTTAAGCAGGCTGCTTCCGAACTCATCGCCGCCAACTCAGACACCCTATCACCCGTGGCCAGGGCCGTAAGAAAGATAGCCTTTTTAAGTCTGAGCTCATAGGGAGGATTATGGCAATATGTACGGGAATGAAGTATTTCATGGGTTAAATCAAGAGACCAGGTGGGTGTGAGTTGGCGTGGTGGAGGGCGAAGCCGGAAGCAAGACCGCATGAACTCCCTTCTCCTCCTCCTCTGGTATAGAAAAACCCGTCAAATCATAAAACGGTGTTCCTATAGCTGTGAGGTGATTCCATAATGTGACAACTGACAACCTTTGCATTTCAAAAAGATAATTTAGATAGTTAAATATCAAAGCCACTGAGGACTGCTGTTGGTCAGTTTCTACGATCCAGGTAGTAAAGGTAATGATTTATGGGCAACTGTTTACAGTACGTTACGAATACTGATTGGATGTGGAGTAGTATTGTTTTACATTGTTTATCTGCATGTGTCAGAAAACCATTATGAAGCACTGTACACTCGGGACATGTCTTGGCCAACCAGCGGCCACAAGATCTGTCTAAGCACAGTACGCATTTAACGCAAGTTTTATGACCGACCACAGCTAAATTGGGGCACCCTAAGGCTGTACAAAATTAATAACTACTGCGATCCATGGTTCCCTCCCGCCGGGGAGATGCAGATCCTCCTAGGCGTGTAGAGTGCGAACCTAAGGGTGAGAAATTTCAAGAATTAATGCTCATAAGGACACACTGGGCTGGAAAAGCTAAAATATATATATATATATCTCCAACAATAATGAGAAAAAATACTTGATTAACACTATGCAATCTTAGTTCCCCTTACGTTGCGTACATTCCCACAAAATGTAACTTGCTTTAGAGTATTGTGTAGCATACCAATTGCTACTTGCTATAACTTCTTACCTAAGTGACCAACACTGACCTAATCCCATCTCTTGAGAGAATTTGATTACGGCGACCAACGCTAATTGAATCTATCATCTCCTAAACCCCGGCGGACAACGCCTTGATATAAGCTACACAAATTACTGAGATGCTCGAGATAGGAATGGGTGAGTTCGTTTTTCGGCTCAGCCGTTTATTCCCGGCGGAAGTGGCTCCCCACTATGACCACCAGGATAACGTTCTGATTAGTATCAAGCTGCGAACGTTTTATCTGTTAAGCTTTGAGGACGAAGTGTTCATAGGGAGGCGGCAAGCCGGGATATTTCAAAAACACGTGTAGTAAAATGCCAGTCATCCGAAATTATACTATCGCCGGCAAAACAGACAAAATCCAATCTATCCCGCGCCAAACAAGGATAATCTGAATGGTAACATTACTGTAGATGCTTCCGGCAGGAAAACCACGTGAAGCAAATAGAGGCACGTTGACTAAGTCTCACTTGAAAACCCATCGGAAGGGGCATACCTCCCAGAAAAGTAAACCCCAACGTGCACTTATTATGGCTTAGCTAATCATTAATTCAATAATCAATAATTAACACATCCTAGCCATAACTAACACACCTACAGTAGGCCAACTAGATGGGGGCAGGTGGCGACGATCATCAATAATAATGAACTAACCTGCACTCCAGCGAAGATCCCCCAAACACAAATCGTAGCTGTCATGAAGTGTAGGCTGATAAGCGTCATGGCTCCGTGCTAGACCCCTCAGCTAAGTGAGACAATCTTAAAACGCACGTGCCTTCGTGGTGTAGATATCATACCGTTGCACACCCAAAATGGACCGAACAACGGGCCCTGGTTCACTAAAAGAAGCCTCCTGACTAAGCAGCACTAAAATAAGCATGAACTAGGTTAATGAAACACACACGTGGGAGCCTTGCCTTATCACAACAAGTAACTCCTGCTAACAAAAATGAAACACACACGTGGGAGCCTTGCCTTATCACAACAACTCCTCCTAACAAAAATGAAACACACGTGGGAGCCTTGCCTTATCACAACAACTCCTCCTAACAAAAATGAAACACACACGTGGGAGCCTTGCCTTATCACAACAACTCCTCCTAACAAAAATGAAACACACACGTGGGAGCCTTGCCTTATCACAACAACTCCTCCTAACAAAAATGAAACACACACGTGGGAGCCTTGCCTTATCACAACAACTCCTCCTAACAAAAATGAAACACACACGTGGGAGCCTTGCCTTATCACAACAACAACTCCTAACAAAAATGAAACACACACGTGGGAGCCTTGCCTTATCACAACAACTCCTCCTAACAAAAATGAAACACACACGTGGGAGCCTTGCCTTATCACAACAACTCCTCCTAACAAAAATGAACACACACGTGGGAGCCTTGCCTTATCACAACAACTCCTCCTAACAAAAATGAAACACACACGTGGGAGCCTTGCCTTATCACAACAACTCCTCCTAACAAAAATGAAACACACACGTGGGAGCCTTGCCTTATCACAACAACTCCTCCTAACAAAAATGAAACACACACGTGGGAGCCTTGCCTTATCACAACAACTCCTCCTAACAAAAATGAAACACACACGTGGGAGCCTTGCCTTATCACAACAACTCCTCCTAACAAAAATGAAACACACACGTGGGAGCCTTGCCTTATCACAACAACTCCTCCTAACAAAAATGAAACACACACGTGGGAGCCTTGCCTTATCACAACAACTCCTCCTAACAAAAATGAAACACACACATGGGAGCCTTGCCTTATCACAACAACTCCTCCTAACAAAAAATTAAACACACACGTGGGAGCCTTGCCTTATCACAACAACTCCTCCTAACAAAAATGAAACACACATGTGGGAGCCTTGCCTTATCACAACAACTCCTCCTAACAAAAATGAAACACACACGTGGGAGCCTTGCCTTATCACAACAACTCCTCCTAACAAAAATGAAACACACACGTGGGAGCCTTGCCTTATCACAACAACTCCTCCTAACAAAAATGAAACACACACATGGGAGCCTTGCCTTATCACAACAACTCCTCCTAACAAAAAATTAAACACACACGTGGGAGCCTTGCCTTATCACAACAACTCCTCCTAACAAAAATGAAACACACATGTGGGAGCCTTGCCTTATCACAACAACTCCTCCTAACAAAAATTAAACACACACGTGGGAGCCTTGCCTTATCACAACAACTCCTCCTAACAAAAATGACACACACACGTGGGAGCCTTGCCTTATCACAACAACTCCTCCTAACAAAAATGACACACACATGTGGGAGCCTTGCCTTATCACAACAAGTAACTCCTCCTAACAAAAAACTAACCTTTACTAAGTACCCGGAACAGTCTACTAGGGCCGAAGAAAGGGGATGTACACAGCCTACTCCTTGTCTATAAGCTACCCTGACCTCAGCATAAAGCATGTACGTATGAGAAAAGACTCACGATGTTCGAGGGCAGGAGAAGAATGAAGAAGGGCTGCCACACCCCCGGACCTACGTCCAACTCTCGCACGGGCCAAGGAGCAATAAGGACGATGAATGCTTCGAGAAGCCGATGCAATGAGTACGGTAGACAGCAGAGTGTTGGGAAGCGCAATAGCTGGATCATGTTTAATTTTTATTTTATTGATTATTCTTTACTAGTTTTTTATAGGACGAGTCCGTGAGTGGTTTTATTATATTTAAGAGCGTCTCGCTCACAATGTGTGGCAATCGTATTTGTTCTCACTCCTAGACAGGAAGTTTGAAAGGCAAACCTGAGTTCAAAGATTGGCCATAAACAAAGTTAAATTGTATAGAAATTAAATTAAATGTACAAATGTGCCTTTTTATCTCCTTCAGTGTATAAGGGACCTGGTTGGAACACTCTCAATATTGTCTCCCCAGAAGACAAAATAAATAACCCTACACTTGACACATTCAAACAGAATAAACTAACACAGCGCCCTACACATTATACAAAACATATATATTATAGAATACAGAGGGAGAGAATACCTTTTGTGTCGGGGAGCAGCTTAAATTGTAGTTCGTTCTCTGTGAGATGGCGCTATTTATATGTTTGGAAAAGGGGAGTGGCTAGTGGGGGTGGAGTCTAAATAAAGGGGTGTGTGTGTGAGATCATATCCGGATGGGGAACTCAGGGGAATTCCCAAATTGTGTGTACATATTATGTGTACATGTATTGTATGTGTATATGTATGTGTCCAAAACGAAGAAGCAAACAAGATCGGGAAAGGAGGAGGCTGTACAGAAGAAGAAAATTACTCACACAAAGACGCACACATCAAAATCTACAAGATAGGCAAAAGGTCGAAATAGATAGAGAAATTGTGGAAATTGAACAAAGGCTAAGAATATCATATGAACTACAACATATGGAAGAGGAGAGGAAAGCTATTGCAGGTATAAAGGAAAATTCCAAATACTTCTTTTCATCTATCTATCTATCTATTGCCTGACGCCGTGATCCCCGAAGGGGTGGCCACGAACGAACCGCCCCCATGCACCTCTGTCCCCAGTCAGTCGACGCCCCTCCCCCCAACCAGCACCGCCTTCGTTCATGTACTTCCTCACTCCATCCTTCCACCTCATATTCGGTCTACCTCTCCCCCTCTGTCCCTCCACCTCGCTCTCGTACACCCTCTTAGTCATTCTCTCGCTTTCCATACGTTCCATATGGCCGAACCATCTCAAGTTGTTCCTTTTCACACTTTCCAGCACATCTACCTCCACACCACACCTCCTTCTTACTTCCTCATTAGTCTGTCTATCCCTCCATGTAACTCCGCACGCACTCCTTAAGTAATTCATTTCCACTGCTCTCACTCTTGGTCTGAGTCTCTCAACCAACGTCCATGCTTCGCTTCCGTAAGTCAGTGTCGGGATTACCACACTGTCATGCAAGGACTCTCTTCACTTCCATACTGACCACCCTATTTCTTGTTACTGCTTTTAGCGTTCCTACAACCCTCTTCCCCTGTTGTACCCTCTCCCGCACCTCTTCATCCATAGTCCCATCTTTACTCAACACACTGCCCAGATACTTAAAAGAGTTGACGATCTCCATAGCCTGACCGTTCAGCTTCACCTCATTCTTTTCATACGCCAAACAAAAGGCTAAAACAACATCAAACATCGGCCCACTGAGCAAAGGGGACGGCTCTTTCACAGGGGACAAAAAGGAAATGAGCGAACTCTTAAGCAGGCAGTATGAAATGGCATTCAGTGAGCCTGATGAAACAAAAGTCATCAGAGACCAAAATATATTTTTCATGGAAACCTCCCCCACGGAAACCCCTCAGATGCTGGATATTGATTTCGGTCCAAAAGACATAGAAGAGGCCATTTCCAACATGCCATCCCACTCGGCACCAGGCCCGGACTCATGGAATTCGATCCTAATTAAGAAATGTAAGGAAAACCTCTCAAAACCCCTGACTATAATGTGGAGAAGGAGCCTAGACACTGGTGACATACCAGATAGCTTGAAAAACGAATAATTGCCCCACTGCATAAAGGAGGGAGTAAAGCACTATCAAAAAGCTACCGCCCGGTAGCTCTAACCTCTCACATCATTAAAGTTTTCGAGCGAGTCCTGCGAAGCAAAATTTCAACATTCATGGAGACAAATGAACTACACAACACCGGTCAACATGGGTTCAGAGCGGGAAGATCATGTCTCTCACAACTTTGGAACACTATGACAACATTCTTAAAGCGCTAGAAGAAAAGAAAAACGTGGTTGTCATTTACACCGATTTTGCTAAGGCATTTGATAAATGTGACCATGGTATAATAGCCCACAAACTGAAAGCAAAAGGTATAACTGGGAAAATCGGACGGTGGATATACAATTTCCTCGTAAACCGAAAACAATCAGTAGCAGTAAACCAAGTCACATCTGAGCCTTCGGATGTCAAAAGCTCAGTGCCCCAAGGAACAGTGCTAGCGCCCCTTCTGTTCCTCATACTAATTTGCGACATAGATACCAACACCAGACACAGTACGGTGTCGTCTTTTGCTGATGACACAAAATTAAGCAAGATAGTAAACACACAAGAGGACACGGGCAGACTGCAGGAAGACATGAATTTAGTGTTCCAGTGGACCAGGGAAAACAACATGCAATTCAATGAGGAAAAATTCCAATTAATACGGTACGGAGATAATAATGGTGTTAAAGAAATTACAAATTACTTAACAGAATCTAACCACATAATAGAACGGAAAGACAGTGTGAAAGACCTTGGGGTATTAATGTCTGAAAATATGGGTTTCAAAGTACATAACCAGGTCAAAGTGGCGGCTGCGAAACGTCTAACGGGTTGGATTCTGCGTACTTTTAAAACACGCGGTGAATTGCCTATGATAACGCTCTTCAAATCTCTAGTGCTACCGCGGCTTGAATACTGTAGCGTTTTAACATCCCCATACAAAGCAGGTGAAGTAAATGATGTAGAGAGTGTACAAAGAAATTTCACTTCGCATATAAGTTTGATAAAACATCTACACTATTGGGAGCGTTTAAGAGCACTGAATCTGTACTCACTGGAACGTAGAAGAGAACGTTACCTAATAATATACACGTGGAAAATCGCAGAGGGTTTAGTACCAAACCTACATACTCCGATAGTCATGAAATTCAGTGATAGGAGAGGCTGGGAATGCGAAATCCCCCGGATGAATAACAGGGGTGCTATGGGCTCTCTGCGAGAGGGCTGGTTATCACACAGAGGCCCACGTCTCTTCAACAAACTCCCACGGCGAGTAAGAGACATGAGGGACATCTCATTAGACAACTTCAAGAGAGCCCTAGATGTCGAACTGCAAAAAGTGCCAGACGAGCCCATCCTCGCAAGGGAGCGAGCTGTCGCTTCAAACAGTCTACTGCACCAAATCACCACCCATAACGAGGGGCGTCGCGCTCCTTGCTGCCGCTAGGAGAGTGGCGAACACATCAAAAGGTATCAAAAGGTAAGGTATGTATGTGTACGTGTATGTTATCATATCCGGATGGTGACTCATCGGAATTCCCCAAATTGTTTGTGTATTTATATGTGTATATGAAAAGCGTTATATTTTTGGTATTTTTCTGCTCAAAGAAGAAATATAATAACCTAATAACGAAAAATATATCTACCGTAAAAAAAGCTATATGAATACATGAAAAAAGCTATATTCTTTGAGCAGAAAAATACCAACAATATAACGCTTTTCATATGCAAGATATAGTATGTATCAATTATTTTTGTTCGTGACATAATATACAGTATGTATGTATATTCCTCAGGCACATACCCCCATGGCCGACTCGAGACAGAGACCGAACAGAAACCATTTAAAATTTCTAGATTATATAGATATAAGGTAAAAGCATATTATCGACGTCTCATTTATTAATAGGTTAGTTTTAGGGGCTCCACCATACAAGACCAATTCACTTTAGTGTACAATCTCAGAAAATATTTTTTTGAGAAAATATTATTTTGTCAATTCAATCTTAACTAGCCTAGTTTTTAGGGGGATTTTAGCTCCGTTATATGTCTACGTCTCATGTAGATAGCCTAGTTATAGGGGCTCTAAATCCCGTTTTATGTCTCCACCATACAAGACCAATTCACTTTAGTGTA
The DNA here is from genome assembly GCA_032716605.1 of Paralithodes platypus. Classification (NCBI taxonomy): domain Eukaryota; kingdom Metazoa; phylum Arthropoda; class Malacostraca; order Decapoda; family Lithodidae; genus Paralithodes; species Paralithodes platypus. The sequence continues at coordinate 8,138,187 of CM064576.1, read as the reverse complement.
CAATCTCAGATTTTTTTTTTTTGAGAAAATATTATTTTGTCAATTCAATCTTAACTAACCTAGTTTTAGGGGGATTTTAGCTCCGTTATATGTCTATGTCTCGTATATTAAGCTAGCCTAGTTATAGGGGCTCTAAATCCCGTTTCGTGTCTCCACTATACAAGACCAATTAACTTTAGTGTACAATCTCAGAAAACAAAATTGAGAGAATATTATTTTGTCAATTCAATCTAAACTAGCCTAGTTTTTAGGGGCATTTTAGCTCCGCTATATGTCTACGTCTTATGAATTAAGATAGCCTAGTTATAGGGGCTCTAAATCCCATAAATTGGTTCTTATTGTCGAGGGATTCCTCTTATATAGGAACATAGTTTATTACCACTAAATACTTTGTCAGAACAAGTCGTAAATTTTTTCGTATACGTGTATGTGTACCGGATATGATCTCTCTCTCTCATACACACACACACACACACACCTTTATTTAGATTCCTCCCCCCTAGCCGCTCCCCTTTTCCAAACATATAAATAGTGCCATCTTACAGAGAACTAACTACAATTTAAGCTACTCCCGACATAAAAGGTATTCTCTCCCTCTCTATTCTCCCTCTTTATAATTTGTATTCTATATTTTATATGTTTGATAATGTGTAGGGTGCTATGTTAGTTTATTCTGTGTGGACGAATGTGTCTAGTGTAGGGTTATTTATTTTATCTTCTGGGAGACTGTCACACACACACATGTCTTCGTGTTTCCATGCGTTCTGGCGAAATCTTAGTTTATTCTGTATCTAGTGTATACTATCTGTTCTGGGAGACTGTTCCAATCCCGTATGGTTCCGTGGAAAGAATGAGTGTTTGTAGAAGTCAATGTTTGGGTACTTATGAGAATGTATGTTGCGGGTGTTAATGAGTTGTGTAGGTATTCATGTTTTTTTAATGTAAATATAATTGTGTGTGATTTTTATACATTACTGTGAGTCTTCGTGTTTCCATGTTTTCGGGAGAGATGTTAGTTTATTCTGTGTTTGAGCATAGACAGTGTTATTAGGGAGGGATGAAATGAACATCCCTGGTCCCTCATCACCGAAGGAGATAAAAAGGTACATTTGTACATTGTATTGACATTCTCGGTGTAGCATTAATTACTAACTTGAGCTGGACACATTATGTTAGAAGCATTGCTAAGAATGCCTCTAAAAAACTGTCATGTGCGTTCTCAGATGGATTATTGTTCACCTCTGTGGGGTGGAATAAAGCTATAAGATTAATAAATAACCCTACAATCACACAGGACCTTCCTATATTATCCATACGAAGAAACGTTGCATCCCTTGCATTAGTCTACAGATATTTTCACAGCAATTGTTCCGAGGAACTTACTTCAATTGTGTCGCCTCTCCACATCTTTCCCCGTAGAACTAGGGCAGCTGAGAGCGCCCATGAATTTACACTTTCTCCCCCACAATGCAGAACTTCTGCTTATCAGAATTCATTTATCCCCAGAGCTACTGCTCTTTTTTTTTTTTTTTTTAATCTATGTTTTTCCTTCCTCCGTTCATTGTCTCTTTAAAAAAATCGATATAATTCAATACAAGGTATATTGTGCAGCCCTCTATCGTCCATATTGAATGTTGTAGAAATAAAAATGTAAAAAATTACCCCTATATCTCCGAAGTAATTTGTTTTCTTCACAAACCCCTCCTCAAATGCATCACAAATGCAATATCCTTAGAAATAACCTTTGCCCCTGATGGTAATTTGGAACTCTTGCAACCAACTACACCCCTGCCTTTATAAAGCATAGTTTGTACATTTCCCATACCCATTTTATTTATTCATTACTTTACATAATTTAAATTATTTTTTAATAGTAGTTTTTGTTAATTTTAGTATATTTTCCATTTCAGATTTTGGTTAAAGTACCCAGAGACTATACAACCCACTCTGAAAGAATGGAGAATGGAAACATCCCAGAAACCGTAAAAGAAAATGATGCAATGGATGTAAGCAATGTAATGGACATGATCGAAGACCTGGACAACCAAATCAATGGTGGTTCCAAGTCTCATTTATGTAATGCCATGTATGTTAATAATATTAGGGCATTTATTGCTACGGCATTTTGCACTAATATTATTACCCTTACTCCCATTAAACAAAGGGAAGGCGAGGATGAGGAGGATGAGGAGGATGAGAATGTATATGAGTTCTTAAATGACCCTAATATATTACATGACCCTAATTTCACGAAAGGTTTGCATCCCCAATCAAAGAGGGCAGTTTATGCCAATAATTTAATAAAGATGGTTAACACTGTAATGGGTAACGTAGACATAAAGTTCGTTACAATAGGTAATAAATCTAAACAATAATGTCTCTTAACCCTTTCAGACTCAATGACTCAGAGGTTGCCAGTATAAATAGAGTTATCTCACTCTCTCCAAATTAGTTTTCTGTCCACAGCTAACTCAAAGACAACTGCAACTAAAGGTTTCTAAATATCCCTAATGGTAACAAAGGTTTTAAAGTATCCCTAATATGTTAAAAATTGCATCGTATGTCGGAGAGGATTAATCGTTTAGCAGCCAAATGGCCTTATGGGATATTTGCGTAGGGTTGGAATTTGAATACCTTAACCCTTTAGCGGAATGCTTCACAACACTTTAACAAACTGACATTTTTACCCTGTTTATGTTATGTTTTAAGTAATCTTTCCTAATACATTGATTAACCAATTTGTTATTTTTATTTTTTTAATATATTAACCTATGTCTATGTAACTTTATATATATATATATATATATATATTATTATGTTCCTTCCAACAACCAACCATACTCCTAAAATCGATTAATGAAATTTACAAATACATGTGGCAGTCCGTGGATTCGAACCCAGGATGCTCACACCGAAAATCAACACCTTATACATCGCACCACGAAGACAGTTAAAGGTTGGTGGACACTGCCTACGATTTATTATGCAACTTCGAATCCTGCATATCAATCTAAGCATGTACACACATCCCAACTGCAACTCACGTAGGCTTTGCATATGTGAATGGAAAGAGCAATTAATGGGGCCTTAACCACTTAGGGAAGTCCTCTCGATAAATTACTCCTGAACCAATATAAATTATTATGTTATATATATATATATATATATATATATATATATATATATATATATATATATATTTGTATAAGGAATATGATATCCACACATGTGACGGAGGTGTGAGTAGTACGGTGAAGCGTTAGTTAGTGAATTATGATAATATTGTGTTAACTATACCCCTAATCTAATTAAAAAGGAACCCATGGTATATTCTCTAAATTGAATATGGAGTATAATTGGTCTTACCTCCCCGTGGCATACTCTGGAAATATTAATTTGAAACAAATTAATGGCTAAAAGACCAACTTTCAAAAATCCCCAGATGTCCCAAGCAATGTGGTTAAAATAATGACAAGGAGAGACCACTTTTTTTTTCCCGAACAACAACTTCCAATATCTACATTCTTTCCCATCCTATCAACACCCCGCCACTAACACCTAAACGTGTATATCGCTAAGTAACATATGATACTCAAAAGCACACATTTAGTGGTCTCAAAAGGTAAGTTAAAAAATAAATGAATTATGACAATATAATCTTTGAGGGTGTTCAGGTAATTTAAAAGTTCAACACGTCTAGATATTTTAAATCTCTGAGGGTGTTTAGGTAAGTGCGCGAGGGATATTAGTTTGTGGTCTCTAGGTAAGTTAAAGTTAAATGAATTATGACAATATATTGTCATCACATTATTAAGATATTTTAAATCTCGGGGTAGAACCAGAGTGGTAGAAATAGATAGATAATTATTTTAGGGCGAGGGGTATTAGGTAAGTTTAAGTTAAAGTTAAACTAATTATGACAATATATTGTCAACACATCAGGTTCAAGGGCTCTAAATCCCGTTTCGTGTCTCCACCATACAAGACAAATTCACTTTAGTGTACAATCTAAGAAAATATATTTTGAGAAAATATTATTTTGTCAATTCAATCTTAACTAGCCTAGTTTTTAGGGGGATTTGAGCACCGTTATATGTCTACGTCTCGTGTCAGAGATAGATAGATTTTTTTTTAGCGCGAGGGCTATTTTGTTATGGTCTTTAAGTAAGTTAAAGTTAAATGAATTATGACAATATATTCTCAACACATCCAGATATTTTAAATCTCTGGGTAGAACCAGAGTGATAGAAATAGATAGATTATTATTTTAGGGCGAGGGGTATTAGGTAAGTTAAAGTTAAAGTTAAATTAATTATGACAATATATTGTCAACACATCCAGATATTTTAAATCTCTCGGTTCTGGGGTCAGAGTGTCAGAAATCGGTATTGAGAGATTTTGGCTCTCTGTCCTTAATCTCATTGATAAGGTTATGAATCTCTGACTATCCAACCGGAGTGGTAGAATATTAATTATTGTAAACTGTATAATACAAAAACACTATTTCATAGGACCGTTGGGGCTCCATATACATGACCCCTGACTATCTAACCAGAGTGGTAGAATATTAATGATTACCCCACACAAACTTCCACAACATTGAGAAGAAAAGACACAAACCCCAACTTCACACTAGCAATTCAAAACCTCATTGGGTAAAACGTGGCATACCGATTCACCACCAGCACCCCACAGATTCCAAGCATTTAACACCCAGATTTACAACAAAATATAAGAACAATAAAAAATGAATAAGAATAACTTCCTGTATTTCTGAAAACCTCCACAAACACCCCCCCAGCACCCCACACACACAAGACATCACACAACAGATGCAAACACCCCCCGCAGCACCCCACACACACAAGACATCACACTGCAAACACCCCCGCAGCACCCCACACACACAAGACATCACACAACAGATGCAAACACCCCCCGCAGCACCCCACACACACAAGACATCACACAACAGATGCAAACACCCCCCGCAGCACCCCACACACACAAGACATCACACAACAGATGCAAACATTCAACACCCATATTTACTACAAAAATATAAGAACAATAAAACAATTAATAAGAATAACTTCCTGTATTTCTGACAACCTCCACAAACACTCTTCTCACCTATAATTAGTCTTACCCAGTGGTATATTCCCTAAATTGAATATGGAGTATGATTGGTCTTACCTCCCCGTGGTATACTCTGGAAACATTAATTTGAAACAAATTAATGGCTAAAAGACCAACACAACAGATTCAAACATTCAACACCCAGATTTACAATACAATAATTATAAGAACACCCAATTACCAGCTCGTATGTGTTTACGGAAGTCCTGACCCCCTCGCTGGGATCGTAAGGTCAGTGTAGTTATGTAAATCTATGTACATCTTCCTCCCCTAACCCCTTCAGTACCATGACGCCTTTTTACCTTTAGATTCTTGTGGAATGGGCTTCCCGAGACGTTATAGACTGCAGCACCGTTGATTCTTTCATATTTTACTTAGACAAATACCTTGCCTTAAGGGGAGATATTTAGTTTGTTCCCTAGACCTCCAGCAAGCTTAAAATTACACCCCCTTGAGTCCCTTTCAAGATTAATCTGTACATTTTTCGGTAGAAAAATGTCCCGGACAAAGGCCGTTTCCTCTTAAGTTACAAGCTCGCTATCGCTCGCCAGGATAAAATAGACACCTGAATGGCACAAAAGGTCTTAATTAAAATGGGGTGAAAGTGTTTTCTCTTAAATTACAGACTCGCTATCGCTCATCAGGCAAAAAATCGACAGCTAAAAAGGCACGAAAGGTCTTAAAATCAACATAAAATAGGGCGAAAGTTCTTAAAATCGTCAAAATAATGGGCTGAACGTCTTAAAATCTCAAAAGCTTTTTTAATTATACTCCCACGATAAATATATATATATATAGAATATACGTGAGCCACTAAATGTTTCTAGTCTCTCAGTGGGGATCGAACCATCGACCATAGCCGACGCTTTAATGAATTAAACCACGGCACCATATTTGTGTGACAACCCCTTCAGTACCATGACGCCTTTTTACCTTTAGATTCTAGCTAAATATTATGTGTAATTTAAATTACACACAGGAAATAGTTGCAAATTTTACCTAGACAAATACCTTGCCTTTAAGGGGAGGTATTTAGTTTGTTCCCTAGACCTCCAGCAAGCTTAAAATTACACCCCCTTGAGTCCCTTTCAAGATTAATTTGTACATTTTTCGGCAGAAAAATGTCCCGGCCAAAGGTCGTTTCCTCGTAAGTTACAGGCTCGCTATCGCTCGCCAGGATAAAATAGTCACCTGAATGGCACAAAAGGTCCTAAAAATGGGGTGAAAGTTATTAAAATCGCCAAACTAACGGGGAAACATCTTGAGAGAGAGAGAGAGAGAGAGAGAACATTGTAATCACTCCACGGAGTTGACACACTAGATTTCACTAGGTCCCGACGCCAAAAGGTCAATTTTTTATTTGGCCGCTTCGGGGTTATATACCATTCTTCTTGAGCCGTACTACTCACACCTCCGTCTTAAAATCTCAAAAGCAATGGGGCTAGACATGAGAGAGAAAGGGGTCAAGAAAAAAAAGTCCCTCAAGTGGGTGGATAATTATCTCCCCTTAACTCCGCGACTGATTGCATTTGTAAATGAATAACTATATTTGGTTGCATAGATACACGAAAGATAACTTATAACTATGTTGTGTGAAGGGGGGTGGGGGTCTTTAGTTTGTTCCTGTGAAAATAAACTTGCGTTTATCGTCATGTTGTTGTAGTTTGTTTTACCATTTCCTTGATACCCAAATATTTTATATTTAACAATATATGTTTGTTCATAATTATAAACGAGTCTGGCATTGAAATTGGACCATTCTTTTTTTATGTGGGTTGTATAAAAATCAATACTATGTCGTGTATAGTTTTTGAAGACCAGTGTCTGTAAGGTGGATTTGGGTAGAGGACCCCCCATAAATGATAAGAGATAATTTATATATTGTACAATATTATTCAAAACTAATTCATAATATTGGGGGTTCGTATTCTTTTCATATCAAAATGTATACCCCTCATACTAATATTTCTTTCAATTCTTTCACCCAACCCGATCTTATAAATTCAAAAATAAACACTGCAATTTCTCTGAACCAGGACCTTTCTAGAATTAATGGATGGGGACAAAAGAATCTAGTTTCCTTTAATGCACAGAAAACCAAATACATTCAATTTTCTAACAGACAGAATCTCACTGACTCCCATATATTTTTTAATGATGTAAATATTCCCACTTCCCCTAGTATTGACATTCTCGGTGTAACATTAACTACTAACTTGAGCTGGACACATTATGTTAGAAGCATTGCTAAGAATGCCTCTAAAAAACTGGGACTCCTGTACAGAGTTCGAGAATTCTTCACTGACGAGCAGTTGGCCGTGATATATAAAAGTCATGTGCGTTCTCAGATGGATTACTGTTCACCTCTGTGGGGTGGAAGTGGGGTGGTTGCATTGAGGCAGTTGGACAAAATTCAAAATAAAGCTATTAGATTAATCAATAACCCTGCAATCACACAGGACCTTCCTACATTATCCATACGAAGAAACGTTGCATCCCTTGCATTATTCTACAGATATTTTCACAGCAATTGTTCCGAGGAACTTGCTTCAATTGTGCCGCCTCTCCACATCTTTCCCCGTAGAACTAGGGCAGCTGAGAGCGCCCATGAATTTACACTTTCTCCTCCACAATGCAGAACTTCTGCTTATCAGAATTCATTTATCCCCAGAGCTACTACTCTTTGGAATTCACTTCCCTCTAATTGCTTTGCACAAACTTACAATCCACAAATGTTTAAATCCAGTTGTTACAAACATTTTATGAATGGAGGATGCCTTTAGGCACATGGACCTTTTTGTTGTATCTGTGTTTTTCCTTCCTCCGTTCATTGTCTCTTTTAAAAAAAAAAAAAATCATGTTTTTTTTGTTTTTTGTTCTATATTCCAACTACTCCCTCTAGGGCATAGGCTGAGAGCCTGTACATACCACCGCTCAACACGGTGAAGCCCGTGAGGTCTTGTTCCAGTCTGGGGAGTGAGACATGTGAAGCATCCATCATGGCTCGAAGCAGCTCTATCTCTGAAGCGGCTGGTTGCTTCGCTCAAGAGCTTCACCGTCTCACCCTCCAGACTCAGACCCTCACTCTCAGAACGCCAACTATTGAGCAGTGAACTCACTAGGCATTGTCCCCCTGTAACATATTTTGAATATGGGAATATTCATACAGTGTTATTTAATCAGGGAACAATGAGGGTATTTTATTGGCATTTCGGTGGGCTTTGTGGTAATGCACTGATACTAGGTACAACACAAATTCAATCCCAATAATATCTTCCCATTGACATATCGGGATTTGAACCCGGGTCCATTGGATTACCAATCCAGTGGCAAGACCACTCCACCACACCTCCCCTAAGATGTAAGATACATTCCATGATAGTATTATATTTTGAGGATAGTTTCTATAAATAATATCCCGTTACCTTTATGGTATCGATTATAGAGTTCATCGTAGTTAGGTAGACACTGTTTAATTAAGAAATCGACCACATGCAAATCCTCCGGTTTAGTAAAGGGAGTAGCACTTAAAAATAATACGAATGATTCTTTTATATAATTGGAAATAAAATAATTACATGAGTCGGCAATGTTAAATTTAGGGTTACAACAATTAGAATCTAGACTGGACGATCTACTCCATTGCCTTTGATTTCTTATTATATGAAATTCATCAACTATAATAGACTCTAATTTTATACCCTCGGTCTTAATCCAACTAAGAATTTTGGGTAATTTTCTATGAATTATATTATAGGTAGTTAAATATATCTTGATTGGTTTACTATTTGATTCAGAGGCGTTAATCATCTCGCTATCCAATTCTACCACCGTTAACATGGCATTGAATACCTTAGAATTACATATATTTAATTCATATTTGATATCGTTAAATACATTTTTGTTGGCAGTTATCCACAAAAAGTTTGTTGTTGATACCTTATTAATAGTGGCAAATTGATAGATATATGAGGCCACTATACGGCTTTTACCCATTCCGGTGCCAAATGCACAAATAAATCCCCCCCTAACATTTTCATTGTATCTTATTGCATTGCAATTGTGCATCAAAAGAGTGGTGGCTGCTTGAATCTTGGAGATTTGACAATATACGGGTAATGATTTAAACTTGCCCCATGTATGATTGACCGTTTAATACCCACAATTTTTATTTGAGAAGAATCCTCGGTGGCACATATATGTCTGGGGTATTTATGATTCAGGCTCTGTTGAAATTGGTCACTAGGAATACTTTCAACTCGGTCAAATTCGTCGCCCGCCGTGTTAGGATTATATATAATTTATAATATCTTTATTGGTATGTATTTGTACCAATACAGTTCAACAGGAATACTACTATTGTCCATATTAAGGCGCATCGTCAATGATGAAGGGGCCACTAATAAATATAGCGCTGTCTACATATATGTAGAAGTATGAAGCTATTGGTCTTGAAGGTGCTGGTCGCGAGACATGTACACTCACTAGTGATTTAATAAAAGGTACACACTCTTTCGAACCAAATTACGTTTGTTACGTCCTGGGATATATAAACACTGGGCTCTTTCTATTGGACTAGGTATGCGGCAACAAGCAACAACGGAAAACACTAGATCCAACCCTTATCTATAAACCCAGGCAACAAACCACCCTAAACCGTCAAGAGTCCTGCCTGGACAACGAGGTATCCTATGACTCGGTTACAGGGTGCACGCACTATAGACTGCTGATAGTCAAGCAGGCTATATAAAAGATCACACAATTAAGTTGACTTAAAGCTTCAAGGAAAAGATAGATAACGGAATTAAATTGCAGAAACAATTTAATAACAAATTAGAAGAAAGTACATTTAACGTTACGTTAATTAATACAACTAATCACCCCTGCGTGAAAGAAGGTGAAAGCAAACAGTCCTCAAAACATCGTACAGGTAGACAAGATGCGGGTTTCTAAACTGCATGCGGCTACTGTAGGATCTGATGCTTAGCAAAGAAAGTACGTTACGAATTTAGAGAACTCTTAACTCATAAGCAGGAATAAATACTAGTGATAGGACATACAGTGTATAATGGCATAGGTATAATTAAATAAAGGCAGCAACTCGCAACATAACCACATACAGGTGTGCTTCTCACTCTTAGTGGCATAATAGTCCCCCTACATAAGGGCAAAGGGGAAAGAGGAGTGTGCGGTAACCACCGAGGAATATGTCTTCTAAGCGTAGTAGGGAAGGTATACAGTAGGGTAGTGATTGAGAGAGTGACAGTGAGAATGGAGAAATGGATAGGCGACGAGCAGGGAGGTTTTAGGAAGGGAAGAGGATGTGTAGATCAGATTTTTACCCTGAATTGTGTTGTGGAGAAATATCTGGAGAAGAAACAAAAGGTTTATATTGCCTTTATGGACTTGGAGAAGGCCTATGACAGAGTGGATAGAGAAGGTTAGTGGAAAGTAATTAGAATATACGGAGTAGATGGCAAGTTGCTGAAAGCAGTGAAGAGTATGTATGAGGGTGCAAAGGCGCAGTACGTGTGGAGAGTGAGCAGAGCGAGTTCTTTGACCTGAATGTTGGTTTGAAAAAGGGGTGTGTGATGTCCCCGTGGTTGTTTACTGTATATATGGATGGAGTCATGAAAGAAATACTATCAAGAGCAGTGGATGTTGGTGTATCGCTGAAAAGGGAGGGAAATGAGTGGAAGTTGCCTATACTGCTGTTTGCAGGTGATACAGTTCTGATGAGCAATAATGAATGGGAGCTGCAGGGTTTGGTAAATGAGTTGGGAACAGTGTGCGAAAAATGGAATCTGAAGGTAAATGCGGGGAAGAGCAAGGTTATGGTCTTCGAAAGGGGTGAAGTCATAGAGTGTGAGGTGAAGTTGAACGGTCAGGCTATGGAGATCGCCAACTCTTCTAAGTATCTGGGCAGTGTGTTGAGTAAAGATGGGGCTATGGATGAAGAAGTCCGGGAGAGGGTACAACAGGGGAAGAGGTTTGTAGGAACGCTGAAAGCAGTAACAAGAAATAGGGTGGTCAGTATGGAAGTGAAGAAGTCCTTGCATGACAGTGTGGTAATCCCGACACTGACTTACGGAAGCGAAGCATGGACGTTGGTTGAGAGACTCAGACCAAGAGTGAGAGCAGTGGAAATGAATTACTTGAGAACTGCGTGTGGAGTTACATGGAGGGATAGACAGACTAATGAAGAAGTAAGAAGGAGGTGTGGTGTGGAGGTAGATGTGCTGGAAATTGTGAAATGGAACAACTTGAGATGGTTCGGCCATATGGAATGTATGGAAAACGAGAGAATGACTAAGAAGGTGTACGAGAGCGAGGTGGAAGGACAGAGAAGGAGAGGTAGACCGAAGGAGAGGTGGAAGGATGGAGTGAGGAAGTATATGAACGAAGGCGGTGCTGGTTGGGGGGAGGGGCGTCGACTGACTGGGGACAGAGGTGCATGGGGTCGGTTCATTCGTGGCCACCCCTTCGGGGATCACGGCATCAGGCAATAGATAGATAGATGTCTGAGATTATTACCTTGGTAATGCTGATCAGCTCAGCACACTCCGAGGGTTCCCAGCCAATGAAGCATTATATCATCCCACGGGAAATCATAGTACTGCCGAAGAGCCTCCCAGTTGACAGTGCCAAAGTGTCAAAAATGCTGCCATAGGAGGGATCAGATGGCGTCCTGGAGATATAGGACAGGTAACAGAGATAAGGTTATGATTGGAGGAGCCCAACTGAGATAGGTGTACAACGTAAGCAGAGGGATTAGAGGTTAGAAATAAGTGAAGGATGTTGGGCCGATTTCGAAGACGGTCAGGGGTACGAGTAGGGTGCTAGACTAACTGTTCTAGGTCATTTAGGATAGAACAAATGTAGTCTTGGTCACCAGGTTGGTCAGTGAAGTGAGAGAAGTGCCATTGATGGTGGTAAACATATCCTATGATGGACATTTCAGAGAAAGGTAAGGTTGATACAATATCTTCCACTTCAGAGTTTAACTAGTCAAATAATTTAAGAAAGTCAGTTGAGGTAAGTGTTAGGACGACAGCACAGAAGTGCTTAATCTGAGAGTAACAGGAAAGTTTGAACCAGAGAGTTGATAATTCAGAGGAGTCTAAGTTTGGAACTCGAGACCAAGTAAGTTTATTGTGCACATATACACAACATCCACCTTCGGCTTGGAAAATAGGATAGAACAAAATAGGAGGAGACAGAGAAGGGACTTCTGGCGGTTCAATTCAAATAAGGTTATTGTTATATGATTTACATACATACATTATGTATATATACACTTATACTAGGGCATTTATAATATAACAAAGAGGACGAGATATCAACAGGTATATACTGTATGTCATTAAATACTCTCTTTTATATACTATAAATAATAATGGTGAATTAGAGGCAGTTATAATCGTGCAATGAAAAAGAACAAAACAATATGTCAGTAAACTTCAGAAAATATCATACAAATAATCCTATGTATAATCACCTCTCCGTGCTTATACAGTACATATTACATATGCACATTACACATGCAAGTACATACTTACACACATAATATGAAGATACAGTTGCACAATATGTGTGAATGAAACTAACTGCATGTATTACCAACCTTACACAATACCACAAATACACACTTATGCACACATTCAGTATCATTATAAAGAAACTCATATTTTATACATGTAAACATACTTTTATTGAAAGGGATACATGCATATCAAGATATATGCACCCGTACATGCACATGTAAGTATGTTACACATACAGTATTTATTCACATAGACAATCGTTCATTTATATCAAAACACTAATACAAAGTTGCATATGCAAATGTATTGCACATAATTAGGTATTTATACACAATGTCATACGCTACATAGAGATACATACACGTATACAGTTCCTAAACACACAACACATAATTATAATGTTACAAATAAATACAAATACTTCAAACTCAATTATGCAAAAATACCAATATTAACGGTCACACACACACACACACACACACACACACACACACACACACACACACACACACACACACACACACACACACACACACCTACACTTCAGACACCTGAGTCTCGATGAGGAAAAGAAGATCAGGTTTTCAGATTTAAAATTAGAGGAAAGGCCTCGAAAACTGTAAACGTTGACAGTAGGAGTGACAGGATGTGATCCAGAGCATTTTGAGAGGTCGTTTTAGGAATGACATGCAAGTATGGGAGCATTTATGCCCCCCCCCCCCCCCCCCACAAACCACAAACATAATCAGTAAGGTAGGCCAAACAAATGAAACAGGAGTTCCAGCAACTCCTTTGCATATGTTTATGAGACCTCCTCAGGGTATTGCCCTGTTCGATTGATGCCAACAATCTTCCTAGTATGCACGGTTATTCATAAGGAGGTAAGCTACAATATACGATGTTAAATTTCATGTGCAAATTTATAGTCAGAAGAATGGCAAGAACATCACACAGGAACAGCAGCACATCAAAACAGGAAACATAACTAACTCAAAGATGAACATCAAGTATGAAGTATGAAATACATGATTTTCGTCTCCGCATTGTTAAAGATGTATGATAGAAGAACTTATACTAACGAAGTTACTCTTGGCCAGTTTTATGGTATACAACCAACTGTTTATATATTCAATAAATGGAATACTATATTTCATGAATATATAATGCATTACTAACAATTATTCAACAGCTATAAGAGATACTTCCAAATTAGAACATGAGCAAATCAAAGTAGTTTATGGTTAACCGTAAAAATGCTAAGCCAATGAGGAGAAATAACAAGAACGTAAAGGAGGAAAATTATAAATGTATAATAGGACAAATATGTGAATACATACTCATGATCGGAATTATGAACATACCGATTATGTAGGATGACATTGTATTAGATGATGCCAAGGAATGAAGACACCCACGGAAAGTAGTATAATAGATATAGGCTACTTATATACTTGGAAGAGAAAGAAAATTAACCAGATAAAGATATGCTCAGACAGATAAACACTGAAATGGTGTGTGCGTGTGTGTGTTCTGTGACAGGGAAGGAGAGAGAAGACTCTGAAGATTGACAGAGGGAGAGACACTGGTCAAGAAAAGGAAGAGAAAAATAATTAGAGTATTGGAGAGGCTTGTAAATACGGGAGTGGACATATGCATATTCAGTTTACAGAATCCTTGCTGGATACCACCAGGTTCACTGATAATAATGATAATTGTATTATAAACACAATTAGGAAAGGTGTCAGTTTCTAAATATTTTGTTGATTTTTTCCTAAAGATAATATAGTTTTATGACCAGTCATTCTAATCTTAGATAATATTCATACATGATTATAATACTCTGATGTATCCTAACAGCTCAACACTAGCCTTGTAAGGGCCTAGACCCAGTGGGATAGTATCAAATAAATGCCTCTTCAACAACACTCCTACAGCTCATTACTTTCTTTGTTGTATGTATTTTTTGTAACAGCACTGTCAGACTAATTATGCAACTTATTATAATATAGAAGTTGTGTGGTAATCCCGACACTGACTTACGGAAGCGAAGCATGGACGTTGGTTGAGAGGCTCAGACCAAGAGTGAGAGCGGTGGAAATTAGTTACTTAAGAAGTACAACGGAGTACAAAGGAAATCGAGCAACAACAGGTCTAGTGACCCTTCTAGGCTGCTTGTCCTCCAAAACACTGAGGATCAAGTGTCCTAACTGTGGTTTAGAGTGGGTAAGGGAACATTGGAAAGGGAACTAATGTCCGTGGCAGGATTAGGAAGTTAGAATTAATTTCTGCAACATTCGCGGACTTTCCCCTAACTTTCACTCTGTTGAGCACCATCTCTCCTCCTACAAACCTGATCTTCTCTTCCTCACCGAAACTCAGGTGTCTGTAGCAACATCCAGCAACCCCTTCTCTGTATCCTCCTACTTTCTCTATCCTAGTTTCAAAGCCAAAGGCGGATGTTGTATGTATGTGCACAACAAACTCACTTGCTCTCGTGTTCCCGATTTCGACTCCTCTGAATTCTCAACTTTATGGCTCAAACTTTCCTGTCATTCTCTTACTAAATATTTCTGTGCTGTCTATCTTTCCCCTAACTCTACCAACTTTCCCAAATTCTTTGACTATCTAAACTCTACAGTGGAACACATTCTATCCATTTCTCCTTTCTCAGAAATCTCCATCTTAGGAGATTTCAACGTTCACCACCGCCAATGGCTCTCCTCTCACACTACTGATCCACCTGGTGAACAAGCCTACGTCTTTTCTATCCTAAATGACCTAGAGCAGTTAGTTCAGCAACCCACCCGTATCCCGGATCGCATCGGAGATCGGCCCAACATTCTTGACCTGTTTCTAACTTCTAACCCTTCTTCTTATACTGTCGATCTTTTCTCTCCTTTGGGCTCCTCCGACCATAAACTTATCTCTGTCACCTGTCCTATCTCTCCAGTACAGCCACCCGATCCTCCTAGCCGGCGGCGCTTGTGGCACTTTGGCACTGCCGACTGGGAGGCTCTTCGGCAGTACTTCTTTGATTTCCCATGGAATGATTTCTGCTTCCATGGCCGAGGACCCTCGGAGAGTGCTGAACGCATTACCGAGGTAATCCTATCGGGCATGGAAGCATACATTCCATTCTGTTTCTCTCAGACTAATGCTAAAAAATCTTGGTTTACTCACGCCTGTTCTACTGCTGCCCGCAATAAGGAGGAAGCATTCAAACGGTACCGACGCCTTAAAACTCAAGACTCTCATTCTTCATATGTTTCTGCCCGGAATCAAGCCAAATCTGTTCTTCGACTTGCCAAACACTCTTTCATCAATAATAAATGCACTGAACTATCCAACTCTAGCTCTTCCCAAGCTTTCTGGCATCTAGCCAAAAACCTCTCCAACAATTTCTCTTCCTCGTCTTTCCCTCCCCTTTCCCACTCTGATGGTACAACCATCACTTCTTCCTCTGACAAAGCTAAACTCTTTGCTCAAACTTTTGCTAGAAATTCCACCTTGGATGATTCCGGTGCTATTCCTCCCTCTCCGCCCTCCTCTCTCTTACTTATGCCTAATATCCTAATCTCTTCTAAAGATGTACTTTCTACCCTCTCTGGGCTTAACACTAATAAGGCGTACGGTCCGGACGGTGTTCCTCCTGTTGTTCTCAAAAACTGTGCTTCCGTGCTGACTCCCTGCCTAGGCAAACTCTTTCGTCTCTGTCTATCCTCTAACGTCTTCCCTTCATGCTGGAAGTTTGCTCACATTCAACCTGTCCCAAAGAAGGGTAACCGCTCTCAACCCTCCAACTATCGTCCAATTGCTCTTATCTCTTGTCTTTCTAAAGTTTTTGAAACTATTCTTGCTTCCAAATTTCTTAAGCATTTCTCTTCTCATAATCTGCTCTCAGATCGCCAGTATGGCTTCCTTAAGGGTCGCTCTACTGGTGATCTTCTTTCATATCTTACTAACTCTTGATCATCCTCCTTTCGGGACTTCGGTGAGACTTTTTCTATTGCACTAGACATATCGAAAGCCTTCGATAGAGTCTGGCATAAATCTTTAATTTCTAAACTACCCTCCTTCGGTTTCTATCCCTCCATTTGTGCCTTTGTCTCTAATTTCCTTTCCGGCCGTTCCATAGCTGCGGTTGTGGACGGCCATTGTTCACTTCCTCACCCTATAAACTCCGGTGTTCCTCAGGGCTCTGTCCTATCTCCTATTCTCTTTCTAATTTTTATAAATGATCTCCTTAACTGTACCTTAATTCCCATCCATTCATACGCAGACGACTCAACCTTACACTACTCCATTAGTTTTTCAGAACGCCCCAGCCAGCAATCCCTCAACGACAAACGTAATGAAGCCATAGAACTCTTAAATTCTGATCTAAATACTATTTCCAATTGGGGCAGAGAAAACCTTGTTAACTTTAATGCTTCCAAAACCCAATTTCTCCATCTATCTACCCGTCAGGATCTCCCAGCGGACTATCCCTTATTCTTCAACAATACAAAAATCAACCCTTCATCTTCTCTCAATGTTCTTGGTGTCTCTTTTTCTTCTGCTCTCATTTGGAAGGACCAGAAGCTGGGTGTGCTCAACTGCCTTAGGGGGTTCTTTTCCCCTGCACAGCTTCTTGCTCTGTACAGGGGCATAGTGCGCCCTTGTATTGAGTATTGTTCACATGTGTGGGGAGGTTCCTCTCACACCGCTCTCCTAGACAAAGTTGAAAGGATGGCCTTTCGTATCATTAACTCCCGCCCACTCACCAACTCTCTGCAAACTCTCTCTCTCCGCCGCAATGTTGCATCTCTCTCGCTATTCTATCGCTACTATAATAATCAGTGTTCCTCAGAGCTATCCCAGTGCATACCACCTCCTTTACGTAGGGCACGTGGTACCCGCCTTGCAACTCAATCCCACCCCTACTCTGTGCAACTCTCCAACCCAAGAGTGAAACGTTACTCTCAAACTTTCTTCTACTCAACAGCTGAGCTCTGGAACTCTCTCCCAGAATCAGTCTTTCCCTCTTCCTATGACTTAAATTGCTTCAAACTCTGTGTGTCCAGGCATTTTGGCTCGAACGTCCCTTGATTTTGGCCGTGTCACTCTTTCAACTATGGGGGAGGCACTCGCTATAGGTAGTTATGCCTCTTGCCTCCCTCAATCACATAGAAAAAAAAACAAAAACAAAAGTAGGGGACAGATGGGTTAGTAACTGAGGGGGGGATAAAATAAAGTTATTCATTTACAAACGCAGTCAGTCGCGGGATGCGACATATTTGGCTAGGCAGAGTTTAAATGAATCAACGGTGCTGCAGTCTATAACATCTCGGGGAAGCCCATTCCACAAGTTGACAACTCGATTGAAGAAGAAATTCTTAGATTCGTGTGAGTTAAAAGATTTACCAATAATTTTGCAACTGTTTCCCCGCGTGCAATTAGATTGGTCGATAGTGAAGTACTTACTACAGTTCATGTTGTCGATGACTGTGATGATTTTGAACTCTTGAATTAGTCACCTCTTAATCTGCGCTGGGTTAAAGGAAATAGATTTAATTCTCTAAGACGCTTTTCGTATGGTTTGTTCTTTAGGCTAGGTATCATTTTGGTAACTCTACGTTGAACTCGTTCTAGCTTGTTTATATCTTTTTGGTAATAAGGGCACCAGGATTGAACGCAGTATTCCAGAAGAGGGCGGACTAAGGAATTGTAAAGGGTTAGGATAACTTCTTTGGATTTATGCTCAAATGACCTGCCTATAAAGCCAATTATTTTGTTTGCCTTCTTAACAACTTCTGAACATTGTTGACTCGGTTTTAAGTTACTCGATATTGTTACTCCCAGATCGGTTTCTCTGTTTACATTCTTAGTGCATTCTTTATACATATTGAGTGCCATTCATCGAATAGTTTGCTTTCTCATTTAGGTATCCGATATGTAATACTTTACATTTATCCGCATTGAAATTCATTGGCCAAATTTGGGCCCAACATGACAATTTATCTAGATTGTGTTGCATATCGTCAACTTGTTCTTTTGAGAGTACGCTATTTGCAATTTTTGTATCGTCAGCAAATTTTGAGATTGTACAGGTGAGACCCTCATCTATGTCGTTGATGTAAATTAGAAAGATAATTGGTCCTAGTACCGATCCCTGGGGTACCCCGCTACTTACATTGGTCCATTTAGATGCCTTACCGTTTATGACTACTCTTTGCTTTCTGTCGCTGAGCCAATTTTCTATCCAATTCAACGCACCGTCTTGTATTCCATGCGCTTTTAGTTTTAGCAGTAAACGTTTGTGGGGAATTTTGTCAAAGACCTTTTAAAAATCAAGGTATATAATATCTACAGCTTTACTCTCATCGTAGAGGTTGAGGACATCGTGGAAGAAGTCTAAGAGGTTTGTTAAACAGGAACGTTTTTTTACGAAAGCCGTGTTGAGTTTCTTTAAGTATGTTAATTTCCTCTAAGTGATTTACAAGTCTGTCTCTTATGGCTGTTTCTAGCATTTTACATACAACTGAGGTTAAGCTAATTGGACGATAGTTACTGGGTAGGGATTTGCTGCCTTTTTTTAATATCGGTGTTACGTTGGCTAGCTTCCACTGATCAGGCATAGTTCCAGACTGCAAGGATTTATTGAATAGTAATGTCAGTGGTTTGGAGAGCTCATCCTTAGCTTCCTTTAGAACTGTAGGCGAGATTGTATCAGGTCCAGGCGTTTTATTTACCTTGAGTTTATCTAAACAATTCAATACTTCTCTCTCTGTAACGGTGATATTGCTTAGAACATCTGAATTATCAATCTGAATCGGCGATGGTATAGGGATATCACTGAGGTCTTCTGTTGTAAAATCTGATGCAAAGAAGGTATTGAGGGCATTACTCATATGTACTTCGTCTTTGGTGTATTCTCCATGTTCATCGACTAACGGTCCAACAGTTGAAGTAACTACTTTTTTCTTTTTGATATAACTATAGAAATCTTTCGGGTTTGTTGTACTTTGATACGCAATATGTAACTCTAGGGTCTTTTTACTTTGCGTAATTAACTTTTTGGCTTTGCGTCGTAGCTCTACAAATTTTACCCGTTCTTCGTCATTTTGTGAGGATTTTAATCTATCATTAGCAAATTTTTTAGCAAGGAGACAGTTTGAAGTATCTTTATTCCACCATTTGGGCTTATTATTATAACCGGGACGCTGTATTTTCGATGGTATGCAGTCTTGCACTGCTTTTAAGTAAGTGGTTTCGAATAACTTTCAAGATGTATTTATGTTGTTATTGTTAATTGAAGTGCGTGCGGAGTTACATGGAGGGATAGACAGACGAATGAGGAAGTAAGAAGGAGGTGTGGTGTGGTGGTAGATGTGCTGGAAAGTGTGAAAAGGAACAACTTGAGATGGTTCGGCCATATGGAACGTATGGAAAGCGAGAGAATGACTAAGAGGTTGTGTGAGAGCGAGGTGGAAGGACAGAGAGGGAGAGGTAGACCGAAGGAGAGGTGGAAGGATGGAGTGAGGAAGTATATGGATGAAGGCGGTTCTGGTTGGGAGGAGGGGCGTCGACTGACTGGGGATAGAGGTGCATGGGGACTGTTCGTTCGTGGCCACCCCTTCGGGGATCATGGCAACAGGCAATAGATAGATAGATAGATAATTGTCTGATGGCTAGGCACATGTTGCGTAATTCAAAATATCTTCAGTATTTCATATTCATTCTTTTAATTCTGCAAATACAAGTACATTTAATGAATTAATGTGGATCTAGAGAGTTCCGAATCCAGTGATGTAAAATATTTCACATGTAACAGTGCCATTGGTTTGATGCATGATTGGGTGTATTTAGGAGGCCTGCCTGCCTTTTTAGAGTTAAAGTTCCATCGACTTCGTGGACCGAGTGCTCCCCCTTCAACAATGATAATGTCCTATTCTTTGCCCTGTCTTACTGTTGATGACTAGTTTGTTTTAGAGTTGTGTGCTGGTTATTCCTTGGTTTTGCTGGAGTGATCATGTGGGTGGCCACTACTTACTCACGTAATGTCTTGTACATTACCCCTTTTAGTATGGGACCAATTGGGGTGAATGTTCAGAACTTGTATACTGGCATCTATCCTGCCCCTATTTGTTTGACGGCCTTGCTAATGTGTTGGTTACCTCTCCTGAACCTCTTGTGGCGACACTGGAACCTTTCAAGGCAGAAGCTCTTTTCTTGTGAGTCTCATCGCCATCCCACGAGACACTTTGAGGATATTGAGACTACTATACCTATCTCTTTTATTAATACATAGTGGTCCGAGCTCCTCAGGGTGTAGACCATAGAGTACAGAAGGATAGAGCTGAAAGCGTGATGTCACACGGTTATTTTGCTGCGCGTCCTAGGGATTTGGTGGCAGCACTGTTGTAGGGCATACAACCAAAACACCTCGGTCGTTTTCCTTATTAAATACTCCTTGATATCTGTGCGCCTGTCTTGTCTGCAGTGTTACCAAAGTCAAGGTAAATTCCGCAAAATGAGGGGGCAATAGATAAAGAGGGAACGTCTTTAAGAGTGATTTAATGTTGGTAAAAACACTTGTAAATTATTTAAAATAATTTAGATATATCAAAACAAAAGGCAAATCATTATTAGGAATACATAAACATAATAAAAGATACTTATATGATGTAAGCTGTATAACTACAAGCAACACAACAAGAATTAAAATGTCATTTTGAATATATATTATTAGTTACATGTTATGTAGATGTAAATTTTAAAAGTGGCACTAAAACAGGACATTTCACGAAATACGTTCATAGGTTATACTTATGACACCTAGGGATATTTTGGCCCAGCATGTTTGACGTTGGCAACTCCCCACTCTCACAACAACAATGGTGGGGCATATGAGACGTGGCTGTGAACCTCCTCATAATGACAACACTCTCACGATGATCTGGCCTTTACAGTAGCCTCTACTTATGTCTATTTAACTCTATCATGTCTATAGAGACTCTGGATAGCGTAGAATTTATTATTAATAGCGTTATTATTACAAGGTAGGGATTATTTCGAATTAATGGGGACCCTTCCGTTTTCCTTTGCGATCGTGCTGCCATCTCTCGAACGCACGGCCCGCTATTTTCAGATTTGTAGCGTCTTTCTTTCCTCTCTATCCAATCTGTACTTCATGGTGTAAACCTGGGAAAACAAGATATACAGTATTTACAATTCATAGAGAGTTAGTCAGAGCCTGACGTGCAGACCCAAAGGTAGACTGCAGGCTGATGAAAACCTAATGATTAAGGCATCCGGCAGTGCCCAAAGTACCAAAACAATGCCCTTATTCTCACTGTCTGGCCAGTCTATTAGTTGTTCTCTCCATGCTCCTTGGAATCATTACTTCTTCAAAATCTTGGCATAGTTGCAAAATGGAACAGGAAATCCTGTGTATCTATGCCAAAGAAAAACTGAGTTTTAATATTGATAAGGAAAGTGTTTTGGATATGGATGTCTGGCCTGGTATTCCCTTCGCATAATCTTGAAATCGAAACCGGCTGCATTAAGGGTGAATTCAAGGTATGAAACCAATTCAAACTACAATGTCCATAGAGATCTGCTTGGTTTTAGGGATATGATACTGAAGAACTTTCATTAATGTGTCCTAACAATATAGAAATATAGCTTATCTAATTTATTTTATAAGGCGCGAACTGGCGTGTTTACCATGACGTAACTGTAGCAAATGGCGGGAACTCTCGACATGGGAAATGGGTGAATCTGTGATTTTTGTTATGTGAGAAACTCTTATAAATAGAATGCATGTTTACAGCTCAACATTTGGCTTCACCACTGTCTGGTCAAGGGACCGCGATATATTCATAAACACTGCCTGTATGTTTATTGTTGGCGAGATGGGATTATTTCTTGATGTGCACCACATCTTCAGGACGTTGTTTGATATTTTGTAGAGCTTTAGTATTTTTTTTTTTTAAAGACCTCCGTCTACGTATTGTGAAAAACCTGTTAAACTCCGGCAAATTACAGGGTTGAGCGAGTGAAGTGAGAGACAGTGAATTGTATGAGGATACATGTTTTTTATAATACGTGTTGCTAGCCCCAAACGCGTGAGCAACTGTGGCTTTCAACCATCCGACACATCCCCTTTTATTTATGTACATCAAACATGTTAAAAACAAATAATATTTTTTTTTATAGCCTACCGTGGAAAGACTACGGATACACCACTCCTGCCCGGACCTCACACAGTGGCATGGCCCAGTAGTACTGAGCTCATGACGCTGGTGGCATTGCCCCGGAGGATAGCCATCCCTAGTCTTTGCTTGAGCCAGAGGGTTTCCCGGGGTTCTCCTGAAACTTCTCTGATTTTACGGCCTATTTCATTCACCATAATTAAGGGTGGTAGGGCCGAAGACTCCTGAAGTTTCGAATGCCATAGGCTCGAACTGATGTCTTTTGGCGATGGCTTGATATTTTTCTCGCTTTCTACTTTCTGCTATCCGGGCGGCTTCGCCTGCTTCGTCGGCGTTTCTGGCGATGTTGGTTATAGAGAAAGTGTCAACACATGCGGCATCCCACATGAGGCACCGGCCATTCTTGTAAGGGAAAGTGGTCATCCCATCTGGCCGTTTGCCGAGTATTGCTTTAGTATTGAATTGAAAGATATTAATTACGAAAAACAGACCAGACAGTCTAGGACTGCATGTCTTGTTTACAGACTAGGCTCTCCATACAATGGCGTCACTCCAGATCAGTTGAACTTGTCCAGCTGATCGCCGAGTTGGCAACGACATTATATACTAGTATTTTTTTCTGGAGTTTAATGGAATTATATCGATATTGCCCATATAGTCCATGAGCCAGGCCAGATATCGGTACCACCTGGGGTGACTAAACACGAATGGTACTAAAATGTTTATAGAGTGACTGTAAGTACATTAAGATATGATAGCCTTCTCGCACTGGTAGCTTAGTCTAATTTTTTTGATGCAATAGGGGCGCTACCCAAAAATAAAGATTTTTAGCGTGACGCTCGGCGTTTTCCTCATTTTCTTTAAAATCCATCACACAATCATCGCGAAACTTTGAACACCTATGTAGAATTATATTCTCTACCAGAGTTGTTCTTAGGTATTTTTCAAATTTCCTCATATTTCGGAATATACTCTATATTTTGGGTATTTTCCTCTAAATCTAGAATAAATCCTTAAATATGGGGAACATTGAAAATATATTCTAACAGCTCTTGTAGCTTATTTGATTCTCTACAAGAATTATTCCGATGTGTATTTCAAGTTTCTCCATATTTAGGGGTTTATTTCATATTTGGGGATTTTTTGTTATATTTTGGGGATAATTTATTATTGGAAGGAGCAAACATATGTAGAGTGGTTTCCATGTAATGTGTTTGTTTGTTCATGGTTTAATGGTGATATTTTTTGCAGGTGTGTGTCGACTGTTTGACGGCAGGATGGAACCATCTGCGAGGAAGAGAGCACGGATCGACTGTATCATCCACTGCTCTGATGATGACAGCGATGCTCTGGTGTCACCACAGGATTTGGACTCCTGGAACACATTGCTCAGGGCTGCAGAAATCAGGCAGCATGATCCAGTCCTGGAAGCAGCCAAGGGCCTTGAAGAAGGAGGAATACCACACATACATTATCACCGTAAATGTCGTAGTCTCTTTACAATGAAGAAGTCACTGGATTCTATCCTTGCCAAGGGTGTCAAGATAGAATCAGCAAGCGTCGACCCCAGGAGGAGGGCATCAAGGGATGCCCCTAGTACTAGCAGGGTGTATGCCAAAGTATGTATCTTCTGCGAGAAGTCAAGCAAGTACATAAAAACAACAAAGACAAGGGAGCCACTCATACAGTGTGTTGAGCTACGAGCAGATGAGAAGATTTGCAGAGCAGCAATAAGGAAACTCAACCAGAGAATCCTTGGTTTAGTTAGCAGAGACCTTGTTGCTGCAGAGGGTCACTACCACAAGTCGTGCTACAAACTCTTCACAAAAGATGATTTCCCAGCGGCCGCCAGGTCGGGTGCAGGTGAAAATCAGGAAGAAAGCGAGGAAGCACGCTACGAAGAGGTTGAGACAAAAGCCCTCGAGGAACTCTGCTTGTATATAAGGACCAAATTATTCCCCAACCCAGAGGTACTGCCTATGACAAACCTCACATCTAGGCTTGAGAGATCCATGATGTCCCGTGGTATTATCCAACTGAAACCAGCGACAAAGAAACATGTTCGCCGAAAGATTGAAACCGAGTTTGGAGAATCACTACGCTTTGTCCCAGATGAGAAAGGAAAGCTTCTAATCTATCCACGCAGCCTCTCAATGGACGACCTTGCCCGGCAAGCACACAAAATGGCAAAAGACCTGCAAGAAGCAAGAGCAGCTAACTCTGAAGATGTCTTAACCAAAGCAGGAATGCAGCTGAGGAATGAGATCAATAAACAAGATGTGAGTCGTCAGCCATGGCCTCCCGATACAGATCAGAATGTCATTCCTGCAGCAGTCACTCAATTCCTGCACACCCTGCTGACAGGAGAGTGTGAGTGTGAAACTCCCTCTGAAAGAGCTCAACGTCTTGCCACTTCCTTTGGCAGTGACTTGGTCTTTGCTGTTACCAGTGGCAAGACAAAACCACCCAAGCACGTACTGCTGACCAATGCTGTAAAGTCTTTGACAGGAAACACAGAACTGATCCGAACTCTGAATCGTCTTGGTCACTGTGTGTCTTACTCAATGTTTGAGGAGATCGATACAGCCCTTTGTATCCAGAAGCTGGAATGCTCAAAGGATGACATTCCACTGCCAGCAAACATCTACCCTGGTGTGTTCACAACCCTGGCCTGGGATAACATTGACCGACTTGAAGAGACCCTAAGTGGAGCAGGTACTTCTCATAGAGTCAATGGCATTGCTGTCCAGTCCAAGGTTGCAGGCTCTGTGCCAGAGAAAGTCCTGCCAGAGATTACCAAGTCCAAGATAAGAAGCATCACTCAGACATCATCAATGCTGCCAATATACAATGTTGGGCGGCGGGCAGGGCCACCTAGGATTGAGACTGCGTATGTCGACACTACCAAGGAAGTCCAGGATTCAAAGACAAAGAACCATATCTGGCTTCTTACTCGAATGTCAGACCATGAGGACCAGTCCATCAGCAGTTGGACTGGGTTCAACATCAAAATGCGCAGAGACATTGCAGTGGTTCAGGACACTGTAAGCTACCTGCCCACTATCAATGCTCCCGCAACAGAAATGTCCACCGTTAATGAAATCTTGGAACAAACGCATGCTATCATGCAGTCCTTACAGCTTAACAAGATTGTGTGCGTGTTTGATCAAGCACTCTATGCCAAAGCTGCCGAAGTTATCTGGAAACAAGAGAAGTTCAAGAACATTATCATCAGGATGGGCGTCTTCCACACAATCTGTAATCTCATCTCCACCATAGGAAAGAGGTTTCAAGATGCAGGTCTTAGAGATCTGTGTGTGGAATCAGGTATCATCGCAGAAGGATCAGTGTCAGGAGTGATGAACGGCAAGAGGTACAACAGAGCAGTGAGACTACACAAGCTCGTGTATGAAGCACTGATGAGGCTTGCATGGAAAGGCTTCCTTTCATGGCTAGAAGAAAACCATTCAAGGGACATACACCATCTAGATGAAACACTGAAGGACATCAACAGCTTTCACAGCAATGTGTCTCAGGGACTCTTTCAAGAGCTGATGGAGAGTGAATCATGCACACATATCATGAAGCTTTTCCAAGTTTATCTTGAGACCCTCAGAGATGAACACAACCTCTCAGCATTCTGGATGTCATACCTGGACATGGTTGAGATCATGCTGGACTTAATTCGAGCCTCCAGAGAAGGCAACTGGATGCTCCACCTAGGAGCAATCCGACAGATGATACCGTGGTGTTTTGCCTATGACAAAGTGAACTATGCCCGGTTCCTAACCTACTACTATGCCTTGATGTCTCGACTGCCCATTGAACACCCAGAGGTCCATGAACACTTCATGCAAGGTGGCTTTTCGGTCCAGATCGGTAGCAAGAATCCCTTTGGACGGATCCCTGTGGACCAGACAATCGAAGAGACGATCAACAAAGACACCCAGACACCAGGGGGCACAAAAGGCTTCAGCCTGAAAGGCGGAGCTGTCGCCAGGTACTACCTGACATCGGAGTATCGCAGCAGGTACTTAAGGCAGCTCAGGACTATGGTAGTAGGCCAAAAGTATACTGACTTCAGCCACCCAGACCTACAGATGCCCAGGATTAGAAGAGATGAGGCCGATGTCCAATCTTTAGTTCAACTGATGGAGACCAGCTGGTTGAACCCCTTCAACGCAGAGCAAGAAGATCTTGTCAGTTTGTCAACTGCGACTATGGCACCACCAGAAGTTGTCAAAGACCTTCTAGGGGCCTACAGAATAGGAGAGGATGCATATCAAGCCTTCAAGGAAGAGCGCCTGGAGATCGATACGCCAACTATACAGTTTCATGACACGATGACGAAGACGAAACTGAGAACGTTCACTAACATCAGAATGAAGCCACGCTCACAAGACCATGCCAAGGAGGTTATCTTAAAGGCTGACAGGAACCTATTTGGCCAGATGATCCTTGTTGCCGAGAACAGAAAGCTCAAAATGAGTGATGTCTTGGCTCATCCCCTGGGGCCTTTGCCTTGGGCACTTGCCAGCGGTGATGGGTCTCTCCGCAAGACCAACAAGGCTGCCCTCGCAAAGGAGTTAGAGAGGAATGTTTCTCCTGCAGAAGTGATACCCGAGCCCTCTGCTACCATAATTGATGGGATGAGCCTGGTCCACAAACTGAAGGGAAACGACAAAACTTTTTCACAGCTTGCAGGTACAGCACTGAGTCACGCTGTTCATGAAGGTGCTAAGAGCAGGCGCATTGATGTTGTGTTTGATATCTACAAGGAGACATCCATCAAGGATGCAGAACGAGCCAAAAGAAGTGCAGGCACAGGAATTCATTTCAAGAACATTCAACCTGGGCACAACATCCAGCAGTGGAGAAAGTTACTCGGTAGTTCCTCCAACAAGGCAAGTCTTATCAAGTTCTTGGTAGAAGAATGGAAGGCACCACAGCACAGGGAGAAGCTCAAGGACAAGGAGCTGTATGTCACATGTGAGCAGCGCTGCTTCAAGATCACCAAAGAGCAGTGGGAAGAGGCTCCTGAGCTTAAGTCAACTCAAGAAGAAGCAGACACACGCCTTCTTCTCCATGCACTTCATGCAGCAGAATCTGGGAACAAGTCTGTCATCATCACTGCAGAAGATACAGACGTCATGGTGTTGTGTCTTGGCATGTGCCACAAGATCCCATCCCATCTGTTCCAGAAGTGCGGGACGAAGAACCGGACAAGATTCCTGGATATCACCACACTGAGCCGCACACTGGGAGGCAGCGTGTGTGATTCATTGATTGGTATGCATGCCTTTACAGGCTGTGATACCGTCAGTGCATTCGCTGGCCGAGGGAAGATGACGACACTCAAGCAGGTGAAGATGGACAAGACATACCAGCATGCTTTTCACGAACTTGGACGCTCATGGGAAGTGTCTCCTGAACTCTTTGAGAAGCTACAGGAAATCACCTGCCACATGTACCTACCATCTACCCACACAACTAAGGTAAACAAGCTTCGGTATGAGCTGTTCTGTGCAAGACGTGGAGAGGTAGAGTCAAGTCAACTCCCTCCTTGTGCGGACTGCCTCTTCATGCATGCACTGCGTGCAAACTACCTGGAGGAGAAGTCTTCAGAGCCAGCCATTTGTTGCGAACCCAACAGACTGCGGTTGGATGACAGATGAGGACGGTAAGCTTGCCGTCAACTGGATGCGAGGCTCACCAGCACCAGATGCTGTTATGCAGCTACTGTCTTGCAAGTGTGTGCGGTCATGCGAACTCCCTAAGTGTACTTGCCTCAGCAATGGTCTAAAATGCACGGACATGTGCAGGTTACAGACATGTCAGAACAAGGCTATTGAAGAAGAGCCGGTGGCACAACAGTCAGATTCCGAGTCTGACGTAGATGATATTTAGGAGTAGTAATTTGCCATAATAGTATGTACAAGCCCATGGCATGCTTAGTGTGTATTTACAGGACTTGTATTAAATGTGACAATTACTATATGCATTTTGTTGACATTTAGGCATTCCTGTCCCCAAATTTGACATTTTAAAAAATTTCGGAATTTTCGGTAGGGTATGTCTATTCAAGAAGTGATAACGACCATTAAGCTACCAATGTGCAAGGGCTATCATATCAAAACATAAACTAGAGACATGTAGCAAGCTAAAAACACCTAAGAGAATTAGTCACCCCGGGTGGTACCGATATCCCAAAATTCGGGTCTTGGCTCATGGACTAATATACATATTGCAGTATATTCATGCCAAGTTATGACCCTGCATTAATCTTCGTTTTTTCGTTCATCCCTGTAGTTCACCTTTAAAATGTGATGATTCTTCAATGTCTCTTATGGGGCTCCTGCTCGAAACTCTACCAATATTAACCTCTCCGCGGCGCACAGGGGGTTTTCTACAGGGTAATACTGTGCGCATGTATGATGATTTTGGGACCCATTGCCAATTTCGATAAAAAGTACATCATCGTGTAGGGAATGTTTGCGTGCATCAGCCCATATATATTTGACCCCCCAAAAATGTCTGGGGGGGGGGGAACGGTCCGTAGTTGAAAAATGTGGAGCGAATGGCACCGCGCGGCTAGATTGTCATCGAGCGGCGAGATTTCCCTGCCGAATTTTCACGCGCCCAGGGGATAGAAGGAGAGGGAGGAGGGGGTGGGTTACTGCGTATTATCACGTATATCTTCTTTTTTTATCCCTTTTAGGCTATGTAGAGTATGTATACGTGTGTAGGCCACCCATATAACAATGAATATGCCTCATAGTGACCAAAAATTTCAATATATAAGGGAATTATAAGAGAATTTTTAGGCGGGAATGAAGATGGGTTGGAGGTTTGGCGGCAATTTATGAGCTGAGAGTGTGGTTTGCGCTATAATATTACGTATATCTCGTACTTAGAGCACTGTCATGCTATAATACAGACTTGTACGTATGTAGACGTGCCATATATCAATATATATACCGCATATAGACCAATTCATGCGATATTTACGCACATTATCAATGAGTTTCTATGCGTGAACCAAGGTGTGAGTGAGTTTTGCTTGGAATGAAAGGGGAAGAGGGTGTGTTACGCCATAAATATCACTGATATCTTGTACTTAGAGCACTGTCATGCTATAATACAGACTTGTACGTATGTAGACGTGCCATATATCAATATATATACCGCATATAGACCAATTCATGCGATATTTACGCACATTATCAATGATTTTCTAGCAGACGGAAGCCTAAAAGGGTGGGTGGGGGTGGGTGGGTGGAAGGGAGGCAGGGAGTGAGTTGTGGAGAGAGTGAAGGCAGTAAACATATGCAGCTGTGTGATAATTGTGGAGGTGCCCCAGGCGTATGGATGTCTTGGGATTTTGAACCTTATGTCTAGCAGGTGTCTGGTGTTCGTTGCCACCAAGAGGTCTACAATAACATGAGTCAGGAATGGAGAGAGAGAGAGAAAGTGAGACATGCGTATGTCGTACGTATAAATGGACTTCAGAATTGCATTTTTATGCAAGCAGACATTGCATTTTAGACACATGTGAAGTACCACAGAAACATGTAGGCCATTGACTGTAAATAAAGTACTATATTATAGACCACCAGCGACGGTGGTCCGTAAAATACAGGCAGATTGCCTTTTGTGATAGAGAGCTTAATATAGACTGGTATCTCCTTACACTTGCGAAATGGTAGATTGCCACCAGAGAAACTTATATTTATTTGTTTCCAAGTATTATGCAATCTAAATGTATATTCGAGACCTACTGCAAGTATTTGTATGACAGTCATGACTATGTATAATCCAATATACGCGCGTAGGCGAGACATAAGAAAGCTGGTTGAGCAATTTTCGACACCCACACAGTTATTATTCATTTTTATTTACAATATTATACAATACAAATGTATTTGTGAAGAATATTTTATGCATTATTGTATTTATACAAATTTTGTTCCCAGACAGAGCTGCTGTGTCTGGAGCAGCAAGGAGCGGCAAGGGTCACCCCGTGACCGCTTGACCGTGTGATAATGAGTGGAGTCACACTGAGAGGGGCAATTTTGCTGAGTGTTTGGGCAATTTTTGACGGAATAAAGTTATATAATTACTAATTCTTGACAGAGACAAACTTTTATAAACCTTGGCATGATATAATTGATAATCCCATCAATTTACAAACGTAAATTGGTGGGATAATTCATTTTGTTTTGTATATTGTCATTTCGATTGTAGACACGAAGTTTTGAGTGATATTTGGTATGAGCTCCTGTGGCATGGTTGGTAAGGTCGCGGACTGGAAAACTCAAAGTGTGGTAGGGTAGTGGGATCGAATCCAGGAGGGGATTATGGGGAAGGTTTTATACTGTCTAGAACATTTTTGATAATTTTTTTTTTTTACAAGATCATGCCATTGTATTCAAACAATATGAAATATTCATAGAATATATCATATTGTAAGAATACAATGACATGACCTTGTTTTTTATATTTTGTATTGTTTTATTTTATTATCTTAGTAGGCTTGACATGATTTATTGAAACAATTAATTTGAGGTAAGAAAATATATACACATTACTTAGGCTATAACAAACATATATTTTGATATACTAAAAAAAGAAGGCATATTACATGTAAATCTTTGAAACTTATAAACTAAATAATGAAACATACATTTATATAATGTAAAAGCTATATCACAGGGACATCTTTGGAACTTATACATTATATAATATATATGTTACATTATGAGGTAGCGTGATCAATTAGGTCAGGTCAGGTAAGGTAGGGCGCGAGTCCAGGGCAGAGCAGGGGGTGAGTCCAGGGCAGGGCACGGGGCGAGTCCAGGGCAGGGCAGGGCAGGGGGCGACACTCAGTAATTCTTGAAGGTGTGGTAGTCCCTGAAGCAGTCACCCAGGCAGAGTGCAACTTTGCACTCTGTGCACATTGAGGAGACTCTTTTGGTGACGTGGGGTTTTCTCACACTGGAGCTGCAGATGTTGCACTGCACCTGCCTGTGACGAGTGCCAATCAGCTCGGTGTTGGTTGGGTAGTGTCTTTCGACACCCAGCTGGATGCGGTCAGGAGCGTGATCCCCACGCCATGCCATACGTCTGTGAGTGGTGGTGCCATACTTCTCCAGGAGTTGGTATGACACGTTGTAGACGAACTCCCGGAATTTCAGCTTCTGGTTTGGGGACATATCCTTCTTCACCAACCACAAGTTGTAGGCGTTGAGCATCGTGATGTCAACTAGGTGGAGGAAGAGCTTGTGATACCACTTCACAGTCTTCCTCAGACACTCAACGCCTGACAGCTGACAGTCAGACTTGTCCACCATGCGCATGTTCTTTGTATAATCCACTACCATGTCGGGCTTGTAGATGGTCTTCCTGGTTCGGTAGTGGATTTTGCCAGAGTCCATCTGGGCACCTGTGTGGATGGTGGAAAGCAGGTGGACGTCTCGTTTGTCCTTCCACTTCAGGGCTATCACTTTCCCACACTTTTCGAGCTGCTTGTATTTCTGCCCCTTTCGTCGCCTTCTTCGGACATGCCTCTCGCGGTGTTCCTGGGCCAGGTCGTCTTCTGAAGGTGTGTCACTGGAGGAGGCATCTGTAAGAAGAATGACATTACCTATGAACTTAGGCATAAACTTTCTTGTCTTTCTGACAGTCCCACATGACCCCGTTTGGTTGTCATGAAGAAACTGGCAGAGAGCAGGAGAAGTATACCAGTTGTCAGTGTAGATGACGTGGCCTTTGCCCAGGTAAGGTGCCAACATTTTCCTGACGATGGCACCTGACATGCCCATGGGGTCATTGGCAGCGGCTTTCGGTATGTCAATGTCAGTGCCTGTATACACGATCATGTCAAGCACTATTCCTGTTTCACAGTCACACAAAACGAAGAGCTTGATTCCGAACCTATGCCTTTTCAAGGGGATATACTGCTTGAAAACAAGACGTCCTTTGAAGAGCACGAGCGACTCATCAATCACCAAATTGAGGAAGGGGTAAAAGTATTTCCTATACCTCTCCAACAACATGGTGAACACATCCCGAACTTTCCATATCCTGTCAATCCTGTTAGGATTGTCGTTGTCTGCAAAGTGCATAAATCTTAGCAGCAACAAAAATCTGTCACGAGTCATGAACTTATTGAAAGTTGGGGTGGCGATGAGAGGGTTGTGCTTCCAATAGTGTTGCAACACATGCTTCTTGCACAGAGGCATGAGGAACAACAAGGCAAAGAACGTTATGAATTCTTTCACAGTCGTATCCACCCAGCCTCGTATTCTCGCTTTTGGAGAAATGACGTCCAATCTGCCAAACACCCACCTGTAGTAGGCGTTTGTTTGGGCAACGATGTACGTCATTACCTCCATATCGAAATAAGCGAGGAAGAAGTCGCTTTCGTTCGCTTGCTCGTCACAGGGCCTGTCGTCAGTTGTACCTGACGTCCCAGGATTGAACTGGGGCACGTCAGGTACAAAATTGACCCCGTCAGACCAATCGAACGAAGGCAGCCCAGGGATCGGAATGTCGTCTGCGTCTCCTTCATCGTCTGAAATATCGCTTCAATGGTCGCGATACAGCACTGCATCATCATCACCCTCCTCTTCACTTGACAGACGCCCTTCCTCATTCTCGTCACCGACGTCGGACTCACTCCCACTGTCCACTCCCAAATCCCCCCACCCTTGGTCCCGTGCTAGGGCTTCGTCGTCGAAACCCGGGCTGCCAATGCCCTGCGAATCACCATCAAACAGCAGGGCGGCATACTTTGATGGTGTCAGAGTTTTCCGGGTCACTCTAGCACGTGCGGGAGTCTTATGGACAGGGACAGCAGGGGCGGCAGTGGTGCGTGGTCTTGTGGCCCTGGAGGCAGGCAAGATGATGGTGGTGCCTGTTGCCCTTTTCTCTGTTCCTTGGGCAGGGGCGGCAGGGGCAGCAGGGCTGGCAGGGACAGCAGGGCCGGCAGGGCCAGCAGTCGCTTTCCCTCTCCCTTTCCCCTTCCCCTTCCCCTTCCCTTTTCCTTGGGCAGGGGCAGCAGGAGCAGCAGGGGCAGCCGGGCTAGGGGCGGCTGGTGGTGGTGGTGATGGTGGTGGTGGTAGGGACACCACCCCGCCACACGCTCGCCCCGCACCACCGCGCCAGTAACCAAGCACTAGTCATGGAGCCCACACGTCCCTCACGCTCGCTCCCTGATGGCACAACCAGCCCTCCTTCTGGTGGTGTTAGCTGCCATGGAAGGCAGAGAGTGGCTGCTAAAGACCCTAGCTACCAGTACGACACGCCCTACATCTCGGAGGACAAAACACCAGCACCCAAAGCACGGAAAACACGTGCAAGCACGGCAAAAGTACAGAGGTCATTGGTGTTTCGGGGCACTGCCACCACTACCCAGGCCACTGCAACAACCACTACCACCACCACTGCCACCCCAGCCACCAGTACCAGCGACGCAGGAGGCCGCCCTAGGGCTGCAGAACCTGCGGGGGCAGGTAAAATCAAAGGCACGGGCGTAGGGAACAGAACCCGTACGCCAGCCACAGTGACCCTACCACCACCACCACCACCAGCCGCCCCTGGCCCGGCTGCCCCTGCTAACGTTCTTTGCCTTGTTGTTCCTCATGCCTCTGTGCAAGAAGCATGTGTTGCAACACTATTGGAAGCACGACCCTCTCATCGCCACCCCAACTTTCAATAAGTTCATGACTCGTGACAGATTTTTGTTGCTGCTAAGATTTATGCACTTTGCAGACAACGACAATCCTAACAGGATTGACAGGATATGGAAAGTTCGGGATGTGTTCACCATGTTGTTGGAGAGGTATAGGAAATACTTTTACCCCTTCCTCAATTTGGTGATTGATGAGTCGCTCGTGCTCTTCAAAGGACGTCTTGTTTTCAAGCAGTATATCCCCTTGACAAGGCATAGGTTCGGAATCAAGCTCTTTGTTTTGTGTGACTGTGAAACTGGAATAGTGCATGACATGATCGTGTATACAGGCACTGACATTGACATACCGAAAGCCGCTGCCAATGACCCAATGGGCATGTCAGGTGCCATCGTCAGGAAAATGTTGGCAGCTTACCTGGGCAAAGGCCACATCATCTACACTGACAACTGGTATACTTCTCCTGCTCTCTGCCAGTTTCTTCATGACAACCAAACGGGGTCATGTGGGACTGTCAGAAAGACAAGAAAGTTTATGCCTAAGTTCATAGGTAATGTCATTCCTCTTACAGATGCCTCCTTCAGTGACACACCTTCTGAAGACGACCTGGCCCAGGAACACCGCGAGAGGCATGTCCGAAAAAGGCGACGAAAGGGGCAAAAATACAAGCAAATCGAAAAGTGTGGGAAAGTGATAGCCCTGAAGTGGAAGGACAAACGAGATGTCCACCTGGTTTCCACCGTCCACACAGGTGCCCAGATGGACTCTGGCAAAATCCACTACCGAACCAGGAAGACCATCTACAAGCCCGACATGGTAGTGGATTATACAAAGAACATGCGCATGGTGGACAAGTCTGACTGTCAGCTGTCAGGCGTTGAGTGTCTGAGGAAGACTGTGAAGTGGTATCACAAGCTCTTCCTCCACCTAGTTGACATCACGATGCTCAACGCCTACAACTTGTGGTTGGTGAAGAAGGATATGTCCCCAAACCAGAAGCTGAAATTCCGGGAGTTCGTCTACAACGTGTCATACCAACTCCTGGAGAAGTATGGCACCACCACTCACAGACATACGGCATGGCGTGGGGATCACGCTCCTGACCGCATCCAGCTGGGTGTCGAAAGACACTACCCAACCAACACCGAGCTGATTGGCACTCGTCACAGGCAGGTGCAGTGCAACGTCTGCAGCTCCAGTGTGAGAAAACCCCACGTCACCAAAAGAGTCACCTCAATGTGCGCAGAGTGCAAAGTTGCACTCTGCTTGGGTGACTGCTTCAGGGACTACCACAC
This sequence comes from Paralithodes platypus, assembly GCA_032716605.1. Taxonomy (NCBI): domain Eukaryota; kingdom Metazoa; phylum Arthropoda; class Malacostraca; order Decapoda; family Lithodidae; genus Paralithodes; species Paralithodes platypus. The sequence continues at coordinate 8,102,323 of CM064576.1, read as the reverse complement.
CTTCAAGAATTACTGAGTGTCGCCCCCTGCCCTGCCCTGCCCTGGAATCGCCCCGTGCCCTGCCCTGGACTCGCCCCCTGCCCTGCCCTGGACTCGCGCCCTACCTTACCTGACCTGACCTAATTGATCACGCTACCTCATAATGTAACATATATATTATATAATGTATAAGTTCCAAAGATGTCCCTGTGATATAGCTTTTACATTATATAAATGTATGTTTCATTATTTAGTTTATAAGTTTCAAAGATTTACATGTAATATGCCTTCATTTTTTAGTATATCAATATATATGTTTGTTATAGCCTAAGTAATGTGTATATATTTTCTTACCTCAAATGAATTGTTTCAATAAATCATGTCAAACCTACTAAGATAATAAAATAAAACAATAACAAAAAAAAAAATACAAGGTCATGTCATTGTATTTTTACAATATGATATATTCTATGAATATTTCATATTGTTTGAATACAATGGCATGATCTTGTAAAAAAAAAAAATTATCAAAAATGTTCTAGACAGTATAAAACCTTCCCCATAACCCCCTCCTGGATTCGATCCCACTACCCTACCACACTTTGAGTTTTCCAGTCCGCGACCTTACCAACCATGCCACAGGAGCTCATACCAAATATCACTCAAAACTTCGTGTCTACAATCGAAATGACAATATACAAAAAAAAATGAATTATCCCACCAATTTACGTTTGTAAATTGATGGGATTATCAATTATATCATGCCAAGGTTTATAAAAGTTTGTCTCTGTCAAGAATTAGTAATTATATAACTTTATTCTGTCAAAAATTGCCCTAACACTCAGCAAAATTGCCCCTCTCAGTGTGACTCCTCTCATTATCACACGGTCAAGCGGTCACGGGGTGACCCTTGCCGCTCCTTGCTGCTCCAGACACAGCAGCTCTGTCTGGGAACAAAATTGGTATAAATACAATAATGCATAAAATACTCTTCACAAATACATTTGTATTGTATAATATTGTAAATAAAAATGAATAATAACTGTGTGGGTGTCGAAAATTGCTCAACCAGCTTTCTTATGTCTCGCCTACGCGCGTATATTGGATTATACATAGTCATGACTGTCATACAAATACTTGCAGTAGGTCTCGAATATACATTTAGATTGCATAATACTTGGAAATAAATAAATATAAGTTTCTCTGGTGGCAATCTACCCTTTCGCAAGTGTAAGGAGACACCAGTCTATATTAAGCTCTCTATCAAAAAAGGCAATCTGCCTGTGTTTACTGACCACCCTCGTTGCTGGTCTATAATATAGTACTTTATTTACAGTCAATGGCCTACATGTTTCTGTGGTACTTCACATGTGTCTAAAATGCAATGTCTGCTTGCATAAAAATGCAATTCTGAAGTCCATTTATACGTACGACATACGCATGTCTCACTTTCTCTCTCTCTCTCCATTCCTGACTCATGTTATTGTAGACCTCTTGGTGGCAACGAACACCAGACACCTGCTAGACATAAGGTTAAAAATCCCAAGACATCCATACGCCTGGGGCGCCTCCACAATTATCACACAGCTGCATATGTTTACTGCCTTCACTCTCTCCACGACTCACTCCCTGCCTCCCTACCACCCACCCACCCCCACCCACCCTTTTAGGCTTCCGTCTGCTAGAAAATCATTGATAATGTGCGCATGAATTGGTCTATATGCGGTATATATATTGATATATGGCACGTCTACATACGTACAAGTCTGTATTATAGCATGACAGTGCTCTAAGTACAAGATATAAGTGATATTTATGGCGTAACACACCCTCTTTCCCTTTCATTCCAAGCACAACTCACTCACACCTTGGTTCACGCATAGAAACTCATTGATAATGTGCGTAAATATCGCATGAATTGGTCTGTATGCGGTATATATATTGATATATGGCACGTCTACATACGTACAAGTCTGTATTATAGCATGACAGTGCTCTAAGTACGAGATATACGTAATATTATAGCGCAAACCACACTCTCAGCTCATAAATTGCCGCCAAACCTCCAACACATCTTCATTCCCGCCTAAAAATTATCTTATAATTCTCTTATATATTGCAATTTTTGGTCACTATGAGGCATATTCATTGTTATATGGGTGGCCTACACACGTATACATACTCTACATAGCCTATAAGGGATAAAAAAAGGAGATATACGTGATAATACGCAGTAACCCACCCCCTCCTCCCTCTCCTTCTATCCCCTGGGCGCGTGAAAATTCGGCAGGGAAATCTCGCCGCTCGATGACAATCTAGCCGCGCGGTGCCATTCGTTCCACATTTTTCAACTACGGACCGTTCCCCCACCCCCCCCCAGACATTTTTGGGGGGGTCAAATATATATGGGCCGATGCACGCAAACATTCCCTACACGATGATGTACTTTTTATCGAAATTGGCAATGGGTCCCAAAATCATCATACATGCGCACAGTATTACCCTGTAGAAAACCCCCTGTGCGCCGCGGAGAGGTTAATATTGGTAGAGTTTCGAGCAGGAGCCCCATAAGAGACATTGAAGAATCATCACATTTTAAAGGTGAACTACAGGGATGAACGAAAAAACGAAGATTAATGCAGGGTCATAACTTGGCATGAATATACTGTAATATGTATATGGGCAATATCGATATAATTCCATTAAACTCCAGAAAAAAATACTAGTATATAATGTCGTTGCCAACTCGGCGATCAGCTGGACAAGTTCAACTGATCTGGAGTGACGCCATTGTATGGAGAGCCTAGTCTGTAAACAAGACATGCAGTTCTAGACTGTCTGGTCTGTTTTTCGTAATTAATATCTTTCAATTCAATACTAAAGCAATACTCGGCAAACGGCCAGATGGGATGACCACTTTCCCTTACAAGAATGGCCGGTGCCTCATGTGGGATGCCACATGTGTTGACACTTTCTCTATAACCAACATCGCCAGAAACGCCGACAAAGCAGGTGAAGCCACCCGGATAGCAGAAAGTAGAAAGCGAGAAAAATATGAAGCCATCGCCAAAAGACATCAGTTCGAGCCTCTGGCATTCGAAACTTCAGGAGTCTTCGGCCCTACCACCTTTAATATGGTGAATGAAATAGGCCGTAAAATCAGAGAAGTTTCAGGAGAACCCCGGGAAACCCTCTGGCTCAAGCAAAGACTAGGGATGGCTATCCTCCGGGGCAATGCCACCAGCGTCATGAGCTCAGTACTACTGGGCTATGCCACTGTGTGAGGTCCGGGCAGGAGTGGTGTATCCGTAGTCTTTCCACGGTAGGCTATAACAAAAATTATTATTTGTTTTTAACATGTTTGATGTACATAAATAAAAGGGGATGTGTCGGATGGTTGAAAGCCACAGTTGCTCACGCGTGTGGGGCTAGCAACACGTATTATGAAAAACATGTATGCTCATACAATTCACTGTCTCTCACTTCACTCGCTCAACCCTGTAATTTGCCGGAGTTTAACAGGTTTTTCACAATACGTAGACGGAGGTCTTTAAAAAAAAAAAATACTAAAGCTCTACAAAATATCAAACAACTCCTGAAGATGTGGTGCACATCAAGAAATAATCCCATCTCGCCAACAATAAACATACAGGCAGTGTTTATGAATATATCGCGGTCCCTTGACCAGACAGTGGTGAAGCCAAATGTTGAGCTGTAAACATGCATTCAATTTATAAGAGTTTCTCACATAACAAAAATCACAGATTCACCCATTTCCCATGTCGAGAGTTCCCGCCATTTGCTACAGTTACGTCATGGTAAACACGCCAGTTCGCGCCTCATAAAATAAATTAGATAAGCTATATTTCTATATTGTTAGGACACATTAATGAAAGTTCTTCAGTATCATATACCTAAAACCAAGCAGATCTCTATGGACATTGTAGTTTGAATTGGTTTCATACCTTGAATTCACCCTTAATGCAGCCGGTTTCGATTTCAAGATTATGCGAAGGGAATACCAGGCCAGACATCTATATCCAAAACACTTTCCTTATCAATATTAAAACTCAGTTTTTCTTTGGCATAGATACACAGGATTTCCTGTTCCATTTTGCAACTATGCCAAGATTTTGAAGAAGTAATGATTCCAAGGAGCATGGAGAGAACAACTAATAGACTGACCAGACAGTGAGAATAAGGGCATTGTTTTGGTACTTTGGGCACTGCCGGATGCATTAATCATTAGGTTTTCATCAGCCTGCAGTCTACCTTTGGGGCTGCACGTCAGGTTCTGACTAACTCTCTATGAATTGTAAATACTGTATATCTTGTTTTCCCAGGTTTACACCATGAAGTACAGATTGGATAGAGAGGAAAGAAAGACGCTACAAATCTGAAAATAGCGGGCCGTGCGTTCGAGAGATGGCAGCACGATCGCAAAGGAAAACGGAAGGGTCCCCATTAATTCGAAATAATCCCTACCTTGTAATAATAACGCTATTAATAATAAATTCTACGCTATCCAGAGTCTCTATAGACATGATAGAGTTAAATAGACATAAGTAGAGGCTACTGTAAAGGCCAGATCATCGTGAGAGTGTTGTCATTATGAGGAGGTTCACAGCCACGTCTCATATGCCCCACCATTGTTGTTGTGAGAGTGGGGAGTTGCCAACGTCAAACATGCTGGGCCAAAATATCCCTAGGTGTCATAAGTATAACCTATGAACGTATTTCGTGAAATGTCCTGTTTTAGTGCAACTTTTAAAATTTACATCTACATAACATGTACAGTAACTAATAATATATATTCAAAATGACATTTTAATTCTTGTTGTGTTGCTTGTAGTTATACAGCTTACATCATATATAAGTATCTTTTATTATGTTTATGTATTCCTAATAATGATTTGCCTTTTGTTTTGATATATCTAATTTATTTTAAATAATTTACAAGTGTTTTTACCAACATTAAATCACTCTTAAAGACGTTCCCTCTTTATCTATTGCCCCCTCATTTTGCGGAATTTACCTTGACTTTGGTAACACTGCAGACAAGACAGGCGCACAGATATCAAGGAGTATTTAATAAGGAAAAACGACCGAGGTGTTTTGGTTGTATGCCCTACAACAGTGCTGCCACCAAATCCCTAGGACGCGCAGCAAAATAACCGTGTGACATCACGCTTTCAGCTCTATCCTTCTGTACTCTATGGTCTACACCCTGAGGAGCTCGGACCACTATGTATTTAATAAAAGAGATAGGTATAGTAGTCTCAATATCCTCAAAGTGTCTCGTGGGATGGCGATGAGACTCACAAGAAAAGAGCTTCTGCCTTGAAAGGTTCCAGTGTCGCCACAAGAGGTTCAGGAGAGGTAACCAACACATTAGCAAGGCCGTCAAACAAATAGGGGCAGGATAGATGCCAGTATACAAGTTCTGAACATTCACCCCAATTGGTCCCATACTAAAAGGGGTAATGTACAAGACATTACGTGAGTAAGTAGTGGCCACCCACATGATCACTCCAGCAAAACCAAGGAATAACCAGTACACAACTCTAAAACAAACTAGTCATCAACAATAAGACAGGGCAAAGAATAGGACATTATCATTGTTGAAGGGGGAGCACTCGGGCCACGAAGTCGATGGAACTTTAACTCTAAAAAGGCAGGCAGGCCTCCTAAATACACCCAATCATGCATCAAACCAATGGCACTGTTACATGTGAAATATTTTACATCACTGGATTCGGAACTGTCTAGATCCACATTAATTCATTAAATGTACTTGTATTTGCAGAATTAAAAGAATGAATATGAAATACTAAAGATATTTTGAATTACGCAACATGTGCCTAGCCAGCAGACAATTATCTATCTATCTATCTATTGCCTGACGCCATGATCCCCGAAGGGGTGGCCACGAACGAACAGTCCCCATGCACCTCTATCCCCAGTCAGTAGACGCCCCTCCTCCCAACCAGAACCGCCTTCATCCATATACTTCCACACTCCATCCTTCCACCTCTCCTTCGGTCTACCTCTCCCTCTCTGTCCTTCCACCTCGCTCTCACACACCCTCTTAGTCATTCTCTCGCTTTCCATACGTTCCATATGGCCGAACCATCTCAAGTTGTTCCTTTTCACACTTTCCAGCACATCTACCACCACACCACACCTCCTTCTTACTTCCTCATTCGTCTGTCTATCCCTCAATGTAACTCCGTACGCACTTCAATTAACAATAACAACATAAATACATCTTGAAAGTTATTCGAAACCACTTACTTAAAAGCAGTGCAAGACTGCATACCATCGAAAATACAGCGTCCAGGCCATAATAATAAGCCCAAATGGTGGAATAAAGATACTTCAAACTGTCTCCTTGCTAAAAAATTTGCTAATGATAGATTAAAATCCTCACAAAATGACGAAGAACGGGTGAAATTTGTAGAGCTACGACGCAAAGCCAAAAAGTTAATTAAGCAAAGTAAAAAGACCCTAGAGTTACATATTGCGTATCAAAGTACAACAAACCCGAAAGATTTCTATAGTTATATCAAAAAGAAAAAAGTAGTTACTTCAACTGTTAGACCGTTAGTCGATGAACATGAAGAAAACAGCAAAGACGAAGTACAAATGAGTAATGCCCTCAATACCTTCTTTGCATCAGAGTTTACAACAGAAGACCTCAGTGATATCCCTATACCATCGCCGATTCAGATTGATAATTCAGATGTTCTAAGCAATATCACCGTTACAGAGAGAGAAGTATTGAATTGTTTAGATAAACTCAAGGTAAATAAAACGCCTGGACCTGATACAATCTCGCCTACAGTTCTAAAGGAAGCTAAGGATGAGCTCTCCAAACCACTGACATTACTATTCAATAAATCCTTGCAGTCTGGAACTATGCCTGATCAGTGGAAGCTAGCCAACGTAACACCGATATTCAAAAAAGGCAGCAAATCCCTACCCAGTAACTATCGCCCAATTAGCTTTACCTCAGTTGTATGTAAAATGCTAGAAACAGCCATAAGAGACAGACTTGTAAATCACTTAGAGGAAATTAACATACTTAAAGAAACTCAACACGGCTTTCGTAAAAAAACGTTCCTGTTTAACAAACCTCTTAGACTTCTTCCACGATATCCTCAACCTCTACGATGAGAGTAAAGCTGTAGATATTATATACCTTGATTTTTAAAAGGCCTTTGACAAAATTCCCCACAAACGTTTACTGCTAAAACTAAAAGCGCATGGAATACAAGACGGTGCGTTGAATTGGATAGAAAATTGGCTCAGCGACAGAAAGCAAAGAGTAGTCATAAACGGTAAGGCATCTAAATGGACCAATGTAAGTAGCGGGGTACCCCAGGGATCGGTACTAGGACCAATTATCTTTCTAATTTATATCAACGACATAGATGAGGGTCTCACATGTACAATCTCAAAATTTGCTGACGATACAAAAATTGCAAATAGCGTACTCTCAAAAGAACAAGTTGACGATATGCAACACAATCTAGATAAATTGTCATGTTGGGCCCAAATTTGGCCAATGAATTTCAATGCGGATAAATGTAAAGTATTACATATCGGATACCTAAATGAGAAAGCAAACTATTCGATGAATGGCACTCCGCTTAAGAATGTAAACAGAGAAACCGATCTGGGAGTAACAATATCGAGTAACTTAAAACCGAGTCAACAATGTTCAGAAGTTGTTAAGAAGGCAAACAAAATAATTGGCTTTATAGACAGGTCATTTGAGCATAAATCCAAAGAAGTTATCCTAACCCTTTACAATTCCTTAGTCCGCCCTCTTCTGGAATACTGCGTTCAATCCTGGTGCCATTATTACCAAAAAGATATAAACAAGCTAGAACGAGTTCAACGTAGAGTTACCAAAATGATACCTAGCCTAAAGAACAAACCATACGAAGAGCGTCTTAGAGAATTAAATCTATTTCCTTTAACCCAGCGCAGATTAAGTGGTGACTAATTCAAGAGTTCAAAATCATCACAGGCATCGACAACATGAACTGTAGTAAGTACTTCACTATCGACCAATCTAATTGCACGCGGGAAAACGTTTGCAAAATTATTGGTAAATCTTTTAACTCACACGAATCTAAGAATTTCTTCTTCAATCAAGTTGTCAACTTGTGGAATGGGCTTCCCCGAGATGTTATAGACTGCAGCACCGTTGATTCATTTAAACTCTGCCTATACAAATATGTCGCATCCCGCGACTGACTGCGTTTGTAAATGAATAACTTTATTTTATCCCCCCCTCAGTTACTAACCCATCTGTCCCCTACTTTCGTTTTTGTTTTTGTTTTTTCTATGTGATTGAGGGAGGCAAGAGGCATAACTGCCTATATCGAGTGCCTCCCTCATAGTTGAAAGAGTGACACGGCCAAAATCAAGGGACGTTCGAGCCAAAATGCCTGGACACACGGAGTTTGAAGCAATTTAAGTCATAGGAAGAGGGAAAGACTGATTCTGGGAGAGAGTTCCAGAGCTCAGCTGTTGAGTAGAAGAAAGTTTGAGAGTAACGTTTCACTCTTGGGTTGGAGAGTTGCACAGAGTAGGGGTGGGATTGAGTTGCAAGACGGCTACCACGTGCCCTACGTAAAGGAGGTGGTATGCACGGGGATAGCTCTGAGGAACACTGATTATTATAGTAGCGATAGAATAGCGAGAAAGATGCAACATTGCGGCGGAGAGAGAGAGTTTGCAGAGAGTTGGTGAGTGGGCGGGAGTTAATGATACGAAAGGCCTTCCTTTCAACTTTGTCTAGGAGAGCGGTGTGAGAGGAACCTCCCCACACATGTGAACAATACTCAATACAAGGGCGCACTATGCCCCTGTACAGAGCAAGAAGCTGTGCAGGGGAAAAGAACCCCCTAAGGCGGTTGAGCACACCCAGCTTCTGGGAGGCTGCCTTAGCAAGACTGGTAATATGGTCCTTCCAAATGAGAGCAGAAGAAAAAGAGACACCAAGAATATTGAGAGAAGATGAAGGGTTGATTTTTGTATTGTTGAAGAATAAGGGATAGTCCGCTGGGAGATCCTGACGGGTAGATAGATGGAGAAATTGGGTTTTGGAAGCATTAAAGTTAACAAGGTTTTCTCTGCCCCAATTGGAAATAGTATTTTGATCAGAATTTAAGAGTTCTATGGCTTCATTACGTTTGTCGTTGAGGGATTGCTGGCTGGGGCGTTCTGAAAAACTAAGGGAGTAGTGTAAGGTTGAGTCGTCTGCGTATGAATGGATGGGAATTAAGGTACAGTTAAGGAGATCATTTATAAAAATTAGAAAGAGAATAGGAGATAGGACAGAGCCCTGAGGAACACTGGAGTTTATAGGGTGAGGAAGTGAACAATGGCCGTCCACAACCGCAGCTATGGAACGGCCGGAAAGGAAATTAGAGACAAAGGCACAGATGGAGGGATAGAAACCGATGGAGGGTAGTTTAGAAATTAAAGATTTATGCCAGACTCTATCGAAGGCTTTCGATATGTCTAGTGCAATAGAAAAAGTCTCACCGAAGTCCCGAAAGGAGGATGAGCAAGAGTTAGTAAGATATGAAAGAAGATCACCAGTAGAGCGACCCTTAAGGAAGCCATACTGGCGATCTGAGAGCAGATTATGAGAAGAGAAATGCTTAAGAAATTTGGAAGCAAGAATAGTTTCAAAAACTTTAGAAAGACAAGAGATAAGAGCAATTGGACGATAGTTGGAGGGTTGAGAGTGGTCACCCTTCTTTGGGACAGGTTGAATGTGAGCAAACTTCCAGCATGAAGGGAAGACGTTAGAGGATAGACAGAGACGAAAGAGTTTGCCTAGGCAGGGAGTCAGCACGGAAGCACAGTTTTTGAGAACAACAGGAGGAACACCGTCCGGACCGTACGCCTTATTAGTGTTAAGCCCAGAGAGGGTAGAAAGTACATCTTTAGAAGAGATTAGGATATTAGGCATAAGTAAGAGAGAGGAGGGCGGAGAGGGAGGAATAGCACCGGAATCATCCAAGGTGGAGTTTCTAGCAAAAGTTTGAGCAAAGAGTTTAGCTTTGTCAGAGGAAGAAGTGATGGTTGTGCCATCAGAGTGGGAAAGGGGAGGGAAAGACGAGGAAGAGAAATTGTTGGAGAGGTTTTTGGCTAGATGCCAGAAAGCTTGGGAAGAGCTAGAGTTGGATAGTTCAGTGCATTTATTATTGATGAAAGAGTGTTTGGCAAGTCGAAGAACAGATTTGGCTTGATTCCGGGCAGAAACATATGAAGAATGAGAGTCTTGAGTTTTAAGGCGTCGGTACCATTTGAATGCTTCCTCCTTATTGCGGACAGCAGTAGAACAGGCGTGAGTAAACCAAGATTTTTTAGCATTAGTCTGAGAGAAACAGAATGGAATGTATGCTTCCATGCCCGATAGGATTACCTCGGTAATGCGTTCAGCACTCTCCGAGGGTCCTCGGCCATGGAAGCAGAAATCATTCCATGGGAAATCAAAGAAGTACTGCCGAAGAGCCTCCCAGTCGGCAGTGCCAAAGTGCCACAAGCGCCGCCGGCTAGGAGGATCGGGTGGCTGTACTGGAGAGATAGGACAGGTGACAGAGATAAGTTTATGGTCGGAGGAGCCCAAAGGAGAGAAAAGATCGACAGTATAAGAAGAAGGGTTAGAAGTTAGAAACAGGTCAAGAATGTTGGGCCGATCTCCGATGCCATCCGGGATACGGGTGGGTTGCTGAACTAACTGTTCTAGGTCATTTAGGATAGAAAAGACGTAGGCTTGTTCACCAGGTGGATCAGTAGTGTGAGAGGAGAGCCATTGGCGGTGGTGAACGTTGAAATCTCCTAAAATGGAGATTTCTGAGAAAGGAGAAATGGATAGAATGTGTTCCACTGTAGAGTTTAGCTAGTCAAAGAATTTGGGAAAGTTGGTAGAGTTAGGGGAAAGATAGACAGCAGAGAAATATTTAGTAAGAGAATGACAGGAAAGTTTGAGCCATAAAGTTGAGAATTCAGAGGAGTCGAAATCGGGAACACGAGAGCAAGTGAGTTTGTTGTGCATATATATACAACATCCGCCTTTGGCTTTGAAACTAGGATAAAGAAAGTAGGAGTGTACAGAGAAGGGGTTGCTGGATGTTGCTACAGACACCTGAGTTTCGGTGAGGAAGAGAAGATCAGGTTTGTAGGAGGAGAGATGGTGCTCAACAGAGTGAAAGTTAGAGGAAAGTCCGCGAATGTTGCAGAAATTAATTCTAACTTCCTAATCCTGCCACGGACATTAGTTCCCTTTCCAATGTTCCCTTACCCACTCTAAACCACTGTTAGGACACTTGATCCTCAGTGTTTTGGAGGACAAGCAGCCTAGAAGGGTCACTAGACCTGTTGTTGCTCGATTTCCTTTGTACTCCTTTGTACTTCTTAAGTAACTAATTTCCACCGCTCTCACTCTTGGTCTGAGCCTCTCAACCAACGTCCATGCTTCGCTTCCGTAAGTCAGTGTCGGGATTACCACACAACTTCTATATTATAATAAGTTGCATAATTAGTCTGACAGTGCTGTTACAAAAAATACATACAACAAAGAAAGTAATGAGCTGTAGGAGTGTTGTTGAAGAGGCATTTATTTGATACTATCCCACTGGGTCTAGGCCCTTACAAGGCTAGTGTTGAGCTGTTAGGATACATCAGAGTATTATAATCATGTATGAATATTATCTAAGATTAGAATGACTGGTCATAAAACTATATTATCTTTAGGAAAAAATCAACAAAATATTTAGAAACTGACACCTTTCCTAATTGTGTTTATAATACAATTATCATTATTATCAGTGAACCTGGTGGTATCCAGCAAGGATTCTGTAAACTGAATATGCATATGTCCACTCCCGTATTTACAAGCCTCTCCAATACTCTAATTATTTTTCTCTTCCTTTTCTTGACCAGTGTCTCTCCCTCTGTCAATCTTCAGAGTCTTCTCTCTCCTTCCCTGTCACAGAACATACACACGCACACACCATTTCAGTGTTTATCTGTCTGAGCATATCTTTATCTGGTTAATTTTCTTTCTCTTCCAAGTATATAAGTAGCCTATATCTATTATACTACTTTCCGTGGGTGTCTTCATTCCTTGGCATCATCTAATACAATGTCATCCTACATAATCGGTATGTTCATAATTCCGATCATGAGTATGTATTCACATATTTGTCCTATTATACATTTATAATTTTCCTCCTTTACGTTCTTGTTATTTCTCCTCATTGGCTTAGCATTTTTACGGTTAACCATAAACTACTTTGATTTGCTCATGTTCTAATTTGGAAGTATCTCTTATAGCTGTTGAATAATTGTTAGTAATGCATTATATATTCATGAAATATAGTATTCCATTTATTGAATATATAAACAGTTGGTTGTATACCATAAAACTGGCCAAGAGTAACTTCGTTCGTATAAGTTCTTCTATCATACATCTTTAACAATGCGGAGACGAAAATCATGTATTCCATACTTCATACTTGATGTTCATCTTTGAGTTAGTTATGTTTCCTGTTTTGATGTGCTGTTGTTCCTGTGTGATGTTCTTGCCATTCTTCTGACTATAAATTTGCACATGAAATTTAACATCGTATATTGTAGCTTACCTCCTTATGAATAACCATGCATACTAGGAAGATTGTTGGCATCAATCGAACAGGGCAATACCCTGAGGAGGTCTCATAAACATATGCAAAGGAGTTGCTGGAACTCCTGTTTCATTTGTTTGGCCTACCTTACTGATTATGTTTGTGGTTTGTGGGGGGGGGGGGGGGGGGGGGGGCATAAATGCTCCCATACTTGCATGTCATTCCTAAAACGACCTCTCAAAATGCTCTGGATCACATCCTGTCACTCCTACTGTTAACATTTACAGTTTCGAGGCCTTTCCTCTAATTTTAAATCTGAAAACCTGATCTTCTTTTCCTCATCGAGACTCAGGTGTCTGAAGTGTAGGTGTGTGTGTGTGTGTGTGTGTGTGTGTGTGTGTGTGTGTGTGTGTGTGTGTGTAAGTGTGTGTGTGGGCCGTTAATATTGGTATTTTTGCATAATTGAGTTTGAAGTATTTGTATTTATTTGTAACATTATAATTATGTGTTGTGTGTTTAGGAACTGTATACGTGTATGTATCTCTATGTAGCGTATGAAATTGTGTATAAATACCTAATTATGTGCAATACATTTGCATATGCAACTTTGTATTAGTGTTTTGATATAAATTAACGATTGTCTATGTGAATAAATACTGTATGTGTAACATACTTACATGTGCATGTACGGGTGCATGTATCTTGATATGCATGTATCCCTTTCAATATAAGTATGTTTACATGTATAAAATATGAGTTTCTTTATAATGATACTGAATGTGTGCATAAGTGTGTATTTGTGGTATTGTGTAAGGTTGTAATACATGCAGTTAGTTTTATTCACACATATTGTGCAACTGTATCTTCATATTATGTGTGTAAGTATGTACTTGCATGTGTAATGTGCATATGTAATATGTACTGTATAAGCACGGAGAGGTGATTATACATAGGATTATTTGTATGATATTTTCTGAAGTTTACTGACATATTGTTTTGTTCTTTTTCATTGCACGATTATAACTGCCTCTAATTCACCATTATTATTTATAGTATATAAAAGAGAGTATTTAATGACATACAGTATATACCTGTTGGTATCTCGTCCTCTTTGTTATATTATAAATGCCCTAGCATAAGTGTATATATACAAAATGTATGTATGTAAATCATATAACAATAACCTTATTTGAATTGAACCGCCAGAAGTCCCTTCTCTGTCTCCTCCTATTTTGTTCTATCCTATTTTCCAAGCCGAAGGTGGATGTTGTGTATATGTGCACAATAAACTTACTTGGTCTCGAGTTCCCAACTTAGACTCCTCTGAATTATCAACTCTCTGGTTCAAACTTTCCTGTTACTCTCAGATTAAACACTTCTGTGCTGTCGATCTATCACCTACCTCAACTGACTTTCCTAAATTCTTTGACTAGTTAAACTCTGAAGTGGAAGATATTGTATCAACCTCACCTTTCTCTGAAATGTCCATCATAGGATATGTTTACCACCATCAATGGCACTTCTCTCAGTTCACTGACCAACCTGGTGACCAAGACTACATTTGTTCTATCCTAAATGACCTAGAACAGTTAGTCTAGCACCCTACTCGTACCCCTGACCGTCTTCGAAATCGGCCCAACATCCTTCACTTATTTCTAACCTCTAATCCCTCTGCTTACGTTGTACACCTATCTCAGTTGGGCTCCTCCAATCATAACCTTATCTCTGTTACCTGTCCTATATCTCCAGGACGCCATCTGATCCCTCCTATGGCAGCATTTTTGGCACTTTGGCACTGTCAACTGGGAGGCTCTTCGGCAGTACTATGATTTCCCGTGGGATGATATAATGCTTCATTGGCTGGGAACCCTCGGAGTGTGCTGAGCTGCTCAGCATTACCAAGGTAATAATCTCAGACATCTATCTATCTATTGCCTGATGCCGTGATCCCCGAAGCTGTGGCCACGAATGAACAGACCCCATGCACCTCTGTCCCCAGTCAGTCGACGACCCTCCCCCCAACCAGCACCGCCTTCGTTCATATACTTCCTCACTCCATCCTTCCACCTCTCCTTCGGTCTACCTCTCCTTCTCTGTCCTTCCACCTCGCTCGTACCCTTAGTCATTCTCTCGTTTTCCATACGTTCCATATGGCCGAACCATCTCAAGTTGTTCCTTTTCACAATTTCCAGCACATCTACCTCCACACCACACCTCCTTCTTACTTCTTCATTAGTCTGTCTATCCCTCCATGTAACTCCACACGCAGTTCTCAAGTAATTCATTTCCACTGCTCTCACTCTTGGTCTGAGTCTCTCAACCAACGTCCATGCTTCGCTTCCGTAAGTCAGTGTCGGGATTACCACACTGTCATGCAAGGACTTCTTCACTTCCATACTGACCACCCTATTTCTTGTTACTGCTTTCAGCGTTCCTACAACCCTCTTCCCCTGTTGTACCCTCTCCCGCACTTCTTCATCCATAGCCCCATCTTTACTCAACACACTGCCCAGATACTTAAAAGAGTTGACGATCTCCATAGCCTGACCGTTCAACTTCACCTCACACTCTATGACTTCACCCCTTTCGAAGACCATAACCTTGCTCTTTCCCGCATTTACCTTCAGATTCCATTTTCCGCACACTGTTCCAAACTCATTTACCAAACCCTGCAGCTCCCATTCATTATCGCTCATCAGAACTGTATCACCTGCAAACAGCAGTATAGGCAGCTTCCACTCATTTCCCTCCCTTTTCAGCGATACACCAACATCCACTGCTCTTGATAGTATTTCTTTCATGACTCCATCCATATATACAGTAAACAACCACGGGGACATCACACACCCCTTTTTCAAACCAACATTCAGGTCAAAGAACTCGCTCTGCTCACTCTCCACACGTACTGCCGCCTTTGCACCCTCATACATACTCTTCACTGCTTTCAGCAACTTGCCATCTACTCCGTATATTCTAAGTACTTTCCACTAACCTTCTCTATCCACTCTGTCATAGGCCTTCTCCAAGTCCATAAAGGCAATATAAACCTTTTGTTTCTTCTCCAGATATTTCTCCACAACACAATTCAGGGTAAAAATCTGATCTACACATCCTCTTCCCTTCCTAAAACCTCCCTGCTCATCGCCTATCCATTTCTCCATTCTCACTGTCACTCTCTCAATCACTACCCTACTGTATACCTTCCCTACTACGCTTAGAAGACATATTCCTCGGTGGTTACCGCACACTCCTCTTTCCCCTTTGCCCTTATGTAGGGGGACTATTATGCCAGTATTCCAGTCATCGGGTGCACTCCCCTTCTCCCATGCTAGTTTGCAAATTTTCCATACCCATTCGATCACTATCTCACCACTGTTACGACTGGGGTTCAAATATATCAGGGCTCTTATTCATTGGACTAGTAATGGCATAAATGTTACAACGGAAAGCGCTAGCTCCAACCTCTGATGTATATTCCCAGTGAACAAAGAACACAAATACTCTACAGAGTTCTATATGCAATAATAGGCTATCAAACTCTCAATATATGTGCATCTACTCTAGGCTTAATGTTATGTGAAAACAGCCTATTACTACCTATAACCGAAGGTGCTTGGTTATGGTATGCAAAGTAAGGTGGTAAGAGAAGTTACAGCTTACGTTACTTTAATCAATAAAGGTCAGGCACTCCTGCATGCAAGAAAGTGCACTAAAGTCCTTCAACACTAACAAGGAATCTTCTTTAAATGTTAGATGCTATAAAGATGCTCGTATCGGAAATGGAACCCAAAAAGGCAGGCAGCGGAACAATGCTCGTGCAGGCTATGCACACAAAACGGCAGAATATATAATGCCGTCGGAGCCAAGAATATCCTAAACACTACAACAATAATAATAATCGCCACGACAATGCAGTATTCCTATCAACAAAAAGAGCCTAAGTCGTTTGTGTCTCAATACATCAAACTAGGCTGCGAAATGCTTGTGTAATCATAAACGGGTATACATAAAAAGAGTAATTGGTTTAATATACTTAATGTCTACTATGATTGATAAAGTCTAGCTAGAGTCAATGATACAAGATACTGGTGTGCATGGCATGCCGCATAGCCTAGTGCAAATCTCAAGTCTGTGCGTCAAATATTACGTTATAGGGAAGGGTAGCTCTCTTGAGAAACCTTAATACCGAAGTATTAAGCGTTCTCCTGGCGTACCTCAAAGACAAACAATCGAGACTCGAACAGTGCAGAATGGTATAGGCAAAAAGCCCTCACTCGTGCATGCTCTACTCTCAATGGCACACAGACTAGAATTTACTCAATCAACTCCAGTTCTCAGGTATGTCGTGCAGCTTTTAACTAAAGCCAGCACCCATAGGAAACAATACCTTATAATATCAGACTCCTAGTCTAGCATTATCTAATCCAGCAGAACACTAATAATTAAAGGAAGCGGCAATATGAAAGCCAACCAATGCTTCGTGATCAACTTATCTTAACAACTAACATACATGGGTTATATCAGACCTTAACGCACAATACAACTGGCCAGCATGAAGCTGATTTTGCAGAGTTAACCAGAGGGGGTATGATATTACTAAAAGGTGGTGAAAGATATGAAAAAAGAGAGAGGTAGGCAGAGGAAAAGATTCTCAGGTGCGGAGCAGAGGACAGATAGCAAGGGAAAAAGATGGGTGCGTTCTAGAAACCAGATCTGAGGGAGAGAGTGGCGAGGAACTGTATATATACTCGCACTAGCTCAAGCCGCGTGGGAAAAAAGCGGTTACAAGTCCTCTAGCCACTAGCAAGGGAGCTAACAGCATGGGAAGGACCTCTCTCAACCAACCCCCACGAGGCAGCCAGCCGTGACGTCATCGAGCGGGACAAAAACACTACATGCTCCCTCTCACTCTGTTCTACTCTCTCTCTCTCTCTCTCCCAGATCCCATCATTACTAGTTAAAGATAAAACATATACTTTACAATTAAATATATAAAGCCTTGACATGGGTGAAAACAAAGAGCCTTTCTGGACTGCCCATGACACGAGCTTTCATATGAAATAAAGCACACTCTAATACATAAACTGTAGCCCCATCCACTGCCCTGGCGATCCTAGCGAGTCACTGTAGGACAAGCCATGCGGTTCTAACGGAGTGGTTAACGTCACACCCCCCCCAAGATTTTTCTCAGAGGCCCCAAGGCTCACAAAAATCTGATGGTTAGAACCCATGTTATATCTCCACTTCCCATCACCCAGCGGCAGTAAAATATCTGGCACAGTTCTTCAACAAAACATTTTTCAAAATTATAACCCTCCCCAACCCCATAGGTTAAATTATATGTAGTTATGCTCCTCAAGAGCGAGCTTCTCTAGCCCAGCATTCTGAGAGGAGTGCAACTCAGAATTACTGCTATAACATACTAAAACAAATTCAACTATCAAAGAAAGAGTTTTTTATTTGATTTTTATGTTTATAATTTGTTTATTTCGGCTGCACTATAGGGGCAAGCCTAGTTTTTTCTTCTATACCAAACGCTCAACTCCTGCTTTACGACCCAATACGCTGGGCTACAACCGCGAGCCAACAAGCACCCAGCGCAAAATACTATCCAAACTAAAGCAGGAGGCTACCCGTGTGTCAATCTACCCAGGATCATATACCCTTGAACGACCATCTGCAACCACGTTGTCACAACCGGCAATATGGCGTATGTCCAGGTTATATACCAATAACCTTAGTGACCACCTGGTCAGCCTCATATTCCGATTGTGAAACTGGTCCAAGAACTTGAGAGGGTGATGATCTAGGTAAACTACAACGACCGGACCATAGGCTGGAACATAGACCTCGAAATGCCCCAGCGCAAGCACAACCGCCAGCAGCTCCTCCTCGACAACAGAGCAGCTCCCTTGGGCCGAATTGTACTTCTCCGAGCAGAAACTAACAGGATGCTCCAGCCCATCATCGTCCTTTTCCACAAGGACGGCACCAGCCCCCACACCACTAGCCTCCGTTGCTAGTTGGAAAGGTAGGCTAATGTCAGGGGCCCTGAGGATCGGGTGAGTGCACAACAGGTGTTTTACTTCTCTAAACACCTTCTCACACTCAGGCGCCCATTTGAACTTCTTATCCTTCCAGTTATCCTCCACCTGAGCTTGACTGTCCCGTTCTCCTTCTCCACCTTGACTGCTAAACGTCATCACAGGCACAGTGAGAGGCTCAGGGGGGTGCCTCCCATACTCCTTCATGGGATTAACATGACATAACTGATTGCGCTTCCGTCTGTCTGGAGTGGCTACCAAGTAATCCAGGTCTGATAGCTCCTCCACCACCCTATAAGGACCAGCATACTTCGCGGATAAGGGGTGACCTACAAGGGGCAGTAGAATCAACACCTCCTGACCCACGTGAAACTCCCTGAGTTCAACCTTGAGGTCGTACCTGTCCTTCCTGAGGGCCTGAGAGCTAGTCAAATTACGGCCAGCCAACTCCAGACTGCGCAACATCCGTTCTCGACTGTTGAGGACACACTTGAGCAGAGAACAAGGTTTTTCTGCTCCCTCCCATACTTCTTCAACCATATGGAGAGGCCCTCTGACACGGTGTCCAAAGACGAGCTCATTAGGGCTGAATCCCAAACTCCTCCCCAGGTACCTCCCACACAGCAAACAAAACACATGGCAGGCCAAGATCCCAATCCTTCCCACTCTCAAAGCAACAACAACGAAGCACAGATTTCAAGGCTGAGTGCCATCTCTCTAACACACCCTGGCTCTCTGGATGATACGCAGATGACACAACCCCAACAATCCCATGCTGCGGCATTGCTTGTACAAAGAGGCTAGAAGTGAAGTTGGGTCCCCGGACTAACTGAATCCCCTGCGAGTAACCATACCGGGAAAAATACACTAGCAAGCTTCGGACCACCGTCTTCGCCGACCCATTTCTCATAGGGTACGCGTCAGGGTACCTTGTTGCTACATCTCCCGACTGTGCATCACTTTCCTCCTTCAACTCTTTCGTCTTTTTAAACCCATCCTCTGCCTCTTCAGGAACAGTTACTGGGTCTTCTCCAGACTCGAAATGTGGTCCTAATAATGAGTCCCCGAGAAGGTCCGTTGATACTAAACTCTCAACCGCATCAACTTTCAACCCCTTCTCGGTACCCTTCCTCCGCTGATCTAAAGATTGTTGACCAGAATGTGACTCCCTGGATGCAGGATCTCCGGTGACAACACACGCCATAGGCTGCACCGGACACTTCTCAACCCACTCCTGCTCCTCCCTACTCACGTCGGCCAGCTTCTCGGCAACTACCAAGGGTGGAGCCTCAGAAGTAGGTCCCGCAAAGTCGTTGCCGAGAAGGAGGTCGACGCCCCCAACAGGTAACTTCTCCACAATTCCTACATCCAGGTCCCGAGTCACACCATCAACTTCCACCTTCATTCTTACAAGCGGGTATGACCTTGTCGCATTAACTCCCTGAACCACAACCACCCACGCCGTATTGACAGGTTTACCAGTGAAATTTCTCAACAGTGTTTGCGATGCCCCAGTGTCACGCAAAATTCTCACCTCATGTCTTCTACCCCCCACTCCACACAACCGAGTCCCCTGTGGTCACTAAAGGCATCACGGACAGGGAATAAGCCTTCCGGATCCTTCTGCACTGGCAGTGTATTTACCTCGGAAGAAATGCCTCTAACAAACTCCGATGTCCTCTTGAACACTCCAATGCCGTGAGCAAAAGACACGGCTGCCGGAGGAGGTCGACTAGGGCACTCATTTGCCTTATGACCCTCCTGGTGGCAACTAAAACACATAAATTTTGGTTTCGGCTTATACTGTGATGTAAAAGGCCCCTGACTTTTCACATACGGTGTGGTGTAAGGTTTGGATTCAGTTTTAGTTTCATGGCTCTTCTGTTTAACCTCTCCGCGGCGCACAGGGGGTTTTCTACAGGGTAAGACTGTGCGCACCTATGATGATTTTGGGACCTATTGCCAATTTCGATAAAAAGTACATAATCGTGTAGGGAATGTTTGCGTGCATCGGCCCATATATATTTGACCCCCCAAAAAATGTCTGGGGGGGGTAGGGGAACGGTCCGTAGTTGAAAAATGTGGAGCGAATGGCACCGCGCGGCTAGATTGTCATCGAGCGGCGAGATTTCCCTGCCGAATATTTACGCGCGCAGGGGATAGAAGGAGAGGGAGGAGGGGGTGGGTTACCGCGTATTATCACGTATATCTCCTTTTTCGAGCCCTTTTAGGCTATTTAGAGTATGTATACATGTGTAGGGCACCCATATAACAATGAATATGCCTCATAGTGACCAAAAATTGCAATATATAAGGGAATTATAAGAGAATATTTAGGCGGGAATGAAGATGTGTTGGAGGTTTGGCGGCAATTTATGAGCTGAGAGTGTGGTTTATGCCATACATATCACGTATATCTTGTACGTAGAGCACTGTCACGCTATAATACAGACTTGTACGTATGTATACGTGCCATATATCAAAATATATACCGCATATAAACCAATTCATGCGATATTTACGCACATTATCAATGAGTTTCTATGCGTGAACCAAGGTGTGAGTGAGTTGTGGTGGGAATGAAAGGAAGAGAGGGTGTGTTACGCCATAAATATCACGTCAATCTTGTATTTAGAGCACTCTCATGCTATAATAAAGACGTGTACATATGTAGGCGTCCCATATAACAAGGAATATACCGCATATAGCCCAATTGATGCGATATTTACGCAAATTGTGAATGTGTTTCTAGCAGACGGAAGCCTGAAAGGGGGGGTGGGTGGGTGGGTGGGAGGGAGGCATGCAGGGGTGCAGTGAGTGAGTGAGTCGTGGAGAGATGGAAGTCAGGCAGATCTCTAGATAGATAACCAGCTTAGTGATAATTGTGGAGGCGCCCCAGGCGTATTGATGTTTGGTATTTTGACCCTTATGTCTACCAGATGGCTGGTGTTCGTTGCCATCAACAGGTCTACAATAACATGAGTCAGGAATGGAGAGAGAGAGAGAGAGAGAGAGAGAAACTGAGACATGCGTATGTCGTACATATAAATGGACTTCAGAATTGCATTTTTATGCAAGCAGACATTGCATTTTAGACACATGTGAAGTACCACAGAAACATGTAGGCCATTGACTGTAAATAAAGTACTATATTTATAGACCACCAGCGACGGTGCTGAGTCAACACAGGCAGATTGCCTGTTGTGATAGAGGGCTAAATATAGACTGGTGTCTCCTTACACCTGCGAAAGGGTAGATTGCCACCAGAGAAACGTTTACTTATTTATTTCGAAGTAATATGCAATCTAAATGTATATTCGAGACCTACTGCAATTATTTGTATGACAGTCATGACTATGTATAATCCAATATACGCGCGTAGGCGAGACATAAGAAAGCTGGTTGAGCAATTTTCGACACCCACACAGTTATTATTCATTTTTATTTACAATATTATACAATACAAATGTATTTGTGAAGAGTATTTTATCCATTATTGTATTTATACCAATTTTGTTCCCAGACAGAGCTGCTGTAGCTGGAGAATCAAGGAGCGGCAAGGGTCACCTCGTGACCGCCTGACCGTGTGAAAATGAGTGGAGTCACACTGAGAGGGGCAATTTTGCTGAGTGTTTGGGCAATTTTTGACAGAATAAAGTTATATAATTACTAATTCTTGACAGAGACAAACTATTATAAACCTTGGCATGATATAATTGATAATCCCATCAATTTACAAACGTAAATTGGTGGGATAATTCATTTTTTTTTTGTATATTGTCATTTCGATTGTAGACACGAAGTTTTGAGTGATATTTGGTATGAGCTCCTGTGGCATGGTTGGTAAGGTCGCGGACTGGAAAACTCAAAGTGTCGTAGGGTAGTGGGATCGAATCCAGGAGGGGGTTATGGGGAAGGTTTTATATTGTCTAGAAAAAAATTTATAAATTTTTTTTTTACAAGATCATGCCATTGTATTCAAACAATATGAAATATTCATAGAATATATCATATTGTAAGAATACAATGACATGACCTTGTTTTCTTTTTTCTTTTTTTATTGTTTTATTTTATTATCATAGTAGGTTTGACATGATTTATTGAAACATATTTATTTTTGTACAATTCATTTGAGGTAAGAAAATAATTATATACACATTACTTAGGCTAATAACAAACATATATATTGATATACTAAAAAAATAAGGCATATTACATGTAAATCTTTGAAACTTATAAACTAAATAATGAAACATACAATTATATAATGTAAAAGCTATATCACAGGGACATCTTTGGAACTTATACATTATATAATATATATGTTACATTATGAGGTAGCGTGATCAATTAGGTCAGGTCAGGTAAGGTAGGGCGCGAGTCCAGGGCAGGGCAGGGCAGGAGGCGAGTCCAGGGCAGGGCACGGGGCGAGTCCAGGGCAGGGCAGGGCAGGGCAGGGGCCGACACTCAGTAGTTCTTGAAGGTGTGGTAGTCCCTGAAGCAGTCACCCAGGCAGAGTGCAACTTTGCACTCGGCGCACATTGAGGTGACTCTTTTGGTTACATGGGGTTTCCTCACACTGGAGCTGCAGACGGTGCACTGCACCTGCCTGTGACGAGTGCCAATCAGCTCGGTGTTGGTTGTGTAGTGTCTTTCGACACCCAGCTGGATGCGGTCAGGAACGTGATCCCCACGCCATGCCGTACGTCTGTGAGTGGTGGTGCCATACTTCTCCAGGAGTTGGTAGGAGACGTTGTACACGAACTCCCGGAATTTCAGCTTCTGGTTTGGGGCCATATCCTTCTTCACCAACCACAAGTTGTAGGCGTTCAGCATCGTTATGTCAACTAGGTGGAGGAAGAGCTTGTGATACCACTTCACAGTCTTCCTCAGACACTCAACACCTGACAGCTGACAGTCAGACTTGTCCACCAGGCGCATGTTTTTGGTGTAGTCCACTACCATGTCGGGCTTGTAGATTGTCTTCCTGGTTCGGTAGT
The DNA here is from genome assembly GCA_032716605.1 of Paralithodes platypus. Taxonomy (NCBI): domain Eukaryota; kingdom Metazoa; phylum Arthropoda; class Malacostraca; order Decapoda; family Lithodidae; genus Paralithodes; species Paralithodes platypus. The sequence continues at coordinate 8,078,647 of CM064576.1, read as the reverse complement.
GGATTTTGCCAGAATCCACCTGGGCACCTGTGTGGACGGTGGAAAGCAGGTGGACGTCTCGCTTATCCTTCCACTTCAGGGCTATCAGTTTCCCACACTTCTCGAGCTGCTTGTATTTCTGCCCCTTTCGTCGCCTTCTTCGCACATGCCTCTCGCGGTGTTCCTGGGCCAGGTCGTCTTCTGAAGGTGTGTCACTGGAGGAGGCATCTGTGAGAGGAATGACATCACCTGTGAACTTTGGCATAAACTTTCTTGTCTTTCTGACAGTCCCACATGACCCCATTTGGTTGTCATAAAGAAACTGGCAGAGAGCAGGAGAAGTATACCAGTTGTCAGTGTAGATGATGTGGCCTTTGCCCAGGTAAGGTGCCAACATTTTCCTGACGATGGCACCTGACATGCCCATGGGGTCATTGGCAGCGGCTTTCGGTACGTCAATGTCAGTTCCTGTATACACGATCATGTCAAGCACTATTCCAGTTTCACAGTCGCACAACACGAAGAGCTTGATTCCGAACCTATGCCTCTTCAAGGGGATATACTGCTTGAAAACAAGACGTCCTTTGAAGAGCACGAGCGACTCATCAATCACCAAATTGAGGAAGGGGTAAAAGTATTTCCTATACCTCTCCAACAACATGGTGAACACATCCCGAACTTTCCATATCCTGTCAATCCTGTTAGGATTTTCGTTGTCTGCAAAGTGCATAAATCTTAGCAGCAACAAAAATCTGTCACGAGTCATGAACTTATTGAAAGTTGGGGTGGCGATGAGAGGGTCGTGCTTCCAGTAGTGTTGCAACACATGCTTCTTGATCAGAGGCATGAGGAACAACAAGGCAAAGAACGTCAGAAATTCTTCCACAGTCGTATCCACCCAGCCTCGTATTCTCGCTTTTGGAGAAAGGACGTCCAATCTGCCAAACACCCACCTGTAGTAGGCGTTTGTTTGGGCAACGATGTACGTCATTACCTCCATGTCGAAAAAAGCGAGGAAGAAGTCGCTTTCGTTCGCTTGATCATCACAGGGCCAGTCGTCAGTTGTTCCTGACATCCCAGGATTGAACTGGGGCACGTCAGGTACAAAATTGACCCCGTCAGACCAATCGAACGAAGGCATGCCAGGGATCGGAATGTCGTCTGCGTCTGCTTCTGCATCTGAAATATCGCTTCCATGGTCGCGATACAGCACTTCATCATCATTACCCTCCTCTTCACTTGACAGACGATGCCCTTCCTCGTTTTCGTCACCGACGTCGGACTCACTCCCACTGTCCACTCCCAAATCCCCCCACCCTTGGTCCCGTGCTAGGGCTTCGTCGTCGAAACCCGGGCTGCCAATGTCCTGCGAATCACCATCAAACAGCAGGGCGGCATACTTAGATGGTGTAAGAGTTTTCCGGGTCACTTTGGCACGTGCGGGAGTCTTATGGACAGGGACAGCAGAGGTGGTGGCAGGGGCGGCGGCAGGGGCGGCGGCGGCAGGGGCGGCGGCGGCAGGGGCAGCAGTGGTGCGTGGCCTTGATGGTAAGATGATGGTGGTGCCTGTCGCCCTTCTCTCTGTTCCTTGGGCAGGGGCGGCATGGGCGGCAGGGGCAACAGGGGCAGCAGGGCCGGCAGGGACACCAGGGCCAGCAGTCGCTTTCCCAGTCGCTTTCCCTCTCCCTTTCCCCTTCCCCTTCCCTGTTCCTTGGGCAGGGGCGGCAGGGGCGGCAGGGGCGGCAGGGGCAGCAGGGGCGGCAGGGGCGGCAGGGGCAGCAGGGCCGGCAGGGACACCAGGGCCAGCAGTCGCTTTCCCAGTCGCTTTCCCTCTCCCTTTCCCCTTCCCCTTCCCTGTTCCTTGGGCAGGGGCGGCAGGGGCGGCAGGGGCGGCAGGGGCGGCAGGGGCGGCAGGGGCGGCAGGGGCAGCAGGGGCGGCAGGGGCAGCCGGGCCAGGGGCGGCTGGTGGTGTTGGTGGTAGGGGCACTGTGGCTGGCGTACGGGTTCTTTTCCCTACGCCCGTGCCTTTCATTTTTCCTGCCCCCGCAGGTAATGCAGCCCTAGGGTGGCCTCCTGCGTCGCTGGTACCGGTGGCAGGGGTGGCAGTGGTGGCAGTGGTGGTGGTAGTGGTTGTTGCAGTGGCCTGGGTCGTGGTGGCAGTGTCCCGAAAGACCAATGACCTCTGTGCCATTGCCCTGCTTGCACGTGTTTTACGTGCTTTTGGTGCTGGTGATTCGTCCTCTGAGCTGTAGGGCGTGTCGTACTGGTAGCTAGGGTCTTTGGCAGCCACCCTCTGCCTTCCACGGCGGCTAACACCACCAGAAGGAGGGCTGGTTGTGTCATCAGGGAGCGAGCGTGAGGGACGTGTAGGCTCCATGACTAGTGCGTGGTTACTGGCGCGGTGGTGCTTGCACGAGTGCGGGGCGAGCGTTTGGCGGGGTGGTATCGAGAGTTGACATGTAGTACTATACCCACACCAATTTTCAGCCGCCTGGCTATAAACGCGCGGTTTTGGTACGTGTTCAAAGTCTCTGCTCTTAAGAGTCTCCCCGCAGTGCGCCGGGGGAACTCTTAAGAGTCTCCCCGCAGCTCCCGGGTTAAATGTGTCATTGTTACGGGGAGGGGGAGGATAACGGTCCTTAGCACTTATATCGTACTTCTGTGAGGACCCGCAACCCCGAATCAACGACAGCCGTCGATCAGCCATTTCTGCTGCTTCGACTAGAGTTCTTGGGTTTTTCTCCTTTAAGTTCAAAGTTTGGGATTACCGCCCGTGCTCTTAAAGAACTGCTCCAACATCATCAACTGCTTAACTCCATCAAACGTTGTTACCTTCTCAGATCGGAGCCAGTTCCCCATAGCATCGGACAAGTCCCGGGCGTGTTCCAAAAAGGTGCTATCTATTCCCTTAGTTACACCCCAGAACTTCAAACGGTACGTTTCTGGTTGCAGTTCGTAAGCCCTCAGGACAGCCTCCTTGAGATCCTCGTACACAATACATAACTCCAAAGGTAACGCATCGTAGGCTTTAAGACCCTTGCCTATTAATCTAGAGGATACAAGTGCTGCCCATTTATTCTCTGGCCACTGGTGTTCCTGGCACTTCTTCTCAAAGCGTGTGAAAAATTCTGTTACACCACTCTCATCAAACACCGGAACCAGTTTCAATAAGTGCGAGAGAGACTGCTCATGAACACGGTTACCAGCCCCAAGTCGCTGTCCCGTTGCCTCTACTCGCGACTTCTCTACGTCCATGTCGGCACAGTACCTAGTCGACTCTAAATCAGCTTGGATTTTTGCTAGCTTGGCTCTCTCTTCTATCTTGGCTAATTCTAATTGCTGCTGAAGCTTAGCTAATTCGAGCAGAAGCAATAATTCTGGAGTTAACCCTTGAGGAGGTGAAGGTGCTACAATGTTTGAAATCACCGGTGGTCCCCCCAGAGGCAACCCACCCTGCCAGTCACCACCCACCTGTGGAAGCGTACTCGGGGTCGGCAAACTACTGGGATGGCTGGGAGTCGAGTGTAGGGGAAGCATGGCCGAAGGGCTGTGAGCACTCAACCCATCTCGCTCACCAGTCACCCTGCCCAGTACACACGTTATCAAGTTATCCTTGGTCATGCTGCTAGTAACCGCATGACCGATAGCTGTGGCCAGGCATTGAAGACCGTACCGATCCATACCCTCCAACCGCTCGGCAGTAACAGGCCATTGCAAAAATATCCTAGCATCCTCCTCACAGTTCACCCGATTAACCCTTTCATCATGCTGATGTTCCTCAGTTTCGACATTACGTACTGTGTCTCCATTCTCCTCTGATCCGGTATAAGACATGATGCTCTCAAAAAAATTCCCACCACAATATTCAGAAAAGAAGTACCCCAAACTCTTATACCTCAATATACACACACAAATTCTCGGAAATACTCAAGGGCTATACTATGTTGCAATTTTTTTTTATTCTTGCTGATCCCCGCAAAATATTCTCCAAAACAACAAATGTTCCCTGCTAATAAATGTAGGTTCACCAAATCCTAGGTAAGGTCGCCATTTGTTACGACGGGTTCAAATATATCAGGGCTCTTATTCATTGGACTAGTAATGGCATAAATGTTACAACAGAAAGCGCTAGCTCCAACCTCTGATGTATATTCCCAGTGAACAAAGAACACAAATACTCTACAGAGTTCTATATGCAATAATATGCTATCAAACTCTCAATAAATGTGCGTCTACTCTAGGCTTAATGTTATGTGAAAACAGCCTATTACTACCTATAACCGAAGGTGCTTGGTTATGGTATGCAAAGTAAGGTGGTAAGAGAAGTTACAGCTTACGTTACTTTAATCAATAAAGGTCAGGCACTCCTGCATGAAAGAAAGTGCACTAAAGTCCTTCAACACTAACAAGGAATCTTCTTTAAATGTTAGATGCTATAAAGATGCTCGTATCGGAAATGGAACCCAAAAAGGCAGGCAGCGGAACAATGCTCGTGCAGGCTATGCACACAAAAAGGCAGAATTTATAATGCCGTCGGAGCCAAGAATATCCTAAAAACTACAACAATAATAATAATCGCCACGACAATGCAGTATTCCTATCAACAAAAAGATCGTAAGTCGTTTGTGTCTCAATACATCAAACTAGGCTGCGAAATGCTTGTGTAATCATAAACGGGTATACATAAAAAGAGTAATTGGTTTAATATACTTAATGTCTACTATGATTGATAAAGTCTAGCTAGAGTCAATGATACGAGATACTGGTGCGCATGGCATGCCGCATAGCCTAGTGCAAATCTCAAGTCTGTGCGTCAAATATTACGTTATAGGGAAGGGTAGCTCTCTTGAGAAACCTTAATACCGAAGTATTAAACGTTCTCCTGGCGTACCTCAAAGACAAACAATCGAGACTAGAACAGTGCAGAATGGTATAGGCAAAAAGCCCTCATTCGTGCATGCTCTACTCTCAAAGGCACACAGACTAGAATTTACTCAATCAACTCCAGTTCTCAGGTATGTCGTGCAGCTTTTAACTAAAGCCAGCACCCATAGGAAACAATACCTTATAATATCAGACTCCTAGTCTAGCATTATCTAATCCAGCAGAACACTAATAATTAAAGGAAGCGGCAATATGAAAGCCAACCAATGCTTCGTGATCAACTTATCTTAACAACTAACATACATGGGTTATATCAGACCTTAACGCACAATACAACTGGCCAGCATGAAGCTGATTTTGCAGAGTTAACCAGAGGGGGTATAATATTACTAAAAGGTGGTGAAAGATATGAAAAAAGAGAGAGGTAGGCAGAGGAAAAGATTCTCAGGTGCGGAGCAGGGAACAGATAGCAAGGGAAAAAGATGGGTGCGTTCTAGAAACCAGATCTGAGGGAGAGAGTGGCGAGGAACTGTATATATACTCGCACTAGCTCGAGCCGCGTGGGAAAAAAGCGGTTACAAGTCCTCTAGCCACTAGCAAGGGAGCTAACAGCATGGGAAGGACCTCTCTCAACCAACCCCCACGAGGCAGCCAGCCGTGACGTCATCGAGCGGGACAAAAACACTACACGCTCCCTCTCACTCTGTTCTACTCTCTCTCTCTCTCCCAGATCCCATCATTACTAGTTAATGATAAAACATATACTTTACAATTAAATATATAAAGCCTTGACATGGGTGAAAACAAAGAGCCTTTCTGGACTGCCTATGACACGAGCTTTCATATGAAATAAAGCACACTCTTATACATAAACTGTAGCCTCATCCACTACCCTGGCGATCCTAGCGAGTCACTGTAGGACAAGCCATGCGGTTCTAACGGAGTGGTTAACGTCACACCACCATACCTCAACATTCTCAGACAGGGAGGCATTCATTCCATGTTCTTTCTCTTAGTCTTATTCCAAGAAAAAACAAATCTTGGTTTGCTCACGCTTGTTCTACTTCCGTCTGCAATAAGGAGGAAGCATTCAAACCGTTACCTTCAAACTGAAAAATCTTGTACTGTATATGTTTCTGCCCTGAATCAACCCAAATCTTTCATCAAAAATATATGTTCTGTTACTTTCCAGCTCTAGTTCTTCCCAAGCTTTCTGTCATCTAACCAAAAACCTCTCCAACAATTTCACTTCCTCGTCTCTCCTCCTCCTCTCCATGATGACGGTACCACTGTAACTTCTTCCTCTGACAAAGCTGAACTCTTCACAAACTTCACCAAAAACTCCACCTTCTATAATTCTGGTGCTCTTCCTTCCTTGCCTCCCCCCTCTCACTTACTTATGTCTAATATCATATTATCTTATAATCATGTGCTCTCTGCCCTCTCTTGGCTAATACTAATAAGGCATGCAGACTGGATGGTAAGCCTCCTGTTGTACTCAAAAACTGTTCTTCCTTGCTGACTCCCTGTCTAGGCTAACTATTTCGTCTTTGTCTCTAACGTCATTCCTTCTTGCTGGAAGTTTGCCCTCATTCAACTTGTCAAAAGGAGGGTGACCACTCTCAACCCTCCAAGTATCGTCCAATTGCTCTCATTTCTTGATTCCATACTTTTTGTGTAATCTATGCAAAATATCTTTAGCATCTGTCTTCCCATAATACACTTGCAGATCGCCAGTATTGTTTCCTTAAGGGCCGTTCTACTTGTGATCTCCTTACTTATCCTTATAACACTTGGTCATCCTACCTTCGGGACTCAAGTGAGACTATTTATTAATTAACACTCTTGCCTCCGGCTAAGTTCCAAAGTTAGAAATGGTAAGACACCTTTGGTTTTGGGAGAAATATTCCGCCCGGGAGCGTTTTCAAAGCCACTGTATTGCTATATTTCCATCCACCAGAATGCTGTTTATTGTGATGTATTATAGGTCAATGGAAAGAAGAATAACTATACTATATGATAAAACAAACAAAAATTAAATAAATCGAAATATGAAAGTGTAAACGTCTCCGGAATAAAAGTATTTCCCGCCCAATTGTGTTCACACCGTCCTATCTCAAAATTGTGAGTGATGACCATATATTTGTATATGCTCAAATAATAGTATTTTTTCTGCTCTTTCCAAATCTGACAACAGAAATGATCTATCTTCAATGGTTCTCAAGCAGTGACCGAAAACGAAAAAGTATGATGTTGCATGATATGGTTTATAAAATGTTTGAATTATTTCTTTGTTACGTGGTCTATGGTTTTCTATTTAGTCTGTATAAATACGGCAGATAATTCTGAAGAGAATACAAAAAAAAGAGTTCCTACGATAAACACTTTTGGCTCTATGAATATTTGAAATGAAGAGCCAAAATGCGAATATTTACGCTTCACCCGTCTCCGTTCCGCCGATGCTAGCTGGGTTCCGAGCTGTTCCCCACCTCGGCGTTGCTCGGATACGTATATAACTGTATACATCACCAGAATCGGAAAATTATGTTCTTTCTAATGGTGAAAACCAAAATAATATAGCATAATTGGTTCGCGAGCTATGCGCAATTGTTTCCATGCATTGTTATTGTTATGTAAATATAAGAGAATGTTTATACAATTGTATATCTTTGCCACAATATACAACACCTTTATACAATTTTCCTTGCCAATAGTTGTATAATGTTCATAGAACACCTGTTAGTCATGAAAGTTGTCAATTTGATGTTCTAAATTGCACACAGCTTTGCTATACTGAAGAAATTGCAGTCAGGGAAATTACTCTTGGGTTGACACTGAAAAAAAAAAAATCCATGTTATCTTCAAATAATAAATTTCAGGAATATTTCATTTCCCTGACTGTGCAATTTCTTCAGTTTAGCAAAGCTGTGTGCAATTTAGAACAAAACAAATAATGAATATATACAAATATATTTCCTGAAAACAAAATTCGTACACGCACACACAAAATGAAATAAATAAAATAAACTGCATTGTAAAAAAAAAATGTGTATGTGTGTGTGTATATATATATATATATATATATATATATATATATATATACAAGGTGTCAAACCAGAGAAATATGAGCAGTTTCCACGTCACCCAATGAGACTCATTATTTGTTAATAGTGGTTTTCCCCAGGAGGCTTATATCCACTTTGATGATGAAGGTAGGTGAATTAAGGTGGGTGAATTATGGTGGATGAATGAAGGTGAGTGAATGAAGGTGGGTGAATGAAAATGGGTGAATGAAGAGGAGAAATGGAGAAGAGAAATACTGTATGTATATATATATATAATTATACATAAGCATATAATACAACCAGGAAGGGGTGCTCGTTTATGGCCTTGGCCTTGCTTGTGACAGCCTGGAGAACAGCAACAACAACATAACAGGGAAGGGGACAAGAAAAAATAAATAAATAAATACAAAAATAATAAATAAAATAAATTATATATACAGTATATATATATATATATTTATATATATATATATATATATAATGTATAATAATATATGTAATAATAAGTTTATATATATATATACAGTATATATGTATATAATTATATATAATATACATAGGCATATACTGTAATATAAAAAAAAATCCATAGAGTACTTACCACACTTCCTGTAAGCATTCCTGTACTCACTAAAATATTGCCCAAAATGTGTATTTAAACTATAATTCGTGATTATAATGTTTTTATTTCGTAGGCAGTATTTATTGATAAATATATTTGTCTTTCAAGCAAAAACATTGTGTAAAATCATCATTGATACCTAGACAAAACTGCATCAATACTCAGGGGGTTAACCAAGATTCACTCCCCTCAGTCACCAAAAGTCACAAGTAACATATTATATACATATATAATTCGAATTCTTCAGTAATCACTTTCACTGGGTAGATGAAATAATCCATAATTGCCTGCCTATAGCTAGGCATGGCGGGGCAGAGGGAGGGACCCAAGAATTTAAAGGGCCGGGAGTCCTACCTCGCAGACTGACGGCCGGGAACCTACTGATGAAACAAAGCCTTGCGCTCCTCACCCAGGGATGCTATGGGGTTGCTAGATACTTCCTTTTGTAACTTACTGATGCCTAACTTACCAGCCAAAATTGCGTCAAAATCGCGTCATAAACTTATTTTTGGCTAATATTTCTAACTTACGGGTGGCATTATGCCGCGATTGCGTCATACGGTCACTCTTGGGCTACTGTCAATATGACGCAACCGCGTCATAAAAGCGTGAGAGGGTTAAGCAAGACATAGAAAGCCTTTGATAGAGTCTGGCATAAATCTCTAATTTCCAAACTACAGTCCTTCAGTTTCTATCCTATCTGTGTCTTTGTCTCTAATTGCCTCTCTGGTCATTCCATAGCTGCAGTTGTGGACGGCCATCGTTCACTTCCTCAATCTGTCAACTCTGGTGTTCATCAGGGTTCTGCTCTGTCTTCAGTTCTCTTCCAAATATTCATTAATGATCTCGACTGTACCTCTAGCCCTATTCACTCATATTCTGACGACTGTACCATAAATTATTCAACTAGTTTTCCACAAAGACAATGCAATTACTCCAGAACTCACATTATGAGGCCAGAGCACGCCTATCTTCTGATCTATCAACTATTTCCGATTAGGGCAGAGAAAATCTTGTTACTTTCAATGTCTTCAAGACCCAATTTATCCTATCTACCTATCATAATCTTCCTTAGAATTATTACTTACTTTTCAATAATACACAAATTAACCCTTTCATCTTCTCTCAATATTCTTGGTGCATCATTTTCTTTAGAACTTTCTGGGAAAGATAATATTACCAGTCTTGCTAAAAACAACTTCCCAGAACTTAGGTGTGCTCAACTGTCTCCGTTGGTTCTTCACCCCAGCACAGCTTCTTGCTCTGTACAGGGACACTGTGTGCTCATGTATCGAGTATTATTCGCATATGTGGGGAGGTTCAAGCCATACTGCACTTCTCAAAAGGGTAGAGTCCAAAGTGTTTTGTCTCATCAATTCACCTCCTCCTCTTGCTACCGCTCTACAATCTCTCTCTACATGGCCCAATCTTACATCTCCCTAACTCTTCGAGTCTTCTACCGTTGTTACAATAATCAATGTTATTTAGAACTGTATTAGTGTATACCTCCTCCCCTATGGAAAATAGAGGGTTATTAATGGCCTGCTTATGTACTTAGTAGATATTTTAATATTGAACTACACATGATGACCTGAAACGTATTGTTTAGTCTATTCAGTTTGCAGCCGAATTTGTGATTTGTTTTGTTTTGTGTATTACTATGTGAATGTACAAAGGAACAGAGGAAATATATAGCACAGTCTATAGTGGTGCTATTCTAGTGTAAACGCAGTTCATTGGGGGGGGGGGGGTAAAGAGCATGATAATCATCTAGTCTATTTTTGAAAGTGTAAACAGTGTTACACTCAATGACACTGTTCGGTAGTCCATTAAATACGTTTACTGCACACTTAAATAATGCTTTACCTCAAGTGCGTATTAATGCTTCCAATTATCTTATAATATATATTTCCACTGGTGTAATTTGGGTGATCAATTGTGAAGTATATGATGACATTCATACTGTCAATGCCTATTATCATTTTAAACACATGAATTAGGTCCCCTCTTAGCCAGCGCTTCGTTAAAGTAAATAGATGTAACTCTTTTAGACTTCTTCGTATGACTGATTTTTTAGTCTAGGAACGATTGGCGTTACTCTCCACTGTATTATCTCCAGTTTATATATATACTTTTGATAATATGCACACCAAAATTGTATGCAATTTTCCAGGTGGGGGCGAACAAAAGAATTATATAGTGAAAACTACATGTTCGGATATGAATTCAAACGACCTTCCAATGAAAACAATAATATTGCTATCTCTCTTACCTACTTTGGTGCATTGTTGGCTGGTTTTAAAATTACCTGATATTCTTACTCTTAAGTCAGTTTTGTTATCAGTGTGTTTGAATAGACTATAATTTATGAATGATTTAATTGTTCATTCCTGCATCCTATTTCCGGGTGAATGGGACTCGTCAGACTTGTACGCTAACCCGTCTAGGGAAATTAACCTTTTGCAAATCTGTACTGCTTACCTAAGGTTGAAGTATGTTAGTAGATGGACTAGCCGCACATCACTGTAGAAAAATAGTACTAAAATATAAATAGAGGACCTTGGAGTCGGACACACCCTAAGTTGAGTTGTCAATCCTGTAGGTCCTTAAATATACTGGCAGAGTTTGTCCTTCTCACAGAGGACAGGTTCGCTTAGGGGCGTTTTGTGTATGGGCACCCTCATAAAGTGAAGTAAAATACCTGGCAATAGATAGATAGTATCCTACATGCAGTACTTTACATTTATCGGTATGGAAACTCATTTGCCAGGTGTGAGCCCAATTTGCTAATACAATTAAATTACTTTAGACCTGTTTAACATGCAAGGGAGATATGTTCGCTATATTGGTTTCTACTGCGAATTGTAAAATAATGTTTGTTTGTTTTGTTTTTCTATGTGAATGAGGGAGACAAAAGGCATAACTGCCTGCAGCGAGTGCCTCCTCCAGAGTTGCAAGAGTGACAGGGCCAAAATCAAGGGACGTTCGAGCTAAAATGCCTGGACACATGGAGTTTGAAGCAATTGAAAGATCGTCATCAATATCATTGATATAAATTAAGAAAAGAGCCCTGGGGCACACCACTTGTGACACTTTCCCAGTCCGTGTCTCTAGCAATTATTATTACTCCAATAATCCAATTCTCAATCCACCGAAGTACGTGAGTGTAGGACTAAAACTCATCGGATAAAAATTCACCGAGTCACCTTTTACCCTGTATTAAACCTATTATACTGTTAGGTAATCATTATAGAGGCAAGGCGTATGACAGCACCCTACCGTTTCCGCGTAATTGGGATGAGAGTGCAGCCTCCATCTATTGTATCAATATTGAATTATACAGTATCACTTTTTTGAGTAAAATGTCAATAGTAACGTTTCAGTTTCTTCAGGAAAATGTTGCCACCAAATGACGCACGTGTCTTACATAAAATGTTGATAACGTGAGAATAGTTTCTCCATAGTCCAGTACAATACAATATAAAACCATATGAGGAGGAGCTATATTAACAACGGTTCGCATATACAGTAGCTTCATCAAGTCAATGACATACACCAAACCATATGAGGAGGAGCTATATTAACAACGGTTCGCATATACAGTAGCTTCATCAGGCCAATGACATACACCAAACCATATGAGGAGGAGCTATATTAACAACGGTTCGCATATACAGTAGCTTCATCAAGTCAATGACATACACCAAACCATATGAGGAGGAGCTATATTAACAACGGTTCGCATATACAGTAGCTTCATCAGGCCAATGACATACACCAAACCATTTATCAAGTTTACAATTTCCTTTGTGATGGGAAGGAGGGGGGGGGGGTTAAGGGTGGCTACATTCATGAAGATTATTATATTAGCATCATCATTATTAATATTAATACAATCATTATTGCTAATGTCATTATTATCATTATTTATATTCATGTTATCATTATTAGTGTCATTATTATTATTATTATTAGTATGGTTCGTGTTACTTTGATTTTTGTTTTTATATTTATTAGAGATGCTTGACGTAATAATATATCTGATCAATTCGCGCACAAGGACGTGATGTGCGCCTTTTCTGGAATACATTATAGCCTTTCTGCCCATTAGGGGTGTTTAGAAACCTTTATTTAGGTTATTTTAACCTTTGCAGTTGTCAGAGCGAGCTTTGGGCAGAAAAATGATTTAGGAGAGGTAATTATGAAATTAAGATAATTCTATTTCTGCATACCCACGGCAACCCCCAGCGCATGAAAGTGTTAATACGATTGGGGTAAAAACGGCGAGAACCAATCAACGCCCGCTGTTTGAAATAAACAAATTGCTGAAACAGATAACCAGGAATGTCACAAACACACCTCTTGGCCACCAACTAATCACCAGACAGTAATTCTAGAGACCGCACATCAAAGCAAGCAGCGCGGTGATTGGTGAACATCATCTAACTCTCAAAGTGCCGTTGCAAGTCAGGCATTACCCAGCCCAACACCAAGACTATCTTCTTCCCAGACAACATAGTTCGTCCAAAACCATTATCATTCCGTGGTGCAAACACCACACTCACGTCAGCCACTAACAAATGTGGAAAAAATCCTGCCAGGGTATATTTTCAAAAAACAAATTAGATAGATATACAAATCATAGCTGCCGCACGTCTACCTGCTGGCATGCCCAGCCGTCTCAGTCAATCAGTGAGCTGCATTGCGTGAGGGGCGGGCTTAAAAGGAAGGAGGCGGTGCCTCAATAAAAAAACAAAATATATTTATACAAAACCCTAATCAGACCCCTTATTTGCTATGCCACATTCACCAGTACTCTTTTGGCCAATACCCACACAAATACACTCAAGAGAGTCCAGAACAAAGCACCGAGGTGGATACATGGAACTCAGTGTATGAGTTCCAAACATCGGAACATCAACATGAACTATCCCGTATTCCTCTACTTAACATTTAGTGTAACTTTCTGGCAAATAAACAACTTGAAAAACTTGAGACCTTCGATCACTTTGTCCCTTTTTTTTTTTTTTTATAAGAGAGGGGTTTCCGATCCCCAACTCACCTAAATAACTTTGACACACCACAAACTTAAATTATATTTCACCATTTGTTTGCCCACCACCATCCAAAGATTTTTTTTCTAAAAATAACATATCACACAAGGTAAAGTAGCTTTTTAATAATAAAAGTGCAAACACCTTCAAGCTCGTCAGTTGACAGCTAGACCTATGCCTAGGCTCCCCCTTTTGGCCCTTACCATCCACAATTGCCAGGTTGCCTCTTTAGACCATTCCCATCCGAAATTGCCTCCTTTTTCAACCTTACCACCAAAAATTACTACTCTTTAGACTTTTACCACCCAAACTTAAGCCTTCAACCTCCATCCTGACATGCTATACTGAAGTTCTTCAATGTTATCTCAATAAAACCTGCAGAAATCACAAACCCCCGCCAACCCCAGTTTAGCAAGTCATGCATGTTGGGTCAAGCTCCGACACTCTATATTCTCCCACTTTAACACTGTCTCTCGTACTACCCCAATAAAACCTGTCCTTCTTTCACCCTCAGCCACCTGTTTTTTTATTAATTAATTATTTCATTCTGGAGAGTCATTCCGTGTCACGGCTCACTCAGACGAACAGCTCAGCAGGGGAGCTCACAGCCAATAATCTGTTTCTCAAATCCTGTGCTCGTCTAGCCCGCCTGCATACCACTTCCCAAGCAATCCATGGCAGAGAAATGAGGTGTGAGTAAGAAGACGAGTATGGTAGAGTGTATTGGCCGGCACTAAGATGGTGAAAACAAAACAGTGAAGAAGAAGACGATTGAAACTACAAATAACTTTTATATCGGACCAAATTGGCCCCACAAGACTTTACTGAGAAAGACTGAGATGTTTGACTGGTGGTGTTGGAGAAAAAAAGTAGATTCTTGGACGCGAACAAAAGATTTATAATATGACGAAATAATTGATGAAATAAATATACCTGGAGTTGACTAATAACTGTATCAGTTTAGTAAAGCAAAATCTAATAGCTTAAAATAGGCTTAGGATAATAATGTTAGAGATATCAAAGTAAAAAGAACATGAACCCAAAGTTCCATGGAGTTAATCATAATAACGGAGGTCAAAGTTTATCCTATGCCTATCTGAGAGTTTAATATATAACAGGGAGCAGAAAAAAAAGATTGAACCAAATGTAATTCGATATCCAAATATAAGAATAGACTAGTACGGTAATCTTGCCCGCAAAGTATGCAAGTTTGTGAGCAGGGTTGCGTTAGGTTATCTTCGCTTGGGTTTGATTGGGATATAGGCAAAAAGGCCTGCCATTTGCAAATGATTTCTGTTAAGAAGGGTACTGCATTTTCGAATCATACTGTATATGTATCTCTCATTGATAGCATACTAGCGAACCCGTATATATATATATATATATATATATATATATATATATATATTCCATATACAGTAGAGTAAGATTATTATGGTACTCCAAGCAAATATTTTCCTTTGAGTTAGTAGTTAGTGAAACTTGAAACCAAAGTCGAATTAAGTCAATCTGTTAATAGTGATTGTACAGATGAATTGTAATGACAACTAATCATTCCAAAAAACAAACAAGTTTATGATATATATATATTATATATATGTTTCTAGTCTCTCAGTGGGGATCGAACCATCGACCATCAGGATGATAGCCGACGCTTTAATCAATTACACCACGGCAGTCTGCCGTGGTGTAATTGATTAAAGCGTCGGCTATCATCCTGATGGTCGATGGTTCGATCCCCACTGAGAGACTAGAAACATTTAGTGGCTCACGTGTATTTGTGATATATTCTCAATATTATATATATATATATATATATATATATACATATATATATATGCATCTTAAATTAACCACAGCTATTACAATCATTCATACGTACACACGCGGTCGAACTCATGCACACACACAGACACACAAACAAAACAGATGCTTCTGCCCATTAATACTGACCCCACCAATCACATCATGAATGTACCCGCCCTCCATCACCCCCCCCCCCCCACCTCGTCCCTTCTCCCATCACGAAGGGAATTGTAGACTTGAAAAATGACTTAATGTATGTCATTGGACTGACAAAGCAATATGCGAAACGTTGTTAATATATTGCTCCTCCTCTTATGGTGTTGATTTTCATTCTGTTTACTTGTCAAGTATATTTCTAGCAACAGTACAGAAATTCAGTCCCACAGCCCCGTGGTGTACAATAAAGTCAACCACACACTCTCTCATTCATGGGCTCTCTCACACACACCCACAACCGCAAAATTACCAATAATTTACCAATTTCTCCCTTCCATTGCACGATCGTTGCAAGAAAACAGATGTCTTACAAGGATGATTCAGGTGTCATTGGAAAGCGCTATCATCGTCCTTTCACGGATGTGTAATTGTATTATGCTCTGGCTCTTGCTTATGCATGAAAAGGAGCATGTAATGAAGGTAATTATCGGTAAATATAAACCGCCTGGTGCTACGGTGATATACACACGACCCCCCGCTCTTTGAGAGTTAAATGTGTGTATGTATGTATTTATTTATCCGTTCAGTCAAAAAGCCACCCAAACCGAATTATTGAGTACTCAAAAATATTCATGTTCAGAATGGTATTTCTTAGTACATGTCAATGCTATTTAAGAATTTGAATTTGACTAATGAGGAAGTAAGAAGGAGGTGTGGTGTGGAGGTAGATGTGCTGGAAATTGTGAAAAGGAACAACTTGAGATGGTTCGGCCATATGGAACGTATGGAAAGCGAGAGAATGACTAAGAGGGTGTACGAGAGCGAGGTGGAGGGACAGAGAGGGAGAGGTAGACCGAATGAGAGGTGGAAGTATGGAGTGAGGAAGTACATGAACGAAGGTGGTGCTGGTTGGGGGGAGGGGTGTCGACTCACTGGGGACAGAGGTGTATGGGGGCGGTTCGTTCGTGGCCACCCCTTCGGGGATCACGGCGTCAGGCAATAGATATATAGATAGATAGAATATGTTTTTTATTCCCTCTGCCTGAAAGCACAGGTCTGGGGAGACATGTGGTGGTTACTAGCAGTTTCCTAGCTACTAGGGCACAACCCTAGTAAGTGGGAGGTCCGGTCACCCCGACCGGACCTCCCACTTACACTCAGTCAGCCACAAACCATTGGAGTGATCATATGTTTGTTCACACAATCTAACTTCATCAGATCACTCATCTCCTACAGTGGAACAAAACAAATAAGTCTGTCGACCACAGTTAAGCTTCTGCCACTGCGCATTTGCGTTATTGGCATAGAAAACATACAGTATGTAAGAAGAAAACATAAACTAAGTACAAATTTACTCCATAAAAATATGCGTTAAGGTCCAAATTAAGACACAATCTATGATGCGTTAAGCGGTTTGAACGTGGATAACATGACCCTGGCCTCCAACGCAAAAACATACTCCTTCCTCCTTGTCTCTGTCAAGGCCACAGACCAGCTGGGAACAAGATTATGGTGTCTCTGTACAGGCCAGAACACATACGCTGTTCCAAAGTGTTTCTTCTTTCTTAAGCTATTCTTTCACAGAGCTAGAACAAGCTGATAAGGAAGACAAATTGTGAAAGTGCCCACTCAAAAAAAAAACAAAAAAACAAGTACTATAGGTATTGGACTCAATGATTAATAAAACAAGGGGCAACGTGTTATGAAATATTATAGAATGTTGACATTTGAAATGTATTCAATTATTGTGTGTAATATTATGATTTTAGATATAATAATAACGGGAACGAGTACAACTACATGAATATCAATTATTGTGTGTAATATTATGATTTTAGATATAATAATAACGGGAACGAGTACAACTACATGAATATCAATTATTGTGTGTAATATTATGATTTTAGATATAATAATAACGGGAACGAGTACAACTACATGAATATCAATTATTGTGTGTAATATTATGATTTTAGATATAATAATAACGGGAACGAGTACAACTACATGAATATCAATTCATTACAATGTTATGGTTTATCATGTTTTTCATTAGGCTCATATAGTTCAAACATTAGTTTAATGTGCAACAATTTTCATCCAAAAATCAATTCCTTTGGTTAAGCTTTGACATTAATAAATTATGTGAGTTGGTGTACCTGCATCATTATGTGAGTTGGTGTACCTGCATCATTATGTGAGTTGGTGTACCTGCATCATTATGTGAGTTGGTGTACCTGCATCATTATGTGAGTTGGTGTACCTGCATCATTATGTGAGTTGGTGTACCTGCATCATTATGTGAGTTGGTGTACCTGCATCATTATGTGAGTTGGTGTACCTGCATCATTATGTGAGTTGGTGTACCTGCATCATTATGTGAGTTGGTGTACCTGCATCATTATGTGAGTTGGTGTACCTGCATCATTATGTGAGTTGGTGTACCTGCATCATTATGTGAGTTGGTGTACCTGCATCATTATGTGAGTTGGTGTACCTGCATCATTTGGAAGTGTCTTCATTATGTTAGTTGGTGTACCTGCATCATTTGGAAGTGTCTTCATTTTAGGCTTTCTATAAACTGTCAATAAATTGAAATTATTAAATTATTGTTGATGGTATAATACCTATAGCGAAATATAGGATTGATAAGCTAACTTTTAATCCATGATGGAATGTATTTCCTTTATCCCAACACTTCCTCCTTAGCGAACTCTTGTATGTGTTTGCAATATAATAAGCAACCGTTTAATCGTTGCCATAGTTGTTCACATTAATAAGCAATTGTTAATGGCGCATTTGTTCTATATTTATCAAATTCAATGAGTCATGAACTGCGTGAGTTGTAGTGTTAACATTTCTGAGACGAATACATTGTTTTGCCTCACGGACTGTGTGACCCGGCAGAGATTTTGAATACTATGGAGATGCTAATATGTTGTATAGTACTTTAGCCAGCAATTGATGTTTGTTTTCTGGACATTTATAATCTATTAAAACCACAGAAGTATAATTGTATGTAACCGATTGTTTTTTTTTTTTTGTTTTTTTTTTTTTTTTTTTCTTTTACATGTTAGATATGAAGCGTCTGAGTGTTGGTATATTAGGGATGGAGTGGGTGGGGGGTGACCAAGGATTACTTTTACATGTTAGATATGAAGCGTCTGAGTGTTGGTATATTAGGGATGGAGTGGGTGGGGGGTGACCAAGGATTACTTTTACATGTTAGATATGAAGCGTCTGAGTGTTGGTATATTAGGGATGGAGTGGGTGGGGGGTGACCAAGGATTACTTTTACATGTTAGATATGAAGCGTCTGAGTGTTGGTATATTAGGGATGGAGTGGGTGGGGGGTGACCAAGGATTACTCAAGAGGTTTAACCATATAAAGAGGATGAGCGTAGAGGTAGTGAAGAGTAGATTCAAAACTCGTGATGGATGTAGATAATTGTTAGACTATCCATAATGGAGTTGGGTCTGAGTACATGATTAGATTGATATCCAGAATTCGAAAATTGATATTAATCGTGATCGTGTACTCAACCTTTAACTGTGATGGTGGTGTAATGGCTTAGGTGTTTATGTTCTGGGTGTGGTGTCCCGAGTTCGAATCTCAGGAGGATCATATGCTTTCATTGATTTAGTCAAGTACATTGGGGCTTGTAATGGAGGATTAATGTTAAGAATGGGGTGTTCCTTAATTAATTGGTCTTGTACTCAACGTTCTTTATTTCTAGATTTGTTCCTGTTCTACATTAATGAAGAAGTTAGCTGACTCCTGATATTCTCATTTATCATTACCTATAAGTAATTAAGGTAAAGGGATGGTGGCAGCGATAAGTCTACTATTATTCTATAAATAACTAGTTTTAACCCAAGAAAATAACCTACAACATACAGTAAGTCAGAGACAGTAACTATGATGGTTATTAAGATTATCACGCGAGACTGAATAACCTACAACATACAGTAAGTCAGAGACAGTAACTATGATGGTTATTAAGATTATCACGCGAGACTGAATAACCTACAACATACAGTAAGTCAGAGACAGTAACTATGATGGTTATTAAGATTATCACGCGAGACTGAATAACCTACAACATACAGTAAGTCAGAGACAGTAACTATGATGGTTATTAAGATTATCACGCGAGACTGAATAACCTACAACATACAGTAAGTCAGAGACAGTAACTATGATGGTTATTAAGATTATCACGCGAGACTGAATAACCTACAACATACAGTAAGTCAGAGACAGTAACTATGATGGTTATTAAGATTATCACGCGAGACTGAATAACCTACAACATACAGTAAGTCAGAGACAGTAACTATGATGGTTATTAAGATTATCACGCGAGACTGAATAACCTACAACATACAGTAAGTCAGAGACAGTAACTATGATGGTTATTAAGATTATCACGCGAGACTGAATAACCTACAACATACAGTAAGTCAGAGACAGTAACTATGATGGTTATTAAGATTATCACGCGAGACTGAATAACCTACAACATACAGTAAGTCAGAGACAGTAACTATGATGGTTATTAAGATTATCACGCGAGACTGAATAACCTACAACATACAGTAAGTCAGAGACAGTAACTATGATGGTTATTAAGATTATCACGCGAGACTGAATTCATAATTCTCATACAATACACTGGTATAATGTTAGTAAGGATGACACACATTTTGATCTTTATCTCGAAATGAGAAGGGAGATATAGGAAAACAATAATAAGCCAACTCGACTCTAGTATTAATCAATGAACTACTAGAATCTGTGCAAAATATAAGGTCAAGTTGATGGAGGGAAGGGGGTGGGGTATAAAGGGAGGGACGAGTGGAGGATGTGGTATGGAGAAATACCACTACTTTCTTTGTGTCACCCAATTTTGAGACATTTCCAGCACTGGCACGGTATTTGAAGGTTTGTTATTACACGTGTAAATACCGTGCTTCCGGAAGGACTGTTGCAGTCTGTAGGTTAAAAGGAAATCCTTGTGGACATTTTCGGATTAAAATACAGACACTGGCACTGATGGGCAGCTTTCGTGAGTGTGTTGATTTTGTTTCTTTCATAATACTTATTATTTATCGGTCAAAAATATTAATGTTTCCCAAGTCGACAGGGTATTTTCTACCTTTTCGATATGATTAGTGCATTTCCTATATGAATCTCTGCAATATATGATATTTGATAATGTTGATAATAGCAATGCATATGAATAAGGTAAAACAGCATGGACAAGGTAAAAAAGGTGACATTTATTATTTTAGGATATTTTTTTTTCTCATATAGGCCTACATACATACAGTACATACAGGAGAAGTCATCAAGGATCATCGTCTCAGGAATCGTCCCCCGGCTTGGTGTAGAGAGCCGATTTTACAACATAGCCACCAGCACAAATCGTTGTCTAGCAAACCTCTGCAGGAAGGAAAACGTGGGATTCGTCGACACCTGGGACAATTTCTACTACGATGACTATTTGTTTTCGGACGATGGAGTTCATCTGAACCAGGTGGGAGCAGCACGTTTTGGGCGTCTTCTCAACAATGCGGTGAAGGATTTTCGGAGAAGAAATCGACTCAGCACAGGACAACCAGGAAAGAGGACCGAAGACAGCGAGGGCGGCAACCTGGGAAGGAATTAAATGCTAATCTGTCAAGAACCGCGAATTTAGATAAAGCTCCACCAACACGACCCAAATTCAAAACCGCCAGGGATAACGACCGAGGACCGATGTCAGCCATGAATGTAAATGTAGATCCGACCAGAACAAAAAAATTGATAAAAGAACGTTCTGTGAGTTCTAAAACCGCAACTTTAAAGGTTTTCTATGCAAACGCTCATAGCATACGCAATACATTTTCAGATTTAGAGGAACTAGTGTTTACTGAAAATTATGATGTGATTGGTATAACAGAATCTTGGCTCAATACAGTAGATAGAGACTTTTTAGCAGAGTATTCACTTCCCGGTTATGTAATGCTTGAGAAAAGCCGAATAAATAAAAATGGAGGTGGCGTTTTATTTTATATCAAAGAAAGTCTTCACCCGACCCTCTTGTCAAAACCTCAAATTGTGAACGTCGACACATTTTTTGTGCTAATAAAGAATAATAAAGGTACAAAACTAATACTTGCATTAATATAAAGACCTCCAGCTCAATCAGTGCAAACTGACCGAGAAATTTATGAACAAATTGCAGATGTAAGTAACTCACAAGATACCGTATTTTTTGTCGACTTTAATTTAACTGTGACCAAGTGGGGCGATACTCTTACTTCACACTCCGGACATGACTTGTATACGAACTTGCAAGAGAGTTCGCTTTATCAATTTGTTCGAACACCGACCCGTGGTAATAACGTTCTTGACATTGTACTTGCAACAAACGAAGAATTAATAGAGAATTTGAATGTTGGTGATGAATTCAGTAACAGCGACCATCGTACGATAACTTTCACTTTAAACTTTACTAGTAACGAACCAAATAGTAGCATCGAAAAAGTCCCTAATTTCAAGAAAGCAAACTTTCATAAGCTTAGAGCTATGTTTAAAGAAACTGACTGGAGCTTTTTAATTAACAATAACGACATAAATACATCTTGGAAGTTATTCGAAACCACTTACCTAAAAGCAGTGCAAGACTGCATACCATCGAAAATACGGCGTCCAGGCCATAATAATAAGCCCAAATGGTGGAATAAAAATATTTCAAACTGCCTGCTTGCTAACAAATTTGCTAATGATAGATTAAAATCCTCACAAAATGACGAAGAACGGGTGAAATTTGTAGAGCTACGACGCAAAGCCAAAAAGTTAATTAAGCAAAGTAAAAAGACCCTAGAGTTACATATTGCGAATCAAAGTAAAACAAACCCGAAAGAATTCTATAGTTATATCAGAAAGAAAAAAGTAGTTGCTTCAACTGTTGGACCGTTAGTCGATGAAAATGGAGAATACACCAAAGACGAAGTACAAATGAGTAATGCCCTCAATACCTTCTTTGCATCAGTTTTTACAACAGAAGATCTCAGTGATATCCCTACACCATCGCCGATTCAGATTGATAATTCAGATGTTCTAAGCAATATCACCGTTACAGACAGAGAAGTATTGAATTGTTTAGATAAACTCAAGGTAAATAAAACGCCTGGACCTGATACAATCTCGCCTAGAGTTCTAAAGGAAGCTAAGGATGAGCTCTCCAAACCACTGACATTACTATTCAATAAATCCTTGCAGTCTGGAACTATGCCTGATCAGTGGAAGATAGCCAACGTAACACCGATATTCAAAAAAGGCAGCAAATCCCTACCCAGTAACTATCGTCCAATTAGCTTAACCTCAGTTGTATGTAAAATGCTAGAAACGGTCATAAGAGACAGACTCGTAAATCACTTAGAGGAAAATAACATACTTAAAGATACTCAACACGGCTTTCGTAAAAAACGTTCCTGTTTAACAAACCTCTTAGACTTCTTCCACGATATCCTCAACCTCTACGATGAGAGTAAAGCTGTAGATATTATATACCTTGATTTTCAAAAGGCCTTTGACAAAGTTCCCCACAAACGTTTACTGCTAAAACTAAGAGCGTATGGAATACAAGACGGTGTGTTGAAATGGATAGAAAATTGGCTCAGCGACAGAAAGCAAAGAGTAGTCATAAACGGTAAGGCATCTAAATGGACCAATGTAAGTAGTGGGGTACCCCAGGGATCGGTACTAGGACCAATTCTCTTTCTAATTTACATCAACGACATAGATGAGGGTCTCACCTGTACAATCTCAAAATTTGCTGACGATACAAAAATTGCAAATAGCGTACTCTCAAAAGATCAAGTTGACGATATGCAACACAATCTAGATAAATTGTCACATTGGGCCCAAATTTGGCAAATGAGTTTCAATGCGGATAAATGTAAAGTACTACATATCGGATACCTAAATGAGAAAGCAAACTATTCGATGAATGGCACTCAGCTTAAGAATGTAAACAGAGAAACCGATCTGGGAGTAACAATATCGAGTAACCTAAAACCGAGTCAACAATATTCAGAAGTTGTTAAGAAGGCAAACAAAATAATTGGCTTTATAGGCAGGTCATTTGAGCATAAATCCAAAGACGTTATCCTAACCCTTTACAATTCCTTAGTCCGCCCTCTTCTGGAATACTGCGTTCAATCCTGGTGCCCTTATTACCAAAAAGACATAAACAAGCTAGAACGAGTTCAACGTAGAGTTACCAAAATGATACCTAGCCTAAAGAACAAACCATACGAAGACCGTCTTAGAGAATTAAATCTATTTCCTTTAACCCAGCGCAGATTAAGAGGTAACTTAATTCAAGTGTTCAAAATCATCAAAGGCATCGACAATATGAACTGTAGTAAGTACTTCACTATCGACCAATCTAATTGCACGCGGGGAAACGGTTGCAAAATTATTGGTAAATCTTTTAACTCACACGAATCTAAGAATTTCTTCTTCAATCGAGTTGTCAACTTGTGGAATGGGCTTCCCCGAGACGTTATAGACTGCAGCACCGTTGATTCATTTAAACTCCGCCTAGACATATATCTCGCATCAAACCCGCGACTGACTGCGTTTGTAAATGAATAACTTTATTTTATCCTCCCCTCAGTTACTAACCCATATGTCCCCTACTAACTTCCTAGTCCTGCCACGGACATTAGTTCCAGGGCAGTAGTTCCCTTTCCAATGTTCACTTACCCACTCTAAACCACTGTTTGGACACTTGATCCTCAGTGTTTTGGAGGACAAGCAGCCTAGAACGGTCGCTAGACCTGTTGTTGCTTGATTTCCTGTGTACTCCTTTGTACTCCTTTGTACATCATGATTAATATGCTCTTTTTTTATTATTTGTATATCTATTATTTGGATAAGTTATTATTTTCCACCACATATAGATGACTTTTGCTTACAAACCCATCTAGTAAAAGGGGAGGGAAAGACGAGGAAGAAAAATGGTTGGAGAGATTTTTGGCTAGATGCCAAAAAACTTGGGAAGAGCTAGAGTTGGATAGTTCAGTGCATTTATTATTGATGAAAGACTGCTTGGCCAGTCGAAAAACAGATTTGGCTTGATTCCAGGCTGAAACATAGGAAGTACGAGATTTTTAAGTTTGAAAGCGATGGTATCGTTTGAATGCTTCCTCCTTGTTGCAGACAGCAGTTGAACAAGCGTGAGTAAACCAAGATTTTTTAACATTAGACTGAGAGAAAGAAAATGGAATGTATGCCTTCATGCTCGAGAGGATTACCTCGGTAATGCATTCAGCACTCTCCAAGGGTTCCCGGCCATGGAAGCAAAAGTCATTCCATGGGAAATCAAAGAAGTACTGCCGGAGAGTCTCCCTGTCGGCAGCGCAAAAGTGTCACAAGCGCCGCCGGCTGGGAGGATCGGGTGGCCATACCGGAGAGATAGGACAGGTGACTGAGATAAGTTTATGGTCGGAGGAGCCCAAAGGAGAGAAAATATTTATATTATAAGCAGAAGGGTTAGAAGTTAGAAATAAGTCAAGAATGTTGGGCCGATCTCCGAAGCGATCCTGGATACGGGTTGGTTGCGGGATTAACTGCTCTAGGTCATTTAGGATACAAAAGATGTAGGCTTGTTCATCAGATTGGTCAGTGGTTTGATACATGGTCATGACAGTGGCAACCTATGATCCAGTGGAGACATTTGCTACTAATGGATATGCTGCATTTTTTCCAATCTCTGTTGACTGCTAAATATCTAAAACTAGCTCCCTGAAGATATACAGGTTAATATTTCTGCATATTTATCAGCATTACCATATGTTTTTGTTGAAAGTCCACAACACTATAAACCGAACCACCTTTGTTATGGGTATTACAACCAAGATTATAGAATCTATCCTACACCTCTACAGTATATTTATGCTTCTTGCAAAGACAGATTGCACTGTTGCTTTCACTAAACCACTACCAAAGCATTGGCTTAAGATTTTGTCTATGTGACCTTTAAGCCCAGATGCATCAAATCCTCGTTCAACCTGTATGTGGATATCTAACGATTTAGCTAGGATTACAGCAGGATCTGTAATGTCAAGGTCAGAGATCACTTCTGACAAATGATTCACGACAACTTTGTCCGTTTTTGTAGCCAAAAAGATGGTCCACACATATCTTAATCAGTAATAGTTCTATTGTAGAACACACGCTTTATTAAATCCTGAAGTCCCAAGAAAAAAGGAAGAAGTCCACCCAGCACACTTGATAGCACTTTGTTTGCAGACACAAGATAAATACTCGCAGTGGGTATCCCATAGATATGTAAAATTGTCTAATCTATCTCACAATGCATTCAAACAAAGACATTTTGTTTTTGTTCTACATAAAGAACAAGTTCCTTTTGCCATGCTGCGTTTTACGAGGGCCTGTAGTGCTAGAATCCAGTCAAGTTTCGATTACTTGGATGTGGAACCAGATTATTCAGGCATCGGTTCCATGTCATCTCAACCAGCAGACCATTTCAACCAGTAGCTCTCAACCAGTGCCAAATTAACCCAGACCAACCAAACCAGTGCCAAAATATATTAGTAACCTAACCTAACCTAACCGTATTGGTTCATTTGGTACTGGTTGAGAGCTACTGGTTGAAATGGTCTACTGGTTGAGTTGACCGGTCACCTTAGGCATCTATCAATTTTGTAAGATTACCTCTAACCATTTCACGAGTATATGAGCTATAGCCTTGGCTGGTATGCTTTGTCGTGCAGCGTTATATCACAGAAGTTCTTCCAGTTCAGTTGCAACCATATCCCTTAACTGACATGGACTTCATTCACATTACTCTCCCATATTTACCATTCTCGTTAACCACAGCTTTATCATTATACATTATATAATATAATGAAAATAGTTAAACAATTAGATGATTACAATAATAAAGAGTGCATTTTTAAACGTGGATATGTAATATTTGGGTAAGATTAACCAGCAATGATCACTTGCCATCTCAAGATCACTGCCTCTAAAGAACCACAAAGGCTTTCCCCAGCATCCTCAACCAATATTAAATTTAAGGTGTAGGGTACAATGGCCTCGGAACAACCCCCATAACCAGGCACATGGGACGCACCCTGTGCACATACACAACACTGTGCTGAACCTTTAACTGTCATTATAATGGTTAGAGTGTTTAAGTTTTGTATGTGGTATCACAGGTTCGAATCCTGGGAGGATCACATGCTTTCATTAATTTCATTTGAGGGTGTTTGGTGTTGGGAGTGAAATTATTGAATTTATATCATACAGGTAATAATAAGACTGCCTTCTGATAGTCTAGGACCACTTTCAGGATAGCCTGGAAAAACTCTCTGTACAGCAACAGACAAACGTTCGTGAGTCCTTGCGAATTTCTGTATGCAAATATATATCTTTTGTTTTAAGAGACAATGAACAGAAAAAGGACAAATACAGACTAAAGTAGGAAAGCGTCTGACCAATCAGGGCGCTCCTTTGTGTCGAACTTTTTAGGCCAAAAACGTCCAAATTCCCAGCATGACCACCTGTGACCCTCCTACATCTACCTCATTTGCTCCTTGTACCGGATCTTCTACTTGCCTTTTGTCAGACAACTTAGTGCCAGCATCAGACTCCCGTAAGCCGCTAAATGACAAAGGCAATCAACTTCCTGGCACTTACTTTGGAGAAGGAGAGCGAGAGAGGACTGAGTCTTATCTGCAAGTCACGCTTGCTAAAGCA
Source organism: Paralithodes platypus (assembly GCA_032716605.1). Taxonomy (NCBI): domain Eukaryota; kingdom Metazoa; phylum Arthropoda; class Malacostraca; order Decapoda; family Lithodidae; genus Paralithodes; species Paralithodes platypus. Next base: position 8,051,299 of record CM064576.1, on the reverse strand, counting down.
CAATTGGCAGCGCGAAGCGGGGCAGCCAATTAGCGCGCCGGGCCCCCCTATAAAGGGAAGTGGACGAGAGCCGGGGGGTCAGACGGGCACCACGCCTCGAGGAAGCAACACCTCTCCTCCCAGCCTCCCCCTCTCCTGCGGGCACACCAGGAACCAAGGCGATCAACACAGTAGCCTTCCAGCCCACACAACAGTTCCAGTAGCAGAGCACTCGAGTCCTGCATCACTCTCACCAACCCGGAGGGTACACCATCAGTATCCCTGGGCCTGTCGCCATATTGCATGCCTGCACACCCGCAGCCATCAACTTCATCCAGGGCGACAGGAGATTTTTTTTTTTTTCTATGTGATTGAGGGAGGCAAAAGGCATAACTGCCTATAGCGAGTGCCTCCCCCATAGTTGAAAGAGTGACAGGGCCAAAATCAAGGGACGTTCGAGCCAAAATGCCTGGACACACGGAGTTTGAAGCAATTTAAGTCATAGGAAGAGGGAAAGACTGATTCTGGGAGAGAGTTCCAGAGCTCAGCTGTTGAGTAGAAGAAAGTTTGAGAGTAACGTTTCACTCTTGGGTTGGAGAGTTGCACAGAGTAGGGTGGGATTGAGTTGCAAGACGGGTACCACGTGCCCTACGTAAAGGAGGTGGTATGCACTGGGATAGCTCTGAGGAACACTGATTATTATAGTAGCGATAGAATAGCGAGAGAGATGCAACATTGCGGCGGAGAGAGAGAGATTGCAGAGAGTTGGTGAGTGGACGGGAGTTAATGATACGAAAGGCCTTCCTTTCAACTTTGTCTAGGAGAGCGGTGTGAGAGAAACCTCCCCACACATGTGAACAATACTCAATACAAGGGCGCACTATGCCCCTGTACAGAGCAAGAAGCTGTGCAGGGGAAAAGAACCCCCTAAGGCGGTTGAGCACACCCAGCTTCTGGGAGGCTGCCTTAGCAAGACTGGTATATGGTCCTTCCAAATGAGAGCAGAAGAAAAAGAGACACCAAGAATATTGAGAGAAGATGAATGGTTGATTTTTGTATTGTTGAAGAATAAGGGATAGTCCGCTGGGAGATCCTGACGGGTAGATAGATGGAGAAATTGGGTTTTTGAAGCATTAAAGTTAACAAGGTTTTCTCTGCCCCAATTGGAAATAGTATTTAGATCAGAATTTAAGAGTTCTATGGCTTCATTACGTTTGTCGTTGAGGGATTGCTGGCTGGGGCGTTCTGAAAAACTAAATGAGTAGTGTAAGGTTGAGTCGTCTGCGTATGAATGGATGGGAATTAAGGTACAGTTAAGGAGATCATTTATAAAAATTAGAAAGAGAATAGGAGATAGGACAAAGCCCTGAGGAACACCGGAGTTTATAGGGTGAGGAAGTGAACAATGGCCGTCCACAACCGCGGCTATGGAACGGCCGGAAAGGAAATTAGAGACAAAGGCACAGATGGAGGGATAGAAACCGAAGGAGGGTAGTTTAGAAATTAAAGATTTATGCCAGACTCTATCGAAGGCTTTCGATATGTCTAGTGCAATAGAAAAAGTCTCACCGAAGTCCCGAAAGGAGGATGACCAAGAGTTAGTAAGATATGAAAGATCACCAGTAGAGCGACGCTTAAGGAAGCCATACTGGCGATCTGAGAGCAGATTATGAGAAGAGAAATGCTTAAGAAATTTGGAAGCAAGAATAGTTTCAAAACTTTAGAAAGACAAGAGATAAGAGCAATTGGACGATAGTTGGAGGGTTGAGAGCGGTCACCCTTCTTTGGGACAGGTTGAATGTGAGCAAACTTCCAGCATGAAGGGTAGACGTTAGAGGATAGACAGAGACGAAAGAGTTTGCCTAGGCAGGGAGTCAACACGGAAGCACAGTTTTTGAGAACAACAGGAGGAACACCGTCCGGACCGTACGCCTTATTAGTGTTAAGCCCAGAGAGGGTAGAAAGTACATCTTTAGAAGAGATTAGGATATTAGGCATAAGTAAGAGAGAGGAGGGCGGAGAGGGAGCAATAGCACCGGAATCATCCAAGGTGGAGTTTCTAGCAAAAGTTTGAGCGAAGAGTTTAGCTTTGTCAGAGGAAGAAGTGATGGTTGTGCCATCAGAGTGGGAAAGGGGAGGGAAAGACAAGGAAGAGAAATTGTTGGAGAGGTTTTTGGCTAGATGCCAGAAAGCTTGGGAAGAGCTAGAGTTGGATAGTTCAGTGCATTTATTATTGATGAAAGAGTGTTTGGCAAGTCGAAGAACAGATTTGGCTTGATTCCTGGCAGAAACATATGAAGAATGAGAGTCTTGATTTTTAAGGCGTCGGTACCGTTTGAATGCTTTCTCCTTATTGCGGACAGCAGTAGAACAGGCGTGAGTAAACCAAGATTTTTTAGCATTAGTCTGAGAGAAAGAGAATGGAATGTATGCTTCCATGCCCAATAGGATTAAGAGGGTTAAGAGTGACAACCTCCCAGACCACTATTGGCCAGCTTTGAGGTGGTAGTGCAGCCAGAACGCCCACCACGAGCAACAGACTTTTAATCAGGACCCATATTTGGCCCACAGAGGAACCAAGAAAAAGAGAGAGGGGAATTTGTCTAATTCGGGGGATCTTCAATAAAAATATGTGTTCTTATAGAACAAAACGAAAAGAGAAATTGACTTGACTAAGAAATAGAATAAACGGATGTTGTGTTATGTGTAACTAGTGTTTATTGATAGAACACTCTAAAAAACTCTAAAAACTCTAAAAAACTGGGATTCCTGTACAGAGTTCGAGAATTCTTCACTGGCGAGCAGTTGGCCGTAATATATAAAAGTCATGTGCGTTCTCGGAAGGATTACTGTTCACCTCTGTGGAGTGGAAGTGGAGTGGTTGCATTGAGGCAGTTGGACAAAATTCAAAATAAAGCTATTAGATTAATCAATAACCCTGCAATCACACAGGACCTTCCTACATTATCCATACGAAGAAACGTTGCATCCCTTGCATTATTCTACAGATATTTTCACAGGAATTGTTCCGAGGAACTTGCTTCAATTGTGCCGCCTCTCCACATCTTTCCCCGTAGAACTAGGGCAGCTGAGAGCGCCCATGAATTTACACTTTCTCCTCCACAATGCAGAACTTCTGCTTATCAAATTTCATTTATCCCTAGAACTACTACTCTTTGGAATTCACTTCCCTCGAGTTGCTTTCCTCAAACTTACAATCTACAAAAGTTTAAATCCAGTTGTTACAAACATTTTATGAATGCAGGATGCCTTTAGACACATGGACCTTTTTGTTTTATCTGTGTTTTTCCTTCTTCCGTTCATTGTCTCTTAAAATAAAAAAAAAATAAAAAAAAAAAAAGGACTAAGCCATTAGCTACCAAGTATTTAGGTTCTTATAGGAACTTCTTTAATTAACGTAAGAGGGACAGAGATTAAATAACAACTATTGGGTTCAGGGGAAAATAGTGAATAGGTGTTTTAGAGATGAGCTTCAGCTAGGGTTATAGGAATTATATTGTAAGGACACACGTCCGGATTATATTGTAAGGACACACGTCCGAAATTATATTGCAAGGACACACGTCCGAATTATATAGAAGGACACTAGTTCGAATATGTTTAACGTAACTTATCGATAAAGAAACTTCATGATTAGTCTGCTACCTCCTAGTTCGGTTGAGTGACCTTTAAGATTGGGCCAGACGGGGCGTCTTTTGAAATAGAAAGTAACGTAAGGGCGTATCCGGCTCTTGAAGCTACCAGAAATATTGTCCGGGGAGCAGTGTTGTATTCTGGTGTAATATTGTATTAACAAAGAGTTTATGTTCATGTGTAACGGACTACTCGTTCGATGTTGTAAGAGAACTAAGGGTTAAAGATTATATCCTTTATAGAGAGTTAAACGGCCTACGAGCCAGTGTTGTATTTCGGTGTAATATTGTATTAACAAAGAGGTTATGTTCATGTGTAACGGACTATGCGTTCGGTGTTGTAAGGGAACTAAGAGTTAAAGATTATATCTTTGATAGAGAGTTAAACGGCCTACGGGCTAGTGTTGTATTCAGGTGTACTATTGTATTGACAAAGCTTTTATGTTCATGTGTAACGGACTACGCGTTCGGTGTTGTAAGGGAAATGTGAGTTAAAGATTATATCCTTTATAGAGAGTCATACGGCCCACGGGCCAGTGTTGTATTCAGAGGGGCTATTGTATGAGCCGAGAGTGGTGTTCGTAACGCCCGGGAAAAGGTTAGCCATTTGGGGGTTAGGAAGTGGATATAGAAATATATATTATTTGTCCACTTGCATTTAGGATTAAGAAATTAGTAATAGTTTGAGTCAGAGCAGCCCAGGTCTCTTAGAAGATATCGAAGGGCAAGGCGATCATTATAAATTCAGTCTGGTGCCCTAGGATGTATCTAAGTCGAAGTGAGGCATTACCTGAATAGCGGGCATCCGAATAGTATGTGCGGGAGCTATTGGGTTTCAACGTACCATCTATCACGGGACAACGGCTTATTCAATTCGCGTACTGAACTCATTTCGACCAGAACAGGAAGTAGGTTATTGGACTAGTAGTTAGAGTCCGATTTAGAGTTCGTTCTATTAAATAAACTAATAGATAGGTAGAAAGTCTGGAGTAGACGAAGGAGTCAGGGGGAAAGAAGGAGTGGCTATTATTGTGAAGGAGGAGTTGAGAGAGTTTATAAAAGAGTGGAAAGAGGTGTCATCAAGGCTATTGTGGGTGAGAATGCGGTTTAAGGGTGAAAGGTGGGTTTTTGTAAGTGCGTATGGACCAGGAAGTGAAAGAGAGTTAGACGAGGTAGAGGATTTGAGAGATTGTCTACAAGGGTTTGATGAAAATTAAAATGTTATAGTTTTAGGAGACCTAAATGCTAGGGTAGGAAATGAGCCTGTTGAGGGAGTCATCGGTAGTTTTGGTGTGGATGGTGTAAACGAGAGTGGAGAAAGACTGAAAAATGTATGTGAAGAGTGTAGATTGAGTGTAGGTAATACGTTCTTCAAAAAAAGTGTATACACAAGTACACCTGGCATAGACTTGTGAGGGGATAGATTGTAGAGAGGGCATTGATGGATTATGTGCTGGTGACAAGGGAAAGATTGTGTAGACTGCTGGATGTGAATGTGATGAGAGGTGAGGCGGAGGGTATGTCAGATCATTACCTGGTGGAGGGAAAGCTAAGAGTTAAGAGTTACAGGAGAATAAGAGACAAGCGTGAAGTAAGAGAGGTAATAAAAGTTAGTGAGTTAGAGAAGAGTGAAAAAGAGAGGGAGTACAAGGAAAGACTAAATGAAAAGTGGATGGAAGTGAGAGAGATGGAAGAGAGAGAAGTAGAGGTTGAATGGCAACAGTTTAAGGAAGGAGTGAAAGCAAGTGCAGAGGTAGTATGTGGCAAAAGGAAACTAGGAGGCAGAGGTATCAGGATGGGAAGCGAGTGGTGGAATGATACGGTGAGAAAGGCAGTTGAGGAGAAGAGACAGTGTTTTGAGAGGGTATAACAGGATGGTAGTGTTGAGGTATGGGAGAGGTACAAGGAGAAAAGGAGAGAGGCAAAACGGAAAATTAGAGAAGCGAAAAAGATGCAAACGAAAGGTGGGGTCAAAGGCTGAGTGAGAATTTTGAAGAACGAAAGAAGATGTTCTGGAAGGAGGTAAATAAAGTAAGGAAAGGAGGACAAAAGAGGAAAGAGTCAGTGAAAGATGTAAATGGAGAATTACTAGTGGAACCAGTTGAAGTGAGGAAAAGATATGCCGAGTATTTTGAATCTTTGTTAAATACAAGAGATGGAAGAGAAGCAGTGATTGAAGCTGAGGTGGATGGTGATAGGTTACCCAGGCCACCCAGGTGGCCGGGAATGAATGAAAGGATTGAGGAAAATGAGGTGAAAGAAGCAGTGAAACAAATGAGAGCGGGAAAAGCAGAAGGTTTGGATGGTATTGCTGTGGAGTGTATAAAGAAGGGTGGAGATGTGATAATAGATTGGTTGGTGAGACTTTTCAATGTGTGCTTTGCTGTGTCAATGGTACCAATAGACTGGAAGAGTGCATGTATTGTGCCGTTGTACAAGGGGAAGGGAGATCGGCAGGAGTGTTCAAGTTATAGAGGTATTAGTTTATTGTCAGTGGTTGGAAAGCTGTATGGCAGGGTGTTGATAGAGAGGATAATAAAGTGTACGGAAGTTGCAATAGGAGAAGAACAGTGCGGTTTTAGGAGGGGAAGAGGGTGCGTGGATCAGATGTTTGCAGTAAGACAGTTATGCGAGAAGTATTTAGAGAAGCATATGGAGATATTTTGGGCTTTTATGGACTTGGAAAAAGCGTATGATCGTGTGGACCGTGAAGCAATGTGGAAGGTGTTAAGGATTTATGAAATAGGAGGAAATTTGTTAGAAGCAGTTAAGAGTTTTTATGAAGGGAGCAGAGCATGTGTGAGAGTAGGAAATGGTGAGTTGAGTGAATGGTTAGAGGTAAAGGTAGGTTTGCGACAGGGTTGTGTAATGTCACCATGGCTGTTTAATATGTTTATGGATGGTGTGGTGAGGGAGGTGAAAAGGAGAACTATGGGAAGAGGATTGGGTTTAGTAGGAAAGAATGGTAGAGATTGGGAGTTGAATCAGTAGCTGTTCGCTGATGACACAGCATTGGTGGCGGATTCTGATGAGAAACTGCAGCGGGTAGTCAAAGAGTTTGGTGTGGTTTGTGGAAGGAGGAAACTGAAGGTGAACGTCAATAAAAGTAAAGTAATATTGTGTAAAAGGGGAGATCATAGGGTGAATCTAGATGTGAGGCTGGATGGGGAAATATTGGAACAAGTAGAGTGTTTTAAATATCTAGGAGGAACGATAAGCAGGAGTGGAGGTATGGAAGTGGAGGTAAAACAGAGAGTGTGTGAAGGAAGGAAGGTTTTCGGAGCAATGGGAAGTATGTGGAAGACGAGAAATCTCGGAGTGAAAGTAAAAAGTGCACTGTATCAAGGAATTGTTGTGCCAACAGTGATGTATGGGGCTGAGACATGGGCTCTGAAGAAAAAGGAGAAAAGAGGGCTGGATGTGATGGAGATGAGCTGCTTGAGGAGTATGTGTGGAGTTACTCGGAGAGACAGATTGAGGAATGAAGAGATACGTAGGAGAGTGGGGCAGCAGGAACATTTGTGAGCCAGAGTGGACAGAAGGGTGCTGAGCTGGTATGGTCATTTGGAACGAATGGGAGATGAAAGGCTTACAAAGAGAATATGTGAGTCAGGTACAAGGGGAGATAGAAGGGCAGGAAGACCCCCATTGAGATGGAGAGACTGTGTAAGAAAGGCTTTGGATGATAGAGGAATGATTATAGATCAAGCAGAGGAAGTGGTGGTGGACAGGAGTGAATGGAGAATGCTTGTGAATAGTTGAGTGAACACGTGGTCATTTGGAGTAAGGGGTCGGGCGCAAGTTGGACTAGATAATAGTCCATCGGGCGCCTGGCCCGGGGAGACGATTAATATGAAGGGTGCGCCTGGAAGTGTGGTGGGAGGGCTTGTGGCTTTGGCTCCGCTGCATGTCTGCCTGCCGAGATCGAAACCTCTCCGGGTGGTCGGGGACCGGGGGAGTGCTGGAGCGACCTTGGTGACCCTGGTCTCTGGGTCTTCTCCTGGGTGACCTGGATGTGTGTGAGTTAGTGTTTTTTATCTGTGTTTATTTGTTGTTTTATGTTGTTTTTGTGTTTTCCCTGTTCTTGCTCTGTCTTGAGTCGGCTACCCCCAAAATGGGGATTGGGGCTGAGCATATAGATAGATAGATAGAAATAAACTATACAAACTCTAGCAACTGTCGAATTATTCCCCCACCTCAGTAGTGTGCTTGAACTTAGACATTTAAGTACAACACAGACAAAACACAAAATGGTTCATGTGCATAGAGTCAGTCTCCATTCATAACAAATTTGTAACAATTGGATTTTAATTGTTATAGGTTGTACATTTGTGGAAACCAACCCCAAGGAAGTGAATTCCAGAGAGTAGGAGTTTTGGGGATAAATTAGTTTTGATAAGCGGAAATTCTACATTGTGGAGGAGTGTGAATTCATGGATATTTCCAGCTGTCCTAGTTCTTTGGGGAAAGATGCGGAAAGGTGGCACAACTGAAGCAAGTTCCTCAGAACATTTGCCGTGAAAATATATGTAGAATAATGCAAGAGATGCAACATCTCTTTGTATGAATAATGGAGGAAGATCCTGCGGGATTGTAGGGTTATCGATTAATCTAATTGTTTTAAATCCTGTCCAACTGACTTGATGCAACCACTCCCCACATCCATTAAGACACAGAGAAACAAAATAGGTCTCTCAAGCCACACTGTATGTGAAGACATTTTGTGTCACATCTAAGGATGCCTTTTTCTAAATTTCATTCCATTACCCCAGGTTGCAGCATTGTTATTAATCGTGAAAAATGCACTGATATCTACTCGGTCAAATCCTTTAAGTATCTTAACAACATCGATAAATTGGCCTCGCAACCTCCTTTTCTTTAGCGAGAACACCCATTTGTCTTAATCTTTCATAATATGGCTTGTTTTTCAGAGAGGGAATTAGTTTAGTTGCCTTACGCTGCACAAATTCGAGTTTTGTATTGTCTTTCTTGAGATACGGGGACTAGAACTGAACGCCATATTCAAGATGGGGTCTGACAATGAGAGAGCGAGAGAGAGATAATGTCCTGACATTTGTCCTCATATATTCGTGTTTGTATTTTTTTATTTTTTAATCTATACTCGGTCATGTTTGTGTGTATTTGTTTGTGAATATTTAGTTGCCAGAGTTTGTCTTTCAGTATAATATTCAGTATTCAACATATTTTAGAATTAATTACTTGATTTTGTCATTCCTCTCTTATAGTAACTAATACGATCGACATTATTACTCGGGATTATGCATGACCCAATACATTTCTTTTGACAAAATTTACAGTGCCATGATGTATACAACCTATCATATCACTTCATCACCACTCTTTTTATTGTAAGCATTACTACCGGTATTTGTTCTGCTCCTCTATTGATGCATTAAAACTCGATAATGACTATACTTCTCCTTGCTGACATCGCGTATTTATTGTTCATCCATTTCTCAATAATACCACATAATTGGAAATAAGGTTTTAGGAAAGAACTATAAAAATATTCACGCATACATATAATTAATATTATCCCGATTCACAGCTGAATTGGGAATACTTAAGATCTATTTATTTATCTATCTATCTATTGCCAGACGTCATAGTTGTTGAATTACGATCATCTCTCTCTCTCCCTTTCTGAGTTGTCTGAAATATGCTTCATGCGTTACTTATCCATGTATTGTTTTATGAAATACGAATACACATTCATTATTCGCCAGAACTTAGTTAACCCTTTCTGTACCAGCGACGTCTGTTATCTATCTATCTATCTATCTATATTATTAAATAAGTTCGTGTGTCTGTCTGTTTGTCTGTCTGTGTGTTCTTAATAGGCGGCCGCAGTTTTGGACCTGGGGAGCTGAAACTTTGCATGTGGGTGTCAATTGACCTGGGTCAGGTCATAGAGGGGGCTAGGCCACGATCGGAGGTCGTTTCGAGGCCGAAATTGAAAACAAAATTAAAAACAAATTCCGTTTGGGGCAGAAGGAGGCCTCCGATCGAAAAGGTGTATGGAACGAAAGTTGTTCGCAGCCCCCCAAAACGGGGATACGGATGAGGTCAGATCCAACATCGGAGGTCATTTAGCGGCCGAAATCGAGGTCGCCGTTTAATGAGGCACAGGGAGGTTGAGGCCGGTGATTATGGTAGTAGTAGTATTGTGATGATTGTGGTAGTAGTGAATGATGATGGTGATTATGGTAGTAGAATTTCGACTCCTCTGAATTCTCAACTTTATGGCTCAAACTTTCCTGTCATTCTCTTACTAAATATTTCTGTGCTGTCTATCTTTCCCCTAACTCTACCAACTTTCCTAAATTCTTTGACTATCTAAACTCTACAGTGGAACACATTCTATCCATTTCTCCTTTCTCAGAAATCTCCATCTTAGGAGATTTCAACGTTCACCACCGCCAATGGCTCTCCTCTCACACTACTGATCCACCTGGTGAACAAGCCTACGTCTTTTCTATCCTAAATGACCTAGAGCAGTTAGTTCAGCAACCCACCCATATCCCGGATCGCATCGGAGATCAGCCCAACATTCTTGACCTGTTTCTAACTTCTAACCCTTCTTCTTATACTGTCGATCTTTTCTCTCCTTTGGGCTCCTCCGACCATAAACTTATCTCTGTCACCTGTCCTATCTCTCCAGTACAGCCACCCGATCCTCCTAGCCGGCGGCGCTTGTGGCACTTTGGCGTTGCCGACTGGGAGGCTCTTCGGCAGTACTTCTTTGATTTCCCATGGAATGATTTCTGCTTCCATGGCCGAGGACCCTCGGAGAGTGCTGAACGCATTACCGAGGTAATCCTATCGGGCATGGAAGCATACATTCCATTCTCTTTCTCTCGGACTAATGCTAAAAAATCTTGGTTTACTCACGCCTGTTCTACTGCTGTCCGCAATAAGGAGGAAGCATTCAAACGGTACCGTCGCCTTAAAACTCAAGACTCTCATTCTTCATATGTTTCTGCCCGGAATCAAGCCAAATCTGTTCTTCGACTTGCCAAACACTCTTTCATCAATAATAAATGCACTGAACTATCCAACTCTAGCTCTTCCCAAGCTTTCTGGCATCTAGCCAAAAACCTCTCCAACAATTTCTCTTCCTCGTCTTTCCCTCCCCTTTCCCACTCTGATGGCACAACCATCACTTCTTCCTCTGACAAAGCTAAACTCTTCGCTCAAACTTTTGCTAGAAACTCCACCTTGGATGATTCCGGTGCTATTCCTCCCTCTCCGCCCTCCTCTCTCTTACTTATGCCTAATATCTTAATCTCTTCTAAAGATGTACTTTCTACCCTCTCTGGGCTTAACACTAATAAGGCATACGGTCCGGACGGTGTTCCTCCTGTTGTTCTCAAAAACTGTGCTTCCGTGCTGACTCCCTGCCTAGGCAAACTCTTTCGTCTCTGTCTATCCTCTAACGTTTTCCCTTCATGCTGGAAGTTTGCTCACATTCAACCTGTCCCAAAGAAGGGTGACCGCTCTCAACCCTCCAACTATCGTCCAATTGCTCTTATCTCTTGTCTTTCTAAAGTTTTTGAAACTATTCTTGCTTCCAAATTTCTTAAGCATTTCTCTTCTCATAATCTGCTCTCAGATCGCCAGTATGGCTTCCTTAAGGGTCGCTTTACTGGTGATATTCTTTCATATCTTACTAACTCTTGGTCATCCTCCTTTCGGGACTTCGGTGAGACTTTTTCTATTGCACTAGACATATCGAAAGCCTTCGATAGAGTCTGGCATAAATCTTTAATTTCTAAACTACCCTCCTTCGGTTTCTATCCCTCCATCTGTGCCTTTGTCTCTAATTTCCTTTCCGGCCGTTCCATAGCTGCGGTTGTGGACGGCCATTGTTCACTTCCTCACCCTATAAACTCCGGTGTTCCTCAGGGCTCTGTCCTATCTCCTATTCTCTTTCTAATTTTTATAAATGATCTCCTTAACTGTACCTTAATTCCCATCCATTCATACGCAGACGACTCAACCTTACACTACTCCATTAGTTTTTCAGAACGCCCCAGCCAGCAATCCCTCAACGACAAACGTAATGAAGCCATAGAACTCTTTAATTCTGATCTAAATACTATTTCCAATTGGGGCAGAGAAAACCTTGTTAACTTTAATGCTTCCAAAACCCAATTTCTCCATCTATCTACCCGTCAGGATCTCCCAGCGGACTATCCCTTATTCTTCAACAATACAAAAATCAACCCTTCATCTTCTCTCAATATTCTTGGTGTCTCTTTTTCTTCTGCTCTCATTTGGAAGGACCATATTACCAGTCTTGCTAAGGCAGCCTCCCAGAAGCTGGGTGTGCTCAACCGCCTTAGGGGGTTCTTTTCCCCTGCACAGCTTCTTGCTCTGTACAGGGGCATAGTGGGCCCTTGTATTGAGTATTGTTCACATGTGTGGGGAGGTTCCTCTCACACCGCTCTCCTAGACAAAGTTGAAAGGAAGGCCTTTCGTATCATTAACTCCCGTCCACTCACCAACTCTCTGCAATCTCTCTCTCTCCGCCGCAATGTTGCATCTCTCTCGCTATTCTATCGCTACTATAATAATCAGTGTTCCTCAGAGCTATCCCAGTGCATACCACCTCCTTTACGTAGGGCACGTGGTACCCGTCTTGCAACTCAATCCCACCCCTACTCTGTGCAACTCTCCAACCCAAGAGTGAAACGTTACTCTCAAACTTTCTTCTACTCAACATCTGAGCTCTGGAACTCTCTCCCAGAATCAGTCTTTCCCTCTTCCTATGACTTAAATTGCTTCAAACTCGGTGTGTCCAGGCATTTTGGCTCGAACGTCCCTTGATTTTGGCCCTGTCACTCTTTCAACTATGGGGGAGGCACTCGCTATAGGCAGTTATGCCTTTTGCCTCCCTCAATCACATAGAAAAAAAAAAAAAAAAAAAAAAAAAAAAAAAAATTAAACCCGGGCAACGCCGGGTACCACTACAAGTATTTTATTATATCCATATTTAGACGATTTTATACAGCTTAGGAAGATGTTGTAGTTAAAAACGTGTATTGAGATAGTTCAAAGCCTTATAATTACTAGAGATCCTTCCTAAACTGATTTCAATCGAATAGTAATAGCCAGAATAAAATATAAATTATATCGACGGTACGGAAGGGGTTAAGAACCTTTTTGATATATTGATTTACAGCTAGGGTATCAATATAATTAAATTAAAATAAATGGTTTAAGTGATTCAAAACACACCTACTTCATAACCATAGCATACAGATAGATAGAGAGGAAAGTGAGACGCCACAAATCTGAAAAAAAGTGATTCGCGCGTTCGAGAGATGGCAGCACGATCGCAAAGGAAAATGGGAGGGTCCCCATTAATTTGTAATAATCCCTACCTTATACTAATAACGCAATTAATAACCAATTGAACGTTATCCACAGACTCTGTAGACATGACAGAGTTAAATAGACAAAAGTAGAGGCTACTGTAAAGGCCAGATCATCGTGAAATTGTCGTCATTATGAGGAGGTTGAACAGTCAAGTGTTTTCTACCCCCGCCATTGTTGTTGTGAGAGTGGGGAGTTGCCAACGTCAAACATGCTGGGACAAAATATCCCTAGATGTCATAAGTATAACACAAGAAAGTATTTCGTGAAATGTCCTGTTTTAGTGCAACTTTATAAATTAACATCTACATAACATGTAACTAATAATATACATTCAAAACTACATTTTAATTTTTGTTGTGTTGCTTGGAGTTATACAGCTTACATCATATATTAGTATATTTTATATGGTATATGTATACCTAATATTTTCCTCTTGTTTTTATATATCTATTTTATTTTAAATAATTTACATGTGTTTTTATCAACATTAATTCGCTCTTTAATTTAACGGCCCTTCATTATGCAGACTTTTCTTAACTATGGCAACACTGCAGACAAGCCAGGCGCGCAGATATCAAGGAATATATAATAAGGAATATCCACTGGGGCCTTTTGCTGATAATATTATGCCCCACGATAGTGCTGATACTCCTAGTTCGCGCGAGGAAATATCCGTATGACGTTACGCTATGGCCTCTATTCTTCTTTACTCTATGTTCACAACGGTGAAATACAATGAGCCAAGCAGTGGAAGAGAGGGAGGAATGGTGGGGTGGAAGGTAGGAGGTGGAGTGAGGGAGTGGGGTGGGGAGGTGTGTCCGATGCTGCCAAATTACGATTTCACTGAAATGGTGAAAACAGGACTTGAGCAGCAAACTGTACATGGGAAAACACGAATGGTACCGATTTTATATTGAGAATACGCTTCTGGAGGACTTTGAATGTGTTTTGTTTATAAAGTTATATAAAGGAATAACAAACTCACTCTCCACCAATCAATCTTTCCTTCATCTTACGAATTAAACTGTTTTAAACTTAGTGTGTTCAGGCATTTTAACCCCAACATCCCTAGAATTTGGCTCTTTTACTCTTTTGGCTTTTGGGAGAGAAACACGTTACAGGCAACCCGTCTTTGTATCTCCTCCATACACATAGAAAAAGTCTAGAGGGTTTATTATGACATATTTAAAGTCTAGAGGGTTTATTATGACATATTTAAAGTCTAGAGGGTTTATTATGACATATTTAAATGAGTAACTTTGCTAACTAAGTGACACACAAGTTCCTTTTAGGTACTGAATTCCAGGTAGTGATAGATTGACCAATCAATCAAACAGTAGCTAACACCAGTGACGTTGCACCCCAGGGGTGTTTTGCTGAGTCGAGACTCAACGTGGTGCCATGTCTCTTCCTATCCCGAGTAGCATTAACACACTAAATCTGCATTCTTCATAATAACATGAGGGGTGGCCGAGCGTTCAAGGCCCCTGTGCTGTAACTGTGAGGTCAAGGGTTCAATCCAACAGAATCCTAAAGTTTTTTTCGGCCATCCCGATGAAGAGCATTGTATTGGCTGCTCAGCTATCAGCTTGTGTTAGCCTGCACGTGCTTGTCACTAAAGCATTTGCGTAGGTACGTAATATGGTGGGATCACAGGCACTGCATGGTCGCCAAAGGTGGCATGTGACATTGTAGTCAAGGTAGAATGTGCATAGTACTGTACCTAGGTTAAGAAAAAACTCTACAAGTGAACAATAAACTGACAATTTTATTTTTATTATCGTAGTATATATTTTGAAAATACATATTCAAATGGGGTTGGAATGATTTGACAGTTGTTTGGAAGTTTGTACTTTATTTAGCAAACTTAAAAAGAATTGTATTCGTCATAGCGATTGATTCTCTGTCGGGGTCGAAATACGTTCAAACTGAAGAGTTGAAAAACATACGATAATGCAGTATAAATTACATCTACATTTGCATTTGGCAGCGCTGCAATGTCTCGCGACTTATAAGGCTCGAATCTCAGTGTCCCTTGCCGCCGTGCTGGAGAGCGGATGGGGCCCTCCATGCTCCCGCTCACTGACACTCGTCCTCATATGGTTTAAGAGGTTTTAAAAGCCTGTAAATTGCTTTATATTGCCATGGCGTTCCAGAACAGTTCCCGCAGCCTATGGGTTAAAATAAGTACATTTCTGGATGTCTGTGAGGTCTCCCTGTCCTCCTATGCAACAATTAACTTGCTGGAAGTTTGCTCTCATTCAACCTGTCCCAAAGAAGGGTGATCGCTCACAACCCTCCAACTATCATGCAATTGCTTTCATTTCTTGCATCTCTAAAGTTTTTGAAGCCATTCTTAATTCAAACATTCTTAAGCATTTATATTCCCTTAATCTACTTTCAGATCACCACTATGATTTCCTAAAGGACCCCTCTACTGGTTATCTTACTAACACTTGGTCATCCTCCTTTTAGGACTTTGGTGAGACTGTTTCTATTGCGCTAGACATATCGAAAGCCTTCGATATGTTCTGGCACAAAATTTTGTTTAATATTCAAACTACCCTCCTTCGATTTCTATCCTTCTATATGTGCCTCTGTCTCTATTTTCCTTTCTAACCACTCCATAGCTGCAATTGTGGACGACCATCGCTCACTTCCTCAACCTATCTCCAGTGCTCCTCAGGGCTCTGTCCTGTCTCCAGTTCTTTTCATACTATTCCTCAATGATCTTCTCATCTGTACCTCTAGTTCTATCCACTCATATGCTGATGAGTCTACCTTACTCTATTCAACTAGTTAATCACATCAACCTAGCGTGCAATTATTCCATAACTCACATGACAAGTCTTATCTTCTGATCTAACAATTATTTCTGATTGGGGCAGAGAAAAACTTACTTTCAATGCCTCCAAGACCCAGTTTCTCTCTCTTTCTACCCGTTGCAATCTTCCGCAATACCATCAGTTGCTCTTCAACTATGCTCAAATGAACCCTTCATATTCTCTCAATATGCTTGGTGTATCTTTTTCATCCGACCTTTTTTGGAAAGATAATATTACCACTCTTGCTAAAACACTATTCCAAAAGTTAAGTGTGCCCAACCGTCTCTGTTGATTCTTGAGCCCCGCACAGCTTCTTGCTCTGTACATGTTCACAGTGCGCCCATGTATCGAGTATTGTTTGCATGTGTGGGGAGGTTCCACCTATCTCGCACTTCTCGAAAGAGTAGAGTCAAAAGCATTTTGCCTCATCAATTCGCTTCCTCTTACTAGTTCGCTACAATATCTTTCTACACGCCACAACGTTGCATCTCTTTCATTCTCCTATTACTACTACAACAATCAGTGTTCTTAAGAGCTCTCGCAGTGCATACCTCCTCCTTTATGGCGGGTGCGAGACACCCGCCTTTCAACACAGTCCCACTCCTATTCTGTCAAGCTCTCCAACCCAAGAGTTGGCAAGTTTTCTCAGTCTGTCTTCTAGTCAACAATTAAACTCTGGAACTCTCTCCCTCAATCAATCTTTCCTTCATCCTATGGATTAGACTGCTTTAAATTAAATTACGTGTGTCTAGACATTTTGACCCCAACGTCCCTTGAATTTGTCACTCTGTAACTTTTTTTACTTTGGGGGAGACACTAGTTACAGGCAAACTTCCGTTTGTCTCCTTCATGCACAGAACAAAAATACCAAAACAAATCAGTTCATAAAAGCAAAGGTAGAGGGGAAACCCACAAACACACACGTTCCCTGTCTTTCACAAACACACATACAGTACACACACACATGCACATACTAATATACACTCTCGCCAGTTCCTGCCAACTTACAACAGATAATAGAACAGGAAGGACAGGTTCATTAACATAATTATACTGGAAATAACTCTGTTTAATATGCTGTACATGCTGAATGCTACCATTGTGCTGCATATTAATGTATGAGATGTGGTGTACGTAATTGCGGTGGTGGTCGTTGATATTGTAACATACTGCTGGAGGTGGAGGGGGTAAACAAATCTAATATGGGTTTGAAGACAGAATTGTGATGGAGAAGTAATATTTAAATAATATTCATATTAACTTAATAATGAGGGACCCTAAGCCTTTATGTCACGAACAATTGTGTTATTTCATTCCAAGTAAAGGTTTTAACCCCTTCAGTACCATGACGCCTGGTTACCTTGGATTCCGGATAACATTAAATGATTGTATGCTGTTTATTAAGAAGGACCTATGTTACTAAGAGGGTTTATTGAGATCGTATTTACCCATTTGAGTCGCATAGGTAGATTACAAACAAAAGAAAATCGTTTAATGGTAACCAAAATATGACAACAAATACGTCATGGTGCTGAAGGTGTTCATATATTTAAATACGAGGTTAAAATGCCTTTTTTGGAGTAAAGTCATCAACTCTAATTTTGTTGATTGTGGGGCAATTTGATATTTGATAGGGAAATGGCAATAGTGTAGTAGGCTTACCATATCAATACTAATGCTTCAGATTTGTTTTTGTTTTTGTTTTCTAGGTGTGTGAGGGAGACAACAACAAAGCTACCTGTAACAAGTGTCTCCTCTAAAGTTGAAAAAGTGACAGAGCCAAATTTAGGGCAGTTGGCGGTCATCTTCATTTATATTTTATTTTATTGATATATATTGAAGGAGTAATCTCGTTAACCGATCAGAAGGCGGGATTAAATCAGGTGTGCCAGCAAGATTTTCCCTCTATCTCATGCCCATGGGAACACCTTGGCACCTCCGAGCTCTCAGCCAATTACAGGCCACCTATGACGCACCAAAACACTCACCTCACCTCCCAAACGCCCGCCTCCTAGCATACCCTCAGTTTACACCCGTATATTATATCCCAGTAAAAAACGTTCAAATACATTGGTTCCACCCCCTTACTCCTGTCAGCCACTAACAATCACGTCACAAATAAGATTCTGGGAAAACATTACGAGGATAAGAACAGGCAGGTGGGATCGTATACCGTTCAAAGTGCCCGGGCTGAATCAATCCTGCCCTGGTGCGCTTCTCAGTTAATCACAGGCCCGCGTTGCGCCAGGGACGGGTATAAAGGGAGGTGGGCAGAGCAAGGGGCAACCCTGCCTAACGCTTGCAACCCTGATAATAGATCAGAAGGTTAAGCAACGTAGGGTCTGGTCAGTAGTTGGATGGGTGACCGCGCCTGGGGGTGATTGCACCCGGTACCGACATTGACCAGATGTTGCCCTAGGGGTGGGTGAAATTTCCCTGGCTTGCCACCAGGGTTCAAGTAGCCCAGGAGTGTTGAACAAACTCCATTCCCTGTCAGTTCTGTCTCACTCAGACGAAAATGAGTACCTGGATTCATGGTGGCTAAAATGAATTCACGGGCCTGATTGGTGGCTTCGTACAACCAATCAACACACGAGACTGAGAACTTGGTTAGCCACCAGGATTGCTCAGTGGCCATTGGGCAGGCCTTCTCTCGTGTTCGCCTCGTCCCACCCATAAGTTAAACTGGGTACCTGGAGTGTAAAATCGGCCTTGGCGTAGGTCGTATCACTAGGGTAAATTTGAATACTTGCTTCACCTTTCCTATATACTTCCATTCCCTATGTGTTGTCTGGCCTGTCCCCTCTCGAAAAGTATCCTCAAACTGTCTCTCCAACAAAAAACCAGCTCACGCAAGTTGGGTCAAGCCCCGACGCCTTCATCTCCTACTAAAATTCACTTCCTCACCCCCTACTACTTCCTCTGTACCAACTCTAGTATTCGAAGCATAAGAGTGATCAAAATTATTATTACTTGTTTCACCTTTCCTATATACTTCCATTCCACTTCCAAGTACGTCCCACTCAGCATTTCACTTTCGGCCCCTACCAACCAACTAAAATATCAAAGAATACAAAATAAAGTACTGAGGTGGATGTTCGGGACTCAGTGGTATGAGTTCCAGACGGCACAACATCTTCACAATCTAGCCCACATCCCCCCTCTAAATACTTATTGGCAGCAATTAGCAGAAAAACAAATTATAAAACTTGAGACCTTTCATGATAACTTCATCCAAATTTTCAACAGAATTTTACATCCCCCCCGCCCCTTGTCAAACCTCCTTCACCCCAACAACAGAGAGGCACCCATTCCAATATTCACTTAAAATCAGGATTGGTAGAGGAGGTGGGTCATGCCGGCTCGTCCACAGTCCAGCCTCCCTATCACTCCTGACCTAGATTCCTAGCTTCACTTCCCATTAAAATGTATAATTTCACAGACAAAGTACAAGACAACAACCTTTTAACGTAACTCCTATAATAATAACAGTACAGCCTTCTTACAGGTTCTGCCACTGACAGACTTCCCCAGCAGTACCCCTTTTGACTCAATGCCACCCAAAATTACCTCCCCCTATACCATTTTCGAATACTACCACCCAAAAATACAACCCCAAAACATGCAAGCACTTTTGATTTTATACCACCCAAAAATTAACTTGCTCCCCATCCCTTGCCCCCTTCTTGGCAAGCCATCCTGAATCTCATTAAAGTAACTTCTCCAACTAAATCAACTCAATCCCAGCTCAATTATTCAACTCACGCACGTTGGGCCAAGCCCCGACACCCTATTTCTCCCACTATTACCACTGTCTCTCCTACTTAACCAATAAAAACTTCCTTTCTTTCACCCTCACCCACCTTTTCTATATTCATTCATTCATTCATTCAAGGAGAGCAGACAGACACTGGCACCTGTCTGGGCAACATTGGCCCTTTCTTAGCCAAAACTCGCCACTTGCCCTCCTCTGCGACCATGGGGAGAT
Source organism: Paralithodes platypus (assembly GCA_032716605.1). Lineage (NCBI taxonomy): Eukaryota > Metazoa > Arthropoda > Malacostraca > Decapoda > Lithodidae > Paralithodes > Paralithodes platypus. The sequence continues at coordinate 8,031,452 of CM064576.1, read as the reverse complement.
AAAAACAGACTTCCTGACCTACAACACCAGAACAATAATGAATACAAGGCGAGCAGAGACCAGCCACACCACTCACCCTCAGCTCAACTACATGTACAGTATCCTGGAGACTGCCGACACATCGCTTGCTTACAAACAACTAGTCCAGCGATACAGGACCACAACCAGGTGATCCACAGAAGTGAGAGGATGGACCTGATATATAGGCTAGGCTACCTTGAGGTGGTAGCAGAATAAGAAAGACGAACCCATTACTTTACTAAAGGACCCTTAAGGGCCCGAACAGACTTAAGAGAGAAAGCTAAATATTTGACTGCGGCCTTGTGTTGCAGCAATTAATATATGTGTCCTTATAGGACAACCAAAGAGAAAAATTATTAGACAACTGATGAAATAAAAAGATGATGTGTTGAGAGAGCGCTTTCTATTGTTAGTATGGCACAAGCCAGTTAGCCAGCAATCGCACAGGAACTTCTATGATCTTTTGTCTAAGTTAAATTTTGAGATTGGAAACTTAAGAATTTTCGGGATAAATACTATAGAACGCTAGTTTTGACTGAGTTTTGTAAAGGAGACGTTGGGACACTTTACCAAGTTCTCCAGGAGTCTAGGACTGAATGTAAAGGGATATTAACGTAATGAAGCACACAAATTATGTAGAATAGAAATGAAGGATTTGTACTAGGATAGACCTATCTGGACAAATAGTTAGGACCATTTGGAAACCTCTTTTTGTTAAATGGATATTATATTTAATAATTAGATATTCACCTCATCGACAGCAAGGTATCGATCGCGCGTAATAAATACTAAAGTAATTCAAAGATATATTGATTAAATAATAGTTTCTAATATTGTTAAAGTGATTCAAAGATATGTTGATTGGATAATAGTTTCTATTATTGTAAAGGTGATTCAAGGACATATTAATTTAATAATAGTTTCTAGTATTGTCAACCATAGTAAATATAGTGATGTGCCTTTGGCTCAGAGTCGAAGTAGGTCAAACCTCTGAATAGTGATCGTGCATACATACATACATAACATTTTAAGACTGAGTGCTCCACACATACGTGCAGTTTCAGTCTCTTGTCCGAATGGCGGCGTTCCAGGCAACCCTGTTAAGGGCTGCTTCACTTGTCAAGTTTTTTAAATTTGAGATCGGCACATATAATCCGATCCCAGGTCTTCCTCAGTCCACTCCTTGGTGTAGCTCCTTCCACAATCACAGACATGCATTTTTTCACCCAATTTTGTTCATCCATTCTCTCCACATGTCCATACCATCCCAGTCTACTTGTACGCATCACCTCGCTAATACTCTTTATACCTAAACGTCTCCTCAGTTAATCATTTGTTATTCTATCCTGCAACCTAGTCCCACATATCCATCTCACCATTCTCATCTCATTACGTTCCATTCTGTTGACATCCTCTACTTTAACGTCCCATGTTTCTGTGGCATACGTCATTGCACTTCTAACACATAAGGCATACACCTTTCCCTTCAGGGGTAGAGGCATTCTTTTTCATGATCAGAATTGGCAGCAGTTCTCTGAACTTCCCCCAGCCACATCTAATTCTAGTGACAGTGGCAGCCTTGGCCCCACCACCGGCAGAGATGGTATCTCCTAGGTAACAAAACTGGTCCACCAGCTCCAATGACTCATTTCCACATATCACAGCCACAGGATCATCACTTTAACACAAGCTCGCCTTTGGACACTACGCACTCAAATTTCTCTATTGCTGACTTATCCTTCGGCAGGGGTCCTTTTATTCAACTACAGCGCTTACTCCCATGGTGCACTCAACATCGACAGATGCTACATCGAATCGAGTTAGCGCCCACACCCTTTCCACACACTGCACATGGGTATGCACCGCTCTTTTCCACATTGCCTAGTCTCAATCTACAGTGTATAACCTTGGTTTTGTTAATATTGACTCTTAAACTCTTGCTCGCCATGCCCTCTCTCCATCTTTTGAATTTGGCCTCCGCATCTTGCATATTGTTAGCTATTAGGACTAAATTGTCTGAATAAAACAGTTCCAACGGGAGTCCGCCTCTAAAAACTCTAGATAGTGCCTCCAGGACCATAATAAAGAGGAGGGGGCTTAACACTGAACCCTGATGAACTCCAACACGGACTGTGAACTCATCACTCAGTACACCTTTCACCCTGACCGCAGTTCGCGAATCCTCGTACATCTTCCATTATCAAACGCACCAGCCACTCTTCCACATCAAGTTTCCTCATAGCCCACTGCACAACATCTCTAGGCACCCTGTCAAATGCCTTCTCCAGGTCTACAAACACATAGTAAAGATCCCTGTCTTTTAGTAAGTATCTTTCCTGTATCTACCTGACTATGAAGATAGCATCGGTTTTACGACGTCTTGGCATAAAACCAAACTGCATATCATCGATGGAGATGCTTTGCCTGATCAAACCCTCTAAGACTCTCTCACAGACCTTCATGATTTGGTCAAGCATTTTCAGGCACCTATATTTACCTCTATCTAGCGCATCCCCTTTTCCTTTGTATATATTTACTATTACTCTTTTGTGCCAATCCTCGGGGATTTTATCATCTTTAATAATAGTGTTTATCAACTCAGTGACTAAGTTGACACCAGTCTCCCCTGAGGCTTTTATCATCGCAGGCAACAATGTCAGAGCACCCTGGAGCTTTACCGTCCTTCATTTTATTGATTGTGTCGCTCACTACAGCTGGTGCTATCAAAGGAGGGGGTCCAGATATTGTTTTTTCGATACTAAGCTGTTCCTTATCCCATTCGAACTCTACATTTAGCAATCGTTCATAGTGTGCCTTCCATGCTTCTCTGATTTCATTTTCTGCATACAATCTTCCCATTATCGTTTCTAATACACTGTTCACCTATAATATCCCTACTGTCATTTTTAACTCGCCTAGCTAGGTTGAAGATCCCATTGGGATTGTCAGTGTTACACACTTGTTGGGAATGTAATACTTCCGAATCACAATTTATGCTGTGCAGTTATAGGTATTCAACTCTTCAGTTTGAACTCATGTTGACCCGAACAGAGAATCAGTTGCTAAACTACCCTCCTTCGGTTTCTATCCCTCCATCTGTACCTTTGTCTCTAATTTCCTTTCCGGCCGTTCCATAGCCGTGGTTGTGGACGGCCATCGTTCACTTCCTCACCCTATGAACTCCGGTGTTCCTCAGGGCTCTGTCCTATCTCCTATTCTCTTTCTAATTTTTATAAAATTAGAAGGTTTGTAGACCTGAGGAGATCATTTAATGATCTCCTCAACTGTACCTCAATTCCCATCCATTCATATGCAGACGACTCAACCTTACACTACTCCATTAGTTTTTCAGAACGCCCCAGCCAGCAATCCCTCAACGACAAACGTAATGAAGCCATAAAACTCTTAAATTCTGATCTAAATACTATCTCCAATTGGGGCAGAGAAAACCTTGTTACCTTTAATGCTTCCAAAACCCAATTTCTCCATCTATCTACCCGTAAGGAACTCTCAGCGGACTATCCCTTATTCTTCAACAATACAAAAATCAATCCTTCATCTTCTCTCAATATTCTTGGTGTCTCTTTTTCTTCTGATTTCAGTTGGAAGCACCATATTACCAGTCTTGCTAAGGCAGCCTCCCACAAGCTGGGTGTGCTCAACCACCTTAGGGGGTTCTTTTCCCCTGCACAGCTTCTTGCTCTGTGCAGGGTCATAGTTCGTCCTTGTATTGAGTGTTGTTCACATGTGTGGGGAGATTCCTCTCACACCGCTCTCCTAGACAAAGTTGAAAGGAAGACCTTTCGTATCCTGCCACGGACATTAGTTCCAGGGCAGTAATTCCCTTTCCAATGTTCCCTTACCCCCTCTAAACCACTGTTTGGACACTTGATCCTCAGTGTTTTGGAGGACAAGCAGCCTAGAAGGGTCACTAGATCTGTTGTTACTTGATTTCCTTTGTATTATTAACTCCCGTCCACTCATAAACTCTCTGCAATCTCTCTCCGCCGCAATGTTGCATCTCTCTCGCTATTCTATCGCTACTATAATAATCAGTGTTCCTCAGAGCTTTCCCAGTGTATATACCACCTCCTTTACGTAGGGCACGTGGTACCTGTCTTGCAACTCAATCCCACCCCTACTCTGTGCAATTCTCCAACCCGAGAGTGAAACGTTACTCTCAAACTTTCTTCTACTCGACAGCTGAGCTCTGGAACTCTCTCCCCGAATCAGTTTTCCCTTTTCCTATGATTTAAATTGCTTCAAACTCTGTGTGTCCAGGCATTTTGGCTTGAACGTCCCTTGATTTTGGCCCTGTCACTCTTTCAACTATCGGAGAGGCACTCGCTATAGGGAGTTCTGCCTTTTGCCTCCCTCAATCACATAGAAAAAAAAAATTGGATTATGATTTCTTTTTGAGTTTCCTAAATAATACACAAACTTTCAAACAACTGTCAAATTATTCCTACCCATTGTAACGTTACAGGCGGGGTTCGAACCTACAACATTACCAAACATCCCACAAAAGAAACCACAACACAGAGATCTATTATTCAGTCTCAATAAGAAAGTGGTGTGACTTATCCTTGAAGTAAAAAAAGTGGTATGCTATAATTTCCACAAACTAGTAACTCATATGAGTTACCGAACTGTTTGTAGGTAAAAAGTAGACAGTTAAGAAAATATCCAATTATATCAAATAGCCACTAGCATTAAGAAACCCTAAAGATATTCCTTTACTTCATCCTCGTCAATCATTATTATTTCAAGACCTTAGATTAGTGCACTATTAATATTAATACTATCAATATATAAAATAATATTAGGTGTAGGTGGTAACTTGCAATACATTAAGTTTAATTATAATTTATTTACATTAAATTATCGTATAAAATTAACTTAATACAATCCATAACAAAATAACACATGATTAATTGAATATATAATCCTATCTGATAAGAGAGTAAATGTGGACAAGGCAAGGCAAATAAGCTACTTATCGTAAGCCTCATGGTAACCCTTTTACAATGGTCGAGTCAGGACAGGTTGAAGGTGGTGGTGGATTCTGACCTGCCTTTAAAGTTAGTTAAAATAGGACTTTAGAGGCTATCGACCAGGGAGGATCATTAAGGCTACCTTAAAGTCAGAAAGAACCTAAACCCGGAGTCCCCGAGAGCACACAACTTTATACCCCAGGTATACTGGGAATATGAACCTGGAGGCTGTCCTGCTCGAGAACCCCAGGCGTCTCCCTTAACCTCTGAAGTGCGCATGGGGGTAATTGGAAACGTCCCCCTGTGCTGACGTATTTGAGGTGTTTCCGTCACTAAAATATTCATTGTGCCATTAATAGCATTAATACTTATCCATATGCGCCTATTATGGGTTGATTATAAAGGTATTAACCTGAAACAACAATAAAACGAGTGAAAACAGCGTTTGGATGGTCAAAATCGGATATATAGCCTGCGAGTTGTATAATGTATGGGTGAGGCAACCTGCTTTCCCGCCAATTTCCCCCAAGGCCACTGAGACACAGTCGATCGATACTCTCTCTCTCTCTCTTGCACTCGCTTGCCATCAGTGATGACAACACCCTGCTTGCAACTCGCTAATGTTAGCACGAAAATATACCTCAGAATAAGGGAATAACAGGGAAAATAGGTGATAACTGAAGGAGAGGAGGAAAGTGGGGAAGGAGGGGAGGTAGAGGACTGAGATTTTGCATGGCCCAGGGGCCAAAAAAAAAAAAAATAAATAAAAATAAAAAAAACAAAAAAAAACAAATTCGATGTCAAAAGTTGATTTTTTTTTCTCACTCACTCATAAGAGTCTCTCCGCAGTCCGCCGGGGGAACTCTTAAGAGTCTCCCCGCAGTTCCCGGGTTAATCGCAACCAGGACTGAAGCCTCTTTAACCTCTAACCATCGGGGGCGGACTTAAGTCCGTATCGAAAAACTTGGACTATGTGGCGGGGGCGGACTTTAGTCTGTGTGCAATTTTGGCGCAATATTGGCTCTGAGAGAGAGACGAGCGACGGGAGGAGCATGGGTTACCTCATGACCGCTCGCCACGGCAGCCGTGGACCGACTGAGATGTACTCCACATACATCCACACTCACTCCCTTGCTACACACGTAATTATATAACGAAATGACCGTATTTTAGCGATTTTGCCCTTCGGTTGCACGATCGTTGCAAGACAACCAGTGATCGTAGAAGGATGGTTCTGGTGTCATTGGAAAGCTCAATTATCGCCCTTTCACGGATACATACTTGTATTACGCTCTGGCTCTTGTTTATGCATGAAAAAGAGCACGGAAACAACGCCATTTATGGTAAAAAAAAACGCTGGGCGGCACGGTCAAATATACCGCCTAGGCCGCTCATTGAGTGTTAAGAGAACCCCAGTCCCTTGTGCCTTTAAAAGCTCACGTCGGTCTATGTTTTTTTTTTTTTTTTTTTTTTTTAAGAGACAATGAACGGAGGAAGGAAAAACACAGATAAAACAAAAAGGTCCATGTGCCTAAAGGCATCCTCCATTCATAAAATGTTTGTAACAACTGGATTTAAACATTTGTAGATTGTAAGTTTGTGGAAAGCAATTCGAGGGAAGTGAATTCCAAAGAGTAGTAGCTCTGGGGATAAATGAATTCTGATAAGCAGAAGTTCTGCATTGTGGAGGAGAAAGTGTAAATTCATGGGCGCTCTCAGCTGCCCTAGTTCTACGGGGAAAGATGTGGAGAGGCGGCACAATTGAAGCAAGTTCCTCGGAACAATTGCTGTGAAAATATCTGTAGAATAATGCAAGGGATGCAACGTTTCTTCGTATGGATAATGTAGGAAGGTCCTGTGTGATTGCAGGGTTATTGATTAATCTAATAGCTTTATTTTGAATTTTGTCCAACTGCCTCAATGCAACCACTCCACTTCCACCCCACAGAGGTGAACAGTAATCCATCTGAGAACGCACATGACTTTTATATATCACGGCCAACTGCTCGTCAGTGAAGAATTCTCGAATTCTGTACAGGAGTCCCAGTTTTTTAGAGGCATTCTTAGCAATGCTTCTAACATAATGTGTCCAGCTCAAGTTAGTAGTTAATGTTACACCGAGAATGTCAATACTAGGGGAAGTGGGAATATTTACATCATTAAAAAATATATGGGAGTCAGTGAGATTCTGTCGGTTAGAAAATTTAATGTACTTGGTTTTCTGTGCATTAAAGGAAACTAGATTCTTTTGTCCCCATCCATTTATTCTAGAAAGGTCCTGGTTCAGAGAAATTGCAGTGTTTATTTTTGAATTTATAAGATCGGGTTGGGTGAAAGAATTGGTAAATGTGAAGGAATTGTGGAGTGTTGAGTCATCTGCGTAGGAATGTATTGGATTATGAGTGGTAGATATGAGATCATTGATATGAATGAGGAACAGAATTGGGGCCAAAACTGATCCCTGGGGAACACCAGCATTTATTGAGTGACATTGAGAATAAAGGCCATCTACCATTACACATATTTTTCTGTTATGAAGATAAGAAGAAATTAGTGGAACTAATGATGCAAGGCCGTAGTATGACATCTTCGACAATAAGGATTGATGCCAGACTCTATCAAATGCCTTTGATATATCCAGTGCTATTGTATGTGTTTCACCATGTTGGTCTGTAGCTTGGTTGATTTGATGCGTAAGAAGGCAAAGCATGTCTGCAGTTGATCGACATCGTCTAAACCCATATTGCCTATCACTGATTAATTTATTATTCTCAAGATGCTTAATTATGTGATTATTTAATATAATTTCAAAGACTTTACCAAGAGTGGAAGTTATAGCTATTGGTTTGTAGTTTGATGGATCTGAAGAGGCACCTTTTTTAGGAACTGGATGGATGTTTGCTTCTTTCCAGGGTACTGGGAAGCATGAGGTATGAGTACACAGACGGAAAAATGTTGCCAATACAGGTAAATAACCTTGTAAAGGCTAAACATATCATACTGCCATTATTCTGGAATATCCTATTTACTCTCATATTCTTTGAACTCACTAAATCATCCAATAGTCTATCTATCTATTGCCTGATGCCGTGATACTCGAAGGGGTGGCCACGAACGAACCGCCCCCACGCACCTCTGTCTCCAGTCAGTCGATGCCCCTCTTCCCAACCAGCACCATCTTCATTCATATACTTCCTCACTCCATTTTTGCACCTCTCCTTCGGTGCACCACTCCCTCTCTGTCCTTCCACCTCGCTCTCGTACACCCTCTTAGTCAATCTCTCGCTTTCCATACGTTCCATATGGCCGAACCATCTCAAGTTGTTCCTTTTCACACTTTCCAGCACATCTACTTCTTATTTCCTCATTCGTCTGTCTATCCCTCCATGTAACTCCGCACGCACTTCTCAAGTAACTAATTTCCACCACTCTCACTCTTGGTCTGAGTCTATTCACGAACGTCCATGCTTCGCTTCCGTAAGTTAGTGTCGGGATTACCACACTGTCATGCAAGGACTTCTTCACTTCCATACTGACCACCCTATTTCTTTTTACTGCTTTCAACGTTCCTACAACCATCCAATAGTATGATAACATAATCAAAAAATGAATCTTTATCTAAATAGATTTCGCAACTGAGCTAATATTACGAAAGGTATCATACGTCTGGTAGCACCGTGAAATGGAGGAGGAATGAGAGAGAGTGGGGGGAATTGACCCTACCAAGAATTCACCTGAGACCTCTGGTGGACGCTTCTGAAGTAGCGCCAGAGGTACGACTGTCGACATCAACAATACCCAACACTTGGGATATACACAGTTTATCTCGTTTTTTTTTGTGATTCTACATGTTTATATTTTAGATAAAGTGGTAGTGGTGGATAGAGTGGTAGTAGTAGATAAAGTGGTAGTGGTAGACAAAGTGGTAGTGGTGGATGAAGTGGTATTAGTAGATAAAGTGTTAGTGTTAGAAAAAGTGGTATTAGTAGATACAGTGGTAGTGGTGGATAAAGTGAGAGTGGTAGTGGTGGATAAAGTGGTAGTGATAGATAAGGTGGTAGTGGTAGATACAGTGGTAGTGTTATATAAAGTGGTAGTGATAGATAAAGCAGTTGTGGTGGATAAAGTGGTAGATAAAGTAGTAGTGGAGGATAGAGTGGTAGTGGTGGATAAAGTGGAAGTGGTGGACAAAATGGTAGGGTTAGATAAAGTGGTAGTGGTGTATTAAGTGGTAGTGGTAGATAAAGTGGTAGTGGTGTATTAAGTGGTAGTGTTAGATAAAGTGGTGGATAAAGTGGTAGTGGTAGATGAAGTGGTGATGTTAGATAAAGTGGCAGTGTTAGATAAAGTGGTAATGGTGGATAAAGTGTTAGTGTTAGCTAAAGTGGTAGTAGTGGATAAAGTGGTAGTGGTGGATACAGTTGTAGTGGTAGATAAAGTGGTAGTGGTAGATAAAGTGGCAGCAGTGGATAAAGTGGTAGTAGTGGATAAAGTGGTAGTAGTAGATAAGGTGGTAGTGTTAGATAAAGTGGCATTGGTGGATAAAGTGGTAGTGGTAGATAAAGTGGTACTGGTGGATAAAGTGGTAGTAGTAGATACAGTGGTAGTGTTAGTAGTAGATAAAGTGGTAGTAGTGGATAAAGTGGTAGTCATGGATAAAGTGGTAGTGGTGGATACGTGGTAGTAGTGATTAAAGTGGTAGTGATAGATAAAGTGGTAGTAGTAGATAAAGTGGTAGTTGTCGATAAAGTGGTAGTTGTCGATAAAGTGGTAGTGGTGAATAAAGTGGTAGTAGTAGATATAGTGGTAGTGGTGGATAAAGTGGTAGTAGTGGATAAAGTTTTAGTGGTGGATAAAGTGGTAGTGGTGGATACAATGGTAGTAGTGGATGAAGTGGTAGTGGTGGATACAGTGGTAGTAGTAGATAAAGTGGTAGTGGTGTACAGTGGTAGTAGTAGATAAAATGGTAGTGGTGTACAGTGGTAGTAGTAGATAAAGTGGTAGTGGTGGATAAAGTGGTAGTGGTGGATAAGTGGTAGCTGTGGATAAAGTGGTAGTGTTAGATAAAGTGGAAGTGGTAGACCAAAGTATGTATAAGCTACAGACATTTTGACTAACCGCTTATAATAAAGAATTGTTGAAGGAGAGGGAGGGTGGATAGGTCCGCGATGTCGCCAATTTCCCACAATGTACCACGGTAAACATTGCGTTCAGCGCCTCTATCGGCCACTGTAGGCATTTATTGGTAGGGAGAATTGAGAGGGAGAGGGGGGGAAGGAGGGAGAGAGAGATAACTGGTTTAGGGAAGTTCTAGAAGGTTCCTCGATCACCAAATGCGGTACACTACAAACCTGAAATATAGTACCTACCCTACTGAATAAGTTTGATAACCTTAACACCATGTAGAACAGTAATTTTAAGTATAATTACTAAACAATATTTTTTTTCTATGTCATTGTGAGAGGCAAAAGGCAGAACTGCCTATAGCGAGTGCCTCCCCCATACTTGAAAGAGTGACAGGGCCAAAATCAAGGGACGTTCGAGCCATAATGCCTGGACACATGGAGTTTGAAGCAATTTAAGTCATAGGAAGAGGGTAAGACTGATTCTGGGAGAGAGTTCCAGAGCTCAGCTGTTGAGTAGAAGAAAGTTTGAGAGTAACATTTCACTCTTGGGTTGGAGAGTTGCACAGAGTAGGGATGGGATTGAGTTGCAAGACGGGTACCACGTGGTGGCAAGCAGTGGAATTCAACAAATTGTTTGGATTGAGTGTTTTTTGTTTAGCAGACCATACACAATGACGAGATTACTTCTGTTTAGGTTATGGGAAGAGGGAAAGGAGGAGTTTGAACTGTGAAATAAGTAGTTGGAATGGCAATTAACCTTGCTAGATGTCAGGGAGGTCGAGAAGAAAATAGGATATGGGAAGGCTCACTTGGGCAAGGCCCTAAATGATGCAAGGGTAAGCCTAGAAGGGCTATAGTTGGGAGTATACCGTGTGACCCAAAGAAGACTATTACCACAGTACGACCCCAGTTAGTAACTACCACAGGCAACATTGCTATACCCCCTAAAACTTGGAGAATGATAGAAATTCCCAGACATGACAGCAGTGATTTTTTTAGCCAGAATCACAAATTGAAGCTCAAATATCTCTTACATTTATCACCCCAGATCAGAGGAAGATTGTCATTGCAAATTTTTGGAGAGACCACAATTAACTACCAGAAGGGAGGACTGCTAGGGCAGGTCACACCCGCACAACCTATCACTGTTGGGACTAATTGACCCCCTAATTTACCAGAAATCCCAAAGTAACTGACCTCAGACCAAGCAGGCACTCTACAGTACATGCATTATTGTGGGCATATCGTGACGTGTTCGCCCAAGACGAAGGGGATCATGGATTAGCCCATACACTACACCAACATGAGATCCACATACAAGGACCTCCTATTAGACAACCATTTAGACAACAAAACCCAACCATGAGACAAAAAGAGAAGGAGCAGGTAGATGATATGATTAGACAAGGGATAGTAGTCGAGTCATACAGTCCGTGGTCATCACCAGTAGTCCTAGTAAAATAAAAAGATGGGTCTACTCGGTTTTGTGAGGATTTCAGGAAACTGAATTATGTCACAATTAAAGACGCCCAGCTCCTACCCCGCATTGATGACTCGCTGGAGTTGCTCAACGGGTCTACGTGGTTTTATACTCTGGATTTACAAAGCGGTTACTGGCAAGTACCGGTTAAATCAGAGGATCAGGAGAAAACTGCGTTCGCTACGAAGGTAAACTCTAGCAGTTCGCGGTTCAACCGTTTGGAGTTTGCAATGAGCCAGCGAGTTTCACTAGGGTCATGGATGAAATACTGAGGGGACTAACTTGGCGGACTTGTCTAGCCTACCTCATAATATTACATCATAATATTCTCGAGCAGCTGGGAGGAACATATTGACAGGCTGCGAGAAGTATTAGACAGACTTTGGAAGGCAGGATTCAAATTAGAATCTTCTAAGTGCTAACTAGGGGCATGCGAGGTGGCATACTAACTTAGGACATGTGGTTTCAAAGAAAGGTATCCAACTTGACCCCCTGAAAGTGAGAGCTATCGCAATGATCTCTCCACCTACCACTGTAAAAAAGGTCAGAGCATTTCTGGGGATGGCCTCCTACTATAGAAGGTTCATTCCAAATTTGTCCAAACTCACTCGACCTATGACCAAGAGACATAAGAAAGTTCGACTGGGACCAAAGTTGTCAAGTGGCTTAAGAAACCTTAAAAATAAAGTTGACTTCTGACTACATTATGTGTGATCCCGATTTCACTAAACCTTTCCAGCTGTACACTGACACTTCTGATGAAGGGCTAGGGGCAGTATTGGCATAGAAGGTTGATGGTAAGGAAGGCATCGTGGCCTGTGCCAGTAGGATCCTAAATAAAGGTGAAAAGAATTACAGCACTACCAAGAAAGTATGGTTTAGCTTTAGTGTGGGCAGTGCAATACTTTCGACCCTATTTAGCCAGGGTGCATTTCGAAGTAATCACTGACATCATAGCTTACAGTGGCTCAGAAAGATGAAGACAGAAAACGGATTATTCGTTGGATGGAGGGGGATCCTGGAGGAATATTCATTCAATGTTAAACATCGACCGGGCATATTATACACAAATGCTGATGGATTATCCAGGTTACCTGTAGTCCCGGTAGAATCCACTCGGCGTGAGAAAAAATGGAGCCAACACAAAACCAGGGGATAAAAAAAAAAAAAATTCTAATGGGGCCTGGAGGGACTTTAAAAATTGTGTAGCTTTAGATTATCTCGAGGCTATATACATGATCGAGATACTACATGGGCAAGATGGGAAAGGGGCTCATTTAGGCCAGTCTAGAGTTTTGAGGCAGTTTAACCCTTAACCAACGGTGACCGTCATATGACGGGCGGCATTCTGAGCACATTAGGGGCTCTGAGAGAGAGTATGTGCATTGGGAGGACAATAGGCGGGGTCTGACTGCTCGGCACCACCACTGGGCTATTTGTGGGACTACCGCCGCCAACCTCCACACCTCCGGCCTCTCGAGACAATGAAAAATCTGAGAAAATTACCTTATTTTAGGGGTTTTCACCTCCGATTGGGCATTCGCTACAGGATAACCCGTGGTCGTACAAGGATGATTCAGGTGTCATTGGAAAGCTCTATTATCGCCCTTTCACGGATACATAATTGTATTACGCTCTGGCTCTTGTTTATGCATGAAAAAGAAAATGGAATGAAGCTCGTTTTCGGTAAATATGCCCGCTTGGCAGGTAGTTGATGTTACAAACGGCCCCGATTTTTGGGTGTTAATTAATGAAAGATATTGGACCTCCTGGTCTAATAAAAAAGTCAAAAGAAGTGGTTCAAAGTTGTTTAGGGTGTCAGAGAGAGAAGGATGGACGAGGACCCAAACAACAAGCAGGACACATATTCTTGCTGGAAGGCCCTGGGAAAAGCTATTTGTGGATATTGTGGGGCCCCTGCCTAAAAATAAGAACAATAGGTACATATTAACCTGTATGAATGTCTTCTCAAAATATACTATTGCTTGTGCCATCCCGTACAAAAGCGCTGTAACTGTGGCAAATAATATACTCGATAAAGTCATTTTCGTGTATGGCATTATGAGTGACAGGGGTAGGGAATTTAATAACGAGATCTGGCAACATTTGGGGGATACCTTGGGGTACCAGATCCGGCATACCTCCCCATACTGGCCACAAGGGAATGCTGTATGCAAGAGAAACCATAGGCTATTTGAGAATTGTGTGAGAGCTAGTCTGAGTTCGCAAGGGGGGAGATAACCAGAGAGTGGCCGGAACTGTTACCAGAAATAATTTGAGGAATCATCTCAAGGCCGGCCAATCCACCCGGTCCTTTGGTCTGTGCCATCATCCAGTTGATTTCGGTTTTGTACTGCTTGGCTTATGGTGTGTAGGCTGGCAATGTGTAGGCAGGCAGCAGGATAACGCAAGTGAATTTGTGCGGCAGGTGAGCGGTGTAGGCAGTCCTTGCTTGCTGTATATTCTGCCTCGCTCTGTTGTTTGTGGTCAGAACTATATCTTCTTTATTCCCTCATAGTTGTCGGGAAGAATAATGGGGAAGGTGGGTATCGAGAGAGGGCAGGGGGTCAGGGCCGGATTTAGACCTTGGGGGGCCCGGGGCACTTCAGGTTCGGAGCCCCCTCAACATAGAAATTAAATTACATGACAAATAAAGATAATATCTAAAATGAATGATAAACCGCATTTCTTCGAAACAAAAAATAAATAAGTTAAGTTTCGACAAAGACATCTGATTATATGTTCCTCAATTTTACTGACTGTAAGAATAACTTTGACTAAAATTTTAAGTTTGTAATATAGGCCATAGTGATAATATAAATTACTGGTGATCAGATATGGTATGAAGTGTTGGGTGCCTTTATTTCTGTAAATGATGCACATCATTGCAAAGTTTTTATTTGTTTATACTGTTGTATAAGATATTGTATTCACACTAAATAATAGCCGAACAAAAGAATAATAAAATTTATTTTGTCTTGTTTCCATTCGCGATCAGCATCAACAGCTTAAAATAAATCACTTAATAAAAATGCATAACAATATACGAGAGCAAGTAAAAATACAGGTTCCTAGCAAATACGCTTTTGAAGTAATTAGACTGGGATAATTAAATGTCTTGCATAACCATTCTAGCCTTCAGTAAATCACCAAATTTACAAATCATAGGTAATTGGAACTGGCAAGTCATACATCACATTTATGCATCCCACTACAAATATCTACAAAAAGTCTTTCTTTCTACACTTAGCATCTGCAAAATGTTTAACTAACTCATCGTACTGTATCATCTTGAGGACACTGCTCTCGACATCTAATAGGCACATAGCACTTGGTCTTTCATGGGTCATCGAGGTTCTCAAATAATTCTTTATCAGTGCCAATTTGCTGAACGACCTTTCTCCCGAACAACTAGTGACCATCATGCTCAAATATATGCTAAGGGCTCAGCAAGCCCTTCATCATGTAGTATAACCGCATGTTGAGAAGGAGTGAGACATGATCTGACCTTGGCAAAGGCTGTAAACTGGACAATTTCCTCAACAAACACACTACTGAAGTCTTGAGGGAAAGCACTGGTAAGTTTCTTAGCCTCAGTTTTTATCTGCACCAGGTAGACTGCATACATTGACTATTACTTTGAACCTGTCATACACTGCTTGGTATGCTACCCTGAGTTGTTGTAGGGTAACAGACAACTGATCTTTGACAATGAAAGTTTCACATCTTAAATTTTCTCTGGGTGAAAGAACAACTTTCTCTGAGACTGATGTTGGGTTTGCATCATATCACTTGTTAATCTTTCTTGGCCTGCCTATAGTTGATTTGAAGTCTGTGTTGTCACAGAAGTTCCTGGCATCCAGTTCCAGCTCTTCATATCTATTCCGAAGTGATTTCAGAAACTTTTTCAAAGAATCAATTTGATCCACCACCTTTTTCAGGTCAACATCAACAACTTGGAAAGCTTTACTTGTACTGTTGAACCGTACAAAAATAATTATGTTCTAGATCTTAGCCATCAGAGCAGTTTCAAGACAGTCCATTTTTGTCTCCCAATGCCCGAGCTTCTTGTCTTGCTTCAGGTATTTGTCCCAAGTCACTTTCAATATCTCTGAGGGCATTTGAATCGGACGGTGTTACTACTGTTGTACTAAAAAACTGTGCTTCCGTGCTGACTCCCTGCCTAGGCAAACTATTTCGTCTCTGTCTATCCTCTAACATCTTCCCTTCATGCTGGAAGTTTGCTCTCATTCAACCTGTCCCAAAGAAGGGTGACCGCACTCAACCCTCCAACTATCGTCCAATTTCTCTCATCTCTTGCATTTCTAAAGTTTTTGAAACTATTCTTGCATCTCTTCATTTTCTCATAATCTGCTCTCAGATCGCCAGTATGGCTTCCTTAATGGTCGCTCTACTGGTGATCTTCTTTCATATCTTACTAACTCTTGGTCATCCTGCTTTCGGGACTTCGGTGAGACTTTTTCTATTGCACTAGTCATATTGAAAGCCTTCGATAGAGTCTGGCACAAATCTTTAGTTTCTAAACTACCCTCCTTCGGTTTCTATCCCTCCATCTGTGCCTTAGTCTTTAATTTCCTTTCCGGCCGTTCCATAGCTGCGGTTGTGGATGGCCATCGCTCACTTCCTCACCCTATCAACTCTGGTGTTCCTCAGGGCTCTGTCCTATCTCCTATTATCTTTCTAATTTTCATAAATGATCTTCTTAACTGTACCTCAAATCCCATCCATTCATACGCAGATGACTCAACCTTACACTACTCAATTAGTTTTCCAGAACACCCCAGCCATCAATCTCTCAAAGACAAACGTAATGAAGCCATAGAACACTTAAATTCTGATCTAACTACTATTTCCAATTGGGGCAGAGAAAACCTTGTTACCTTTAACCCGGGAACGGCGAGAACACTCTTAAGAGGTTTTGGTGGGCAAAGGCGACGATCTTCTTAAGAGGTAAGGCCTAAAAAAAGCCTTTTAAAAGGCCCCCAGTGAGATAATTCCCCAACATACCTCATATAACTTCTCTACATGTGTCCAAATCCCCTCCTTCAACCCCCCCCCCCCCCCCCCCCTTCAATTGTCACCTATTTTTCCTCGTATTCCCTTGTTTATCGGTGTATTTACCGTGCCAATATCTCCAAACTGATCCCAGGGTGTGGTCTTGCGTGTCCAATGTGTGATGAAAGAGAGAGAGAGAGAGACACAGGCTTCAGTAAGTTCAATCTGCCTCGGGGCTTCAGAGAGAGATTTCATGAATGAACGGTCGGCAATAATTCGCGTTTTCCACCATCCAAACACTATTCACACTTGTTTTATTACTGCTACATGTTACTATCTTCATATTTAACGTAAAATAGGCTCATATGAATAAGTAATAATGATATTTATCGTAAAATTACGATTTTAGGCGGGAATCAAGCCTAATATGGCCGCCCAGTTATAGGGTGTTCACTAAATATAGCTCGCCTTTTTCAGGTTAATGCTTCCAAAACCCAATTTCTCTATCTATCTACCCATCCGGAACTCCCAGCGGACTATCACTTATTCTTCAACAATACAAAAATCAATCCTTCATCTTCTCTCAATATTCTTGGTGTATCTTTTTCTTCTGCTCTCCTTTGGGAGGACCATATTACCAGTTTTGCTGAGGCAGCCTCCCAGAAGCTGGGTGTGCTCAACCGCCTCAGGGGGTTCCTTACCTCTGCACAGTTTCTTGCTCTGTACAGGGGCAGAGTACGTCCTTGTATTGAGTATTGTTCACATGTGTGCGGAGGTTTCTCTAACACCGCTCTCCTAGACAAAGTTGAAAGGAAGGCCTTTCGTATCATTAACTCCCATCCACTCACCAACTCTATGCAATCTCTCTCTCTCTCTCTCTGCCGCAATGTTGCATCTCTCTCGCTATTCTATCAGTATTATAATAATCAGTCTTGCTCAGAGCTTTCCCAGTGTATACCACCTCCTCTACGTAGGGCACGTGGTACCCGTCTTGCAACACAATCCCATCCCTACTTTGTGCAACTCTCTAACCCAAGAGTGAAACGTTACTCTCAAACTTTCTTCTATTCAACAGCTGAGCTCCGGAACTCTCTCCCAGAATCAGTCTTTCCCTCTTCCTATGACTCAAATTGCTTCAAACTCTGTGTGTCCAGGCATTTTGGCTCAAACGTCCCTTGATTTTGGCCCTGTCACTCTTTCAACTATGGGGGAGGCACTCACTACAGGCTGTTCTGCCTTTTGCCTCCCTCACTCACATAGACAAAAACAAAATCTACAAGGGCTTCAGTAGCATCAGCTCTTGCTGACCATCAAGTGTCTGAAAGACGTCACAGTTAGTGCTCTTTTCTTTCCTTCCAAAGACTTCATTAGATTTGTCCATCTGTGTGTTGATGCAGAAAAAAAGGTGTATAAGCTCTGTATGAAGTCAAAATTCCAAAGTAACTAACAGCTTCAACAGAGCAAGAGGCAGCATCCTGTCCTACAAGATTCAATGAGTGAGCAGCACAAGGAATAAAAACTGCTGCTGAGTTCTTATTTTTAAGTCTGGTCTGCATTCCTGAGTAGCGACCAGATATATTGCTGGCATTGTCGTAGGACTGTCCTCTGCAGTCTTCAAAATTATTAGCTTTTTTTAAATGTCTGTTACCTTACCTACATTGTTTGCATCATCATCATGATGGTATTATAGATCCATTTATGATTATAGTTTTTAGATTAACAGTGTTTGCTAATTTTGTGCAGTATGTTAGTGTTACCAATTTATCAAGTAATTATGCTGGGGTCACACATTCACGTATATCGCTCCCGACAGCTCCCGTCAGGCGTGATCGCCAATTTTGTGTTCTGACGGGCGTAGTCCGGCCGTGTACGCCCGTATAGACCACGACTATTGCACTTCCCGACAGACCTACCGTGACGGGGCCAGTGTTACGTCAGACGTAATGTAGTCGTATGGAACTACGTACATGCTTGCGACTTGCATAAGCATGTCCCCGTTAGTCCCCCTGGGCTGCCCGATTTGCGGGAATACAGGCCACGCCCATGGCCACGCCCCCACAAGACCTGCGTAGCTGAGGCCGTACGTCTTGAGAGTTTGTAGGACTTACGTGGACCGTTTCCGGACAATCGTAGGCACACCCCGTCTGTCCAAACACGGACAAAGACAGTCTTTGTCAACCACGTAGGTCTGGGTTGGAATCTGGGAACTACAAAAGGGCAGGGCTGGCCACAACGTTCCCATTCCCACTCCTGACTCGGCACCATGAAGAACATCACGGAATACATCCTGGAGGAGTTCAAGATGGTGAACTCCCTAATCAAACCGGAGAACAGGCATAACACTCGGCTCATTAAATGGATCATTTCCTACATAGAAATGTTAGAACTGTTTGCAATAGCAAACTACACCCATGAATACGAACAAGAGAAGAAGAAGGAAAGGAGCAAGAGGACAGTGTGGGTGTGGCCATATCTACAACGAAGGCCTGAACATGGCCATTATGAGAAGCTGATGCAAGAGTTGGCCACAGAATGTCCACAACTGTACAAAAACTTCACCCGGGTAGACAAACAACTATTTGATGAGATAGTGGAACGTGTCACCCCCCTCATTCAGAGGAAACCTACGTTCTGGCGGAACCCCATTCCTCCTGGTCTGCGGGTGGCCATCACCCTACGTTTCCTCGCTACGGGTGATTCCTATAAGAGCCTGCAATACAAATTTCGTGTTGCCCACAACACCATCAGCCAAATTGTTCCAGACACCTGCCAGGCCATCATTTCTGTCTACGGAGATCAGGAGATCAAGACGCCACAATCGCCTGCTGAATGGAAGGAGGTTGCCAGAGGCTATGAGGAACGATGGAATCTGCCTCATTGTGTAGGAGCCATTGATGGCAAACATATACAGATCCGAACCCCAAACTTTGGTGGCACATATTACTTCAACTACAAGAAGTTTTTTTCCATTGTCCTGATGGCAATTGTTGACTCCAACTACAAGTTCATTTACGTCGACGTTGGTGCCATAGGGTCAGAGTCTGATGGTGGTGGCTTTGCACACACCAGTCTGTCTAAGTTGCTTGAGAAACAGAACGCAAATCTGCCACCCGCCGAGGTCATCTCTACCGATCCCACTGGACCACCCACGGAATACTTCTTAGTAGGTGATGATGCATTCCCTCTGCGCGCCTACATGATGAAGCCCTACCCCCTACGATCCCTCACGAAACTGGAACGAATATACAACTACAGAATCAGCAGGGCCCGCCGGACGGTAGAGAACGCCTTTGGCATTCTTGCCAACCGCTTCCGGGTTTTCCACACTGCAATATCTCTGAAACCTGAACGTGTAGAGGTTGTTGTGTTGGCCTCATGCATTCTGCACAACATCCTACGAGGACGATGCCCACCCCAATCAGAGGTAGATCAAGAGGACCCACACACCCACCAACTCATACCTGCCGCCTGGAGGAGTGACCCACCTATAGGAAACAACATCCCACCTGTGACCCACAACACTGCAACCATTTTTGCCAAGGCTCAACGCAACTACCTCAAGACCTACTTCAATTCCCCTCAAGGATCTGTGGCTTGGCAGGATGACAGGATTTAGGTGAGTTCTATCTATCTATCTATTGCCTGACGCCGTGATCCCCGAAGGGGTGGCCACGAACGATCCGCCCCCATGCACCTCTGTCCCCAGTCAGTCGACGCCCCTCCCCCCAACCAGCACCGCCTTCGTTCATGTAGTTCCTCACTCCATCCTTCCACCTCATATTCGGTCTACCTCTCCCCCTCTGTCCCTCCACCTCGCTCTCGTACACCCTCTTAGTCATTCTCTCGCTTTCCATACGTTCCATATGGCCGAACCATCTCAAGTTGTTCCTTTTCACACTTTCCAGCACATCTACCTCCACACCACACCTCCTTCTTACTTCCTCATTAGTCTGTCTATCCCTCCATGTAACTCCGCACGCACTCCTTAAGTAATTCATTTCCACTGCTCTCACTCTTGGTCTGAGTCTCTCAACCAACGTCCATGCTTAGGTGAGTTACATTTACTTTAAAATACTTCATTGAAAATTGTAAGATTTTCCTCTGTTTACTTATTATTTTGTTTTATATTTTAGTTTCATCTTACATTTAAGTTATCGAGTCTTTGCTAGTTTGCTTTGTATTGTATTTTTATCTTTTAATTTGGAGTTTCTCTAATGTTTTAGGTTCTTCCTTTTTTTTATATTATATTTTTATAATTCCTTTAATTACTTAAATTGTACCATGCTTATTTAATTTTACATCTTTGACTTTCATATTTCATTCAATTTTGGTATTTTTTCCATGTTACCTTTGTTTTGTACTTTATGTTTAACAGTTATATTTAATGTAAGTTGTCAGTCAAGGATTTTCATAATTAGTATTAACCATATTATCATTATTGCATTTAAATGAATTATTTATTTTGTATGCTCATTACTTTCATTATAGATTTTATTTGTTATCTTATTAATCAACAATTATGATAAAATATTGGAAATAGAAACACACACGTCATTACACAAATACATATATTTGTTCAAAATACAAATTAACATTTATTTATATATATAGAGAGGGTATGGTTACTTCTTGGGGGTCTCCTGGGTTTCATTCACGGGATCTATGGCCGACCCAGGCGTACCTGGATTGAAAGTTGCAGGTGATTGTTGGGCCGTCAGCATTTCAATGAAGGTGTTGCCAAACTGCCCCAGGTCGAACGACGTGTGGCTGGGTGTGGAGGCAGTAGGCGGGACGAATTGGCGAGGGGGTGTCAGTACACGTGGCTGCACCAGCAACGACTGCAAGGCTGCAATCTGGTGTGCAGGTAGCACAATGCCCCCAACAGCAGGCTGGGGCTGGGTCGGCAGGGTGGGAGGAGGCAGGGTGGGAGGAGGCAGGGTGGTTGCCGGAGTGCCCTGGTACATCACTGTCGGATGCTGCTGTGCCACGGGTTGGGGTAGGGGCGCCGGAAAGCCAAAGCTCCTGTGGGCGTGGAGCAAGAGGTCCGGACCAGGCCGGGCCCCTCCCTCCGCAAGGGCAACCTTGAACCGGTCGATGGCTGCCAAGAGTTCCAACTTCAGTGTGGTGTTATAAGCTGGAGGCAGCCCCACACAGTCTTTGACTATGCCCTCCAGGGAGTAGCGCCAATACTTGTGGTCCTGGTCCTCGACCACATCGAACGCCTGACCCAGGTTCTGGCGCAGCTTCTCCGAATTTACGAGGACCTTGAACAAGGAACAAGAGAACATTAAACACACAAAACATAATATTTTCATATTTGACCAAGTATTTATTTTAACCAAAGACATTTTGTGGTATTCTGTGAACCAAATATGTTCAAAGTTATTCTTGATAGTATGGTGTGAAATCATGACATCTTTAGTATTATTATTACTTTATGTTATTCTAATAACTTTGGAAACAGAAACACTTTATCTAATAATAGCATGGAATTGCAATGGGGTGCCACCAATGAACAATGTAACTAATATTTCCTCTACTCACTTGCTCCAGGGTCCCGTGTGTTGAAGTTGAAGGGACAGCACCAGGAGGCTTCCCCTTCTTCACCTTCTGCGCAGGCTGAGCGATGGCTGGGGGTGTGTCCTCCTCCTCCTGACTGCCGGCAGAGGGGTCATCCACCTCGTAGACTGGGACGGGGGGTGTTGGGGTGCGGTCAGGGACAGGAACAGCAGCAGGCTCCGGTGCGGCAGCTTGGGCAGCAGACTGTTGGGACATGAATGTATAATTAGTAACATGTACATTATTTATGAACTTTAAAATAACATTCAACATAAGCATTCATCCTTGTAACCTTTAAAATAACATGAATAAACTGGTTTGAGTTATTATGCGTTTCATTAACAAAAATTTGAAGTTAACACGATAAATTGAACACAATAATAGCATCATTATAAGCAAAATAATTACGAAAAAAACAAAAACTGACACTGTCACTGTGAAAGGGTTTGAAAACATAACAAATATCAACGTACCTCAGGCATACCAAGTGACCGGGGCTTCTTGAAGTGGAACATGTTGAGGATCCACTTTTCCCTCTCCATCAGTCGTTTGGCCCCATCACCACTCTTCAACTTGCTGAGCCGGCCGAACCTGGAGCGGAGAGATCCCCACCACGACTTTAAATCAAAGGCGGTCATTGGTGGGTCCATGGTCGCAGCCTTCTCCGCCCATACAGCCTCGATATGCTCCTTGTTTTTGTGCCTGGGGTCACCCTTGTCATAAATGAAAGGCGCATCCTGCTCAATCCAATCAGCCAGCATACGCTCAGTCTCCTCCGTCAGTATGATGTTAGTCTTCTTCCGGCGCCGTTTCTTTGGTGGGGCCTGTACGCTGTTGGAAAGTGCAGGTTCTTCTTCTTCCTCCTCGTCTTCCTCACTCTCATCCACTTCAACAACGAGCTCTCCACTATCGGGGCCGAGGTCGATAATAACTTCATCTTCATCAGGCGTCGAGAGGGCAGGCGGTGAGTTGGAGGGGCCAGGCTGAGAGGGGTCAGAGTTGGAGGGGCCAGGCTGAGAGGGGTCAAAAGGTGAGGTGGCAGGCGGTGAGGTAGCAGACGTCGAGGTGGCAGGGGAAGCCTTCCTGGCCTTCTTCACGCCTTTCTTATGCATGGTACAGGGCAGGGCAGGGCAGGGTGAAGAGGGTGGCAAGCAGGGCAGGGCAGGGTGCAGAGGGTGGCAAGCAGGGCAGGGCAGGGTGCAGAGGGTGGCAAGCAGGGCAGGGCAGGGTGCAGAGGGTGGCAAGCAGGGCAGGGCAGGGTGCAGAGGGTGGCAGGGTTGGCTTGTTGTTTGCTGCTCCGGTGTGGTGAGAGGTGTGACGGGAGTGTCCCCCGCTGGTCCTTATATAGCCCCCATACAACGTAGCCGCGTCTTCCCGCCAACACGCAGTGCGGCGGTGCTGCCAGATGCGCCTGGACTAACGTTAACTGTCCCGTTTGACGGGAATATTTTACGATTGACGGGAGCAGCTTAAGTTTGACCGGGCGAGCTGCTACGTCTTACGGGGCTGCTCCCGTCAGACGTAGCCGATCGCCCGGTCAGACGTAGGATTTCCCGACTTTTGACATACGTGAGCGCGAGCCCCGTATCTGATTTGAAATCCAAAACATACCGGGCGGCCTTGGCCGCACCAACCACATCCCCGACCAGCGTGGCTACTCCCGCCATGCGTACCAACCCCCACGACTAGACACAATTTCATTTACGTTTTGCGTACTTAGCCCTTACGTTTTACGTATTCGGTTGCCAACTACCAATAAACCTTCGTACGGGAGGGGGGGGGGGGGGGTGCACCCAAGGCACACTGTCGTTCTATTTTCTGATGCCCCCACACACACTTTGTTCATTCTTTTCAATAATAAAACTAACTTTATAAATATTAAATTTGTTTTTATAAAGGAAGTCTTTAACCATTCTTTGGTGGTGCACAACTTATGTCGTGAGAAATAAATATGGACTAAGTGGCGGTTCACAACTTATGTCGTGTGCCATTTTCACCACGTAATGTTGCTGAGAGAGAGAGAGATGAGTGGTGGGAGGAGCGTAGCAAGCGTATGACTGCTCCAGACCACCGCGGCGGACCTACTGACATGAATCCCACCCTCCTCCACCCTCTCCCCTCGCTACACAGGGAATTATGTAGAGAAACTACCTAATTACATGGTTTTTGCACTCGTATTGCGCGATCGTTGCAAGAGAACCAGCGGTCGTACAAGGATGGTTGGGGTGTCATTGGAAAGCTCTGTTTATGCCCTTTCAGGGAGAGATACTTGTTTTACGCTCTGGGTCTTATTTAGGCATGAAAATGATCACGTAAACAACCCTATTTAGGGTAAAAACACCCCGTTGGGGGGTACATATAAATTACCGCCTATGCCGCTCGTAAGGTGTTAAGGAGCCCGGGGCAAATGCCCCCTTTGCCCCCTTATAAATCCAACCCTGCAGGTGGTTCCCAGGAGAGACCCTGTATCCATCTGAGGTCCTTGGCTCCGCCCATCTCCCTTTATACCCGCCCACGGCAAAATGCGGGCCTGTGATTGGCTGAAGAGCGCGCAGGGATAGGTCGGGGTAGGCTCGGGCTCTTTGAACTGCATTCTCTCTTGCCATTTCACATCCTTGTAATATCTTCCCAGAAGCTTATTGGTGACTTTCTTTAGTGGCTGACGGGAGTAAGAGAGTGGCATCAATTTATCAGAACATTTTTTACCGGGATAAATAATACGGATGTGAACAGAGGGTAAGTTATGAACCGGACATGGTGGAGCTGAGGAGAGGTGAGAGGTTATCTTAACTTACCTGGTGGGGCCACCCTATCCGGCGTCCAGCCAAAATTCTGACTGGAGGGAGGGGTATGGCCCAAAACAATAATCGGGTACGCCAGTCAAACGTGCATATTAACAGACTAGAAATAACAGTAATGGTTGACTGATTTAGTGTACCTTACACAAGAGTTAGTTTCAAAAAGAAGTTCATGAGTTCAAATAATAAAGTACTAGATAAGGACTAACATGGGCTTACAGCTTTAGGGGACAATGGGGATATGGAGGTGGGGTTGATTTGTATATCAAGTATCAATATAGTTGAAAAAGGAGTCTCGTAAAGCATCGTTGAGTCTGGATTTAAAATGAGTTAAGGGAGGGAGCATCAACTACATAGTCAGGAAGAGAATTCCACTGCTGGACATCACGGCAAGAAAAAAATCTTCTGCGAGCTTCAACCTGGGAATGTTGAATTTGAGGTTTGAATCTGTGGCCTCTAGTTAGGAGGTAAATAGAAGAAGGAAAGGAGGACAAAAGAGGGTAGAGTCAGTGAAAGCTGCAAATGAAGAATTACTAGTGGAACCAGTTGAAGTGAGGAAAAGATATGCCGAGTATTTTTAATCTTTGCTAAATGCAAGAGATGGAAGAGAAGCAGTGGTTGATAGAGATAGGTTACCCAGGCCACCCAGGTGGGAGGGAATGAATGAAAGGATTGAGGAAAATGAGGTGAAAGAAGCAGTGAAAGAAATGAGAGCGGGAAAAGCAGAAGGTTTGGATGGTATTGCTGTGGAGTGTATAAAGAAGGGTGGAGATGTGATATTAAATTGGTTGGCGAGACTTTCCAATGTGTGCTTTGTGGTGTCAAGGGTACCAATACACTGGAAGAGTGCATGTATTGTGCCGTTGTACAAGGGGAAGGGAGATCGGCAGGATTGTTCAAGTTATAGAGGTATTAGTTTATTATCAGTGGTTGGAAAGCTGTATGGCAGGGTGTTGATAGAGAGGATAGTAAAGTGTACGGAAGTGGCAATAAGAGAAGAACAGTGTGGTTTTAGGAGGGGAAGAAGGTGCGTGGATCAGATGTTTGCAGCAAGACAGTTATGAAAGAAGTATTAAGAGAAGCACAAGGAGATATTTTGGGCTTTTATGGATTTGGAAAAAGCGTATGATCGTGTGGATCATGAAGCAATGTGGAAGGTGTTAAGGATTTATGAAATTGGAGGAAATTTGTTGGAAGCAGTTAAGAGTTTTTATGAAGGGAGCATGTGTTAGAGTAGGAAATGGTGAGTTGAGTGAATGGTTTGAGGTAAAGGTAGGTTTGTGACAGGGTTGTGTACTGTCACCTTGGCTGTTTAATATGTTTTTGGATGGGGTGGTGAGGGAGGTGAAAATGAGAACTATGGGAAGAGGATTGGGTTTAGTAGGAAAGAATGGTAGTGATTGGGAGTTGAATCAGTTGATGTTCGCTGATGACACAGCGTTGCTGGCGGATTCTGAGGAGAAATTGCAGTGGGTTGTCAAAGAGTTTGGAGTGGTTTGTGGGAGAAGGAAACTGAAGGTGAACATCAATAAAAGTAAAGTAATGGTGTGTAGTAAGGGTGATCGTAGGGTGAATCTAGATGTGAGGCTGGATGGGAAAATATTGGAACAAGTAGAGTGTTTTAAATATCTAGGAGGAACGATAAGCAGGAGTGGAGGTAAAACAGAGAGTGTGTGAAGGAAGGAAGGTTTTCGGAGCAATGCGAAGTATGTGGAAGACAAGAAATCTCGGAATGAAATTAAAAAGTGCAATGTATCAAGGAATTGTTGTGCCAGCAGTGATGTATGGGGCTGAGACATGGGCTCTGAAGAAAAAGGAGAGAAGCAAGCTGGATGTGATGGAGATGAGCTGCTTGAGGAGTATGTGTGGAGTTACTCGTAGAGACGGATTGAGGAATGAAGAGATACGTAGGAGAGTGGGGCAGCAGGAACATTTGTGAGCCAGAGTGGACAGAAGGGTGCTGAGCTGGTATGGTCATGTTGAACGAATGGGAGATGAAAGGCTTACAAAGAGAGTATGTGAGTCGGATACAATGGGAGATAGAAGGGCAGGAAGACCCCCATTGAGATGGAGAGACTGTGTAAGACAAGCTTTGGATGATAGAGGAATGACTATAGATCAGGCAAAGGAAGTGGTAATAAACAGGAATGAATGGAGAATGCTTGTGAATAGTTGAGTGAACACGTGGTCATTTGGGGGAAGGGGTCGGTCGCAAGTTGGACTAGATAATAGTCCATCAGGCGCCTGGCCCGGGGAGACGATTAATATGAAGGGTGCGCCTGGAAGTGAGGTGGGCGGGCTTGTGGCTTCCCTCCGCTGCATGTCTGCCTGCCGAGATCGGAACCTCTCCGGGTGGTCGGGGGATGGGGGAGTGCTGGAGCGACCTTGGTGACCCTGGTCTCTGGGTCTTCTCCTGGGTGACCTAGATGTGTGTGAATTTGTGTTTTGTCTGTGTTTGTTCGTTGTTTTACGTTGTGTATTGTGTTTTCCCTGTTCTTGCTCTGTCTTGAGGCAGCCACTCCCAAGGAAAAAAATAAAATAAATAAAATATAATTAAATAGAAAATAAAAAATAAAAATAGGAAAAGCGGGGATTGGGCCTGAGCATATAGATAGATAGCCTCTAGTGAGGCCAACATTAGGAAAAAGGACAAAGAGATCTTCAGGTTTTACAGAGGACAGACCATGGACAATTTGATAACAGTAGATCAAATCGCACCTTAATAGTCTAGCCTTAGCTGAATACAGATTTAGGTTATTGAGTCTGTGAGAGTAGGAGAGCTGGTTGAGACCGTGGACCTGCTTGGACCACCTACATTGCACGGAGTCAATCAATTTAACATCACCAACATAGCCTGTATTCCAAACTGGAGAAGGAAAATCAATAATAGGGCGAACATCACTTGTAAATAGTGTAGTCATAAATTGAGCAGAGCGACAAATAGTTGACTTAAGTAGGTTTGATGCACTCCTCCGGCCTTAGCTACAGTAAGAATGGTGTGTTGGTGAAATTTTAAATCAGAGTCAACTGTAACACCCAGATCATTGTGAGAAGTGGAGCATTTAATATGTACACCTCCTAGTGTGTATAGGTCATTGGCAGCATCGTTTGCACGGGATCTGGAGAATCTTAGATGTACACACTTTTCAATAGAGAATTTGAGATCCCAAGTCAAGGAAATCTCATTGGGATATTTCGTCGCGAGGCCGGTGTATGTGATCTGTGCCCCATGAATATTGTTTCCTCTCACTTAAAACATTAGGCTACCATAGCGCGGTTGGGAGTATGAACATGATAGATTAATATCCAGTATTCGAGAATGGATAATAAGTCGTAGGAGTGTGCATAAACCTTTAACCGTCCTGGTGGTGTAATGGTTAAGGTGGCAAAAATATGTGTGTGATAACCCGGGTTCGAATCCTGGCGGATCATATATACTTTAATTAATTTCATTGAGGGTGTTTGGTGTTGTGGTGAAATTAATAAAATATAGATTAGTAAGTCGATGTCGCGCTGGAGATCCGCCAACACGTACCCAGGATCTGATGGCCGGGAGAAGTGAAGATATACTTTAAGATCATCAGCAAACATCATAATTTACAACCCAGTACGAGAGGTGATGTAGTTAACCCCTACTGAACCTTAGGATACAGTAATAAAAGTCTCCCCCCAGTCCCAAGCAATGTAGCCAAAATGGCAAGATGGAACAACCTTCCACCTAAAGAGATGAAGGAAGACTGGCTCTCTCAGCCTTCAGAGGGGTGGATATAAGCTGAGAAGTGTTGCCATATCGAGAGCAGTGCTCAAACAGTTCTGGTACCAGACACAGCTTGATACAGGCAGTTACAAGGAAAGTACATTACTGACGGCTCCCAGCCGTCGCTGGGACTGGGGAGTGACTTATCTACTGACGGCTGGTAGCCGTCGCTGGGATTGGATGGGTTAACGAATATCAGAAACAGTAAGGGACCGAGAACTGATCCCTGAGGAACACCACTGAGAACAGGTTTAGGATAACTTTTGTGACCGCCAATAGTAACACACATATATCGGTTTAGTAGGAAGCTCCTGGTCCAGTTGAACAAAATTCCAGTGATCCCTATCGTCAACAGCTTATCCAAAAGAACATCATAGTGCACCCTGTCAAAAGCCTTTACATAGTCGAAAAGAACAAGATACACAGTATGACCCTGGTCAAAACCAATAAGTAACATAGTTGTAGGTCAGGAGGAGCTGGTCGGTGACAGATCTACTGCTCCTGAAGCCAAACTGTAACAAGTTATCATCAATAAAGCCGAAAAGAGATTTGGAGATTACTCGTTTTATAGTTTTGCATGGGATAGGGGTCAAACTTATAGGTCTGTAATTAAGAGGGTCAGTTCTGGGTCCCTTCTTATATATGGGAATAACATGAAAGATCTTCCAAGATCAGGGAAGAGTTCCGGCCGTCATGGAGCGACTGAAAAGAATATAAAAAGGGTAGGCTAACTCAGTGGCACATTCTTTGAGAAGACGAGGATGGAGTTTATCGGGTCCCATAGCAGAGTCCTGTTTAAATGACTTGAGACAGGATTCAATGTCTGCAACTGTAAAAGCAATGGTCGTTAAGGTGTTAGGGCAGGTTTGGTGGGGAAATGGATTGTTCAACATGTCAATGTTAAAAACAGATGCAACAGCATCGGCAAATGCATTGGCCATAGTGGGAGGGTTGTCAGTAAGGGAATCAATTATTAACACTTACGCTGCGGGTATATTTGGGCCATTTAGGGCATATTCAGGCACTCCTTAATGATTAATCAAGTGTCTGCATAAAATTAAATGTATTCTGCCGAAAACTAGACGAAAATAGCTTCAAAATTACATTAGATTGAGCTTCCTAACTCGCGGGGTTCACCCGCAGCGCTACCATAGACATTGGGGAAAACTCGCTAATGATTAGCAATGTAGCGCTTGGCAACACTGCTGAGACACTGGTCTCGGACCTCAGTTTGCCACAGTGCACGGCTGGACGTGCTGACACTCGGAGGCGGGCCCTTCGCGCTCCCGCCCACTGACACTCAATTTCTACAGCTTTTACAGGCTTTTTAACACCTTAAGAGCGGGTGGTGGAGTATATTTCACCGTGCCGCCCAGCGGGTTTTTTTTTTACCATAAATGGCGTTGTTTCCGTGCTCTTTTTCATGCATAAATAAGAGCCAGAGCGTAATACAATTATGTATCCTTGAAAGGGCGTAAATTGAGCTTTCCAATGACACCAGAACCATCCTTCTACGATCACTGGTTGTCTTGCAACGATCGTGCAACCGAAGGGCAAAATCGCTAAAATACGGACATTTCGTTACATAATTACGTGTGTAGCGAGGTAGGGAGGGTGGAGTAGGTTGGAGTACATGCCAGTAGACCCACGACGGCCGTGGCGAGCGGTCATGAGGTAACCTACGCTCCTCCCGTCGCTCGTCTCTCTCAGAGCCCAATATTGCGCTAAAATTGCACATGGACTTAAGTCGGGCCCCGCCACATAGTCCTTTTTTCTCCATACGGTCTTAAGTCGGGCCCCGCTAAAGAAGGGTTAAAGCCTGGAAATTGCTGTAAATTACGATGGCATTCCGGAACGTCTCCAGCAGGGAAAGGGTTAATAGAGGACCAACTATAGGTCTATCAACTTTTTATGCCGTATGTAGGAGTGAAATATCTTGGGTCTTGTTGATCGAAGGTTGATAAGATTTTCCTCGTAGCTGGCCTGAGCATTTAACAGGGACGCTCTTAACCCGGGCGGGTGGTCATGTGGGGGAGACGAACTATTGAAACCCCCCCCCCCCCCGCCCCCCAAATGACCGAAATGAGTTTTTTTTTGTTTTTCATTTCTCACCATTCTCTTCCATTTTGGCTCAACACATTTTTTTGAAGCTCCTCCGCCCCACCCCCCCCCCTCCCGCCCCCCCCCCCCCCACCCAAAAAAAAATGTCAGAGGTGATTTTTTTTTGTTTTTTTTTCATTTCTCATCCTTGTCTTCCATTTTAGCAAACAAAAAAAATAAGTGAAAATGGCTTGGGACTGGGGTGAACAAAATATTATAACTAGCCGGGGCTCAACGGGTTAATTGTGAGTTTAACTGATTAAAATGGAGAAGCTGTTGCAGGGCCTGGTGAGAACGACGACCATGGCAGCGTCTCAGTTGTTTGTAGTAGGTCCAAGCTCGGGAATGTTGCTTTTTGAGGTTATGGGGAACAGATATGTGCCATGGTGGGGAAGACCATTTCTGAGTTCTGAGTGGAACATAGACACCAACCAGTTCTGCGAGTAAAGATGTTAGTCGATCATTTGTCTCATCCACGTCCAGGAGGGCAAACTCAAAGTCCCAATCGTAAGAGTTTAGGGCCCTCCCAATACCACCATAGTCACCACGATTCCAGTCCAGAGAAATAGAGTTTTCATCATTGTTACAAATATAGTCACCCTGGTACAAATATTGGAACTTTACTAGAGCGTGGCCACAGCGGGGGAAAGGGGGGTGGGTTTTTTATGTCAAGAATTTGGTTTTCCTCAGAGGTTAAAACTGAATCCAAAATATTACCAGAATTAATAAAGGTAGGTTCCATAACCCATTGGGATAGTCCAATGGTATCAAAAAGATCAAGAAATAGAGCATCAGTGCCTGAAATGTTCATATTAATTACATCATCATTCCAGGATATAGAGGGGAGATTGAAGTCACCCACTAGTACCAACTTCTTCTCAGCACTCAGGTCTAGAATGTAATTGATAAGAGCACAGTTATCCGCATATGTGTAGGAAAGGGGACGGTAAACAGTCCTGGCATACAGGTGATAATCAGGGAGGTACAAGGTCAATGTATTGGGAAAAGAACCCAGGTCCACATATTGGAAAGCCTTAATCCTATTATGTACATAAGTGCAAACACCATGCTTGGGCTTCGACGATATGAAGTTGTTTCTGAAAATATGGTAGTCCGCAATATTAATCGCACAGTTGGGAAGCTTGGGCTGTATGTTTCATACATGTTTCAGTAACAGAAAACAAATCAATATTTTCATCATGACAGAACTTAACCACATAATACAATTTATTTGAAAGATTATTTAAGTTCTTGACCGCAAGGGACAGGATGCAAAAATTTGAATTTACATTATTAGGAAGACTTAGTTTTTTTAGGGGGGACGAAGCGAGACATCTGATGGAAGAGCATTACTGACATCTGATTCTGGCTGCATAACATTTGAATCAACAGGCGAAGAATCTGCAGAAATTGTCATTGTAGAGTTGTCAACACCATCTGGCCTCTCACCCTTGGCCCCAGTAATTGAGTTCGAGGACACCACCGGTGGTACCAGAACACCACCAGAGACTCCCTCCCCCTGCAGACGGGAGCTAACCTGATCAGCAGACTGAGGCGGCAACCCACCATCAGGAGCACATACCTCATGTGGACGTGGAAGTCACCCACCGGTAGCCGCCGATCTCTCCTTCCGCCCAAAAGATCTGGCACGTTCCCTGATTTCCGCTCGCTGTTTATAGGTTTAGTCTCTACTGATGTATACATCCTTGAAAGGGGAGTCTTTCAGATCCTTTGAGCAGTTTAGATGATCACGTTTGACAGCTGAGTCAGCAATCTTGGCGCGCACCAGGCTATCATTTATAGGGATGATGTTTTCAAGGTTAATTGCAGAGTGGTCCTCAGACTCAGATGAATACAAAAATGCTTCAATCTGTTTACATTTAGCTTGGACAAGGTGAGGGTTTGACCCAATGCCTCTTAAAATCACTGAAATAGCCCTATTTTCTCTCTCACGAATCTCCAAAGCTTCCTCATGCAGGATTGTCCTTATTTCTGTAGGGTTTGGCAAAGAAACAGCAGGCGAAGGTAAATAGGTAGAAAGGTTATTGGTACAGGAGGGGACATTTTTAAAGATTGAACCTCATCAAGTAGAATGGCTACCGAGTTGCTGAGGCCTCTCACAGTCTCAAACAGCTGTTTGTAACCATCTGATTTGTTTGTCCTATCTCCCTGAGCCTTACTTAATCTATATTTAGTACAAATATAAGCAGCCCTGTGATCTGAGTAATCAACTGTTTTGAAAACCTTATGAGGCAGACCAGAACACTTATGACGGCCATGTGTCCAAACCGAACACTCCAAAGAATCCTCTTCACCAATACATTACATGTACCACATGGATAAGTATTAGTATTAGAAGCAGAGTGATAATGCAATTGGGAGGGATGTTCAGTAGGGTTGGTTTTGTTATTGCATCGTTTGGACAGGGTCGAACTACCTGTTTTGGTCACAAGATCCCTCGCCCCCAAATCAGCCATGGCGGACTTACCTAATCTTGTGGGAAAGGCTTACCACCAGGTACTTAATGAGTGTACACAGTGAGTGTTGAAGGGCAGGAGCAGCCTGTAGGCGGCAAAAGGGACAAGAAGCCGGTCATAGGGCTGAGAAGTGAGAAGAGGGAGAGGGAGAGAGCACGTCCACTCCGTATGGCTGCCTGCACTGCACTACACTGCATGATGCATCATAATCATATGCATCCTGTGATTGACTGAGTCCTCTGAGGTGCCAGAATGTTGCCAAAGGTAGGTAGTAGAGGGCAAATTTAGCTGGTACACCTGACTTAATCCCGCCTTTTAATTAGCTGACGGGATTATTCCTTCAATTAATTTTATTATTATTATTATTATTATTATTATTTTATTAAATATTAAGTTTGCGTACAGATATACAGATACTACACATATTTAAATTCTTATTAAGAGTATTATTGATAAAGGTTCTCACTATAATAACAGGTTCTGGTTTAAAGTATAATAGCATGATCAAAAATGAAAGTATCCTTGTAATGTATATATATTTTTAGTTTTCAGACCCCGCTGATATTAAGTGAAATGCCTAAATTTTATGCGCAAATAAAATAACAATCTACAATAAAAGTCATGGGAGACCAGGTTGTAAAAAAAATAAATGAGCGAATGGTAGCAATTTAAACACACGAATGGTCAAAAGGCTATTATTAACATAGCTGTGGCTTGAGCAACAATATCTAATATAATACATTACTTAATATATAATATATGAAACGTATTTTAATGCACATATAATGATGAATTCACCCGCTGCATTTCTTATTTGTTTAACATTCATTTGTCTATTTTTCCTTCATTAAATGTCAGCTATTTTTCCTTCATTAAATGTCAGCTATTCAACATATTGCCCGTCATTTCCGTCTTTGTGTCTTCTCTTCTCTCCCTTTTATCTTTATTCTATTCGCTTCTACTTATATCTTTATCCTCTTTACTACTGTTTCTAGTCAAGTGTACTCTCTCTCTCTCTCTCTCTCTCAGCCAGGTCACATAATTTCTCCACTTCCGCTCCCCTTTCTGTTCAGTTATGTTTTCTTTCAAAATGTTATTGTTTCTTCCTGCTCCTAACCTCTTGTGTTCTCCCACGATTTGGTTAAATTTTAGTCTTGCATTGCTGAACTAATTAATAATGTCAACGTGTCAAGTATATTTTTACCCCTTGAGGATTATGGCGCATTTTGGCAGTTTATTTTCGCTATTATTAGAAGATTTTATACAGCTTGGGAATGATTTCTGATTATTAAAGGCGTAAATACCATCTCTGACTCTTTAGCTCCCACAACTACCGCAAGTTCTTCCTAAGCTGAATAAAATCTTCTAATGATAGCCAGAATAAACTGTAGATATGTGTAATATTCCTCAAGGGAAAATATTATTAAACAATGCTGGATCTTAACCACTACTGTACCAGAGGGTATTACCATAAATGTACCCTCCAGTACCAGGCAATGAGATAATACTCTTTCACCTCAAAAGTTGGAGGAATACTGAGCCAGCTAGGCTGCGAGACCTTGAAAATAAGCTGAGAAGTGTTGCCAAGGTCTTAAAACAGTGCGTACAACTCACTGTACACTCGGCCGCAATTCCGCGTGGGCCACCTAGTCGTAGGGTTTGGGTAAATCCGTTGTGTAGTTTGTTCGCTCTGAATATAGTAAGATCTCACACTCCCCTCCCTGAATTAATCGAAAACATTTCCCCATAGATTTTCCCGCAGCTTGATGGAAAGGGAGGGAGCTTGTCGTAGTGTTAAAAGGGTAGGACACAATGGGAGGAGGTGACGTTCTATAACATACAGTGACGAATGTTAAACATATTTACTTCTACTTGTTCATACAATAATGTTCCCGAAACTAATTCCTAATGAACAGTAGATTTCCTCTTTCAGTAACTGAAACGTCACTCTTTCTCTCTCTCTCTCCCTCTCCACCCACTTTATTGGTATGAATAAAATAATAGTACAGGTCATACTATATAATATATAACATACACCTTTTGTTAGCAAACTACAAACTAGCGACAAATTAGATTAACAGAAGTAGTAAACTATTATTATTTAGATGAGTTACCTTTGTAGTGCCAAAATGTCGAGCATGAGACCTCAAGCATGAGAGTCACAGTTAATACTGAGTCGGTGGGATATTGATTACATTGATCAGGATTCATTAAGATTGGTAATATCATTATCAAGATTCTAAATTACCTGTGGCCAGAAAGAAAACATTACATATGATCACATTGATACATTAAGCCAAATGGTAGAGGTATGACATGTCTGATTTATATATTTAACAATTAATTTACATCGAGGCAAATTTGTTGATAAAGCATTTCCCGCAGGAATATCAGTATATTTAGAGTAGCTGGCAACAGTGTTTAAACTTAGATACAACATTCCTCTCTGTTTATGGCGATTTAAAGTCGATTTTCCTGTGCATCAAGGTAAACTACCCATTCCCTCCCCCAAATGGATAGTTTGAGTCTCGTTTCACCTTTATTGCTCTCTGACATTAGGTTGAAATTAGTATGGATCTTCATAAAGAGCTCCTTACCAAAACTTCTGCTGAAAATACACACTTCCTACTCGACAGGCTTACCAACATTTATCAGGGTAAATTCTATGACCTTAACTATTCAGCTATAGTACCAATCTAATTATTTCTGATTAACTTGCTCTATAGACGAATGCTAATAATTGATGTGTGCTAACCTAGAAACAAAAAATAAAATAATTACTAAAGTATATAAACAATCTGTTGGTATCACGGAAGAGCCAAGTCTGGTTTCTCAGAGAGAGAGAGGGAGAGAGAAGTTGCACTGTGTTAATCGATTTATGTAGTAAACATGGTATTGATAAATAATTTGTGCATTACCTTGGTAACAGTGAGACTATGAGTAACTATATGTAAACTCAGGTTATTAGATATCACAAATAGACCAGGGTATACACAGATAATATTATTCCACACATATAATTATTTATACTGATATGTTATACTCTTTGCATGTGGTTTGTTACATATTGCCAAGTCTGATAATATAAGATAATGTGATACAGGGGGAAATATTTACCTAGAGTAAATTACCCTCGAGAATTGCAATCCACTTTTTCCCCAACACATTATTCCCTTGATCTATTTACTTTACTATGACTGTCTAATAAATATCAATTAAATAAATATAATTACTGAAGTTAATTGAGTATACCTTTATCAATTGTTCATATTACCGCAAACATAATGTTTATCAACAGGACAATTAATATTTGTCATTGTTATATTCTATCTATCTATCTATTGCCTGACGCCGTGATCCCCGAAGGGGTGGCCACGAACGAACCGCCCCCATGCACCTCTGTCCCCAGTCAGTCGACGCCCCTCCCCCCAACCAGCACCGCCTTCGTTCATGTAGTTCCTCACTCCATCCTTCCACCTCTCTTTCGGTCTACCTCTCCCCCTCTGTCCCTCCACCTCGCTCTCGTACACCCTCTTAGTCATTCTCTCGCTTTCCATACGTTCCATATGGCCGAACCATCTCAAGTTGTTCCTTTTCACACTTTCCAGCACATCTACCTCCACACCACACCTCCTTCTTACTTCCTCATTAGTCTGTCTATCCCTCCATGTAACTCCGCATGCACTCCTTAAGTAATTCATTTCCACTGCTCTCACTCTTGGTCTGAGTCTCTCAACCAACGTCCATGCTTCGCTTCCGTAAGTCAGTGTCGGGATTACCACACTGTCATGCAAGGACTTCTTCACTTCCATACTGACCACCCTATTTCTTGTTACTGCTTTTAGCGTTCCTACAACCCTCTTCCCCTGTTGTACCCTCTCCCGCACCTCTTCATCCATAGTCCCATCTTTATTCAACACACTGCCCAGATACTTAAAAGAGTTGACGATCTCCATAGCCTGACCGTTCAGCTTCACCTCACACTCTGTGACTTCACCCCTTTCGAAGACCATAACCATGCTCTTCCCCGTATTTACCTTCAAATTCCGTTTTTCGCACACTGTTCCAAACTCATTTACCAGACCCTGCAACTCCCATTCATTATCACTCATCAGAACTGTATCATCCGCAAACAGCAGTATAGGTAGCTTCCACTCAATTCCCTCCCTTTTCAGCGATACACCAACATCCACTGCTCTTGATAGTATTTCTTTCATAACTCCATCCATATATACAGTAAACAACCACGGGGACATCACACACCCCTGTTTCAAACCAACATTCAGGTCAAAGAACTCGCTCTGCTCACTCTCCACACGTACTGCCGCCTTTGCACCCTCATACATGCTCTTCACTGCTTTCAGCAACTTGCCCTCTACTCCGTATATTCTAAGTACTTTCCACAAACCTTCTCTATCCACTCTGTCATAGGCCTTCTCCAAGTCCATAAAGGCAACATATACCTTTTGTTTCTTCTCCAGATACTTCTCCACAACACAATTCAGGGTAAAAATCTGATCTACACATCCTCTTCCCTTCCTAAAACCTCCCTGCTCGTCGCCTATCCATTTCTCCGTTCTCACTCTCACTCTCTCAATCACTACCCTACTGTATACCTTCCCTACTACGCTTAGAAGACATATTCCTCGGTGGTTACCACACACTCCTCTTTCCCCTTTGCCCTTATATAGGGGGACTATTATGCCAGTCTTCCAGTCATCGGGTGCACTCCCCTTCTCCCATGCTAGTTTGCACATTTTCCATACCCATTCTATCACTATCTCACCACCATACCTCAACATTTCCCCACACACTCCATCTGTTCCTGGTGCTTTCCCCAACTTCACTCTTTTCATGGCTTCCCACACTTCTGACCTCCTGATCCCCACCTCCTCCTCCACTACTTCTCTTCTTCTCCCTCCCATACCATATCCAGCTATGTTTGCTGGCTCTTCATTCCTTTCATTTAGCAACTCACTGAAGTAGGCCTACTCCCTCCATCTTTCGACTCTCTCTTGCTTCTCGGCTAGCATTCTCCCATTCTTATCTTTCACACCCTTACTGTTTCCCTTGCTACCTTCCCTAACTTTCTTGACTTCTTTCCAGAACAGTTTCTTACTCTCCCTCCATTTTACACTCAGATTCCTTCCAAATTCCTCATCTACTCTTCTCTTACTTTCCTTCACTACTCTCTTCACCACCCTCTTACTCTCCACGTACCTCGCTCATTTCTGTCTCTCGGAATCTTCATTCCCTCTACTACCCAACCACTCTCTATATGCTTTCTTCTTTTCTTCCACAGCTATTCTTACCTCTTCTGTCCACCATGCTGTACCTTTCACTCCCCTCCCTCTTCTCCTCACTCCACACACCTCCTCACATGCTGCACAGATCTCATCCTTAAACACCTTGCTCATCTCCTCCACTTCCTCCATAACTTCCAGGTCGAACCCTCCTAGTCGTCTTTCCACTGCTCTCCTGTACTCCTCCCTGACTTCCTCCTCCTGCAACCTCTCCACCCTCCTCACCATTCCACCCTCCTCTCGCCTCCCTCCCGCTCTCCTCACCCACTTCTTTTGTATCCTAACCTTAGCTACCACTACATAATGATCAGACAGACCCCCTCCAATACCCCTATACACCCTAGCATCCATCACAGATTTCTTCATTCGTTCATCCACACATACATAATCAATCAATGACTTTCGTTCCACCACTGTCTTATCCTTCATCGTCAACATCCGTTTCCACGTGTACCTGTGGATCATTCTGTGTCGGAAGAAGGTGTTGGCTATCCACAGCCTCCTCCCCACACATACGTCCACAAGTGCACTACCATTCCCATTCATCTCTGATGGTACCCCCCACCCTCCCACCACTCCCTCAACTTTCCTATCACCCACCTTACCATTCATATCCCCAATCAGAAATATTCTTTCGTTCTTGTCAAACTTCTCCAGGCACGCCTCCACATTCATCCAGAACTCCTCTTTCTTTCTTTCAAGTATATCCTCTGTCGGGGCATACACGCATACAATCACCCACGTTTGTATTCCTACTTTCATTCTCACCCAATAATCTTGTATGATCAAGCTACACATTTATTTTGAAATTAATTGAAAAAAAAAGCTAGATAATCGAATGAGTTACTTCGGCATATAGAAGCATATGAAGGTGATACTTTCACGTCCACCTCCTCTCGGGAGATAAGGTTGTCTGGCAATAGATGGATATATAGATAGATAGATAGATAGATAAATCAGATTAGCGAGTTCACGAAATATGATATGACATCAAGATTTGTGTGCA
This sequence comes from Paralithodes platypus, assembly GCA_032716605.1. Taxonomy (NCBI): domain Eukaryota; kingdom Metazoa; phylum Arthropoda; class Malacostraca; order Decapoda; family Lithodidae; genus Paralithodes; species Paralithodes platypus. The sequence goes on along the minus strand of CM064576.1, from coordinate 7,991,815 downwards.
ATGATTAACCGAAGTTGTAAGAGGAAGCATAAACAAGCGAACAGGGGAACGTCCAAAGGGATCCCAATGCATCATCATATAAACATAACTATATTTAAGCCAATTAGTGAAATATGCTGAAAATGTGTGCAAAACTAATACAAAGTAAAGAGTAAGTAAGGCCATGCCAGTATAAAAAGAGATACAATATACAGTATAGTACATAAATAAATTTAGCTTTATAATTTTCCACCCGTCCACGAACACAAAACCTCTATGCATTCGTGTCCCGATCACCCTTTAAGCACACAAACGCACGCACGCACACACACACACACACACTGAAATATCCTAAATTTAGTTATTATACATTCATCCACCAGTCTAAACAATCCCACCACAACTCCTCCACCTCCACCCACCTTGTTAGTTACCTCGCCACCCTTACGTCCCTCCATCCCTTAGTGACAACTATACTTTATTTTTTTCCAGCTGATCGTAAATTGAATCTCTTATTAGCTGATTTCTCGATACTTAATGGAAATATATGAAATTACTATGGCTGTGTGTCATATTAATGCCAAGTTTTCAGAATAAACATCATCTTTCGCTACAAAATCTACCTTATAGTCGAGTAACAAAGATAGAAACATGACAATTTACCCTCAGCTGGGAAAAAATAGACTAGAGGATAGAAAAAAGTCCGAGCTGGGAGAGGGAGAGGAAGGTGGATATTTATACATGGCCGCGTCAGTATAATGTTACTTCGTGGTGCTACTTCAAAATATATTCTTCTCAAGTTCTCATCATATTGCTGAATAAATGTCATAATGTGATTCATTAAAGGTGTAAATGGATATATATAATAGTGTTACTTTCAACATTCTGTATAGAGGTATACAGAATGTATATAACCTAGAGAGAGAGAGAGAGAGAGAGAGAGACGTTTCAGTTACTGAAAGAGGGAATCTACTGTTCATTACGAATTAGTTTCGGGAACATTATTGTATGAACAAGTAGAAGTAAATAAGTTTAACATTCGTCACTGTATGTTATAGAACGTCACCTCCTCCCATTGTGTCCTACCATTTTAACACTACGACAAGCTCCTTCCCTTCCCATCAAGCTGCGCCATCTATGGGGCAAAATCTTCGATTGATTCATGGAGGCGAGTGTGAGATCTTACTATATTCAGAGCGAACAAACTACACAACGGATTTACCCAAACCCCATGACTAGGTGGCCCACGCGGAATTGCGGCCGAGTGTACCTGGTACCGCTCGATACAAAGTATATTACAGTATAAGAATAAATACAAATATAGGAATGTTTACCAGTGATTATATATTATAAGACTTAGTAACAATCATTAGTGTGTGTGTAAGGGATGAAAGAGAAGCCCAATGCATTTCAATGATAAATAATTGAAGATAATGTGATATAAATACTCTTGTATGTGTGTGGCATAATTTGCAGACCCATAGATCGTCTCCTGAGTGTGTTTGCATCCCCATAACAATTGTGCATCGAAAGAGCCATTCTTACTCAATGCTGATATACTCCAAATACTCTCAAAGCGTACTGTATTTGCAAAGAAATAAATTAACTCAAAATTATTATACAAAATGCAATATATTTTTCTTTGCAGAACTATGGTGCCTCGGATGCACATACACCCATCCAGAAAGGTACCCCCCTGATCGAGAGATCTGAAACCTCATGCTATATAGTTGTGGTAACACTGGTCCTGAACCATCGATGTCACGAAAGTGGGTGGTGACTGTGGATTGTGGGAGTGAGTAGGGACCTGATCTGAACGAAGCAATGCTTCACTTCGCATTGAAAATCGTGTTGCTAGTTGCTACTTCTCTCTCTCTCTCGGAAAGTTCGTCCTTCCTAGAGCCTTTGAAGCATTTTTAAAAATAGATCTGACATAAGACGTCCATCTGAAATTGGCATACTCCAAGGATATCTATCTATCTATCTATCTATATGCTCAGGCCCAATCCCCATTTTGGGGATAGCCGACTCAAGACAGAGCAAGAACAGGGAAAACACAAAAACAACATAAAACAACAAATAAACACAGATAAAAAGAACAAACTCACACACATCCAGGTCACCCAGGAGAAGACCCAGAGACCAGGGTCACCAAGGTCGCTCCAGCACTCCAAGGATATCACTATCCGAAAAAATTGCCAAATTTTTATTATTTAAATTTATGTAGGATTCAGGTGGGATATGTCTATTAGAAAACTGAATGTAATTAGTGTATAGAAAGATAGACAGACAGAGAGATAGATGTAGATATATAGATATATATGTATATATGAGAGAGAGAGAGAGAGATAGCATTGGCAAAACGATTTTCAATGCGAAGTGAAGCATTGCTTAGTTTAGATCAGCTCCCTGCTCCCTCCCACTCCTTGATCCAGTCACTACCCACTTACGTGCCGTCGATGGTTCAGTGCCAGTGTTACCACAACTAAATAGCATGAGGCTTCAGATCTCTCGGTCAGGGGGGTACCTTTTTTTTATGGATGGGTGTACCTGCATCACAAAATTATGTGTAAATTTCCACACCTAGTCCCTGGCTAACTTATCTCAAATGGCAACAATATTAGTTCAATTACTATATTCGTTGTTATAGTTTTTGTTAAGGTTAATGGACAAGATTATTGGCATACATGAATGGACTACAGTTATTTCGTTCACGAGCAAAAACTGTAGGAAAAGTCTCATCTATGTTTGACATATTGTATGTAATCTACGTTTGTACAGATAGTACTGTACATCATGCATAATATATTCACAGCTAACAATCAGGACGTGGATACATCAAAGTTACCATATATACCATAGATATTCACCATTGCCATTTACTACTGCACAGCAATGATAATGAATGTCATATCCATCCAGAAAATGTTCTGGAAGGAGGTAAATAAAGTAAGGAAAGGAGGACAAAAGAGGGAAGAGTCAGTGAAAGATGCAAATGGAGAATTACTAGTGGAACCAGTTGAAGTGAGGAAAAGATATGCCGAGTATTTTGAATCTTTGCTAAATGCAAGAGATGGAAGAGAAGCAGTGATTGAATCAGTGATGGATGGAGATAGGTTACCCAGGCCACCCAGGTGGCTTGGAATGAATGAAAGGATTGAGGAAAATGAGGTGAAAGAAGCAGTGAAACAAATGAGAGCAGAGCGGGAAAAGCAGAAGGTTTGGATGGTATTGCTGTGAAGTGTATAAAGAAGGGTGATGTGATAATAGATTGGTTGGTGAGACTTTTCAATGTGCGCTTTACTGTGTCAAGGTACCAATAGACTGGAAGAGTGCATGTATTGTGCCGTTGTACAGTAGCCCAACTAAGTTTTGCGACAAAATATTAGGTATGTGGCACCTGTCTAGTTTGCACTCCTGTCCCAAGCCCGTGTCTAGCAGAGACCTGTGGTGTCTAGGCAGGTGCCACCGCCACCTGCGCTACCAGGGTACACAGACACAGTACTCGCACAAGCTGGCCGCTACATACGATAATATTGCTATCATTAATTTGTTTGTATAATAATGGAAGTCTCTCTCTCTCTCTCTCTTTTTCTCTAAATATAAATAAATTTACGCGCGACTAACTTTGTAGATTAGCACACACACACACACACGCACACACCAGAATGGTGTATACATAACTTAAAATGAACACAATAAGTTGCATAGATTGTTATTTTATAATCTATAATACACTTGTTAGTGATTGTTTTAATAAGAGCCCCGGCCTCCTTAACACTATACTTGGTGTTGGTGTCAGCGACATTGGCTGTAATTCTTATCCTTAGCCTTTTCTATAACACAGAACGTGCTCGAGAAACGGGTAGTCAATTTCTACATCTATTTTCTGATCTACTCATATATTTGTTTTGTTCTTTATAAGATGTTATGCGGTCAGGATTAGCTCCAAGTTCGCTGACACCGGGTATAGATTTTATGAATTATCCTAAACGTTTATATGCATCAACTGTATTAGATGTTACTCAATAAAATATAATTTTATACAGCTAAATGACTAAGAGACTTAATTTGTCCGAACGTTAAAGCATCTGAGGTGAAGGCAGTCATCTTGGGGGCTAATAAGTGATTGAGGTTTCCGAATGTTTGTGTGCGAACTGTTGTATGATTTCTTCCCCTGCCGCCTCTTGTTTTGCCTCCTTTCAAGTGTTTTTTGTTGATACTCCCTACCCCTTGTGGAATAAGGGCTGGCTACTGACTAAATTACAAACGTCAAATTAAGAATAGTATGCTGCCATCACATTTGTTAAATGCTTAATCAACAATTAATCTTGTAATCGTAATGGAATTTAACCGTGTTGGCTGCGTGTGTCTCGCTACTATTAACCTTTCTTTTCCCAAGCATACGAATCGAAAAACAGACAAAAAATACCTTCAAAGATATTGACATGTCAGTAAAGTTTTCGATAAATATCCACATGCAAGATTGCTGATTAAAGAAGCAGCTCATGGAATAGGTCGAACTATATTACGTGAATTAGACCATGGCTAATTAGTAGGAAACACAAAATTAACATTAACAGTAGCCTATACAACCAGATTGGGGTGTAGTGAAGGTTGGGGTCTTACACGATGGTCAGTTTTAGTTCCTCGATTGTTCATCTTTTGCATTAACGACCTTGATTTAGGCCTAACTAAAAACAATTGTAATTTTTCAAATGACACTTAAAATAGGTTGAATTAGTGATCCTGATAACGATTCATGGTCTCCAAAAATAATTTGATACACTACCCGAATGGTGTAATACCTTGCCAGTTGATATTTACTGTAGATAAATACATGCAGTTTAGTGTTCATTGGGAAATCGACAGAAATTTCAGGATATACATTTAACAATATTTGTTTCGTCAATAATTACGCACCATATATCTCCCGTATGAGGAGATTCAATAGCTCAATGCATTCTTTTTATGTCCGATTCCATTACCCATCTCCCTTACTCAAGGCCAGGCTAGCCAGTAACCACCAGCTATATCTCAGAAGAAGAAAAAAAATATATAATTTGTTCACCAATCTGAGTGGTGACAGGCCAAGACGCAATATCAGTGGTATCTAGATGGCTAAATAACATGGAATTAAGTAAGTAAATTATTACAAAAGATTTGAAAGTCATCGTCAGTCGTGATATGAAACCAAAAAAGCAATGCAAAATTGATTCAGATAGAGATATAGAGTGCCTCCAACGGGATCTAGATACCTTACACGAATGGTCAGTAAATTGGCAGATGAAGTTTAACATTGACAAATGCAAGGTATTAAAGATAGGGAAGATGCATACAAATGTTAAATATAAACTAGCTAATATAGAATTAGAAAACTCAAATTGTGAGAAAGATCTAGGTGTGTTTGTTAGCAATGATTTGAAGCCTAGAAAACAGTGTATAAGCGTTCGAAACAAGGCAAACAGGATCCTCGGGTTCATCTCTAGGAGTGTGAGTAACAGAACTGCGGATGTTATCTTATAACTTTACTTGTCATTAGTGAGACCCCATATGGATTATGCTGTTCAATTTTGGTGTCCTTATTACAGAATGAACATAGATTCATTGGAGAGAGTAGAATGACAAAAATTATCCATAATATTAGAAATCTTCCGTATAAAGAAAGATTGAAGAAATTAGGCTTACATTCGTTAGAGAGACGCAGAGTTAGAGGGGACTTGATAGAGGTATTCAAGTGGGTTAGTGGGATTAATAAAGGGGATATGAACAATTTACTAAAGCTCAGTGATAGCGAAAGAACTCTTACAAATGGTTTCAAATTAGATAAATTTCGTTTCAAGAAAGATATAGGCAAATATTGGTTTGGTAACAGAGTTGTAGATAGGTGGAATAGGCTACCAAGTGCTATAGTGGGATCAAGAACGTTAGGCAGCTTTAAGATACAATTAGATAGGCATATGGACGAGAAGGGTTGGGTGTGAGGGCGATCTGTCAGGTGTGGGGATCTTCAGATCCCCGTTTTTCTGACCTCTGACCGTTTCGGTGAGGTAAGTCCTAATGGTGTTTTTAAGCTGAGCTTATAATTAGGCCTTATAATTAGGGTTGGGTGTGACAGGGATTTGCCTTGTGTAGGCCAATCGGCTTTCTGCAGACTCCCATTTTCTTATGTTCTTATGTTTGAAATCAGAGTTTTTAAATAGATATCTAGAAGCGTGAATAACAACAAACGTAATTTTAAAAGTTCACCCGTCTTTAGTAAGGCTTCATATGGATTATGTTTTTAATTTTGCTGTCCAGTGTCCATAGATTGATTGGAGGTGACGGTACAAAGAACAATGGCAAAACTACCCAGAATAATAGACCATTAGAACATCAATAATATTCTAACGCCTGACGACTAAGGCCAAATGACACGGAGTTATAGCCAGAATGGGTTAGAACATTTAACAGAAATATAACAGATTATTGAGGTAGTGAATATCATGAAATACATAATATGGTCAGTACAAAAGAAAGGGGACTTGGGAAAACATTAGGGTTGCATATATTAGAAGTGTAGAATAAGAGAGGATATGCTACAGATGCTTAAGTTGTAAGTGGGATCCACAAAGACGATGTGGAAAACGGACTGCTGCTCCGTGATAAGCATGCAACAGTTTGGTAGATATGTGAAATAGGCTACCGATTGCTACAGTAGGATCAATAACTACAGAAAGCTTAGAAACATAATTAGATAGGCTCAAGGCTGTGATGTGCTGATTGTCAATGGGATCCGCCGTGAATGGGCCAGTCCATGGTATAAAGACTAATATTAGTCTTTATACCATGGGCCAGTCAGCCCATAAAGTAGAAAAAATCCCTCTTTTATGATTTTTCTTTATATTAATGTTTATGTAGGCCTAGTGGAATCAGGACGCGTATTTGGCAGTTTATTCAGACTAGCATTATACTATTATATTCAGAGTAGAAAAGGAGACTATTTTATTAAGAGTAGAAAGGGAATATGAAAGTCAGAGGGTAAATATGACATAGTATGTGTCCCTATAATTCCTACAGAACCTCCTTAAGTTGTATAAACCCTTTAATGAAAAGCCCGATTAAACTGCCAAAATTAGTCAATCCTAGTGGGATTAATGATTATATATTTATTGTTTCTCATGATAAACTGGCCTCTATTCACCAATGATAGTTTAGGTAAGGTATTATTTATTATATTTGCAAACAAGTTATATGCATTCCCTAAGGGGGAAGGAAGTAATAGGGGAAGATCTATCCTATATTGCACAGATAGTGGCGGGCGAAGTGGCTAAGATGAGTTACTAAACCGAACGTGGTTGGATTCTAGGTAAACAACCGATGGTATAGACAGGAGTGGTTAATGTGCATATTATATCAAGTCATGCTAGCTTAATAGTATTTGGACAATATATGTAAGGAGTTAATTAGTAAGTTAGGGGTATTAGTGGATGAGTCAAGAAATTAAGATGTTTTATAATGCTCGGTTAATATGAAATTAGCCAAGAGTGATATGATGGAAAGTATTACTCTGTATGATGACTATTCTATATTTTATGCACAATATCAACTAGGACTAACTCACATGCCGTGTATTCCTAGGCCTCCAACAGCGCAGTCTTCGATCCATGCGTGGTTGAGCTGAAAGTTTTCTTGTCTGAGAAAACAACTCTTGGTTGGGTGAGAGGTATCCTGACCAGGGATTCGAACCCACTCACTCCAGGTATGTTTTGGAAAGTTAGGCACCGTAACCACTCGGCCATGAGCGGATATAAAGGAAGCAACCTTTATTCTTATTTGAAGAACCCCCGCCAACTCGGCTAAGTGATATAATTTTAATCGTCCTGGTACTATTATGGAACCTCTCTTGACATTATCAAAACACCTCGTGCCCAATAGTCAATGCCCTGGTCAACATATAGTCGAGCGAAATTAAGCCTACTTTGCTTGTGCCTCTTGGTTTGCTTTGGCTTGACATCTGGTGATCTATGTTTATATCCCATCTCCTTTAATATCTTGCGTATAGTTTCTGTAGAAGTTTGAAATTGCAAATGTTGCTTAGCTATCTCGGCGTTGGAGAGTGGATGGTTATCCATATAATGTTTAATTTTTTGGTCCTGTTATGACGTGGTTTTCCGCTTAGCTCCACTTTTATGTCGGTCTGTCACTTGTCCTTCTTCCCGCCCAATTTTGCCACCGGTAAACGTTCCGACACCCCACTATCCCAACCATACTACCGCGTTCAGCAACCTTGCTGAATGGATGACTAGGTGTGATGTGGGCAAGAGAGTATTTAGGATTTTATGATCACCTCAGTTTCCAATAATTACAGCTTCAATTTGTTTTATATATTTATTTATTTATTTATTTTTTACCGAAAAAAGTTCGATCTGGGAATATATTGCGTGAAGTGTTAATGCATGGTTGGAGTGGCTGTAGATATGCATGTAATCTGTAATCAGCCAATTGCCGATATCTAGATTTTGAGTGTTTGGTTGACCTGTACGGTACCCGTCCAGCTAGTAATAGACCACCAACACTAAAAAAAAGACGTCGTAAGTGGCCTGTTATTCCAGAGGCCTATTTATACTGCTAGGTCAAGAGAGGCGCATTGTGTAAGAAGAATTGTCAAAATGTTTCTTTCCCGCCTGGGACTGGAACCCGTGTCCTTTTGGCTGTGAACCAAGCGAGATAACCAATATGCTACGGACCACTGTGTGTGTGTGTGTGTGTGATTCTGTAAAATAGAACTTAAATTATATACCCGGTAAACTAAATAATGTTTAGTTATACTCCCACATATTTCCATATTAGACAGAATTTCATCGAAGTTAGATTCTAAAATCATGATACGGTAACGATAATGTTCTATATTCTAATAGTATCTCATAGAAACAGTAAGAACTTTAGCTGTATATTAATACACGTTCTTATCATTAATAATATTACCTGATGCAGATGTTGCAAATAAAACTACTCGTATAACCCAGCACTGCAAGATGATGCAGATTATAACATACCTGTATTATCTAAAGAGTGTTAATTAGATAAAAGAACACAATTATTTACACCTCTTTGTTTTATCAGGGAAATCAGCGTAGAATGTGGGATTATAACACTGAACTTTGCCTTCCGTTTCTGTGTGTGTGTGTGTGTGTGTGCTAATTTATCTACAAATAGTGTAGCGTGAAAATCGATTGATATTAACCTCAGAGAGAGAGAGAGCCTTCTATTATTATACAAACAAATAATGATAGCAATATTATTGTGTGTAGCAGCCAGCTTGTGTGAGTACTGTGTCTGTGTGCCCTGGCTGTGGTAGCGCAGATGGCGGCCGCGGTGGCGCCTGCCTAGACACCATGGGTCTCTGCTAGACACAGGCTTGGGATGGGAGTGCAAACTAGACAGGTGCCACATACCTAATTTTGTCGCAAAACTTAGTTGGGCTACTGTACAAGGGGAAGGGAGATCGGCAGGAGTGTTCAAGTTATAGAGGTATTAGTTTATTATCAGTGGTTGGAAAGCTGTATGGCAGGGTGTTGATAGAGAGGATAATAAAGTGTACGGAAGTTGCAATAGGAGAAGAACAGTGCGGTTTTAGGAGGGGGTGCGTGGATCAAATGTTTGCAGTAAGACAGTTATGCGAGAAGTATTTAGAGAAGCATAAGGAGATATTTTGGGCTTTTATGGATTTGGAAAAAGCGTATGATCGTGTGGATCGTGAAGCAATGTAGAAGGTGTTAAGGATTTATGAATATGGAGGAAATTTGATAGAAGCAGTTAAGAGTTTTTATGAAGGGAGCAAAGCATGTGTTAGAGTAGGAAATAGTGAGTTCAGTGAATGGTTTGAGGTAAAGGTAGGTTTGCGACAGGGTTGTGTAATGTCACCATGGCTGTTTAATATGTTTATGGATGGTGTGGTGAGGGAGGTGAAAAGGAGAACTATGGGAAGAGGATTGGGTTTAGTACGAAAGAATGGTAGATATGGGAGTTGAATCATTGCTGTTCGCTGATGACACAGCATTGGTGGCGGATTCTGAGGAGAAACTGCAGTGGGTAGTCAAAGAGTTTGGTGTGGTTTGTGGAAGGAGGAAATTTAAGGTGAACGTCAATAAAAGTAAAGTAATGGTGTGTAATAGGGGAGATCATAGGGTGAATCTAGATGTGAGGCTGGATGGGAAAATATTGGAACAAGTAGAGTGTTTTAAATATCTAGGACGAACGATAAGCAGGAGTGGAGGTATGGAAATGGAGGTAAAACAGAGTGTGTGAAGGAAGGAAGGTTTTCGGAGCAATGGGAAGTATGTGGAAGACGAGAAATCTCTGAATGAAAGTATAAAGTGCACTGTATCAAGGAATTGTTGTGCCAACAGTGATGTATGGGGCTTAGACATGGGCTCTGAAGAAAAAGGAGAGAAGAAAGTTGGGTGTGATGGAGATGAGCTGCTTGAGGAGTATGTGTGGAGTTACTCGTAGAGACGGATTGAGGAATGAAGAGATACGTAGGAGAGTGGGGCAGCAGGAACATTTGTCAGCCAGAGTGGACAGAAGGGTGCTGAGCTGGTATGGTCATGTTGAACGAATGAAAGATGAAAGACTTACAAAGAGAATATGTGAGTCAGATACAAGGGGAGATAGAAGGGCAGGAAGACCACCATTGATATGGAGAGACTGTGTAAGAAAAGCTTTGGATGATAGAGGAATGACTATAGATCAGGCAGGGGAAGTGGTGGTGGACATGAGTGAATGGAGAATGCTTGTGAATAGTTGAGTGAACACGTGGTCATTTGGGGGAAGGGGTCTGGCGCAAGTTGGATTAGATAATAGTCCATCGGGCGCCTGGCCCGGGGAGACGATTAATATGAAGGGTGCGCCTGGAAGTGTGGTGGGAGGGCTTGTGGCTTTGGCTCCGCTGTATGTCTGCCTGCCGATATCGGAACCTCTCCGGGTGGTCGGGGACCGGGGGAGTGCTGGAGCGACCTTGGTGACACTGGTCTCTGGGTCTTCTCCTGGGTGACCTAGATGTGTGTGAATTTGTGTTTTTATCTGTGTTTGTTTGTTGTTTTTGTTGTGTTTGTGTTTTCCCTGTTCTTGCTCTGTCTTGAGTTGGTCACCCCCAAGAAAAAAGGAAAGAAAATAATAATAAAATAAAATGAAATAGAAAATAAAAATAAAAATAGGAAAAATTGGGGATTGGGCCTGAGCATATAGATAGATAGATAGATCAAACACGATAAGAGCATAATTAATTGTGGATAAATGGAGTTACCGTTGATCATTCATGCGTTGACGAATCCAGCCCCAGCAATGTCGACACTGGCATTAAGTAAGAGGCACAAATAGATCAAACAATGGGAGTAGTGCCCTTTTTCACACATAACCAACTCGCAATCTAAAGCGGATATTGAAGGTTACTCTAACATTGCTTAGTGTTCGCATCTACAAAAAGTTTTGAGAATAAAGTTTATGCTGAGCATTTGCATATGGAGAATGTACCAATTACCAAGCAACATACATCGTACAATACGTCAGAAAAGTTAATTAAATTATTGTGTAAAAAGATGACCCATTTACTTTGTATAAGGGATATTGACAAGTCCTACCCCTACTAGGTTGAGCGTCCTATCACTATGCTAAATAAAGGCTATTGTGGGATGTTCGAGGGTGGTACAGGAAAATCCAGTCAAAGTCTTGTCTTTGTGTTAGCGAGAGTCAGCGAAGGTTGTCTCCCTTAGCAAAATGGAAGCTCCGGTGTTGATGTTTTTTTCAGGGTATTATCTTGCGCTAGTTCTTTTGTTACCCTATAACATGCTTCATGTAACAGTGCATTTTGAGCGACTGTACACTTCTAAGATAAACCATTTAATCACATATATAACTCACACCATTATAACAACCTTTTAAAAGAACTGTAAGTGTGTTGGTGTGATCTCCCAATAGAAGCTCACACCATCACAATGGACGCTGGTAACTTTTTACTGTGTTAAGGCAAGCACGGATCCCACGATCACCAAATGGTATCACACATCCGTTGCCATGATATCAAGAAGTAATTGCTAGCAACTTTGTCACACCCAGTCGTCACACAGTGTTGCTGAGCCGCACCCTCCCTCATGCAAGGGAGGAGCGAATCAGTCAGCACACAGCACTCTCCCAAGGAGGGTCACTCTCTTCAACCCTCAGGGTAAGATTCGTGACCAGTATAAGTGTACAAGTACCTTATAAGTATCAGTGACATACATACGTTCTAGTAATTCCCTTCTAATCGTTTGTTCTCTCTCTTTACAGGAGATCATTATTTATAATACAAGGAGTTCTAGGTTGCTATTATTCAGTGCAATTATAAACTCGCTGGGTACCAGCTAAATATTTATAAATGTACCACCCAGGACCGACTGATTCTGATTTTTTTTGTTTCCAGAAACAATAGCGAATGGGTTAGGAATGAAGGAAAAACCACGAAAAACTGATCAAAAAGCTCAAAAAATGGTCCTACAGAGCCCCCGAAAACGGATTTTACAAGAGTAAAAAATTGAAGGCAATTTCCCCCAAAAAACATGTTTTTGCACGCTCACGCGCACGCGGTTGGATTTTGAGAGTTTTCAACCATCGGCATGAGTGCGTGGGATACGTACACAGTTCCCATATAAATCTGAGCCCTCTTGGTGCCATAGGACCGGAGTAATTGGGACCGGCGTGACACTGATGCAGACGTCTGCGTCGCTGGAGTTTAGCGTTACATACATTGCCGACGCACTGTTTGCGTCGCTGGGGCTCAGTGGGTTAAGTAATATTATTAAATAGAATACTTTCATTAAGTATTAAGTAAAGTACTTATCTCGGTACACTCTCAACTCTGAGTATACACCACATTAAGAAGTACTTTGTAATTACATTTCCCCAACGCACGGGACATCTAGTGTAATATATTCTAACATCTCAAAATTAGGATTAAGGGCTACAGACTTATATTTTCTGATAAATAAACCACAAAAGCCCTGTACTTGTTTATTTAAAACCTCTACAAACATTATCCAGTGCATAAACAATGTTCCAGACTCCTACAGAGTGCTACAACAATGTCCAGGAAATATGAGGAAAGAAACTAAGTTTACCCTAACCATTCCGCTAACCAGCCACCTCCATAAACCGCCCGCTACATATTGGTAGGTAGCTAAGGGATGCGATTTACCCCTAAAGTAAATCGAATCATTAAGGTATATAAAAAAAAAAAGCCTTCGAAGAACAATTAATTAGACACTTAATAACCGTATAGCAACCTAGAACAACAACTATAGACAATATATAATAACTGAGCTAAAAGGAAATAAGAAAGACACTAGTAGTGTACAAAGACAAAAGTATTCAGTGAAGAAAGAAGTAAAGCTCCAAGTCAGAGTGATTTGGTACCAGAGGAGTCAACAACAAGTGTTAGCTACATAATCGTTGACTCGACAGTCACTGTACGGCCCCGCGCAGCAACAGGCACAACCACGGGTCAACCAGGACAACCAGAAAAACCAACCACAGCCTCACCACACCGCGCCCTCCACCCCGTGGATGACGTCATCACGCGCGTCATGACAAGAGTGACATCACACTACACTCAACAGCCATGACATCACCCAGAGGCAGCACATCACTCTACGGACATTTCCCAGAATACTTCAATCAAAACAGCTGATAGACGTCTTCAAGCAACACAACCTACAAGCAGTACCAATTATTGTAATAGGTTAGTGATTAGTGATACACTACAAACACACATAATAATACTAGTGAATTAGTAGCCTACTAGTAAACTTACAACACAGCAATGCCACAGTGAATTAATTATCTTGATATCTAACTACTTATTTACTTAACAAATTTTAAAGTGTGACTGTACGTACATTTTAACTCTATTTCGATTTAGTCAATTCAAGTATTGTTTCAAGAACTTTAATCTCACACTAAGAGAAAATATACTTACTTCCTTAAATTATTCGCTCTTCTTAGACGTTTACATTTAACCCTTCCTCCCCGGGCTGTCTTACCAAATGATGGTCGCCCCTACCCGGGCGATATGGCTGAAAAACGTCTAGGCCTAGGCTACCGTATTTATGTTTATTTTCACTGCTAGAACTTTTCCACTCATCTATAATCGTAGCGCCGTTTTCAATCTGTAGTTTGGCATTGAGTAGAGCTCTGTAAGCCAACTGGTTCAGTTGTGATGACGATTTCAGTGGAGCCAATATTGCAGAGATGTTGCCAATATGGGGGCTTTTTAGACACTAATTTCGTCATGACGTCAGAACAATTACATTGAGGAGTCTTCTCCTTCTCGTTTTCGGAGGTGCGGTGACGAACGCTTGGGTTTGTTGACAAACGTCGTACGCACGGCGTTCGGACCAAGCTTAATTAGGCTATTAAGCTCATGCTTTAGATAAGGCATACCGGGTAGCGGCCCTTCTTTTGTGCTGTCCTTACCTAAGGCAGACTGGGTAGGAAGGGTTAAAGGTCTCACAGTAATATATTTTACTTTGTAGTAACAGTACATTAACACAATAAGAGCGGGTGGTGGAGTATATTTCACCGTGCCGCCCAGCGTTTTTTTTTTACCATAAATGGCGTTGTTTCCGTGCTCTTTTTCATGCATAAACAAGAGCCAGAGCGTAATACAATTATGTATCCCTGAAAGGGCATAAATTGAGCTTTCCAATGACACCAGAACCATCCTTCTACGATCACTGGTTGTCTTGCAACGATCGTGCAACCGAAGTGCATAATCGCTAAAATACGGTCATTTAGTTACATAATTACGTGTGTAGCGAGGGATGGAGTCTGGAGTAGTGTGGAGTCCATGTCAGTGGGCCCACGACGGTCGTGGCGTGCGGTCATGAGGTAACCTACGCTCCTCCCGTCGCTCGTGTCTCTCTCAGAGCCAATATTGCGCCAAAATTGCACACAGACTTAAGGCCGCCGCCGCCACATAATCCAGATTTTTAGATGCGGACTTAAGTCCTCCGCCGCTAAACAAGGGTTAACCCTTAATTAGCGGCGCGCAACATAAGTAGAGTATAATAAATCTGGACTATCTGGCGGCGCTCGACATAGGTCGAGTGGCAATTTCAGCACGTAATGTTGCTGAGAGAGAGAGACAAGTGGTGGCAGGAGAGTAGCGAGCGTATGACTGCTCTAGACCACCGCGGCGAACCTACTGACACGAATCCCACCTCCTCCCTCCCTCTCTCACTCGCTATATACGGAATTGTATGGGGAAAGTGCCGAATTACATGCTTTTTGCACTCGCGTTGCACGGTTGTTGCAAGAAAACTAGCCATCATAAATGGATCGTTATGGTGTCATTGGAAAGCTCTGTTTATGCCCTTTCAGGGATAGATACTTGTTTTACGCTCTGGGTCTTATTTAGGCATGAAAATGATCACATAAACAGCCCTATTTTGGGTAAAAACACCCCGCTGGGCGGTACATATAAATAAACCGCCTAGGCCGCTCGTAAGGTGTTAAAGAAGTTTCCTAACAGTAATCAAACCCTTCTTTTCTGTTATTTCGTGTTTTGTGTGTCTTTTACAATTTCTTAGTAAGATAATAAGCTATCCCTATAGTGCCTTACTAACCTGATTTTCTTAGTAAGAGAGTATCCCTTACAGTGCCTTACTAACTTGAATTTTCCTAGACTTCCTTGTATATTTTGTTTTTGCTGAACTCATCAGACTAACCACCATTATCATCCATACAAACTTGGGTACGGGTGTGTGGTTAAGAGAAATCCCTACTACCAACAATTTTGTACCAGTGCTAAAAAAAAATTGTGTGGATTATTTGTCAATGACATTCAGTCCAGGTATCTTTACCAAAAGTGTCATTTGCCCCCATGTCCTTTAATTCTCTTAGCAACTCAGAAGAGGAATTAGAAGGAGCGGAAAAACAAAATAAAAATACCTTCAAAGATATTGACATGTCAGTAAAGTTTTCGATAAATATCCACATGCAAGATTGCTGATTAAAGAAGCAGCTCATGGAATAGGTCGAACTATATTACGTGAATTAGACCATGGCTAATTAGTAGGAAACACAAAATTAACATTAACAGTAGCTCCTCGATTGTTCATCTTTTGCATTAACGACCTTGATTTAGGCCTAACTAAAAACAATTGTAATTTTTCAAATGACACTTAAAATAGGTTGAATTAGTGATCCTGATAACGATTCATGGTCTCCAAAAATAATTTGATACACTACCCGAATGGTGTAATACCTTGCCAGTTGATATTTACTGTAGATAAATACATGCAGTTTAGTGTTCATTGGGAAATCGACAGAAATTTCAGGATATAAATTTAACACTATTTGTTTCGTCAATAATTACGCACCATATATCTCCCGTATGAGGAGATTCAATAGCTCAATGCATTCTTGTTATGTCCGATTCCATTACCCATCTCCCTTACTCAAGGCCAGGCTAGCCAGTAACCACCAGCTATATCTCAGAAGAAGAAAAGAATATATAATTTGTTCACCAATCTGAGTGGTGACAGGGCCAAGACGCAATATCAGTGGTATCTAGATGGCTAAATAACATGGAATAAAGTAAGTAAATTATTACAAAAGATTTGGAAGTCATCGTCAGTCGTGATATGAAACCAAAAAAGCAATGCAAAATTGATTCAGATAGAGATATAGAGTGCCTCCAAAGGGATCTAGATACCTTACACGAATGGTCAGTAAATTGGCAGATGAAGTTTAACATTGACAAATGCAAGGTATTAAAGATAGTGAAGATGCATACAAATGTTAAATATAAACTAGCTAATATAGAATTAGAAAACTCAAATTGTGAGAAAGATCTAGGTGTGTTTGTTAGCAATGATTTGAAGCCTAGAAAACAGTGTATAAGTGTTCGAAACAAGGCAAACAGGATCCTCGGGTTCATCTCTAGGAGTGTGAGTAACAGAACTGCGGATGTTATCTTAAAACTTTACTTGTCATTAGTGAGACCCCATATGGATTATGCTGTTCAATTTTGGTGTCCTTATTACAGAATGGACATATATTCATTGGAGAGAGTAGAATGACAACAATTATCCATAATATTAGAAATCTTCCGTATAAAGAAAGATTGAAGAAATTAGGCTTACATTCGTTAGAGAGACGCAGACTTAGAGGGGACATGATAGAGGTATTCAAGTGGGTTAGTGGGATTAATAAAGGGGATATGAAAAATTTACTAAAGCTCAGTGATAGCGAAAGAACTCGTACAAATGGTTTCAAATTAGATAAATTTCGTTTCAAGAAAGATATAGGCAAATATTGGTTTGGTAACAGAGTTGTAAATAGGTGGAATAGGCTACCAAGTGCTATAGTGGGATCAAGAACGTTAGGGAGCTTTAAGATACAATTAGATAGGCATATGGACGAGATGGGTTGGGTGTGAGGGCGATCTGTCAGGTGTGGGGATCTTCAGATCCCCGTTTTTCTGACCTCTGACCGTTTCGGTGAGGAAAATCCTAATGGTGTTTTTAAGCTGGGCTTATAATTAGGGTTGGGTGTGACAGGGATTTGCCTTGTGTAGGCCAATCGCCTTTCTGCAGACTCCCATTTTCTTATGTTCTTATGTTTGAAATCAGAGTTTTTAAATAGATATCTAGAAGCGTGAATAACAACAAACGTAATTTTAAAAGTTCACCCGTCTTTAGTAAGGCTTCATATGGATTATGTTTTTAATTTTGCTGTCCAGTGTCCATAGATTGATTGGAAGTGACGGTACAAAGAACAATGGCAAAACTACCAATAATAATAGTCCATTAGAACATCAATAATATTCTAACGCCTGACGACTAAGGCCAAATGACACGGAGTTATAGCCAGAATGGGTTAGAACATTTAACAGAAATATAACAGATTATTGAGGTAGTGAATATCATGAAATACATAATATGGTCAGTACAAAAGAAAGGGGACTTGGGAAAACATTAGGGTTGCATATATTAGAAGTGTAGAATAAGAGAGGATATGCTACAGATGCTTAAGTTGTAAGTGGGATCCACAAAGACGATGTGGAAAACGGACTGCTGCTCCGTGATAAGCATGCAACAGTTTGGTAGATATGTGAAATAGGCTACCGATTGCTACAGTAGGATCAATAACGACAGAAAGCTTAGAAACATAATTAGATAGGCACAAGGCTGTGATGTGCTGATTGTCAATGGGATCCGCCGTGAATGGGCCAGTCCATGGTATAAAGACTATTATTAGTCTTTATACCATGGGCCAGTCAGCCCATACAGTCAGCCCTCTGAAAAAATCCCTCTTTTATGATTTGTCTTTATATTAATGTTTATGTAGGCCTAGTGGAATTAGGACGCGTATTTGGCAGTTTATTCAGACTAGCATTATACTATTATATTCAGAGTAGAAAAGGAGACTATTTTATTAAGAGTAGAAAGGGAATATGAAAGTCAGAGGGTAAATATGACATAGTATGTGTCCCTATAATTCCTACAGAACCTCCTTAAGTTGTATAAACCCTTTAATGAAAAGCCCGATTAAACTGCCAAAATTAGTCAATCCTAGTGGGATTAATGATTATATATTTATTGTTTCTCATGATAAACTGGCCTCTATTCACCAACGATAGTTTAGGTAAGGTATTATGTATTATATTCGCAAACAAGTTATATGCATTCACTAAGGGGGAAGGAAGTAATAGGGGAAGATCTATCCTATATTGCACAGATAGTGGCGGGCGAAGTGGCTAGGATGAGTTACTAAACCGAACGTGGTTGGATTCTAGGTAAACAATCGATGGTATAGACAGGATTGGTTAATGTGCATATTATATCAAGTCATGCTAGCTTAATAGTATTTGGACAATATATGTAAGGAGTGAATTAGTAAGTTAGGGGTATTAGTGGATGAGTCAAGAAATTAAGATGTTTTATAATGCTCGGTTAATATGAAATTAGCCAAGAGTGATATGATGGAAAGTATTACTCTGTATGATGACTATTCTATATATTTTATGCACAATATCAACTAGGACTAACTCACATGCCGTGTGTTCCTAGGCCTCCAACAGCGCAGTCTTCGATCCATGCGTGGTTGAGCTGAAAGTTTTCTTGTCTGAGAAAACAACTCTTGGTTGGGTGAGAGGTATCCTGACCAGGGATTCGAACCCACTCACTCCAGGTATGTTTTGGAAAGTTAGGCACCGTAACCACTCGGCCATGAGCGGATATAAAGGAAGCAACCTTTATTCTTATTTGAAGAACCCCCGCCAACTCGGCTAAGTGATATAATTTTAATCGTCCTGGTACTATTATGGAACCTCTCTTGACATTATCAAAACACCTCGTGCCCAATAGTCAATGCCCTGGTCAACATATAGTCGAGCGAAATTAAGCCTACTTTGCTTGTGCCTCTTGGTTTGCTTTGGCTTGACATCTGGTGATCTATGTTTATATCCCATCTCCTTTAATATCTTGCGTATAGTTTCTGTAGAAGTTTGAAATTGCAAATGTTGCTTAGCTATCTCGGCGTTGGAGAGTGGATGGTTATCCATATAATGTTTAATTTTTTGGTCCTGTTATGACGTGGTTTTCCGCTTAGCTCCACTTTTATGTCGGTCTGTCACTTGTCCTTCTTCCCGCCCAATTTTGCCACCGGTAAACGTTCCGACACCCCACTATCCCAACCATACTACCTCGTTCAGCAACCTTGCTGAATGGATGACTAGGTGTGATGTGGGCAAGAGAGTATTTAGGATTTTATGATCACCTCAGTTTCCAATAATTACAGCTTCAATTTTGTTTTATATATTTATTTATTTATTTATTTTTACCGAAAAAAGTTCGATCTGGGAATATATTGCGTGAAGTGTTAATGCATGGTTGGAGTGGCTGTAGATATGCATGTAATCTGTAATCAGCCAATTGCCGATATCTAGATTTTGAGTGTTTGGTTGACCTGTACGGTACCCGTCCAGCTAGTAATAGACCACCAACACTAAAAAAAAGACGTCGTAAGTGGCCTGTTATTCCAGAGGCCTATTTATACTGCTAGGTCAAGAGAGGCGCATTGTGTATGAAGGATTGTCAAAATGTTTCTTTCCCGCCTGGGAATGGAACCCGTGTCCTTTTGGCTGTGAACCAAGCGAGATAACCAATATGCTACGGACCACTGTGTGTGTGTGTGTGTGTGTGTGTGTGTGTGTGTGATTCTGTAAAATAGAACTTAAATTATATACCCGGTAAACTAAATAATGTTTAGTTATACTCCCATGTATTTCCATAGTAGACAGAATTTCATCGAAGTTAGATTCTAAAATCATGATACGGTAACGATAATGTTCTATATTCTAATAGTATCTCATAGAAACAGTAAGAACTTTAGCTGTATATTAATACACGTTCTTATCATTAATAATATTACCTGATGCAGATGTTGCAAATAGAACTACTCGTATAACCCAGCACTGCAAGATGATGCAGATTATAACATACCTGTATTATCTAAAGAGTGTTAATTAGATAAAAGAACACAATTATTTACACCTCTTTGTTTTATCAGGGAAATCAGCGTAGAATGTGGGATTATAACACTGAACTTTGCCTTCCGTTTCTGTGTGTGTGTGTGTGTGTGCTAATTAATCTACAAATAGTGTAGCGTGAAAATCGATTGATATTAACCTCAGAGAGAGAGAGAGCCTTCTATTATTATACAAACAAATAATGATAGCAATATTATTGTGTGTAGCAGCCAGCTTGTGTGAGTACTGTGTCTGTGTGCCCTGGCTGTGGTAGCGCAGATGGCGGCCGCGGTGGCGCCTGCCTAGACACCATGGGTCTCTGCTAGACACAGGCTTGGGATGGGAGTGCAAACTAGACAGGTGCCACATACCTAATTTTGTCGCAAAACTTAGTTGGGCTACTGTACAAGGGGAAGGGAGATCGGCAGGAGTGTTCAAGTTATAGAGGTATTAGTTTATTATCAGTGGTTGGAAAGCTGTATGGCAGGGTGTTGATAGAGAGGATAATAAAGTGTACGGAAGTTGCAATAGGAGAAGAACAGTGCGGTTTTAGGAGGGGGTGCGTGGATCAAATGTTTGCAGTAAGACAGTTATGCGAGAAGTATTTAGAGAAGCATAAGGAGATATTTTGGGCTTTTATGGATTTGGAAAAAGCGTATGATCGTGTGGATCGTGAAGCAATGTAGAAGGTGTTAAGGATTTATGAATATGGAGGAAATTTGTTAGAAGCAGTTAAGAGTTTTTATGAAGGGAGCAAAGCATGTGTTAGAGTAGGAAATAGTGAGTTGAGTGAATGGTTTGAGGTAAAGGTAGGTTTGCGACAGGGTTGTGTAATGTCACCGTGGCTGTTTAATATGTTTATGGATGGTGTGGTGAGGGAGGTGAAAAGGAGAACTATGGGAAGAGGATTGGGTTTAGTACGAAAGAATGGTAGATATGGGGGTTGAATCATTGCTGTTCGCTGATGACACAGCATTGGTGGCGGATTCTGAGGAGAAACTGCAGTGGGTAGTCAAAGAGTTTGGTGTGGTTTGTGGAAGGAGGAAATTTAAGGTGAACGTCAATAAAAGTAAAGTAATGGTGTGTAATAGGGGAGATCATAGGGTGAATCTAGATGTGAGGCTGGATGGAAAATATTGGAACAAGTAGAGTGTTTTAAATATCTAGGACGAATGATAAGCAGGAGTGGAGGTATGGAAATGGAGGTAAAACAGAGTGTGTGAAGGAAGGAAGGTTTTCGGAGCAATGGGAAGTATGTGGAAGACGAGAAATCTCTGAATGAAAGTATAAAGTGCACTGTATCAAGGAATTGTTGTGCCAACAGTGATGTATGGGGCTTAGACATGGGCTCTGAAGAAAAAGGAGACAAGAAAGCTGGGTATGATAGAGATGAGCTGCTTGAGGAGTATGTGTGGAGTTACTCGTAGAGACGGATTGAGGAATGAAGAGATACGTAGGAGAGTGGGGCAGCAGGAACATTTGTCAGCCAGAGTGGAGTACAAAGGAAATCAAGCAACAACAGATCCAGTGACCCTTCTAGGTTGCTTGTCCTCCAAAACACTGAGGATCAAGTGTCCAAACAGTGGTTTAGAGTTGGTAAGGGAACATTGGAAAGGGAATTACTGCCCTGGAACTAATGTCCGTGGCAGGATTAGGAAGTTAGTAGGGGACAGATGGGTTAGTAACTGAGGGGGGGATAAAATAAAGTTATTCATTTACAAACGCAGTCAGTCGCGGGTTTGATGCGAGATATTTGTCTAGGCGGAGTTTAAATGAATCAACGGTGATGCAGTCTATAACGTTTCGGGGAAGCCCATTCCACAAGTTGACAACTCGATTGAAGAAGAAATTCTTAGATTCGTGCGAGTTAAAAGATTTACCAATAATTTTGCAACCGTTTCCCCGCGTGTAATTAGATTGGTCGATAGTGAAGTACTTACTACAGTTCATATTGTCGATGCCTTTGATGATTTTGAACACTTGAATTAAGTCGCCTCTTAATCTGCGCTGGGTTAAAGGAAATATATTTAATTCTCTAAGACGCTCTTCGTATGGTTTGTTCTTTAGGCTAGGTATCATTTTGGTAACTCTACGTTGAACTCGTTCTAGCTTGTTTATATCTTTTTGGTAATAAGGGCACCAGGATTGAACGCAGTATTCCAGAAGAGGGCGGACTAAGGAATTGTAAAGGGTTAGGATAACTTCTTTGGATTTATGCTCAAATGACCTGCCTATAAAGCCAATTATTTTGTTTGCCTTCTTAACAACTTCTGAACATTGTTGACTCGGTTTTAGGTTACTCGATATTGTTACTCCCAGATCGGTTTCTCTGTTTACATTCTTAAGCTGAGTGCCATTCATCGAATAGTTTGCTTTCTCATTTAGGTATCCGATATGTAGTACTTTACATTTATCCGCATTGAAACTCATTTGCCAAATTTGGGCCCAACATGACAATTTATCTAGATTGTGTTGCATATCGTCAACTTGTTCTTTCGAGAGTACGCTATTTGCAATTTTTGTATCGTCAGCAAATTTTGAGATTGTACAGGTGAGACCCTCATCTATGTCGTTGATGTAAATTAGAAAGAGAATTGGTCCTAGTACCGATCCCTGGGGTACCCCGCTACTTACATTGGTCCATTTTGATGCCTTACCGTTTATGACTACTCTTTGCTTTCTGTCGCTGAGCCAATTTTCTATCCATTTCAACACACCGTCTTGTATTCCATGCGCTTTTAGTTTTAGCAGTAAACGTTTGTGGGGAACTTTGTCAAAGGCCTTTTGAAAATCAAGGTATATAATATCTACAGCTTTACTCTCATCGTAGAGGTTGAGGATATCGTGGAAGAAGTCTAAGAGGTTTGTTAAACAGGAACGTTTTTTACGAAAGCCGTGTTGAGTATCTTTAAGTATGTTATTTTCCTCTAAGTGATTTACGAGTCTGTCTCGTATGACAGTTTCTAGCATTTTACATACAACTGAGGTTAAGCTAATTGGACGATAGTTACTGGATAGGGATTTGCTGCCTTTTTTGAATATCGGTGTTACGTTGGCTAGCTTCCACTGATCGGGCATAGCTCCAGACTGCAAGGATTTATTGAATAGTAATGTCAGTGGTTTAGAGAGCTCATCCTTAGCTTCCTTTAGAACTCTAGGCGAGATTGTATCAGGTCCAGGCGTTTTATTTACCTTGAGTTTATCTAAACAATTCAATACTTCTCTCTCTGTAACGGTGATATTGCTTAAAACATCTGAATTATCAATCTGAATCGGCGATGGTGTAGGGATATCACTGAGGTCTTCTGTTGTAAAAACTGATGCAAAGAAGGTATTGAGGGCATTACTCATTTGTTCTTCGTCTTTGGTGTATTCTCCATTTTCATCGACTAACGGTCCAACAGTTGAAGGAACTACTTTTTTCTTTCTGATATAACTATAGAATTCTTTCGGGTTTGTTTTACTTTGATTCGCAATATGTAACTCTAAGGTCTTTTTACTTTGCTTAATTAACTTTTTGGCTTTGCGTCGTAGCTCTACAAATTTCAGCCGTTCTTCGTCATTTTGTGAGGATTTTAATCTATCATTAGCAAATTTTTTAGCAAGCAGGCAGTTTGAAATATCTTTATTCCACCATTTGGGCTTATTATTATGGCCTGGACGCCGAGTTTTCGATGGTATGCAGTCTTGCACTGCTTTTAGGTAAGTGGCTTCGAATAACTTCCAAGATGTATTTATGTCGTTATTGTGAATTAAAAAGCTCCAGTCAGTTTCTTTAAACATAGCTCTAAGTTTATGGAAGTTTGCTTTCTTGAAATTAGGGACTTTTTCGATGCTACTATTTGGTTCGTTACTAGTAAACTTTAAAGTGAAAGTTATCGTATGATGGTCGCTGTTACTGAATTCATCACCAACATTCAAATTCTCTATTAATTATTCTTTTGTTGCAAGTACAATGTCAAGAACGTTATTACCACGGGTCGGCGTTCCAACAAATTGATAAAGCGAACTCTCTTGCAAGTTCGTATACAAGTCATGTCCGTAGTGTGAAGTAAGAGTATCGCCCCACTTGGTCACAGGTAAATTAAAGTCACCAAAAATTACGGTATCTTGCGAGTTACTTATATCTGCAATTTGTTCGTAAATTTCTCGGTCAGTTTGCACTGATTGAGCTGGAGGTCTGTATATTAATGCAAGTATTATTTTGGTACCTTTATTATTCTTTATTAGCACAAAAGATGCGTCGACGTTCACAATTTGAGGTTTTGACAAGAGGGTAGGGTTAAGACTTTCTTTGATATAAAGTAAAACGCCACCTCCATTTCGATTTATTCGGCTTTTCTCAAACATTACATAACCGGGAAGTGAATACTCTGCTAAAAAGTCTCTATCTTCTGTATTGAGCCAAGATTCTGTTATGCCAATCACATCATAATTTTCTGTAAACACTAGCTCCTCTAAATCTGAAAATTTATTGCGTATGCTACGAGCGTTTGCATAGAAAACCTTTAAATTTGTTATTTTAGAACTCACGGAACGCGCTTCAATAATATTTTTGGTTCTTGTCGGATCTACATTTATGTTCATGGCTGTCCTCGGTCCTCGCTGTCTCCGGTCCTTATCGCTGGTGGTCCTCGGTTGCCTCGGTTTTTTTCTTAGCGTTGGATGATTTATGTCACTGCTGCTTCTTCTCGGATGGCGTTTTTTGATCCATGGCTGCGGACTGCTTCGTGTAGGAGACGACCCATGCGTGCTGAACCCACAGGGTTTAGATGAGTGCCATCCTTGCGGAACAGAGTAGGCTGGTTGTAGAAGTTGTCCCAGAGGTTGATGAATTCAACTTCTTCCCTCAGACACAAATGTTTTAGTCGGCTATTTGTGCTGAAGGCCTTGTCGTAGAATTTGTCAGGTGCGTCGATCTTGGGGAGAATGCCTGAGATGATGATATTCCTTGACTTGTTTTTGTAGTGCTGGATCATCTTGCGATATTTATCCATCAACTCTTCGGATCTGGTGCGCATGACGTCATTTGAACCAGCATGGATGACAAAAAGGGTATTTTCATTTGCATCCTTTGTGGTATCTTCGAAGGCTTCCACAATGTCGTCCAGTCCAGCTCCTGGGATGCAAAATCTTTTTCGTTGAATTGGGACTCTGTCGCAGAACTCTTCGACCTGTCCTCGTAGGATGGAATCCCCAACGAGCCTGGTCTCTTCTGGTTCGTCTTCCATCTCTACCAATATCTCAAATCTGTTTGACATTGTGACTGGTAGATGAGACCTTTTCTGCGTTGGCCGTGCACCGTTCCTCACTGGTGTAAATCCGGAAACCTGTGGTGGCGGGACTCTACGTACAGGTCGGGGAGAGGAGTGGTTAGAACGGGGGCGAGGGGTTGGTACTGTTCGTGCTAGCAGGCTTCTTGCACGAGGAGTGGGGGAGAGACTAAGGTGAACAGGGCGGCTGTCCTGGTTTGATGTCGGCTCAGGTTCGTCAGAAGCATCTGCTGCAGTGTCTACTGCAGGTGTTGGATTGTTGGCAGATGACGTTGGGGCGGTGGTGGATGCTGGAGTTGAAACAATTTGAGTTAGTGATACTCCAACATTGAGTGTTACAAACTCTTGGAGTGATTCCAGCTTCCTGGTGAGGGCGTTGATCTTGTTGAGGGCTTCATCCAATTTTGCTGTCAAATCCTCTCGTTGCTGGCAGAGTCGGCAGACTTGTGGATCGGCAGGAGCAAACATGGAAGCACCAAACCTACCGGCGCAGTTCGTACAGGCACGAGGCATGGTGACGATCACTTTCTTCAGTTCACTTCACTCACTTAAAAACACTTAATTCACTTTAAAAACACTAAACTCACTTTAAAAACACTTCACTCCCTTCAGGTCGCTTCACTTACTTAAAATAGGCCTAACCGAAAACAAAAATGTTGAAATACACACAAATAGGTTATCAGCGGTGATAGCCTAACCAAAAATTAAAACAAAACAAAATTAAATTTGAATACGCAGTGATAGCCGAACCGAAAACAATTTATGTTTATTTAAACAGAAATAGGCCACCAGGGGTTATAGCCTATCCTAACCGAAAACAAAAATTATGAACTACCGGTACGCAGAAATAGGCCACCAGCGGTGATAGCTTAACTGAAAATTTAAAAATTGAAGTACGCAGAAATAGGCCACCAGGGATGATAGCCTAGACTAACCGAAAAACAAAAATAACCGAAAACAAAAATTATGAAATACCGGTACTCAGAAATAGGCCACCAGCGGTGATAGCCTAGACTAACCGAAAACAAAAATAACCGAAAACAAAAATTATGAAATACTGGTACGCAGAAATACAGAAGGGTGCTGAGCTGGTATGGTCATGTTGAACGAATGGGAGATGAAAGGCTTACAAAGAGAATATGTGAGTCAGATACAAGGGGAGATAGAAGGGTAGGAAGACCACCATTGAGATGGAGAGATTGTGTAAGAAAAGCTTTGGATGATAGAGGAATGACTATAGATCAGGCAGGGGAAGTGGTGGTGGACAGAGTGAATGGAGAATGCTTGTGAATAGTTGAGTGAACACGTGGTCATTTGGGGGAAGGGGTCTGGCGCAAGTTGGACTAGATAATAGTCCATCGGGCGCCTGGCCCGGGGAGACGATTAATATGAAGGGTGCGCCTGGAAGTGTGGTGGGAGGGCTTGTGGCTTTGGCTCCGCTGCATGTCTGCCTGCCGATATCGGAACCTCTCCGGGTGGTCGGGGACCGGGGGAGTGCTGGAGCGACCTTGGTGACCCTGGTCTCTGGGTCTTCTCCTGGGTGACCTAGATGTGTGTGAATTTGTGTTTTTATCTGTGTTTGTTCGTTGTTTTATGTTGTGTTTGTGTTTTCCCTGTTCTTGCTCTGTCTTGAGTTGGCCACCCCCAAGAAAAAAGGAAAGAAAATAATAATAAAATAAAATGAAATAGAAAATAAAAATAAAAATAGGAAAAATGTGGATTGGGCCTGAGCATATAGATAGATAGATAGATCAAACACGATAAGAGCATAATTAATTGTGGATAAATGGAGTTACCGTTGATCATTCATGCGTTGACGAATCCAGCCCCAGCAATGTCGACACTGGCATTAAGTAAGAGGCACAAATAGATCAAACAATGGGAGTAGTGCCCTTTTTCACACATAACCAACTCGCAATCTAAAGCGGATATTGAAGGTTACTCTAACATTGCTTAGTGTTCGCATCTACAAAAAGTTTTGAGAATAAAGTTTATGCTGAGCATTTTCATATGGAGAATGTACCAATTACCAAGCAACATACATCGTACAATACGTCAGAGAAGTTAATTAAATTATTGTGTAAAAAGAAGACACATTTACTTTGTATAAGGGATATTGACAAGTCCTACCCCTACTAGGTTGAGCGTCCTATCACTATGCTAAATAAAGGCTATTGTGGGGTGTTCGAGGGTGGTACAGGAAAATCCAGTCAAAGTCTTGTCTTTGTGTTAGCCAGAGTCAGCGAAGGATGTCTCCCTTAGCAAAATGGAAGCTCCGGTGTTGATGGTTTTTTCAGGGTATTATCTTGCGCTAGTTCTTTTGTTACCCTATAACATGCTTCATGTAACAGTGCATTTTGAGCGACTGTACACTTCTAAGATAAACCATTTAATCACATATATAACTCACACCATTATAACAACCTTTTAAAAGAAATGTAAGTGTGTTGGTGTGATCTCTCAATAGAAGCTCACACCATCACAATGGACGCTGGTAACTTTTCACTGAGCTAAGGCAAGCACGGATCCCACGATCACCAAATGGTATCACACATCCGTTGCCAAGATATCAAGAAGTAATTGCTTGCAACTTTGTCACACCCAGTCGTCACATGGTGTTGCTGAGCCGCACCCTCCCTCATGCAAGGGAGGAGCGAATCAGTCAGCACACAGCACTCTCCCAAGGAGGGTCACTCTCTTCAACCCTCAGGGTAAGATTCGTGATCAGTATAAGTGTACAAGTACCTTATAAGTATCAGTGACATACATACGTTCTAGTAATTACCTTCTAATCGTTTGTTCTCTCTCTTTACAGATCATTATTTATAATACAAGGAGTTCTAGGTTGCTATTATTCAGTGCTATTATAAACCCGCTGAATACCAGCTAAATATTTATAAATGTACCACCCAGGACCGACTGATTCTGAATTTTTATTTTCCAGAAACAATAGCCAATGGGTTAGGAATGAAGGAAAAACCACGAAAAACTGATCAAAAAGCTCAACAAATGGTCCTATAGAGCCCCCCCGAAAACGGATTTTACAAGAGTAAAAAATTGAAGGCAATTTCCCCCAAAAAACATGTGTTTGCACGCTCACGCGCACGCGGTTGGATTTTGAGAGTTTTCAACCATCGGCATGGGTGCGTGGGATACGTACACAGTTCTCATATAAATCTGAGCCCTCTAGGTGCCATAGGACCGGAGTAATTGGGACCGGAGTGACACTGACGCAGACGTCTGTGTCGCTGGAGTTTAGCGTTACATACATTGCCGACGCACTGTTTGCGTCGCTGGGTCTCAGTGGGTTAAGTAATATTATTAAATAGAATACTTTCATTAAGTATTAAGTAAAGTACTTATCTCGGTACACACTCAACTCTGAGTATACACCACATTAAGAAGTACTTTATAATTACATTTCCCCAACGCACGGGATATCTAGTGTAATATATTCTAACATCTCAAAATTAGGATTAAGGGCTACAGACTTATATTTTCTGATAAATAAACCATAAAAGCCCTGTGCTTGTTTATTTAAAACCTCTACAAACATTATCCAGTGCATAAACAATGTTCCAGACTCCTACATAGTGCTACAACAATGTCCAGGAAATATGAGGTAAGACACTAAGTTAACCCTAACCATTCCGCTAACCAGCCACCTCCATAAACCGCCCGCTACATATTGGTAGGTAGCTAAGGGATGCGATTTACCCCTAAAGTAAATCGAATCATTATAGTATATAAAAAAAAAAAGCCTCCGAAGAACAATTAATTAGACACTTAATAACCGTATAGCAACCTAGAACAACAACTATAGACAATATATAATAACTGAGCTAAAAGGAAATAAGAAAGACACTAGTAGTGTACAAAGACAAAAGTATTCAGTGAAGAAAGAAGTAAAGCTCCAAGTCAGAGTGAGTTGGTACCAGAGGAGTCAACAACAAGTGTTAGCTACATAATCGTTGACTCGACAGTCACTGTACGGCCCCGCGCAGCAACAGGCACAACCACGGGTCAACCAGGACAACCAGAAAAACCAACCACAGCCTCACCACACCGCGCCCTCCACCCCGTGGATGACGTCATCATGCGCGTCATGACAAGAGTGACATCACACTACACTCAACAGCCATGACATCACCCAGAGGCAGCACATCACTCTACGGACATTTCCCAGAATACTTCAATCAAAACAGCTGATAGACGTCTTCAAGCAACACAACCTACAAGCAATACCAATTATTGTAATAGGTTAGTGATTAGTGATACACTACAAACACACATAATAATACTAGTGAATTAGTAGCCTACTAGTAAACTTACAACACAGCAATGCCACAGTGAATTAATTATCTTGATATCTAACTACTTATTTACTTAACGAATTTTAAAGTGTGACTGTACGTACATTTTAACTCTATTTCGATTTAGTCAATTCAAGTATTGTTTCAAGAACTTTAATCTCACACTAAGAGAAAATATACTTACCTCCTTAAATTATTCGCTCTTCTTAGACGTTTACATTTAACCCTTCCTCCCCGGGCTGTCTTACCAAATGACGGTCGCCCCTACCCGGGCGATATGGCTGAAAAACCTCTAGGCCTAGGCTACCGTATTTATGTTTATTTTCACTGCTAGAACTTTTCCACTCATCTATAATCGTAGTGCGGTTTTCAATCTGTATTTTGGCATTGAGTAGAGCTCTGTAAGTCAACTGGCTCAGTTGTGATGACGATTTCAGTGGAGCCAATATTGCAGAGATGTTGCCAATATTGGGGCTTTTTAGACACTAATTTCGTCATGACGTCAGAACAATAACATTGAGGAGTCTTCTCCTTCTTGTTTTCGGAGGTGCGGTGACAACGCTTGGGTTTGTTGACATATGTCGTACGCACGGCGTTCGGACCAAGCTTAATTAGGCTATTAAGCTCATGCCTTACATAAGGCATACCGGGTAGCGGCCCTTCTTTCGTGCTGTCCTTACCTAACGCAGACCGGGTAGGAAGGGTTAAAGGTCTCACAGTAATATATTTAATTTGCAGTAACAGTACATTAACACAATAAGAGCGGGTGGTGGAGTATATTTCACCGTGCCGCCCAGTGTTTTTTTTTACCATAAATGGCGTTGTTCCGTGCTCTCTTTTATGCATAAACAAGAGCCAGAGCGTAATACAATTATGTATCCCTGAAAGGGCGTAAATTGGGCTTTCCAACGACACCAGAACCATCCTTCTACGATCACTGGTTGTCTTGCAACGATCGTGCAACCGAAGGGCAAAATCGCTAAAATACGGTAATTTCGTTACATAATTACGTGTGTAGCGAGGGAGGGAGTGTGGAGTAGTGTGGAGTACATGTCAGTGGGCCCACGACGGTCGTGGCGAGCGGTCATGAGGTAACCTACGCTCCTCCCGTCGCTCGTGTCTCTCTCAGATCCAATATTGCGCCAAAATTGCACACAGACTTAAGGCCGCCGCCGCCACATAATCCAGATTTTTAGATGCGGACTTAAGTCCGCCGCCGCTAAACAAGGGTTAAAGAAGTTTCCTAACAGTAATCAAACCCTTCTTTTCTGTTATTTCGTGATTTATGTGTCTTTTTCAATTTCTTAGTAAGATAATAGGCTATCCCTATAGTGCCTTACTAACCTGATTTTCTTAGTAAGAGAGTATCCCTTACAGTGCCTTTCTAATTTGAATTTTCCTAGACTTCCTTGTATATTTGTTTTTGCTGAACTCATCAGACTAACCACCATTATCATCCATAAAAACTTGGGTACGGGTGTGTGGTTAAGAGAAATCCCTACTACCAACAATTTTGTACCAGTGCTAACATTTATGTTTGTGGATTATTTGTCAATGACATTCAGTCCAGGTATCTTTACCAAAAGTGTCATTTGCCCCCATGTCCTTTAATTCTCTTAGCAACTCAGAAGAGGAATTAGAAGGAGCGGGAATTGAGCCTCTGTCAGACACAGAATTTGAGAAAGAAGTAGGGACAAAACTTGCTTCTGACATTGACGACTTGACTGAACGACTAGCTAACTCTTTCAAGGAGACATCGGGCCACCCTGATACATCCTTAGCGCAAGCGAACTTCTAACATATTTGCACATCAAATATAAGGCCCTTAGTGTCGCCCAGGCACCAAGGTTATGTAATTCTGAGACTGTGCCACGCACTTATCAGAATTTTCCCCCTACAAACGTCCTACATTTTAAATATGTGTACAAACGCTAGTGTACAATACCTGCATTCCAAAGGTAAGTTTCATATTTTTAAATTTCCAGGACTAGGGTAATTTACGTAGAGTCAAGTGTAGAGAAGTCTTCAGAAGAACTTACTACACCTACAACTATGACAGCTACAACTCAGGCTACAGCTATGACAAGTACAACTACAGCTACAGCTCCGACTACAGCTATGACAGTTACAGCTATGCCAGCTACCACTACAGCTACAGCCAAAGGCAATTCTCACGTGGATGCTCAGTCACAGCATAAAGTCCACTTGCCTATGTTTTCTGGGAAAAAGTGTCCTAATTACCCAGGGGGAACCATACAATTTCTGAAGGAAATAGGGAGATACCAGGAATCACATTCCATCGTAAGGGACGAGGAACAAATTGCCTTTGTCCGGTTACATCTGAAATCAGGAAGTGCTATAGACCTCGCTCAAGCAACCACTCCATTTCAGACATCAAGCTACGAGGATTTATGAGTAAAACTCGCAAAATTCGCTAGCACTGGAAGTTACGATGGTCACCAATCAAGGAAATCCATCATCACCCCAGTCACTAAACAAACTCCAAGGTCTCATCCAAGTTTAGAGATTATCCCGGATTCCCCGGAGACATCTTCGGACACTGATGCGAGCATTGCTGCGGACACAGATACTGCTTCTGAGACTTCGTCGGACCCAGCTCCCGAGATTCCAGGCGCTACAGCCGAGACTGTTCCCGCATCTCTTCTCAAGTTGGTTCCAAGGCTCCACCCCAACAAAAAGCCCGAGCAAATTACTCTTGTCAAGCCAAGAAGAGGTCATAGACCAGACCCCGAGATAATTCCTCTTGCCAATTCAAGAAGAGCTCGTGAGATAGTGACAGTTTCACAGACAGTTTGTACCTATTGCAACCATTGCATTAGAGTAGGGCACCCTTGCGTGGCGAGTCGGAGACCATGTCCGACAAAACCGCCTCCGAGGAGGGCTGCCGCAACCCATAAGAAGTGTGACCACTGCCATAAAGTTGGTCATACAAGAGAGACTTGCTGGACACTCCATCCTCAGTTACTCCCAAAGCAGAAACAAACGTCACCACGCAAATCCCGAGTGCATACAAAACTTCGTAGGGCAGGAGAACCACAACGGAACCTTCGCCCTAAGCATCGAGAAAGACCTGCAAGAAGGGGATACTGCTTCATTTGTGAAACTCCGTATGGACACGACACCAAGGATTGCCCTCGTGTAGACACACTACGTAGACCAAGAGATGAGTCGCCTCCTTCGCGATTCTGGTTCCTATCAGCGTGTCAGATCCTTTAGTCCCAAATCTAAAATTGCCAGACTCTCTGCAGTACAAACTCCCCGAAGTCGCAGAGAATGACACCCCTCCACGGTCGACATTTTGCGTCACACAATCAACACCTTACTCTAAGGTTATACGTGACTAAACCAGTTTTACGTGGTGGATTAAGCCTCACACCAAGGTCCCAGACGTAGTCCCCAATACATTCTTGTGGCGGTAGACACATTTTGACACAGGTATCCTACGAAACTCATACATAGTTTGCGTAGCCGAAACGCCTAAGCATAGAAAGGTTCCGCACAAGCACAAATTAGCTATGTCCACGACATACTGAATCTGAAGGATAACCACATCAACATGAAGTCTCACAGATTGAGCTTCACCCATAGTTGTTCCGGTATTCCGTACTGTGTTCGATCCGATTTATCCCCAACACTGATCAAGTAACAGCTGTTCCAACAAGCATGGGCAGTTAGTTTACGCAAGATCCTTGGAATCTCTTCCGAGTCCATGGTGCATAGGTCACAGTTGGGTTAACACTCTCGAAGTACATACACAACACGCATTACGCGTTCTTTCCTGCATCGATCATAAGCAGCGATTGTGTCAACAAGCATGACCAGTTTCACCTGCAAGATCCTATGTGTGCTAGGATCAAGAGCCGTATGGCAAACCAGATTTCTCTCGCTCGCATCCACAGCCCAGAAGGATTCGAACTAAAGAAGGTGCACACCTTCCAGTTGGGTTACTTAAATAGTATCCCTTAGTAGTATCCGGAAGACAAATGAATTATGAGAAGAATAGGGTATGTCTCCCAGAACACTACCCAAAAGTTATAGTAGATGTGGAAAGACCTTTTACAGTACAAGTAAGTACATTACCAACGGCATCCAGACCTACAATGTACTAAGACATCCTGCAGGCAAATCCTGTAGAGGATATGAACCGCCGTAGAGTTATAGAATTATTCTATAACTATCTACTCCGGTATTTTCAGCGCATAGGTAAACATTCTCATTAAGCTACGAAGACCTAGACTTAGGATTGTAGTCGCCTTCCGCAGTGTACAACTAACAATACTAAAGAATCTAACCAAAGCACTACATTGCCCTAAAAGTAATCCTAGGTAAGTCTAAAACACACGTCCTTTCTTTGGTTGTCATCAACCCGGTTGGTAACCAAGTACGGAATAGTTTTTGGTGGTTGATCACCATAAAGATAACCACGCAGCATATTCTAACCAAGTTAAAGAAATACTTCCCACAGTCTGATCCATCAGAACTCCTACATGCCATAGGAATAAGGGGAACAAAGTTTTTCAGAGTAACTCAAAAGTCTAAGTTTTCTTAAGTGAAACTCCATCACCTAATGGATAGACACCAGAAGACTTGACTGTACATTCACGATCGGTATCTGAGAAGTCTGAGTAAACCAATCTCGAGTCGAGCAGAAAGGATTCTCATCGAATAGTACGATCTGTGCGGTTATTTACCTTCTAAAGTCACACTTAAAATACAAACTTAAGGTTAGAATTATAATAAGATGTTTCCAAGTCTTACGAGGCAGAGCTCATCCAAATGCTTGCCTAAATTCCAGTCAAAACATGCTCAGCATTCACACTCGTACACACAACTCTTCTCACAAGAGCTCCGTACAACATTCAAAATGCCAAGTGACCTAGTCAAGATGCTAGTCATTGGTTACATGAGGAAAGTGTTGAATAAAGTAGAGACTAGATATCACAAAACAGAAAGGTTAACCCTTGTAGCATCTTGGGAGTCGAAACCTTCGTGAAAAGTTAGCCTTGAGCCTTCCTTCGACCTCTACTCAGACAGACAGGCAAGGACAAAAAGGTACTCAAA
Source organism: Paralithodes platypus (assembly GCA_032716605.1). Lineage (NCBI taxonomy): Eukaryota > Metazoa > Arthropoda > Malacostraca > Decapoda > Lithodidae > Paralithodes > Paralithodes platypus. The sequence goes on along the minus strand of CM064576.1, from coordinate 7,956,620 downwards.
GGTGATAAATTCTCACTGGCAGACTAGCGCGGTGGTAAGAGACATTCCTACAGCTAACCCGACACTTGATGGACCCGCACCAATCTTGGAGTATCCAACGCCTTCACTTCCATTCGACACTGTATCAGTGGATTTGCTGAAGTTGCCGCGGAGTCACCAGGATTAACAGTATCTTCTAGTATTATAGGGTAAGAGCTAACACATTACCAAAAGACTCTCTCATGCTACCACAAGGTACTTGAGAAGGAACCATAACCTGTGACACTCCTGGAATACCCGACGGCTTCACATCCATTTGACAGTGTTTCTTTGGAATGGCTGAAATGCCCCAGGCGACACCAGATGTAAGCAGTACCAGTTGGTTTGTGTTGAATATAATCTTTCAGACTAGTTTGTCCTATTCCTGCTTAAAGATGGATACAAAGGACCCAATTGCCAATAAGCTCGTACACTCCTCACTTGTTCGCTTTTCCTCTCTTAGGAACCTCCTCGCCGACAACAGGTTGGAAACCAAGCACAATGTGAAAGAATTAATGGGTGATATCTACTTGAGAAAGCATGTATTTGCACAATAGATCCCATTCTCAATTGGGCTAGTTGACTGCAAATTACCTCAGCTACCATAGCAATCTTTGAAATCTTGGAACATCATGCAGATATTAAAAACAAATAATCTAGAAGTCAAGGAAAACCTAAATGGCTTTACATTACCTTGAAGAGTCTTCCAAAACCTACAGACAGGTATACAAGACTAGCTTCTGCTGGTAAAGACAAGCTTCTGCCGTGATTTCTAGCTGCAGCTAAACTACGCAGAAATCTATATTCCTCTAGATTATACTTATCAAGTCAAATCATACGCTAAGAGACATCTGAAAGTCTTTAGCAAGATCCAACTTCCATTCCCAGATCACTTACACGCATCCGCATCCGATGCAATAATGATTGAATAAATGCCGAAGAGAGCATAAAATTCCTCTTCATAGTCAGTGTTAAGGTAAGTTGTCTAGAATCAATAAGAACGTCTTAACTCATTCAGGACTAAGTTTGTTAGTCTAGACGCTACACTTACGAAACAGAATCATTTAGATGGTTACAGGATAATCAGGATGAGTACTCAACACTCGCAGAATGGCTATAACATACCTGTATCCCTGATTCCTACGGTACAACCACTGTACCTCTCCTGACTGCCTCCGCAGACAATCCTGCATATCGGCAAGACACTCCAGTATGCTAACAGAGAGGGCTGATGTTTTGTTAATGCCACAGATTTAGTAGAACTTTTCTCTAGAGAAACTAGCAACATAATTACTTGAAATAGTAGTAATTACAATTCGGATCCACAAAAGAATTTCTTTCGTTCTGTTAACGACACATTAACTGACAGAGCAAGCCATTCCCCACGTACATCCTACTGGGCGAGTGAAGTATTCTATTAGTAACCCTACGAGTAAAATATTACCCTTTCTCCCGAGAAAGATGACCTGGTTAGTGTGTTCCCTACTAACTAATCAGTTGATGCCTGGTAAATTGCGCCTTACAGTTACGTTTCACGTTTTAGCGTAGCTCGTATTAAATCGTAATCTCCGGATGATTCATTTTGGTTCTACCTGATGACTTTACCCGGGTAACCAAACACTCGCACTCACACACGTGCGAAGAGAGGACTGTTATACATTTGCTGACCTACTCTCCTATGAGCTCTTTAGAACAGCCCACGCTTCGGAAGTACAAAAGCTAAGAAAGAGACTCACTGTCCTGGAGACTGAAGCAAAAGTCATATAGAGTCTAGATGTATGACTCACAAGTAAGACGAATGTGATGAATTCTTTGAGTACGGTGATATCAGAGATGGATCGTCATTGATCTACTGCCTGTTGCTCATCTCCGTACAGCATCAGCCATAGAGAAGGAACAGTTTGCCTTGATTCCGCATTTTGAGTTAGACAGCTGTATGCTCTAGTTCTCATTAATAGAAACAGTTATAGCACTCTCACCATTTTAGTCCACATTCCGTTCCAGTCCTTACATTTTACAATGATTGAAGAATTATGCCGTTCCCGTTTCTTTTACAAGGATGTTAACTGACCTTTACTGATACAGCAGACATGTTGCTAGTCCCCGACGAACTTCAACTTGTGACTGTGACAAACAAAGACGCCTTTATTCATGTAGGTCCTCGTATCTTCCCCTGTCTGTGCGTCCTAACTCCTAAGTATGTGTTTTCACTCTGTCCCCGGACATAAATGGATGCGACCTTACCTTGACTCAAGCATCTGTGACTGACTGGTTCATGTAAATTTGACTGTTCAATAGGCTCCCAATGTTTCATTCAACACTTGCTAGATATTTCAGATCTTTGCATTCATAACCAGTTCCAGGTGTCCCTTGTTAGTCTAGATTCAGAATTATAGTTAATAATCATGGGATGTGTCAGGCACCTGTTCACTGCGAAGTACGGATTTCACTAATCTTCACGCTTCCTTATCATCAACATATTGCCTTGATAACTAACCTCTCTTCAGAGTTCATTCCTATTAACATATTCTTTCACAGGTAATTCTTTGGACCTCATCATCTCTTACGAGCACTCTAAAACCTCATGAATTTCATAAATTCTTCATAGTACAACTAACCTAGTTAGTTTTCTTAGTTTATTAGGAAATAATTTTTCCTACTGTACTAACCCCCTTCCATGGCTCTCGTCAACAACCTTATCCTAGTAAGTCACTCCCTTCGTCTTCCGTGCAGGGTTGATCGCCTGTCATTTAGGCGTGAGGCAAAACAAGCAACTGTTAATGTAAACCTGTAACTTTTGGTCCTCACCTTTATCTCACTTTCATTGGCATTGCTATACACTGGGTACAGGGTTAGATAAGTCATAGGGATGATTAAATGTGTATCTATATTATATATGTTAGTTATGCTTTATTGTACACTTCGGTGGGCCTCAGCTTACGTGGCCGAGCGGTGTAACAGCGCATTTTGAGCGACTGTACACTTCTAAGATAAACCATTTAATCACATATATAACTCACACCATTATAACAACCTTTTAAAAGAACTGTAAGTGTGTTGGTGTGATCTCCCAATAGAAGCTCACACCATCACAATGGACGCTGGTAACTTTCCACTGTGCTAAGGCAAGCACGGATCCCACGATCACCAAATGGTATCACACATCCGTTGCCAAGATATCGAGAAGTAATTGCTAGCAACTTTGTCACACCTAGTCGTCACACGGTGTTGCTGAGCCGCACCTTCCCTCAAGCAAGGGAGGAGCGAATCAGTCAGCACACAGCACTCTCCCAAGGAGGGTCACTCTCTTCAACCCTCAGGGTAAGATTCGTGACTAGTATAAGTGTACAATTACAGTCTACGACAGAACTTGGTGTCATGGCCTGAGGCAATGTGTTAGTTCACTTATCTTTTAATAGATGGCCCTTTAATCGCTTCTAATAAAAGGGGGCGGGGTTAATATAGAGGTTGGAAGGAGGAGGAGTCAAACGTGTGTGTGTGTGTTCTAGAACAGCACGCAGAATAAGTTTATTTTAACATAACACACAGGCTATATTATTAGATTAGCCCATGCCGGATCACAAATAAGTAACACACATCAGGTGTTTCGTTATTTATGGAATTTAATATACAGACAATCAAGTTTCTATCCTTCGAACTTCCCATTCCCCCGTCCTCCCCTTCTCTCTGCTGCCTTCCCCTATCTCCCCCATTCTCTCTGCTGCCTTCCCCTATCTCCCCCCTTCTCTCTTTTTCCCTCCCCTTCTCTCTCCTAACCGAATATATAATTTTCCTCATCATCATGTCCAAAGCTGTCCATAAAAATTACTTTGGTGTTTTAATAATACTGTTCTTTTTACCTTTACTGATTCTCAATTATTAACTCGTATTCTATTCTTTACCTTATACAATGTGTTATAGAAAATAAATAGATATGCTCCGTTGCAAAACACTCAAAGTTGCCAACCATGGCGTCCTGGTTGGTGTGAACAATCGTATAAATATATAAGTAATTGAAACGGGATGTTACAATCCACGCATCAAGACAAGTTCGATCACATTGTAATCTAGCTTGGACCAAATTATAACCAAATATATATATATATATATCTTACAGACAAGATAATATCGGCTCAGTTAGAGAAAACACTTTAGATGAGCCAAAACGTGTTTCTTTGTAATAAAAACAAATTTTGATATTAGAGTAAACAAATGTTTCTTCCATACCACTATTCACAGCACTGTGGTTGACCAATTCATAATCTACCTTAACATGTAATATGACACGCTATGATTATTGCATTATACTTTTCTCAGTGGATTCCCAATTACTAGCTTAATTACTGTAGCTTCCCATTATCATTAAACAGTTCGGCGCTACCCATTGTAATGATTTACTATAAAGTAAGTCATCGAATTGAACAATTAACGACAATCCAAGCAATCTGGTTATGTTGTTTTAAAGTTGATATAAATTGTTTAGTCATATTTTTACTTCGAATTGTTTAAATTATCGTCCAAACATAATTAAAAGTATACTATAGCTCCGTGTATGTTACCGTGAATTTAATTTAATATGTATTATTTCACCATCATTATGTTACGGTGAACATTGGAAACACATAAACATTATATAATATATATAAAGGGTTCTTAAATGTAAACATTTACAATTGATATTTATTCAATCAATAATTATGATCTCCACCCACAAGTTGCATCAACTACCTCCTGTAGTCTCGTTGGAGCTGATTAAAAAAAAATCCAACTTATATGAGGGAGGCAACGGATCCCCCCCCCCCTCTCCCCCCCCCCCCTCCACCCCCCGATCCCACTCCTCCCGCCCTTTCCAATCCTAACCTGGACCACATTTCACTCCATGACATGATGGCCCGCAAAATCTCTATTGGGTTCATGTCACACACCCTTGTGGACCAGCTAAACCACGGAAGGGGTCAGGTCAGGTGAAGGCATTGAAGGATAAGCCTTTACAACGGCACCTCGTAGCTACTTTCTACTTTTCCTATTTTCTGAAGAGTGTAGAGAGGGGAGAAGGGTTGTTGGAGAGAGACGAAGTTGTTGTAGTGGCTTTGTTATGTGTGTTATTAGTCTGTATACGTCGTAAGGCTCAGGATGGCCATGGCACTCACTGAAGACGGCAGCAATTCCTCAATAATGCTAATACCTTTTCTAGTTTGCCTGGACCAGTGTGTGTGTGTGTGTGTGTGCACGCGCGCGTGTTATGTTATCATGTGTGAGTGATTTGTGCCCATTACGTGGTATGTGATCATGTGTGTGATGTGCGTTTGATGTCATCGGGTGTGATTATGTGTGTGTGTGTTTTGTATCCTGTGTTAGTGTTGGGGTGGGTGGGTTGATGCTTGCATGTGATGGACAGAGGAGAGAGGTTGAAGCGCCGTCTCCCCAAATATTACAAATTGTGGAGGTCATAAGTATATATATTATCCAGCTTATTCCTTAAGCCAACACAAATAACTTAGGATAAAGTGTTATTTTTACACTTAATATATATACAAACAAATATAGACGTGTTCTTCGGGAATCGTAGCTTAAGTAGGAATAGGATAACTAGCGAGGCAGCAAGCAACAGGTGTTGTTCGATGCCTCGCTAGTTATCCTATTCCTAATCAATATACTGTATGTTTGTTATTTTAGTCATCCCTAACATTTATTATGTATATGTAAATTCAAAACAATCGCATAGTATTAATATGCGTATTTTACAGGGTATCATTTACGTCCTTGAGAGAGAAAGAGAGAGAGAGAGAGAGAGAGAGAGAGAGAGAGAGAGAGAGAGAGAGAGAGAGAGAGAGAGAGAGAGAGAGAGAGAGAGAGAAAATGAGAGAGAGAGAGAGAGGTGGGAGGGAGGGGAGAGTAAGCGGGTGAAGAAGGAGAGTTGGGGCGAAAGGGAGAGGGGGAGGAGGGGGAATGGGAAGTGCGAAGGATATAAACTTGATTGTCTGTATATTAAATTCCATAAATAACGCAACACCTGATGTGTGTTACTTATTTGTGATCCGGCATGGACTAATCTAATAATATAGCCTGTGTGTTATGTTAAAATAAACTTATTCTGCGTGCTGTTCTAGAACACACACACACACACACACACACGTTTGACTCCTCCTCCTTTCAACCTCTATATTAACCCCGCCCCCTTTTATTAGAAGCGATTAAAGGGCCATCTATTAAAAGATAAGTGAACTAATACATTGCCTCAGGCCATGACAGCAGTTCTGTCATAGACTGTACCTTATAAGTATCAGTGACATACATACGTTCTAGTAATTCCCTTCTAATCGTTTGTTCTCTCTCTTTACAGATCATTATTTATAATACAAGGAAACAGCTCAAGTTCTAGGTTGCTATTATTCAGTGCTATTATTAAGTAATATTATTAACGCCTTACGAGCGGGCCCGTCAGTAACTTCTACTACCCGCCAAGCGGGTGGTTTTACCCTAAACGACCTTGTTTCCGTGCTCTTTTTCATGCATAAACAAGAGCCAGAGCGTAATACAATTATGTATCCCTGAAAGGGCGATAAATGAGCTTTCCAATTACACCAGAACCATCCTTCTACGACCACGCGTTCTCTTGCAACGATCGTGCAAGACGAAGGAAAAATCCCTAAACTACTGTAATTTCCTTACATAATTCCCTGTCTAGGGAGGCAGTGAGTGTGGATGTGTGTGGAGGGGATGGCAGTTGCCGCACGGGACCCGTGCCGAACGGTCAGAGCCGGCCTACGCTCCTCCCACCGCTCGTCTGTCTCTCAGAGCCAACTATTGCTCAAAATTGCACACCGCCTGAAGTCGGTCTCCGCCACATAGACCTTTCTTCTCTAGACCGACTTAAGTCCGGAGCCGCTAGACAAGGGTTAAATAGAATACTTTCATTAAGTATTAAGTAAAGTACTTATCTCGGTACACACTCAACTCTGAGTATACACCACATTAAGAAGTACTTTATAATTACATTTCCCCAACGCACGGGACGTCTAGTGTAATATATTCTAATATCTCAAAATTAGGATTAAGGGCTACAGACTTATATTTTCTGATAAATAAACCACAAAAGCCCCGTGCTTGTTTATTTAAGACCTCTACAAACATTATCCAGTGCATAAACAATGTTCCAGACTCCTACAGAGTGCTACAACAATGTCCAGGAAATATGAGGTAAGAAACTAAGTTAACCCTAACCATGCCGCTAACCAGCCACCTCCATAAACCGTCCGCTACATTCACATTTGTGCTCAAAAGTTGCTAACCTGGTTGTTGGTCTACTAGACTAGAGGTTCCTGAAGCAAACAAAGAACTAGAGCCTGATGCAAAAGAAACTGTCCATACATCGCCAGTTGCAAGCAAGGTTGTTTCAATAACATATGCAAACAAAGGAATGGCGTCACTTAGACCTGTAGCAAAAAAAAGGTATACAAACAAGTAAAAGTGGTGATACTGTCTTGGTCTGGTGGTGTGGTAGTGGTCACTTTCTCAGGCGTTTCCAGGTTTGTATAGGTCCATAGGTGACTGGGCATGTGTTACATGCCAATCAGACCCAGGAGAACACAGGATGGAAATATGGTTATCTTGAACAGGTTCCTTGGGGTTTTGGAGCAATCGATGGGGAAGCATGTCTTTATTTTTGAGTTAGTGGTATTATAGTTTTCATTTAAGGTTGATGCATTCTTTATGTGGACGCCATTCACTCTGATCATGATTTTTCAAGATTAGTTTGGTGTTTGGTTTTGCTCATATTCCTTTGTGGGTGATTTTTTTTTCTTTTTTCCCCTGAACACAGCACATGATTTATCCCATTTATATGTTTTTCTTCCATTTCATATTACTTTCTCCACTCACCCACACATTTTTCCCCTCTCTAACTTTTCGCTTTTCTCGATTTTTTTGCGGGATTTCCACCAGCCTCCGCCTCGATATCTCCCTCACGGCCAGCTAAATTTGAGCCTTTTCCCGTGTTTTTCCTCTTGATTTATTTTCGAGGCTATTGTTTACCCGATGATGGAAAGAGAGAGAGAGATTTACATAGATACACTGACTAAACAGACCTTACGATCCCAGCGAGGTGGTCAGGACTTAATTCTAGTAGAGATAGCTAACCCGAAAGTAAGGGACAGTGGAAGGAAAGGATAGCAAAGAAGAAGAGAGGGAGACGCCATCATCACTACTATTATCATCATTATTACTATAACTATCACAATCATCACTACTATCACCCTAATCACGAGGCCTACTACTGTTATCATCACTACTATTATCACCACCACTACTACTATTAACATCATCACAACCACCACGACCATCACTACTACTATCACCATCATCATTACTACCACAATCACCACCACTATCACAACTACTACCACAATTACCACAACCATCACTGCGAATATTATTACTACAGATCATTACCATCATCACAATTACTACCACAATCGCCAGCAACGTGACTACAATCACCACCACTACTACTACTACCATTATGACTGCTTTGAAGTGTGTACCCCATAGGAGAACACACAACCTCACTACACTCAGACACATCATCATCATCACTACGGGGCATACACAATCACCACCACCATCATCGCTACTACTACCATAACTATCATCATCACTACTGTGATGTGTGTAGCCCAGTGGTTCTCAAAGTTCTTCACTCCATTCCCCCTTAGAGGAATTTTCAACAACCTCGTGGCCCCACTACATCTCTATCCCAATACCACTCACAAATACTGTTGACAAATATAATGCAGATGAAGAGAATGCCCCTATTTGATTTCATGGTTGGCAATCATCAGTGGGAAAGCTGCCATTGTTTCCATTCAGTCAGGTGACTGATCAGAGGTTGTGTCACTGACAATGCACATCTCAAGTCCGGGTCCACATCCAGTCGGTTCCGGCTGTTACTCTTTATATGTAGAAGGGTGGAGAAGAGTACTCGAAGAGCTAACTTGTGGATATGACTGATGCATTGAGCACCAAAATACAGTCAGATATTTTTCTTCATAGAGATATTTAGCAGCAGAATCATTCTTGAGATCAAGGAATTCTTCGCCAATTTCCCTTCTTCCTCTTTGAATTCTGGAAAGTAGCCTACTTTGTGAGCTCACTTTCCAAAGGATTTCAGGTGCTGAGTTATTTTAGTTTTGGGTGATGGGTCAAGCAGTTGATCTTCTTTGTTTCGAGAACAGCTGAAATATTTCCAAACATGGCTACATAAAGCTCACATACAGTCATACACTAACATGCACACAAGTAAACATTCATACTCAAGCTAGCAAGCTGAAGTGTAATTCCTGTAAGCAAGAACACGCCTCCTCCGACAGTTAGTGCCCAGCTTGGAAGAAAGAAACAAATGTGTACAAATATTTCACCCACGTAAAGCAGCGACCATGATGAATGATGTAACAGAGTAACACCAATTATGGAGTATATTATGCTTGATTGAAGCTCAGACATAATATATGGTTCAATACACTCACATGTGTTCCTGATGATATCCCAGGTCAGACTGAAATAATTTCGTCCTATCACCACATGCAAAGTGATGACACACGGACACATACTGAACACGTCAGTTCAGCAGCTCATACCAGCGCCTGTCACACAGACACAAACTGGACCTGTAAAATTATAAAAAATAAATAATCTATTTATATTAAAACCATAGTATGCACTTATCAAAATTGTACTGTTGTTATGATTAAATATAATGAAAACTAAAAAATCTGCTAACTTAAAATAAGTAATGCAAAAAATTTTAAATTCATAATCCCAATATTACTAGGAAATGTGCAGTTTATATCATGGTCCCCTTGGGGTCCAATGACCCCAGATTGAGAACCACTGGACTGTAGCCCTATGGGGAACACACACAGAATCTCACTACACAGATACCATCATTATCACTGCTGTGTATACACAGACAGACACGTTCGTTACAATACTACGCCATCCCTACAGGAGGCTGTGTAATTAGTATACTGTAGTGTACAATGCATATCACTGTAATATTGCTGGTGTAAATCCTGTAATCATGGATAATTATGCACCCACTATTACCCCCCCATTGCTCAATGAATGCTTGAAACTCACGTCTAACATAATTATACTGAACATATACACAGTCACTCCAGGTATATTTGGGAGAGTCGGGCACCGTAACCACTCGGCCATGAGCGGTGCCCGACTCTCCCAACCTGTCTAACATTATCATTATATACAGTCTCGTTGCATGATGAATCAGGTTTACAAAATGTTATTCGATGTTCCTTTAGGCCTGAGTTGACTGATTCAGAAACTTGAAATAGGCATGATAGTGGAGCAGATAACTGCAAATTTCAGGAGAATCGTTCATTTCCGGAAACAAGCACCAAATTTGGCACACATACTCCTTGGGGATTGCTCTTTTGATAAAACCCGTTAGCCACCTAAAAATTCAAGATGGCGGCCATTTTTCAAGATGGCCGCCATTGAATATACAGAAATATTGCATTTCGCAATAAAATCGCAAAGACTTGTCCTATTTGAATGATCTTGGTGTCAAATCATACATTTTTCACTATGTAGAATCCGAATATGGAACCATGGACTTACTCACTAGCTTCCTTGTACCATAATATCAATCCCGGAATCCTAATATTCTGCTAAATTAGGGGTTCATGTTACGTCTGACTCGGCTAAAATGCATGGTAGTGTATATCGTAATAGTGTTAGAGGTTTAGTATGTGTAGCATCTTCCTGTGCAAGGCTTCCAAACTGGACATGACACGTTGCGGTGGGGGGGGGGATGTTGAGAGACTTGCAGCGGAAGGTGTAGAGTAGTAGCTCAACTGAGCGGATGTCAACGCACAGCCAGGGCACACTGGTGGCACCGCTGCTGTGAAACTCAGCATGGGGTTCAGTATCAGCTGAATAATTAGTTTAGTGTAGCTAAATAATTAGTTTAGTGTCCCAAATGCTGTCTAATAAGCCCCGCATCAGTTAGCTACTGTAGATTACATGTAGTTTAACATAGATGTTTAGTTAGATAGCCGCGCCTGAATTGACAGGGTGTGCCAGCGCGGCCGAGCTAAGGGTAACGGGGCTTTACATTGCTTTGCATGTAGTTACCTGGATGGTGTACAGATCGCACGGGACTTAAATGATACTGGATGAACGATCGGGCTAGGTGTAGGTCATATATATTTATTCCCGAACCTAGTCGTATCCCATACCTTATTGTGCATGGTTGTGATCAAGGTGGTAAAAGGATAACCCCTCGGCCTTGATTCACTGAATACAGATAATTATCATACTGTGATTATCTGTTATATCTGTTATCATATAACATACTGTGTTATATCATACTGTGATTATCTGTTATATACTGTGATTATCTGTTATCTATTATATCTGTGTTACAGATAATTATCATACTGTATTCACCAAGATGGCAAATACAGATCCAGGACCGTCTAAATTCCGGACTGACTGGAGCAAGTATTGTCTTTGCCAGAAGAAGAAGAGTGAAGAGCTCAAGTCACCACGTGCACAACAACCACAAGAACATGATGGCTACACTATGATTGCGACTACTATTCCCCTCTTTCACGCAATTAATGAGATGCCTATTGTTCTGGATCCAGCCAGACGTGATGATGGTGGTGGCATTGAAGAAACTCTGAGGAGGAACAAGGCGCAGTATCACCAAAGTTGTCGCCTTATGTTCAACAGCACGAAACTGGAGAGAGCCAGAAAAAGAAGAGCAGAGAGTGCTCAGCCAGTAGAATGCCAGACCAAGCTGCGTAGAACCAGCCTTAAAGGCCAAACGTGTTTCATATGTGACAAAGAAGCCCCATCCTCTGAACTCAGACAAGTTATGACGATGAACCTCAATAACAGACTTAATGAATGTGCCCAAACTTTAAATGACGGAAAACTTCTTGCAAGACTCAGCGGTGGAGATGCTATTGCACAGGAGCTCAAATACCATTTTGCATGCTTGACATACCTGTACAATAGAGAGAGAGGACGTACCTCAGAGCCACCAAGAGACTGGAACAGGAACGTGCACCCGAAGAGGATGCCCACCCACAGGCATTCTCAGAGCTAGTCACATATCTAGTGGAGACCACCAGATCTGGCGAGGGTCCTGAAGTCTTCCGACTTGCAGACATAGTTCACCTGTATGCCCAGCGCCTGGAACAGCTGGGTGTTGATGCACCTGCTGTCAACTCCACAAGACTGAAGGAAAAACTGCTGTCAGAAATACCTGAGTTGGAAGTGCACAAGCAGGGAAGGGATGTTCTTCTGGCTTTCCAGAAAGATGTGGGCTTTGTCTTGTCAGAAGCCTCTGACTAATATAGTGAAGCTATTATCCTTGGCAAAGCAGCTAACATCTTGCGAAGACATATGCTGGACCACAAGTCCACATTTGATGGAAACTTCCATGAGGGGTGCATCGAGCAGGCCATTCCACTCCCTCTTCTTCAGTTTGTGGCCATGCTTGAACACGGAGTGGACATCAAATCTCAACTGAGGTTTGCCGCATCAAAGACAGATCTAGCAATTGCTCAGCTGCTTCAGTACAACTGCTATGCAAGGTATAAAGAAGGAGCAGCAACTCACAGACACTCCAAAGACAGAGAGACCCCATTCCCTGTTTACATGGGGATGTCCATCTACACAAAGACCAGAAAGAGAAAGTTGGTGGAAATGCTTAACGAGCATGGCATCAGCATTTCATATGACAGGGTGCTACAGATATCTGCACAGCTGGGAGATGCAACAGTCAGCAAGTACGTGGAGGATTGGGTGGTCTGTCCACCAGTTCAGCGAAAAGGGCTGTTCACCACATCAGCCATGGACAACATAGACCACAATCCCACTGCAACGACAGCGACCACTTCTTTCCATGGAACCAGCGTCTCTGTTTTCCAGCAATCAACCAAAGAAGACGTGGCAAAGGGAAGAAGTCTGCTTGGCAAACCTGGGATGTTTGTGATGAGGCTTCCGGTGTCTTCAGCAAACTCAGCCAGTACCCACCGGTAGTTGATGATGAAGACCTGGAGACCTTGGAGAAGTTTGTGGTCATGATGTACGACAGATCCAGCACAGCTGAAGGTGTCGATGATGCGAGGTTGGACATGTTTGCTCGGAAGCAGAGGCCGTACGAAGCCATTCCTCCAACCCGAGCAGCACTGAAGCAGCATGTGAAGCGTGCTGCCTACCAGGTGGGCTGCATCTGGAGTCAGTCAACAGTACGTCAACCAGAAATGCAGACTCCTGCCAACTGGGGCTGGACCAAGAAAGGAGATCTGTGGCAGATCGTTTGGACAGAGCTCCCACCCATTGCAGAGAGTTGCCAGCAGCTGACCAAGTGTGGATGCAAGTCGGAATGCTGCGGTCGATGCAAATGCTACTGCTTTGGTCTGACCTGCACGGCACTGTGCAGCTGCAGATGCGAGGTTTATAAGCGTTGTAGTATGCTCATCCAGGCAGCAAGACAATAAGAAACAAACAAGTATAGGCCTACTGCCTACATGTACATCCAATAATATATCGGACTGATGGTGCCTATGATATGGGCACTTTTTACCCTAATTATGATTCCGGGACTGATATTAAGGTACAAGGAAGCTAGTGAGTAATTCCATGGTTTCAAATTCGGATTCTACATAGTGAAAAATGTATGATTTGACACCAAGATCATTCAAATAGGACAAGTCTTTGCGATTTTATTGCGAAATGCAATGTTTCTGTATATTCAATGGCAGCCATCTTGAAAAATGGCCGCCATCTTGAATTTTTAGGTGGCTAACGGGTTTCATCAAAAGAGCAATCCACAAGGAGTATGTGTGCCAATTTTGGTGCTTGTTTCCAGAAATGAACGATTATTCCAGTTATCTGCCCCACTATGAGGGATCAAAATTACTTCCTAAAAGGGTACTACTAACAATAAAGTAGACGTGCCGTTTTGCCCAAAATCAAAACGGCATACCCAACTCTGCGATGGGTACCATCATCACTACTAATACCATCAATTACCATCATCACTACAACCGCCACAATCATCACAACTACTGTCATCATCACCATTACTATGATCATCACAACTACTACAATTACAATCATCACTACTACTCTCACCATCATCACTAATACTGTCACCATTGTCACAACCATCTTAATCACTACTATCATTGATACTATAACTATCAACCATCATTACTACTATCATCACCACCATCTTACAATGATCAGTACTACTGTTAACATCATCACTACTACTATAACCATCATCATTGCTACCGTACTGTTAACATCATCACTACTACTATAACCATCAACATTACTACTGTCACAAGTATTACCATCATGTATCCTACTGTCACCATCATCACTACTACTGCCATCATCACCATTACTATGAACTTCATCATCAAAACTATTGTCATCATCACTACAACTTTCACCATCATCACTACTACTCACCATCATCACTAATACTCACACCAATGTCACTTCCATCATCACTACTGTCATTATTATCACTACAACTATCATTACTTGTCACCATCATCACTACTATTATGACCATCATCACTACTACTAGTACTGTCACCATCATATCTACTACTGTCACCATCATATCTACTACTGTCATCATCATCACTACTGTCAACATCATCAATACAACTACAACCATCATCACTACTATTAGCACCATCATCACTACTATCACCATCAATCCCACTATTACTACCATCACTTCTAATGCCAACTAAACTAACTTAACCTAGCAAATACGTAGCGAGATGTTTTCGCCCCCAGAACGCATTCATTGCTGGAGGGAGGGTTTGGTCCCCGGGGGGGGGGGGGGGAACCATATTCAAAAAAACTGTTTTGATTGACGTTCGCATTCACGCAACAAATGTTCGTGTGAAATTTGGTGAAAATCCGTCCAACGGTCTAGGAGGAGTTTCGAGACAGACAGACAACGACAACGACGACGACAGACATTTTTTTCCAGTGGTACCCACTATACGGGGGGGGGGGGGGCATACCAAACTCAATAACTCATCATGATTTACACCTTGTGAAACATTACTTATATTCTTTCATAATAAAGTAGATGTGCCGTTTTGCCCAAAATCAAAACGGCATACCCAACTCTGCGATGGGATACCATCATCACTACTAATACCATCATTAATCACAATCATCACTACTACTTCCATCATCACTACAACTGCCACAATCATCACGACTACTGTCATCATCACCATTACTATGATCATCATCACTACTACAATCATCACTACTACTCTGACCATCATCACTACTACTGTCACCATTGTGACTACCATCTTAATCACTACTATCATCATTGATACTATAACTATCAACCATCATTACTACTATAATAACCACCATCTTACAATCGTCATTACTGCTGTTAACATCATCACTACTACTATAACCATCATCATTACTACTGTCACAAGTATTACCATCATGTATCCTAATGTCACCATCATCACTACTAATGCCATCACCACCATTACTATGATCTTCATCATCACAACTATTGTCATCATCACTACAACTTTCACCAGCTTAATCTCCCTTATCAACTCTGCGTAAGCAGAGTTGATAAGGGAGATTAAGCTAACATCGGTTTAACTAAAAAGTTGTCTAAGTCATTTTTCCTTTCTGAATCAATTGTGACTGGTTGTAGCCACTACCTCTGCATTCAGCTTCACATCTCTAACACGGCTGCGGCTCGCTTGGTCCAGCTCCCTCACTCTTTATTTTGGTCAGGCAGCTTATCATCAGGGAAATATACTATTCAGCTCCCTCTCGGTGTATTCTGTAGTATCTCCAATCTTCTTATGCAATGCCACAGAAAAAGCATACACTGCTAACAGGTGTCCATTGGCCACTGGCTACTTGGCTGCCAACTTGTGGTTTGGGATAAAATTGCAGGTTTTGGTGAATTGTAGCCCTCTGTACTACACTCCTAGGCTTGACTCCCCTGTTTATGTTGCCCACTTCTGTACTGCGCCCCTAGATACGAGTCCACTACTTATGTTGCCATCTCTTTCAGGTTATACTGCATAGGAGTTTTGAAGTTGGGGAAGAGCCAACCAGTCCTTTCCTAGAGCTGTTCTCTGAGTTGGCCCAGGTTGGCAAATGTGCCCGATGATGATGATGATGATGGCTTGAGTAAAGTAGGAGACTAGAGAGTTTTGGATATAGGAAGAATAAGTTGAGAAGTTGGAAGTACAGTAAAAGATAAAAGTACTTGGGCTCAACCAAGTTGCTCCATTGTAGATTTGTTGAGACTCATCTGGTGTAGGCACTTGATCAGCTTGTCCTGGACCACTGGTGAGGGACGTTTTCCTGCTGCCACAGTCTTCTTAATCTCAGTAGTCAACTCGCAGTAGGTCTCCTGCAGTTCACTGGCAGTAGCCCCCAAGTCAATGTTCTCATCCCCATCTTCCTCAATCTCCTCCACATTGACATCTTCTCCAATGGTGGACTCGGAGTATTCAGATGCAGAGGAGGAGGCTGCCACCGGATGGTCAATGGTGGCTGGTGATGGAGTGGAGGTTGATGGTCCTGCAGGTGATGAAGGTGGAGAGTCAGAGACTGAAGTACAAGGAGGTGGTGAGGAGGTCTTCGAAAGAGGCTTCTGGAGATTCAGACGCTTCCTCGGGTGATTTCCTGGTCTCATAGCCTGAGATGGAATGAGGCTAGATGGAGATGGTCTTGGAAGAGGTGGGATGATGATGGTTGGGAAGTTGTTTGCCTTTAGGAGAGTTGGTAGGTACAGTCGAGGTTGATAAGTGTTGTCAGATATTTCACAAAGTTTCGGACACTGACTAATACTCGAGGGATAAGCACTTTTCCCAGTAACTATAATGATACCAATAACACTTTTTGAGCGAAAACCACTGGAATCTATGACAACACTTAATACCCCCGATTGTACTCCTGCAGGAGATGATGGTTCCCCTGGCAAAGAGCCGTAGCAGTTGTGACAACCACCTGGATTAACTCCAGGCGGTTGTCATTGGTGACTGCTGTGGCATGGTGTTCCTCCCTCCGAGCTCTTCCATGTCTAGAGCCCTTCAGGATCTCTCCTTCAGGGCCCATAACGTTGGTGGCCTCCTCTCCTCTTTTCGTCTTCTTTATCTTGAAAGATACCTTCTCCTTGTTGTCAAGAGAGGACACAGGATGGCGAGGGTTGGGCTTTTCAATGCCTGTTGCATGGACAAAGATGTCCCCTCCACTGTGTGTGATGAATCCATACCCCTTCTTGGTTTTATACCACTTAACATGTCCAGTAAGGGTGGTTGTGGTGCTAGAGGTCTCGGGAGGCATGCTGGAGTGGAGTTGCTGGTCGGAGCGAGCTTGTATGCTCCGTGGCACTGTGCTCTGATTGGCTGGAGGCTTCCAGGTGGTCTTAGGAGGGTACTTTCCATTTTCCCCTTCTGTATACACCTTGTTGCCGGTGTTTAAACCATTTTCTCCATACCAACATCCCCGCTGGACAGCTCTTGGCTAATTTTCATAACAAAGAAGTTGCTTGTTTTTAACATTTGTTGTATTAAACCTGCCCGAGCAAAGATTATGCTGCAGGTGGGGCAGGTGATAGCACAGTGGATGGCATGGTAGACTGCAGACCAAATGGACCTCAGATCGAGACCAAGCCAAATGGCAGGGTTCTTCTGAGGTAATCTGATCGTTCATGCTGTTCTACAAATATCCTGGCTACACCGACAAGTCATGAAAATACCCTCTATATTATCACCAATGCATAGCAAAGATTATGCCAGACCATATTTAAAGATGCTGTAACCAACCATATCATTTCTCACTCTTATTCGAGTGTTGTGTGTAAATAATATGTTGACATCATGATATACAAGTTCTAATCCGGTTCGCTGATTGGTCGGAGTTTGTGGAACTTATGATGCTCGTACTTCTTCCATTTTTACTTCCGCAGTGATGATGGTGATAGTGGCACTGATGATTGTGATGATAATAATGACAGTAGTAATGATGGTGGTAGTAAAGATGGTGATAGTAGGAATGATGATAGTAGTAATGATGGTGATAGTGGGCTAGTAGTGATGATGAAGATACTAGTAGTGATTGTCTTCAACTCATTAAGTGCGATATTCGTTCCAGAAGGTTCTAGGCAACAGTGATAAGCCTTCTGGAAGCGAGATTTCGATACACATACAAAAACCACGTCAAAAGGCTTAGGCGACTGCAAATTGGATCAGGAATAGGCCTATATGGCAACTCTCGATACCAAATATCTAAATACATATACACCTAACACACATACTTACACTTATATTTACATATAGGTGGTGGTCCCGTCTCTCACTCCCGACCCGCTTTTGCCTGACCTGATAAAATTACATGCTCTATTCTTTCCCTACACTTAGATATTGGTCATAATTCTTCACATGTGCCTTGTAGTGTGTGACGCCTGCCAGCGTTGGCAGAATCGCCTCCCGGTAGCCACTAGCGCTCGCCAGGGCAGTGAAATGGGCTACAGTCTATCTACAATGTTGTACTTTCTTTCTTGTGAATTGTCATGTCACAGGCAGTATAGAAGTGGTCTTTATTTTCGCCTGTGACAATGCATTATATTTTATATCATGAGTTGAATATAAGATGCATTGTTGTGTAGAGTTGAGAGGAAGAGCGAGCGAGCAGTGTGGGGGTAGTGAGTGTTGCTTTCCCTCCTCCTTCCTCCCTCCTGGAGGAGTCCCTCGCCCGCGTGGTCTTTCTCTCGGTTTTGATTGGCTGGTGGTTCCTGGCGCCTTCTGCAGGCCTGCTGCCTGGTGACGTAGCGGCTTGTGATTGGCCGACCACCATGCCTTTGTGTGATCCTGAGGGTCCCGGGGAGCTACCTTCCTCAGAGCTTGCCTGAGGAACTTCTTACCTCTCATTCTTTCAATCTATTTAATATCATAACTCCCCTTTGGTTCTGCACGATTTCATACATCGGCCATCGTATTATACGCTGAAGCTCTCAGATATTCCATGTTTAGATAGACATATTGGAGGGGTTAACATTTTGTCTGTAGAGGTTCGACACACGTGGTGTCTCCCTACCCTTTTGCGTGGTTGTCTGCTGGGCTATTTAATGCTAGACTGGGGTGAGGCTATTGTTGTTGTGATTTCCGATGTGTACCAGGTTTTGTTGAACCTGTACAATCGCAACGGATACGTGGGAAGCCTAGGTTGTCTTTCTGACTGTGTACCTTGTGAGTTTAGCACTGTGTTGTGAGTGAGGGCTTTTGCCTCTGCCACACAACACTGTGCTAACTAGTTTTGCTTTGACTTTGAGAGGGTCGCCAGGAGAGAACCAGATACTAGCGATCTGGATCTCTCAAGAGAGCACCCCGTCATTTAACGTAATTTGGCCGTACAGTCTTAACACCTTACGAGCTGCGGGGTATGCGGTTTATTTATGTGTACCGCACAGCGGGGTGTTTTTAGCCAAAATAGGGCTGTTTACGTGATCATTTTCATGCCTAAATAAGACCCAGAAAAAACATTTTTAGTACCTATCCCTGAAAGGGCATAAACAGAGCTTTCGAATGACACCATAACGATCCTTGTATGATGGATAGTTTTCTTGCAATAACCGTGCAACGCGAGTGCAAAAAGCAGGTAATTCGGTACTTTCGGTACATAATTGAGTATGTAGCGAGTGAGAGAGAGAGGAGGGAGCTGAGATTTGTGTCAGTAGGTTCGCCGCGGTGGTCTGGAAAGCAGTCCTCACCCATACGCTCGCTAGTCTCCTGCCACCACTTGTCTCTCTCTCTCAGCCACATTACGTGCTGAAATTGCCACTCGAGTTATGTCGAGCGCCGCCACATAGTCCAGCTTTATTTAACTCGACTTATGTTGCTCGCCGCTAATTAAGGGTTAAGGACCTCGCTAGGCTACGAGCCGCTTGCTCAGCCATTGTTTCCTAGCCTACTACATCCCAGCTAGACTTTATTCGCCTAGCAGACACCCGATTAGGATTATAAACTCTTATGTTATGTATGCAGCATTTTTATTCACGTTGATTGTAAGCCTTGGTTGTTGTTGAGTTGCACAACCCGAGCAGGGTTTTTGAGTTGCCTGAGGAAGTACTTCTTTTGTTGTTGGAGACAATACTATTGCGCATTTATTATTATTCCCGTGTCAGTTAACACTGTATGTCCATACACTTGTCATATCTTGTTCCTGCTTTATATAACAGTTCAAAATCCGATTCGATCATCTTAAGCAGCATCAGACTTTCTTCAGAAGATTTCTGTTCGATGGTTTAGGACTTTCATTCACTTTCTTTAATATAGGAGTGACAGTTTATTATTGTTTAGAGTAACTTTAATTATACCTTCTTCTTGTTTGCATTAAATCATTTCCGTGATTTAATTAAGCTCTCTATACTTTTCCTTGTATACATTATTAACGTAATTGTATGTTGTTGTGATCAGGCTGTATCAGAGATCATCAGCCTGTAGTAGTAGTGCATTTATACCGAGTTATAGGATACCCCGCGATCGCAGATTTAACTCTGGAGGGTATAGGTGTTTTTGTGCGCCGGAATTATAAGTTTGAGGGTTGGATCTAGTGTTGCCGTTGTGGCTGTGTGCCTTTCTAGTCCAATGATTAAGAGCCCTTGTTTTATACGAGTCCCAGTCGTAACAAGTGCAATAATATTGCTTTATAAGGGAGATATAAGGGATAAAACATAAATACGAGTCCCGGTCGTAACAAATGGCGACCTTGCTTAGGATTTTGTGAACTTAGAGAAATATTGCAGGAGTGTTGTGGTCATTTGTTTTTGTTTAAAGGAATATAGTGGACACAATTTTTTTTTGGCAAGTAGTATAACACTTAAGAGTCTTCAAGCATTTTTGAGTGAATAGTGCTACATAAGAGTTTAGGTACTTCTCTTTTTTTTTTATAAACGTTGAGAATTTTCGGTGGACACTATGTCGGACGACGGATCAGTGTACAGTGAAGACACAGTACGGGAAACAGACTCTGAGGTGCAGCAGCGGGGTTTGTCCGAAGGCATTAGAGTTATAACAAGTGAGGAGGATGCAAAGAAGTTTCTGGAGATATCTATTACTGTTGACCGGGTGTCGGGGATTGATCAGTATGGTCTCCAGTGTTTGGCCACGGTCATGGGGCATGTGGGCACTAGCAGCATGTCGAGAGGTGATCTGGTAGCCTGTGTGCTCGGCGGGGTGCGTGGGGCTTCGGGTGGAGTGGGAGCTGGGGCACCTTCGGCCCAGCCCCCATTCCACTCGACTCCTACCATGGCGCCCCCTCGGGCTCCGGAGCCGGGTACGTTACCGCAGGCCGATAGTCACTGGCAGCGTGGTTTGCACTTGGGTGAGTGTCCAATTGTTGCATCTCCTCCTCCTCAAGGTTTGACTCCAGATATGCTCTTCCAGCTTGAGATGGCTAAGATGCAGCTGCAGCAGCAGCGGGAATCTGAGCAACAGCAGCGGGAGTTTGAGATGGCTAAGATTCAGGCTGAGGAGAGAAGGGCCAGATATGAGACTGAGGCTGAGGAGAGAAGGGCCAGATATGAGACTGAGGTTCAGGAGAGAGAGGCCATATGTGAGGCTGAGCTTCGGGTATAGACTACGAAGTACTGTGCAGACATAGATCTTGAGAAGTCTCGGGTGGAGTCAACAGGGCAGCGTCTCGGTTCTGGGAATCGAGGTCTTGATCAGTCTTTATCGCACCTTCTTAAGTTAGTCCCTGTATTTGACGAGTCGGGTGTCACTGAATTTTTCAAGCGTTTTGAGAAGTGCCGGGAGCACCAATGGCCCGAGGTTAAGTGGGCAGCCCTTGTTTCCTCTAGGTTGGTTGGCAAAGGACTCAAGGCATATGATGCGTTGCCCTTGGAGTCTTGCGTCGATTATGAGGTATTGAAGGAGGCTGTCCTGCGGGCATATGAGTTACAACCAGAAACGTACAGATTGAAGTTCCGGGGTGTAACGAAGGATCGTCAGTGCACCTTTCTTGAGCATGCCCGGGATCTGTCCGATGCATTTGGGAATTGGCTGAGATCGGAGAAGGCAACGACGTTTGATGAGATAAAACAGTTGATGCTTCTCGAGCAGTTCTTTAAGTGTATGGGCAGCGATCTGACGTTGCATCTTAAAGAAAAGAACCCGAAAACTCTTCAGGAGGCAGCTGAGATGGCTGACCATAGACTACCGCTGATTCGTAGGTGCGGGTCTGCACAACGGAACGATGCAGGTAACAAGGGGCGCAACACTCCAGCCCCCCGAGTCAGTGATATACCATATAACAATAACTACAAGAGCAATGATATTAATTCTGACCATAAACCTAATACCCTCCCGTTTAAGAAGGGTCAGGGCCCTTCCCCACCTCAAGGGAAGCCCAAGGGGGAGTTAGAGTGTTTTCATTGTCATGAGAAGGGGCATTTTGCAAGAGCCTGTCCAAGCAAGTTGTGTCTTTGGCTCGCAACATTGGGGTGTCCCCGAAGTCGTCTGAGTTTGCCCAGGGTATAACGTCAGAGGCTGGGACACAGCCAGTGGAGAAGAATCCGGAAGGCTCGAACCCTGTCCGCGATGTCTTTTGCGACCATCGAGGGCGTGGCTGCGTGAAGTGGGCTGGTAAGAAGCATGGAGTTGAGCTGTTGCGAGACACGGGTGCCTCTCAGACTTTGATGAAGAACTTTACTGGTAGACCAATAAATGCGGCACGGGTGGTTGTGGTGCAAGGTATCAATGCTATCAGGTCATACTCGTTGGTCAGGATGGAACTGGAGGTAGATGGTGTGGCACGAGAGTTGGATGTGGGAATTGTGGAGAACTTGCCTGTTGGGGGCGTCGACCTCCTTCTTGGCAACGACTTTGCGGTGCCTACTTTCGAGGTTTCACCCTTAGTCGTTGCCGAGAAGACGGCCGACGTGAGTAGGGAGGAACAGGAGTGGGTAGAGAAGTGTCATGTACAACCTATGGCCTGCGTTGTTACAAAATCTCTTGCATCCAAAGTGTCACAGCCTATTCCTCAGTCTTCTGATCAACGGAGGAACGGTTGGAAGAAGACGGCTAATGTTGGTAAAAGTTTGGAGAGTTTAGTACCAGCAGCTCTTCTTGGCGACTCAGTATTGTCACCATTGTTGGAGTCTGGAGAAGCCCCAGGACCTGTCACAGCTAGTGAGGAGGTAGGGCAGGAAGAGACTCCGAGGCAGCAACGTTAAACACAGAGAGAAAAAAGGGTTGCTCAGTTTGATATTGGGGGAGGACTTGGGTTGCTTCGGAAGCATTTAGACAGGTTGGCTCCCTCAGATATTTGTAAACTGCAGTTGGAGGATCCGGAAGTTCAGAAGTGTGGTAATGGTGCTGTCGAGATCAAACACGAGGACGGGGAAACATATCATGTGAACCTGTTGGAGGAGTTTGTGAGGCAACCACCTGAGCAGCCTACTGTCCCTGCGTTGGTCTGCAGCGGCCAAGGTGGAGAAGGAGAGGGGGGCAGTAGGGCACAGGTCTGTGACAGCACCTGCCTGAGCAGCAGTGTGCAGCGCTCCAGCACCAGCTCGGTTCATACCCCACTGGTCGTGCCAAGCACCCGAGCCTCACAACTCAGGCGGTGCAAGATGTTCACGGGCAGGTCACCTGAATGTTGATACACCGTTAGCCTCGTTGTTTCGGTGGTTCAAGGTGGGTGACGAGGCTTGGACATGGTTGTCAGGTCAGGGTCGACCCATGGCTGCCAAGGGTGGTGGTCAGAAGGAGGACATTGAGCAGATTGGTGAGGTTGGCTGCGGAGTGGATGTGCCCGGTCGTCGCATAGCCTCCCAATGCTGCTCTAGTCGAATGCAACAGCCCTACCATAGACCGACTGTATCTGGCCATGTCGCTAAAAGCGGTGATGCTGCGCAGGCAGATGTAGTCATACTTAATGCGGGGGTGCGCATGTACGGCATCGGCGGGGAAGCCTTAGCAATAATGAACTATGGGAGTGACTGCACAGGTGGTACTGATTGTCCCTCTCATGACCTGGCTGTTCTAGGGACGAAGGTGGAGAAGGAGGGAGACTACAGGTTAGAAGCTGCGGTCTCGGCTGGGTTGTGGGAGGGCACTAGGCATGTTGCTCTGCGAGATAAGTTGTTTATTAGGCTGTGGCAGTGCATCCGCATGTTTGTTGCTTCTCCAGGCCTGATGTACGGGGTAGAATCCGACATGGAGGCTGGAGACAGTGCAAGGCTCAGTTTAATTTCCTACCGTATAAATCCTGCTCGACAGCCTGTGGTGCAAGCAGAGCTGGATTACGTGTTGACGAAGGGTCTGATGGATAAGGAATGTCGTGAGTGGTCGTTGCCTGTAACTTTACAACCTGTGTTAAGTGGCACGATCAATGTGTGTGTTGATTGCAAGAGTGGGTGTGAATTATCCCTGACAGACGCCTATACCTTATCGAGAGTTGACGACACCATAGACCGCATCGGGGCTGCATCGCCTATTACGAAGGTAGAAATAGTGAAAGGCTTTTGGCGGGTCCCGTTGCCGGAAAGAGCGAAGAGAAGTGCCAGTTTTGTGATGAACTGGGGCAGTTTATCAGTGTCAGGTGTTGTTGTGCTGCCGGAACACAAGTTGGATGTGTGGCATGCTAAAGGCACTGATAATGTTTTGGCTGATTGTTTGTCATGGGAGGGTTTGTTTGCAGGAGAACCCTCGCCGTTCAGTCAGTGTGTGTTGAGAGTGGAGAAAAATCAGGCTTGCCCCCGTAGAGCAGCCGCCAAAAACAACATTAAAATTAAATCAAAAATCACATAAAAACTCTTTCTTTTGATAGTTAATTGTAAGTTGCCTATGTTATAGCTAAAGTCCTAAGTTGAACCTGTCTTTCACTTAGGAGGCTGGGCTCTGTGAAGCTCGCTCAGGGAGCATAGTAGGCTAAATTATACTATTATGTTTGGGAGGGGTTATAAGATTTTCTTTATGTTGATATGTTGTTTTATGTAAGACTTGAGCTATGCATTTCATTTCTGGTGGAGTGCCTATGTGTGACGGGTCTTGTCGGAATTCTGCCTTGTCAGATATCGTGCTCGCCTAATGTTGAGCGTCCTATATCTTGGGCGGGGTGTGACGCCTGCCAGCGTTGGCAGAATCGCCTCCCGGTAGCCACTAGCGCTCGCCAGGGCAGTGAAATGGGCTACAGTCTATCTACAATGTTGTACTTTCTTTCTAGTGAATCGTCATGTCACAGGCAGTATAGAAGTGGTCTTTATTTTCGCCTGTGACAATGCATTATATTTTATATCATGAGTTGAATATAAGATGCATTGTTGTGTAGAGTTGAGAGGAAGAGCGAGCGAGCAGCGTGGGAGTAGTGAGTGTTGCTTTCCGAGATCTTGAGAAAATATTAATTCATATGTGATATAGCTATTTAAACCTTGCAGTGCTTCAGTAAAGGTATATAGTTATTAATGTTTTCACTTGATAGACAATGGAGCACTCTTGGTTGAGCCCGAGAACTTTTCATCTCTTATGCCCCTTTCACACATACAGGACTAGGGTGCCGCATGCAGAAGAGTAGCTACTCTGCTGCATGCGGCACCCGAGTCGGCACCTAGTCCTGACCATGCGGCTGTAGTCGTCTGTAGTCTGGTGAAGTCCTGGCAATGCCTGTCAAGTCGTGGCCCCAGAACAAAATGTTTGTGAGTTTCAAAATTTCGTCCAGACTTGACATTTGTCTGGTGGATGCGGGGAGTAGTCTGCGCTAGTCGGCGCTAGTCGTCACTAGTCTTCCGTATGCGGCTGTAGTCCTTGAGTATAGCGTAGCGAATTGTGTGTCATGTGTAGCATGAAGACTACAGCCGCATACACCAGAATACACCCGACAGACACGAGTACAGCCGCATAGGTCTACTTCCTTTCCTCCGCCTTCTCTTTCCTTCTCCTCCTCTCTGCTTCTCATTCTCCTCCCTCCCTCCCTTCTCCTCCTCTCTGCTTCTCATTCTCCTCCCTCCCTCCCTTCTCCTCCTCTCTTCTTCTCATTCTCCTCCCTCCCTCCCTTCTCCTCCTCCTCTCTGTTTCTCATGCTCATCCCTCCCTCCCTTCTCCTCCTCCACTCTCCTTCTCATTCTCCTCCCTCCCTCCCTTCTCCTCCTCTTCTCTGCTTCTCATTCTCCTCCCTCCCTCCCTTCTCCTCCTCCTCTCTGCTTCTCATTCTCCTCCCTCCCTCCCTTCTCCTCCCTCCCTTCTTTTCCTCCTCTCTCCCTTCTTTTCCTCCTTCTCCTGTCTTCGTTCTTTTCCTCCTTCTTCTTCTCCTCCACCTCTTCCCTCCCTACTACCCCCTGTTCTTCTCTTCCTACTCTCTTCCCTCTCATTTAACCCGCTGAGTGCCAGCCAATTTTGACGGTGTGCTTCTGCCAGTGCCAGATTTTTTTTTTTTTTGGCTAAATCTATCAAGTTGGGAGAGAAAGGAAGGATAATGGTAAAAATACACTCCCCTTGTCCATTTTCGCCAGAAATCAGGTCCCCGATGGTCCCGAAAGTAGCTGAAAAGACACTATAGACTACAGAGACTTTTATGGTATCGGAATGTATGGGTGGGAGGGTGGTGGGAGGGTGGTTTTGGGGATGGTGGGGGGAAGGTAGAAGGGTAATAATTGACTTGTGTTACACATATGAAGCCGATTGGTGAGGTAGTTTCGCCACCACGGATTTTCCTTTTTTTCCTTTTCTTCGTAAGGATACGCTGGAAGTGGGTGGTGGGAGGCAGTTGGGGGTGTGGTGGGGGGAAGGCAGAAGGGTAAGGGACTTGTCACACAAATATGGAACCGATTGGTGCAGTCGTTTCGCCGCCACAGATTTTCCTTTTTTTTCCTTCTGACGGGACCGACAGTCAGCGAGTGGGTGGGAGGAGGGATTTGGGATTTTTGTGGTGGGTAGCCAAAAGGGTAAGGTACATGTGGTAAACATATGAAAGCCATAGGTGCAGTCGTTTCGCTGCTACGATTTTTTTTCGGCGAGGACGTAGTCGACTGTAATGATGTCCACCCCTGGTCGAGCGCCCTTCATATACCTCCGTTGGCCACAGAACCTGTATGTGTCGGCTTTATGCGAGTGTATGCGGATCGACTCTGAAGTCGATCGTCTGAAGTCTTATAGATGCGGGTGTAGTCGGCATGTACAAATGACCGTTATTTCCATTGTCGGTTCGAGTCTCAAGACTTCTCCGGAGTCAAGACGACAACGTCGGCTGTATGCGGCTGTAGTCTTCTGTAGTCTGGTGAAGTCCTTTGGATGCGGCATTACCGAGCCAGCTCCACCAAGTCGGGGAAAAAAACGCCACGACTAGCTACTCTGCTGCATGCGGCACCCGAGTCCTGTATGTGTGAAAGGGGCATTACTGTACTTCGCACTTCTCTACTTTATCTTCCTCTCTCCAATCTCCTACTTTACTCAAGCCATCATCATCATCATCAGCGTATTTTCTGATAATCTTAGTGCATTCTATATTCTTATTGCTCATCCTGAATAGGCTGATTTAATTTTTACATTATAATACTTACTTTAATTAAACTAAGAATGTTTAATCTAGTTTTCCTTGAACCTGGATATTTTTAGTGTTCTGACATCAGTCTTGAATTTAATATTTAACCTGTTGTTTGTGTAATTTCACCTCGTCTATAAACATAACATTGGCAACCTTGAGCCAGGATCTTCGGGACTTGTTTAAGAATATATTAATGTATTTGCTTGTGATTGTGATATTTAAATGTTCATGTCTTCATCAACTATTTCTACCTTAGATGAAGCTAAAGATTTTGTAGAGAGTGTTAAGACAGATGTTGAGGTAAAAAGTAGGAATAAAAATGAACTCAAAGTTCTTGCACAATACCTGCAGCTTGCTCCTCCTTCAAGTGCTCATAAAGATCAAATTGTTGATATGATTAATCAGAAACTGTTTAATATAACTCCTTCAGTTGACATATATGAATGCACAATTATAGCTTGCAAAGATTAAACTAGCTCAAGCACAAGTTGAAGCACAACAGGCACAAGCACAGGCTTAACAGGCACAAGAACAGGCACAGGTTCTACAGGCACAAGCACAGGCACAGGCTCAACAGGTACAGGCACAGGCTGAGGCTCACACTAAGCTTGAAATTGCTAAGTTAGACCATGATTACCATATGAAACGGGGTAAGTAGGTCATCTAATCCTGATAATTTTGATGTGGCCAAAAATGTTAGACTTGTCCCTGTCTTTAACCCTTCTTTAGCGGGGCCCGACTTAAGTCCGTATGGAGAAGAAAGGACTGTGGCGGGGCCCGAATTAAGTCTGTGTGCAATTTTGGCGCAATATTGGCTCCGAGAGAGAGACGAGCGACGAGAGGAGCATAGGTTGCCTCATGACCGCTCGCCACGGTTTCCGCGGGCCTACTGACATATACTACACAGACATCCACCCTCCCTCCCTCGCTACACACGTAATTATGTAACGAAATTACCGTATTTTAGCGATTTTGCCCTTCGGTTGCACGATCGTTGCAAGACAACCAGTGATCGTAGAAAGATGGTTCAGGTGTCATTGGAAAGCTCAATTTACGCCCTTTCAGCGATGCATAATTGTATTACGCTCTAGCTCTTGTTAATGCATGAAAAAGAGCGCAGAAATAAGCTTGTTTAGGGTAAAACCACCCGCTTGGCAGGTAGTAGAATTTACCGACCTAGCCGCTCGTTGAGTGTTAATGAATCTGATGTAACTAAATACTTTCAATTGTTTAAGAAGGCAGCTAATGGTTTCAAAATAATATGTCCCAAGCAATATTGGCCAATACTCCTTCAGAGTGTACTCACTGGTAAAGCTCAAGTCACTTATGCATCTTTGTCTCAGGATCAGTCTGATAATTAAGATGTAGTTAAGAGCCTGATTCTTAAAGCATATGAGCTTGTTCCTGAAGCCTACAGAGCTAAATTTAGGACCACTTGCAAGCAGGATAAGCAATCTCATGTTGAGTATTGTTACGATCAGGTCTCGTATAAATCAGTGGACTAGACTAGCATAAATGCAACAACGGAAACGCTAGATCCAACCCCTGATCTATAATCCCGTCGAACAAAGAACACATTATACCCTCCAGAGTTATATCTGCGATAGCTAGCGGGGTATCTTAACTCTCAGTATCTATGTGCTTCTACTATAGGCCGTTGTTGCATTTATGCCAGTCTAGTCCAATGTATAAGAGCCACTGATTTATACGAGACCTGATCGTAACAGTAAGTCTGAGGTCTGAGAGTAAAAACTGCGAGGACTCAGGGGTTATATATATATATCACCAGAGAAACTAGAATATATTTAGACAAATTAAACTCTTCTCCAGCACTGAACATCAAAATATCTTTTTCTTTTACTACTATTTATCTATTTTATTTTTGTATTATTATTTATTTGATTAGATTTAATTATTATTATTATTTTGGTTTTCCTTTTTAATAATACAGTTGCCCTACCCTGAATAAAGCAAGGTGGTATGCCCACTAACTTTTAATCTACTACTTTATTTCAAAATTTCCTACTTTATCTTCCTGACCAAAACCTCTACTTTCCCCCCCTTCCCCGCTAGGGGATTAAACAAATAAATAAATAAAAAAATAAAAAAATCCTACTGCACTCGTGAATGTAAATACATAATGTATGCCACTCTAATTACATAATCTGTTATATAGTTATTACATAGATGTGATCAACATCTAAGTTAAATAACTAATTACATTTTACATGGTTCTTCATTTAATTTAGTAAATCTAAATGCTGAAATATATATATATATCATAGACTCCTCTACATAAAGGGTTCTATGATATATATATTATATATTACCAGAGCCACCAAGATATTATTATTATTATTTTCAGAATAAAAAAGAAGCTTTATGTATCAAACACACTTTAAAAGTTGGCTTTTTTGCCCCATTATTTTGGCTTTTTTGTGGAAGGTGGTTGGCTTTTTCTAGCCATCTTTGGCCAAAAGTTGGCTTTTTCCTGTCTTGGAAAATTTGGCAACCCTGAGATTGCTGACTTTGATAAATTTAAGCAGATTATCTTATTGGAGGACTTCAAAAGATGTGTCAGGAAGGATGTAAGTTTATATATTGATGAGTGAAAGGTAGACATTGGTTCTGATGCTGCAATTTTAACTGGTGAGTATGTTCTCACTCAAAACATTATACAGGTAATCAAATAAAGAGATATGAGAGTAAATATGTAGCCTCTTCTCAGAGTACAGGTGTAAAGAAGGAGAGTAAAGATAATGTTTCTCAGGAAGGAAATACTAGTTCCACTCCTAACTTTTCTAAGAAGAAATGTAATTATTGTGGTAGACTAGGTCATGTTGCTGAGCAATGTTTCAAGAAACAGCGTGATGCTAATAATAAACCTGCAAATGTTCAGTCAGTTGGTCTGGTGTCCACTCTTGAGAGTTCCCAATGTCTTATAGATGACTGTTTCACCTACTTTGACTGTTTTGGAGAGTAACGTAAGCTCTATTGATAAAACTCCTCTTTTGAGAAGTAATTATGTTGTACCTGCTTTGAGTGCTTTGAAGGGTAACATAAGCTCTATTGATAAAGCTCCTCTTTTGAGCAGTGATGTGGGTGGCACTCTCAAGAGTTCCTATGCAAATGTCCTGTCTGATGGTTTTGTCAGTTCACTTATTGGCAGTGACAGGAAATCTGCTAAAATTTTACGAGACCCAGGTACTTGCCAATCCCTACTAGTGACCAGTGTTTTAGGCTCTAATAATTCCTTTGGTGAAACTGTAATGTTGCAGGGTTTAGGGAGTAATTATTTGTATGTCCCTCTGTGCAGAGTGAATCTTGAGTCTAATTTTATTTCAAGGTCAGTTATGGTAGGATTGGTTGAGACACTTCCTATGTCTGGTGTGACTTTTCTCCTTGGCAACGACATTGCTGGGGGTCGGGTTTGTCCAGCTCCTCGGTTGTCTAGTGAGCCGGTGGCTGGAGTCGAGGACGGCTCCTCTGATGTGTTTCCTGCATGTGCTGTCACTAGGGCAAAATCTAAAGTTACTAGTGATTTAGAGGGTGATGAAGATGATGATGTTCTCTTGGCTGATACTTTCCTTGTTAATTTAAACCATTAAGAGGATGAGGCAGTTCCCCGCAGTGTGGATAATTTGGTCACCTCGTGAGTTGGTAGAGTTGCAGCAGGCTGACCCAGAGTTGGAAGGTTAGCTAGTTCTGCTTGTAGTGAGGAAGAGTCAGTCAGTGCTTCTACTTGTTACTATTTTAAGTCAGGAGTATTAATGAGAAAGTGGAGGCCCTCAACGTCATCAGCATACTGTGAATGGGAGGTTGTGCATCAAATTATCATCCCTTGAGTTTGTAGGCAGGATATCATTAGGGTGGCTCATGACTCCAGTTTGGCAGGACACATGGGAGTGAGGAAGACTGCAGCCCGTATTCTGAAGCATTTTTACTGGCCAGGTATTTTCAAGGATGTTTCCTGGTATTGCAAATCTTGTCACACCTGTCAAGTAGTGGGGAAGTGTAATAAAACAGAGAAAGTTGCACCACTCGTTCCCATTCCTCCCTTTGAGACGCCATTCACTCGGGTGTTGGTTGATATTGTAGGACCTCTTCCCAAGACTTCTTCAGGGTTTTCCTATTTGCTGACACTCATTGATATGGCTACTCGTTATCCTGA
Source organism: Paralithodes platypus (assembly GCA_032716605.1). Classification (NCBI taxonomy): domain Eukaryota; kingdom Metazoa; phylum Arthropoda; class Malacostraca; order Decapoda; family Lithodidae; genus Paralithodes; species Paralithodes platypus. Next base: position 7,924,822 of record CM064576.1, on the reverse strand, counting down.
AGCAATCCCTCTCAGAAATATGTCGGCGAAGAATGAAGTGAAAGAAATGCTTGGGTTCTTCACCGGATTTGGATTGCCTAAGGAAGTAGTCAGATCAAGGGAGCAATTTTATGTCCAATGTTTTTAAGCAGTCTTTGAAAGAGATGGGCATCACACAGATCACGTCTTCTGCATATCATCCTCAAACACGGAGCTCTGGAGAGATATCATCAGACACTCAAATCTATGCTGAGGAAGTACTGCTTGGAACACCAGAAAGATTGGGACAAAGGTCTTCCTTTCGTGCTGTTTGCTTCAAGAGAGTCTCCAAATGAATCACTAGGCTTCTCACCTTTTGAACTACTCTTCGGGCATGAAGTTAGAGGTCCTATGAAGTTGTTGAAGGAGTTTTGGCTGTCGGAATCAGATGACGTCAACCTGCTGGAATATGTGGCGAACTTCAAGGAACGGTTATCAACAGCATTCCAGCTAGCTCGAGAGAATTTGTGAACTGCACAGAAGATGAAAACGTGGTACGACAAGAACTCAAGAGTATGCCAGTTTCAGCCAGGTGATCAAGTCCTAGTTCTGCTGCCAATACACGGACAACCTCTTCAAGCCAAGGTTAGTTGACCGTACACAGTGGAGAAGAAAGCCAGTGATGTGAATTACGTTATTGCCATGCCAGATCGTAGGAAGAGCAAACAACTTTGTCACGTCAACATGCTAAAATTGTACCACAGGAGAGACCCTGATATACCCGTCTGCACCGTAGCTGTTCCTCAAGACCCCGAAAGTGAGGCACTCCCATGCAGTATGAACTTGAGCGATAGCCTGGGGCAGAATGTTACTATCATGAGTGATCTGGAGACTAAGTTATCTCATCTAACCCCTGAGGAGAGGCAGGACTTCACGCCTCTACTCCAGAAATACCATCAAGTGTTCCGAGATACTCCAGGAAGGACACGATGTTGATGTTGGAGATGCGAAGCCAATTAAGCTGCCAGCCTACCGTGTGAATCCCTTAAAGGTTCCCCTGATCCAGAAGGAGATTGACTACCTACTCACCCCCAAGATGATTGAGCCCTGCCAAAGTGAGTGGAGTTCTCTTATCACCTTAGTTCCTAAACTAGGTGGATCACAACGGCTCTGTATTGACTATCGACGTGTTAACCAAATCACCAAAACAGACACCTACCCAATACCTCGCATGGAAGATTGTATAGATAGGATTGGAATGGCACAGTACATCAGTAAGTTTGACTTGTTAAAGGGATATTGGCAAGTACCTATGATTCAGCATGCTAGGGATATCTCATTTTTTGTGACTCTTGGTAAAACCTTTGCATGTTCTGTGATGCCATATGGTATGAAAAATGCACCTGCGACATTTCAAAAACCCATGAACATTGTAACCGAGGGCTTGGAATGATGTGTTGTGTATATTGATGATGTATTGATTTTTAGTGACACCTGGAAAGATCATCTATAGTCTATACCATGTCAGTAACTTTCTTGATCGTTTGGTTCAAGCTAATCTTGGTGCAAATTTATCACCACCAGCCGCGCGGCTGTCTCGGCCCGCTCACACCTACTGGCCTGGCTCCCCCACACACTACGGTACCTCCCCCTCCTATTCTCCCGCTATTTCCTACCTTACGAGCCACGTAAGTGTTTTTTATATGTCGGACGCACGTGATGCGTCGCTGGGAGTTGGTGTTCAAAGACTGCCGACGCAACACGTGCGACGCTGGGTCTCAACGGGTTAACATACATTAACCATTTCCAGTGATCTTGAGAAAATATTAATTCTCACGTGATATAGCTATTGTTATGTAATCCGGAATTAATATTGATTATATAGCCAGATTAGTAAAATAGTTAAGTTTCCCACTCATGTGTATGACTCTCGAGAGTTCTAGACCTGTCAGGATTCAGTCTGTCTCTCCCAGCATTATGTATTTACATTCACGAGTGCAGTAGGATTTTTTTATTTTTTTATTTATTTATTTTTTTAATCCCCTAGCGGGGAAGGGGGGGAAAGTAGAGGTTTTGGTCAGGAAGATAAAGTAGGAAATTTTGAAATAAAGTAGTAGATTAAAAGTTAGTGGGCATACCACCTTGCTTTATTCAGGGTAGGGCAACTGTATTATTAAAAAGGAAAACCAAAATAATAATAATAATTAAATCTAATAAAATAAATAATAATACAAAAATAAAATAGATAAATAGTAGTAAAAGAAAAAGATATTTTGATGTTCAGTGCTGGAGAAGAGTTTAATTTGTCTAAATATATTCTAGTTTCTCTGGTGACATATATATATAACCCCTGAGTCCTCGCAGTTTTTACTCTCAGACTTACTGTTACGATCAGGTCTCGTATAAATCAGTGGCTCTTATACATTGGACTAGACTGGCATAAATGCAACAACGGAAACGCTAGATCCAACCCCTGATATATAATCCCGTCGAACAAAGAACACATATACCCTCCAGAGTTATATCTGCAATAGCGGGGTATCTTAACTCTCAGTATCTATGTGCTTCTACTATAGGCTGATGTTCTCTGAAACAGCCTATTACCTATAACATATGGTTGCTTAGTTATGGTACACAAGGAAAAGATAGTTAACTTAATTAAATCACAAGAGTGATCTAATGCAAACAAGAAGAAGGTTTACTGAACGTTACTTTAATCAATAATATCTGTCACTCCTTTATGAAAGAAAGTGTTGTAAAGTCCTCAAGCATCGAACAAGGAATCTTCTGAATAATGTCGGATGCTACTAAGAAGAACGTATCGGAAATGGAACCACAAAATAGCAGGAGGCAGGACAATGCACGTGTAGGCTAAATACACAAAAAGGCTGGACCTATAATGTTATTGGACACAAGAATATTATAAGCGGTGCAACAGTAATAATGCTCGCCACGAAAAAGTAGTACTCCTATTAACCTCTGAAGTGCGCATGGGGGTAATTGGAAACGTCCCCCTGTGCTGACGTATTTGAGGTGTTTCCGTCACTAAAATATTCATTGTGCCATTAATAGCATTAATACTTATCCATATGCACCTATTAGGGGTTGATTATAAAAGTATTAACCTGAAACAACAATAAAACGAGTGAAAACAGCGTTTGGATGGTCAAAATCGGAGATATAGCCCGCGAGTTGTATAATGTATGGGTGAGGCAATCTGCTTTCCCGCCAATTTCCCCCAAGGCCACTGAGACACAGTCGATCGATACTCTCTCTCTCTCTCTTGCACTCGCTTGCTATCAGTGATGACCACACCCTCCAATCGGATTTCTAATGTTAGCACGAAAATATACCTCAGAATAAGGGAATAACAGGGAAAATAGGTGATAACTGAAGGAGAGGAGGAAAGTGGGGAAGGAGGGGAGGTAGAGAACTGAGATTTTGCATGGCCCAGGGGCCAAAAAAAAAAAAAAAATTCGATGTCAAAAGTTTATTTATTTTTTCTCTGACTCTTAAGAGTCTCCCCGCAGTGCGCCGGGGGAACTCTTAAGAGTCTCCCCGCAGATCCCGGGTTAACAAAACCGGTCTATGCTGGTTGTCTCCCTCTACAGCAACCTAGACCTCAAAATGCTTGTGTAGAAATAATGGGTATGCATAAAAGAGTATATGATCTAATCCAGCTAATGTCTACCCGGGTTAATAAAGTCTAGCTGGGATGCGCAAAGGTACAGAATTCTGGTGGAGCAAGGCAGCTAGTGTGGACCTTGGGTCTGTGCGGCCTGATTACGTTAATATGAAGGGGTGCTCTCTTGAGGATTCTCGATCACAAGTATCGAGTATCCTCCTGGCGACCCTCAAAAGTAAAAGCAAATAGAGTTAGAACAGTGTTGGGTGGATTAGGCAAGCAGCCCTCACGCACTACACAGTCTAAACTCCAAGGTACACAGACAAAAGATCCACCAAGGTAACCCACAGAATCCGTAGTGTCGTGCAGCTCAAAAGTAGCCTACACACAGTGAAAACACCAACAGCAAGGTACCTGATCCCTAGTCTAGCATTATTTAACCCTGTAGAAACATTAGTGATTGATGGAGACAGTCCGAGCAATACAATCTCCCCAAAAGACAATGACTATCTTCAACCTTAGCCTAGTACATAAGAAATGTGAGATCCAGCATATAATACAGTCTGGCCACCAATTCAAGGTGTGGATGCAGGGAACCAGAGGGGGATTGATATTAATAAAAGGTGAGGAAGTAGTGGAAATGATAGAGGCAGTAGGAGAGTAAGATTCTAAGACAAGAGTGTGGAACAGTTCATGGGAGATGCTTAGAGTATGCTGTCTGGGACGGATCTGACAAGGATATGCCCAGGGACCGCCTCGCTGGAGTCCCAGTTCGCAGGAATGGCACGAGGGTGCGCGACGGTCACCCAGTAAGCAGCCGCGTAGTAGGCAGTGTTAGGCAGGAGGCAACGAATCCCACGAGGCCTATGTAAGGGGGCCAGCCACGCGCCACACTCACCACCAAGTCACACCACCTGGTCTCTCTCTCTCTCTCTCTCCCGCTCGCCTTCCCATCATTCAACTACTTAACACAATACTTTCAATTGACTAAATAAAATAGAAAGGATTGTGACAGACGAAAATAAAGAACAGTTCTGAACTGCCTGCAACACAAGCTTTCTCGAGAAGGAAAGTACACAATGATAGGTAGACTGTAGCTACATTCTCTGCCCTGGTGAGTCCTAGCGAGTAAGCCATGCGGTTCTGTGGGAAGCGGTGAGCGTCACACCCCACCCAAGATTTTTAAGAGGCTCCAACTATGAGCTCTAAATCTGACACGCAGAACCCATACAAAATTCGCCACTCCTAGCCACCCAGCAACAATGAAATGTAAAGCACAGTTCTCTTCAAAATAACACATTATAAAAATGAACAACCCTTCCCAACACAATAGATTAAATTACATAGTTATGCTCATAAGAGCGAGCTTCACTAGCCCAGCCTTCTGAGAGGAGTACAACTCAGAATTTCTGCTATAACATACTTAAACAAAAATTAAACTATCAAAGAAAGAGTTTTTATAGGATTTTTATATTTTTAATATGTTAATGGCGGCTGCACTACAGGGGCAAGCCTAGTTTTTTCTTCTATACCAACACAGTAACTCCTACTTTATGACCCAATACGCTGGGCTACACACGCGAGCCAACAAGCACTAGACGTAAACATACTAATCAAACCAAAGTAGGAGGCTACCCTTGTGATGATCTACCCCGGGTCTTCCACCCTCGATAAGCAATCTGCAATCACATTCTCAGAATCGGCAAAATGGCGTATGTCTAGGTTGTATTCCTGCAACATTAATGACCACCTGCTCAGCCTCATATTCCGGTTATGGAATTGATTCAGGAACTTGAGGGGGTGATGGTCGGTGTAGATCACCACAACTGGTCCATAGGCTGGAACATACACCTCAAAGTGCCTGAGCGCTAGCACAATCGCCAGCAGTTCCTTCTCAACTACTGAATAGTTCTTCTGCGCCGAGTTGAACTTTTTTGAGAAGAAACTGACTGGGTGCTCCAGCCCATCTTCGTCTGATTGCATCAGAACAGCACCAGCCCCCACACCACTGGCATCAGTTGCCAGCTGGAATGGTCGGCTAAAGTCCGGGGCCCTGAGGATTGGGTGAGTACACAACAGGTGTTTTACTAGCAAAAAAGCCCTCTCACACTGAGGCGCCCACTTAAACTTTCTATCCTTGGCCAATAGGTCCGTCAGAGGAGACAGCTTAAGTGCTATATTACTTTGCTAAAAAAATAATTCTTGCATGTCCTCAAAAAATATTCCACAAAATCAACAAATGTTCACTGCCTAAACTGTGAGAAAAATCTGCACAATAACCTGCAATTATATGTCAGTTCAACAAATCCTGGCAAGGTCGCCATTTGTTACGATCGGGTCTCGTATAAATCAGTGGCTCTTATACATTGGACTAGACTGGCATAAATGCAACAACGGAAACGCTAGATCCAACCCCTGATATATAATCCCGTCGAACAAAGAACACATATACCCTCCAGAGTTATATCTGCGATAGCGGGGTATCTTAACTCTCAGTATCTATGTGCTTCTACTATAGGCTGATGTTCTCTGAAACAGCCTATTACCTATAACATATGGTTGCTTAGTTATGGTACACAAGGAAAAGATAGTTAACTTAATTAAATCACAAGAGTGATCTAATGCAAACAAGAAGAAGGTTTACTGAACGTTACTTTAATCAATAATATCTGTCACTCCTTTATGAAAGAAAGTGTTGTAAAGTCCTCAAGCACCGAACAAGGAATCTTCTGAATAATGTTGGATGCTACTAAGAAGAACGTATCGGAAATGGAACCACAAAATAGCAGGAGGCAGGACAATGCACGTGTAGGCTAAATACACAAAAAGGCTGGACCTATAATGTTATTGGACACAAGAATATTATAAGCGGTGCAACAGTAATAATGCTCGCCACGAAAAAGTAGTACTCCTATTAACAAAACCGGTCTATGCTGGTTGTCTCTCTCTACAGCAACCTAGACCTCAAAATGCTTGTGTAGAAATAATGGGTATGCATAAAAGAGTATATGATCTAATCCAGCTAATGTCTACCCGGGTTAATAAAGTCTAGCTGGGATGCGCAAAGGTACAGAATTCTGGTGGAGCAAGGCAGCTCCTAGCCTAGTGTGGACCTTGGGTCTGTGCGGCCTGATTACGTTGATATGAAGGGGTGCTCTCTTGAGGATTCTCGATCACAAGTATCGAGTATCCTCCTGGCGACCCTCAAAAGTAAAAGCAAATAGAGTTAGAACAGTGTTGGGTGGATTAGGCAAGCAGCCCTCACGCACTACACAGTCTAAACTCCAAGGTACACAGACAAAAGATCCACCCAGGTAACCCACAGAATCCGTAGTGTCGTGCAGCTCAAAAGTAGCCTACACACAGTGAAAACACCAACAGCAAGGTACCTGATCCCTAGTCTAGCATTATTTAACCCTGTAGAAACATTAGTGATTGATGGAGACAGTCTGAGCAATACAATCTCCCAAAAAGACAATGACTATCTTCAACCTTAGCCTAGTACATAAGAAATGTGAGATCCAGCATATAATACAGTCTGGCCACCAATTCAAGGTGTGGATGCAGGGAACCAGAGGGGGATTGATATTAATAAAAGGTGAGGAAGTAGTGGAAATGATAGAGGCAGTAGGAGAGAAAGATTCTAAGACAAGAGTGTGGAACAGTTCATGGGAGATGCTTAGAGTATGCTGTCTGGGACGGATCTGACAAGGATATTCCCAGGGACCGCCTCGCTGGAGTCCCAGTTCGCAGGAATGGCACGAGGGCGCGCGACAGTCGCCCAGTAAGCAGCCGCCTAGTAGGCAGTGTTAGGCAGGAGGCAACGAATCCCGCGAGGCCTATGTAAGGGGGCCAGCCACGTGCCACACTCACCACCAAGTCACACCACCTGGTCTCTCTCTCTCTCTCTCCCGCTCGCCTTCCCATCATTCAACTACTTAACACAATACTTTCAATTGACTAAATAAAATAGAAAGGATTGTGACAGACTAAAATAAAGAACAGTTCTGAAATGTCTGCAACACAAGCTTTCTCGAGAAGGAAAGTACACAATGATAGGTAGACTGTAGCTACATTCTCTGCCCTGGCGAGTCCTAGCGAGTAAGCCATGCGGTTCTGGGGGAAGCGGTGAGCGTCACATTACTGACTCATCACGCCTGTTCTCTCTCTGTACATAGTGACTCTTATACCTAGTGAAGTGACATATCTCTCCTGGCTACCTTCAAACATTTAAGCAGTCTGCATTCCTGTTCTGTGATTAGGGAGTTGAGTAAATAAGTGTGTCCCATATCATAGCCTATTATTATATATAGGGATATTGTTGTGTATTATTATAAGTTTATCTAGTGATCAATTATGTTGTTATTTCCTTTTGATTGCATTTAATAATGTTATAATGTTAATTAATTTGTGATTAGTTTCAAAGATTGTGAATTTGCTCAGATTAATTTAGTTACCCCTTATTGTACTTTTAGAAGGAATATTTTCTCAAGGGATAGTTTAGTGCTAGTTTCACTTTTAAATAATTGTATTAATTACTTTATTAGGATGAGATTTGTGCAGCATGTGAGGAGGTGTGTGGAGTGAGGAGAAGAGGGAGGGGAGTGAAAGGTACAGCATGGTGGACAGAAGAGGTAAGAATAGCTGTGGAAGAAAAGAAGAAAGCATATAGAGAGTGGTTGGGTAGTAGAGGGAATAAAGATTCCGAGAGACAGAAATGAGCGAGGTACGTGGAGAGTAAGAGGGTGGTGAAGAGAGTAGTGAAGGAAAGTAAGAGAAGAGTAGATGAGGAATTTGGAACGAATCTGAGTGTGAAATGGAGGGAGAGTAAGAAACTGTTCTGGAAAGAAGTCAAGAAAGTTAGGGAAGGTAGCAAGGGAAACAGTAAGGGCATGAAAGATAAGAATGGGAGAATGCTAGCCGAGAAGCAAGAGAGAGTCGAAAGATGGAGGGAGTACTTCAATAAGTTGCTAAATGTAAGGAATGAAGAGCCAGCAAACATAGCTGGATATGGAATATATGGGAGGGAGAAGATGAAAAGTAGTGGAGGAGGAGATGGGGATCAGGAGGTCAGAAGTGTGGGAAACCATGAAAAGAGTGAAGTTGGGGAAAGCACCAGGAACAGATGGAGTGTGTGGGGAAATGTTGAGGTATGGTGGTGAGATAGTGATCGAATGGGTATGGCAAATGTGCAAACTAGCATGGGAGAAGGGAAGTGCACCCTGATGAGTGATAATGAATGGGAGTTGCAGGGTCTGGTAAATGAGTTTGGAACAGTGTGCGACAAACGGAATTTAAAGGTAAATTCGGGGAAGAGCAAGGTTATGGTCTTCGAAAGGGGTGAAGTCACAGAGTGTGAGGTGAAACTGAACGGTCAGGCTATGGAGATCGTCAACTCTTTTAAGATGGGACTATGGATGAAGAAGTGCGGGAGAGGGTACAACAGGGGAAGAGGGTTGTAGGAACGCTGAAAGCAGTAACAAGAAATAGGGTGGTCAGTATGGAAATGAAGAAGTCCTTGCATGACAGTGTGGTAATCCCAACACTGACTTACGGAAGCGAAGCATGGACGTTGGTTGAGAGACTCAGACCAAGAGAGAGCAGTGGAAATTAATTACTTAAGAAGTGCGTGCGGAGTTACATGGAGGGATAGACAGACTAATGAGGAAGTAAGAAGGAGGTGTGGTGTGGAGGTAGATGTGCTGGAAAGTGTAAAAAGGAATAACTTGAGATGGTTCGGCCATATAGAGCGTATGGAAAACGAGAGAATGACTAAGAGGGTGTTACGAGAGCGAAGTGGAGGGACAGAGAGGGAGAGGTAGACCGAAAGAGAGGTGGAAGGATGGAGTGAGGAAGTATATGAACGAAGGCGGTGCTGGTTGGGGGGAGGGGCGTCGACTGACTGGGGACAGAGGTGCATGGGGGCAGTTCGTTCGTGGCCACCCCTTCGGGGATCACGGCGTCAGGCAATAGATAGATAGATAGATTAATTACTTGTATTGCTTGTATTAGTATTGTGTGGATTCCCTTAAGTTATTAATTTAAACAGAATATTAACCATTTCCAGTGATCTTGAGAAAATATTAATTCTTATGTGATATAGCTATTTTTACTTTGTATTGCTTCAGTAAAGGTATATAGTTATTAATTTTTCACCATCATATTTCTTGATAATCATTCTTTTTGTTACTTGGCCAAATCTTAGTGCATTATATATTCTTATCACTCGTCCTGAAAAAGACTGATTTTATAGTTACATTATAATACTTAATTTAACTTAATTACAATAAGAATGTTTATTCTAGTTTGCTTTTGAACCTGGATAATTTGAATGTGTTCTGACATCTGTCTTGAATTTCATATTTATTCTATGGTTTGTCATTTCAACTCGACCATAAACATAACACTATTAAACCTTGCATTGCTTCAGTAAAGGTATATAGTTATTTATCTTTTCACTTGCACATATTCTGTTAATCTTAGTGCATTATATATTCTTATTGCTCGTCCTGAAGAGACTGATTTTATTGTTTCATTAGAATACTTACTTTAATTAAACTAAGAATCTTTAATCTAGTTTTCCTTGAACATGGATATTTTGAGTGTTCTGACATCAGTCTTGAATTTCACATTTAACCTATTGTTTGTGTCATTTCACCTCGTCCATAAACATAACAAGATATATATATATATATATTTGATATGTACTATTGTGGACATAAGTCCTGCTACACCTGCCTGACAGGGAATCGCGAATTGTGATGGTAGCATTTATATCCCCCCCCCCCCATCCCTCCACTCCATCCCCACTCTTCCACCCTCTCTCAGCCAAGCCCCTGCTTCCCTCGCTACTGCTTTCGTTCTTGTTCACGTCTATAAGCCACTCTTTATATCTCCCTCTCTCATCGAATCGTATTTTTATTAATGTTTTCCTAATCTTTTAACTAATATGAAATATCATATCGTTACATACTTCATATTTATATTTACCATTTTATATAAATCTATCAAAATATAAAGTTTGATAATCCATTAAAAATATGGAAGTTTTTAACTATATATGTTATTTAAGTCAATTACAACTGAGACTTTAATTTACTTTTCCATTATCATATTTCAATTCAGTTATAATTATCTAAACCCATATATCCCACTGTTTGGAGTAAGCATGTATTTCACTGTTAAATTTTATATATTAATAAAAGATATAATTGACACATAAAATATTAAAAGTTATAAATAATTGTTTACGTGAGTATTGTCAATACTCGCCTGTCAACCCACCTCCCCCTCAACCCCTTCAGCACGATGGCGCCTTTCTACCTTTGATTCAGTTTAAGAAGGACCTATGTTATTCAGAAGGTCTATTGAGATCTCATTTACCCCTTTGGATCCTACAAGTATATTAGAAGATAAAGAAAATCGTCTAATGGTAACCAAAGTATGATGAAAATAACGGAATTGTGTTAAAGGGGTTAACTACAGTAGCTCACACTTATCTATTCATATTTCGTAACTAGTCAACTCAAACACACGGCCAAACACATTAATGTGACATTACATTACACGATATTGTATGTTATTTTCCTACTTTAGGAGATTTGGCGTCTTTCAACTGCCTCAGCAAACACTGCTCCCTCCGAGATTAACCCCTTCCATACCGTGGTTGTGTTTAGTTTTATTACATTTATATTTCTACAATTGTGTGCAGATAAGGAAGGATTTGTGGTATTTAGAAGAACTAATTGAGCTAGTTTGAAGCCTTTTAATTGTTAAATTTCTTTCCTTGCTTGAATACAAACTTATAAATATAGCTATTCTCCCTTCACTCGAAGCATGCCTCTGGCACCTAATTGGTGTTTGTATCGACGCTCATAATTCCCCATCTTATCAATACCGTAGCTCACTGGCCCTGAAGAATCGCAGAGCTGATAATGGCTTTATTGTTATTTTTATTATTCTTTATTAATTCATTATACTATACAAGTGTAAATAATTGTAATGACTACTTAACAATCTACAGTGTTATCCGAATTTTAAGAGCCATGATATATCACATTAAATACATTAATAAAATATACATCATACGGTATACACAAGCGAGATAAATAAATGATAAACCCAAAATGTAAGCATTATATGAACACTAACTGACTTGGCCCACGCTTCTTATAGACAATCACAGGCCTTGATTCACTTATTACACATATTAAATCGGTAGCGACGACATTTCATCTCTTGCTTGTGTTTTACCCTTAACTGGCGGCACCCGGCTATTGTCGAGTTAAATAAATGTGGCCTATGTGGCGGGTCACGGATATTGTCGAGTGCAATTTAGAGCACGTAATGTGCTCTGAGAGAGAGCGGAGCAGTGGGAGGAGCGTAGGTTACCTCATGACCGCTCACCACGGTGGCCGTGGAGCTACTGAGCTGTACTCCTTTGTACTCCACCCTCTCTCACTCGTTTCACACGTAATAATGTAAGAAAATGACCGTATTTTACCGATTTTGCCCTCCGGTTGCATGATCGTTGCAAGACAACCAGTGATCGTAGAAGGATGGTTTTGGTGTCATTGGAAAGCTGAATTAACACCCTTTCAGGGATGCATACTTGTATTACGCTCTGGCTCTTGTTTATGCATGAAAACGAGCATGGAAACAAGCTCGTTTACGGTAAAAACCCCCGCTGGGCGGCACATCAAATATACTCCTCCACCCGCTCTTAAGGTGTTAAGGTATCATATATGCATTATTTATGTGTTCCCTGTGATATTTCATTACTCTTAAGGTTTGGATATCACTCTTGATTATCACATTATTATTTGAATTCATTAAACTTATTTGTATTAATCCATATATATTCATTATACTATATAAGTCTTAGTAATTCTAATGATAATGTGATAAGTGATATCCGAACCTTAAGACATATAGAATATCGCATAGAACACCTAAATAACGTAGATATCATACAGTAAACACAAGCCAGGGAGAAATTATAACGTCACTACCTATTTAAATGTGTATATGTGTGGTAGAGGTATTAGGTGTTGAACATACAGCTAAATTTTTTAGAATTTGAATATTGTCTCCGACAGGAGGAGGATATTTTTTGGTTTTCCTTGCGACACCATTTACCCCTTAAGGTTCATGGCGCATGTTGACAGTTTATTGTTGATCCTTTTAGACGATATTTATACAGTGTAAGAAAGATCTTTGGGAATTAAAAGGGTAAAGATTATCCCAATTAACCTTCTGATTTACATATACCTTTCCTAATCAGAATATAATTACCTAATTATAGCCAGAACACAAATGCATTAACGATCCTAAATTAATCGAGCTGAGTAAGGAACCAGCCTTAAATCCTATGTAATCTGTGTGAGGCAACATGGTCAACAACTGGGAACACGAGAACATGATACAATAAAGTGGATTATTCGGTAATATATTTTCTTTTAAACTATAATTTTTCAACAGTTATTAAATTATAGAAATAATAGTTCTATATCTATATTAATCACGAGTGAAGTACCTTAAGTGATGCAGAACAAGCTCTCAAATGAATGACTGATAGTTACAGACACAAATACGGATAATAAATTGACAAGTAGAATTTGTGTTATCTTTATATTCCTTCATTTACTACCATTTCACACACACATTTTTTTTTCTCTCACGCCATCCCTTCCATTAGTTGTAGTGGTGGCACAAGGTTACATTGTTTCTGTTTTAATTGTTGATACATTACTTCTAATTATGTGTTTTAATGAAGTGCACGTCCGTAACTAATTAATAAATAACATATAACTCAAATTAACAATATCTACACTGCATCATATTATTATCATGATCAATTTTGAAACAAACTGCCTGGGGGAGTTTAATATATGGTGAAACCACAACAAACACTTCAGCATAGGACTCTCTAAAACTCTTTATTTTTGTCTTTATTTTGTTCTTATTTAGCAGGTAGCTGGTTAAGTACCGTAAATAAAACCCAGAGCGAAGAGTTATTTTTCGTTTTTTTTGTTTTTGTTCCTGGTATACAATGGGTTCGGCCCTACATGGACACTCTTCGCGTATAAGTTATATACGAACACGTGAACATTGTGTATATAATTTATCTATTTATATCTATTCATTTCATGTGAAAAAAAGAATACGGTACCGGTATTTTATAATATGTAACCAAACCTTACATTTACTCTTTATAGCATGAATTTGAGAAATATTGGATTGAGAATTATATTCAGCAAATTGATGGTGTATACAGCTAGTAGCTACAACAAATATAATAATATTTAGGGAAAACAAATACCTGTTTATATATATATGCAACCGTTAATTTATAAGGCTATATCAATAGTGCTCTTAGTTAAAAGACGTGTTGCATGGTAAACCAAAAACTTTACCGGTACTCTAATTGTTGGACAAGACGATAATCAAACCCAACACATTTTCGCTGCGTGTTTAACAATACCTCTACCACTCCAGTGTAAATCAATATGTTTGGAGACAGCCTAATTGTATTATTATTATTGCAATAAATAATAATTAAATGTTTTATCGTATGATCTGTTTGACCCAATATTAATTATGTTGAAACACCTATACACTAACTGGACATTAAATAGTATAAGTAATAAAGGGCCAACTATAATCTTATTTGCATTAGGGGAATTCCCACATTTTCATTATTTACAAGATTCCTTAACCAAAACATCTATATCATACTTCATGATTCATTAGGTTGTTGGATTTATTATTAGTATCCTTGGTTGGTGTTTATTAAAATGGTATAGGCATGAATCTCTTCATCCAATTAACACTACGATTATGAGGTTTAACTTATTCAATACTAGTGATATTCTTTTCATCATATTCTGGCAAATACTAGACGATTGTATTATGCTAAAGAAGGTTGTCTACTATTTAAAATGTTACAGACTATCGCAAATAATACCTTGGCTACCACAGCCCCTTTCTTATCTGCATAAAATAAGTCTGAAGTGAAGCTTTAGTGAAATATGAAAAATGTTCCCGGTACCGCAAGAGTTAATAAAAAGTCTCTATTTATGGTCTAGCTAAAATTTACCAAGGTCCTTCGCTCTATGATATTGAAATTCACCTACTACACAATGACATCCCTTAAGCTACATCACACGTGATTAATATAGATATAGACATATTAGTTATATAAAATTTGTCATGTTTAAATAATTATAGTTCTCTTTGTCTTACAAACTTCCACCACCTTATGTTCGACCTAATAATTTGTATCAACTGCTTTATTTAATATACCCGAATGGTATACCATATTGGCATTTTGCCTCAACGTTATGATGAAACAAAAGTCGAAATTTATTTGGTCTAAACAGACCAGACCAGATGGCTGGAGTAAAGTAGGAAAAAAGATAAATTAGACAGAGGAAGAACAAGTAGAGAAGTGAGAAGTACAGTAGAAGACTGAAAGTTCTCGGGCTCAAGCAAATTGCTTCATTGTATATCAACATGCAGTCCAATATATTTGACTGAACTGCACTTGTGTATTTGTTTATGTTAATCGAAGGGACAAGATGAACCAGACCCACTCTCGTGGGTCCATCTATCCACTCGGAAGGAGCGAGAACCGTAGCACTTCCTTCACCACTTACAGGTGGCCTCGCCCAGCACTATAATCTCACCCTCTCCAGTGAATTGAGTATAGCTATTTTTAAATATTATTATTCAGTAAAAGAAGGATGTGTAACAATTAACGCCTTTACAGCATCTCAATTAACCCTTCTTAACCCGGGAGCTGCTGGGAGACTCTTAAGAGTTCCCCCAGCGGACTGCGGGGAGACTCTTAAGAGCAGAGCTTTTGAACGCGTACCAAAACCGCGCGTTTATAGCCAGGCGGCTGAAAATTGGTGTGGGTATAGTACTACATGTCAACTCTCGACACCACCCCGCCAAACGCTCGCCCCGCACTTGTGCAAGCACCACCGCGCCAGTAACCACGCACTAGTCATGGAGCCCACACGTCCCTCACGCTCGCTCCCTGATGACACAACCAGCCCTCCTTCTGGTGGTGTTAGCCGCCGTGGAAGGCAGAGGGTGGCTGCTAAAGACCCTACCTACCAGTACGACACGCCCTACAGCTCGGAGGACGAAACACCTGCACCCAAAGCACGAAAAACACGTGCAAGCACGAGAAAGGTACAGAGGTCATTGGTGTTTCGGGACACTGCCACCACGACCCAGGCCACTGCAACAACCACTACCACCACCACTGCCACCACTGCCACCCCTGCCGGTACCAGCGACGCAGGAGGCCGCCCTAGGGCTGCAGAACCTGCGGGGGCAGGAAAAATTAAAGGCACGGGCGTAGGGAAGAGAACCCGTACGCCAGCCACAGTGCCCCTACCACCACCACCACCACCACCAGCCGCCCCTGGCCCGGCTGCCCCTGCCGCCCCTGCTGCCCCTGCCACCGGTACCAGCGACGCAGGAGGCCGCCCTAGGGCTGCAGAACCTGCGGGGGCAGGAAAAATTAAAGGCACGGGCGTAGGGAAGAGAACCTGTACGCCAGCCACAGTGCCCCTACCACCACCACCACCACCACCAGCCACCCCTGGCCCGGCTACCCCTGCCGCCCCTGCTGCCCCTGCCGCCCCTGCTGCCCCTGCCCAAGGAACAGGGAAGGGGAAAGGGAAGGGGAATGGGAGAGGGAAAGCGACTGCTGGCCCTGCTGGCCCTGGTGTCCCTGCCGGCCCTGCTGCCCCTGCTGCCCCTGCCGCCCATGCCGCCCCTGCCCAAGGAACAGAGAGAAGGGCGACAGGCACCACCATCATCTTGCCATCAAGGCCACGCACCACTGCTGCCCCTGCCGCCGCCCATGCCGCCGACCCTGCCACCGCCTCTGCTGTCCCTGTCCATAAGACTCCCGCACGTGCAAAAGTGACCCGGAAAACTCTGACACTATCAAAGTATGCCGCCCTGCTGTTTGATGGTGATTCGCAGGACATTGGCAGCCCAGGTTTCGACGACGAAGCCCTAGCACGGGACCAAGGGTGGGGGGATTTGGGAGTGGACAGTGGGAGTGAGTCCGACGTCGGTGACGAGAATGAGGAAGGGCATCGTCTGTCAAGTGAAGAGGAGGGTGATGATGATGATGCAGTGCTGTATCGCGACCATGGAAGCGATATTTCAGACGATGAAGCAGACGCAGACGACATTCCGATCCCTGAGCTGCCTTCGTTCGATTGGTCTGACGGGGTCAATTTTGTACCTGACGTGCCCCAGTTCAATCCTGGGACATCAGGAACAACTGACGACTGGCCCTGTGACGATCAAGCGAACGAAAGCGACTTCTTCCTCGCTTTTTTCGACATGGAGGTAATGACGTACATCGTTGCCCAAACAAACGCCTACTACAGGTGGGTGTTTGGCAGATTGGAAGTCCTTTCTCCAAAAGCGAGAATACGAGGCTTGGTGGATACGACTGTGGAAGAATTTATGACGTTCTTTGCCTTGTTGTTCCTCATGCCTCTGATCAAGAAGCATGTGTTGCAACACTATTGGAAGCACGACCCTCTCATCGCCACCCCAACTTTCAGTAAGTTCATGACTCGTGACAGATTTTTGTTGCTGCTAAGATTTATGCACTTTGCAGACAACGAAAATCCTAACAGGATTGACAGGATATGGAAAGTTCGGGATGTGTTCACCATGTTGTTGGAGAGGTATAGGAAATACTTTTACCCCTTCCTCAATTTGGTGATTGATGACTCGCTCGTGCTCTTCAAAGGACGTCTTGTTTTCAAGCAGTATATCCCCTTGAAAAGGCATAGGTATCAAGCTCTTCGTTTTGTGTGACTGCGAAACTGGAATAGTGCTTGACATGATCGTGTACACAGGCACTGACATTGACATACCGAAAGCCGCTGCCAATGACCCCATGGGCATGTCAGGTGCCATCGTCAGGAAAATGTTGGCACCTTACCTGGGCAAAGGCCACATCATCTACACTGACAACTGGTATACTTCTCCTGCTCTCTGCCAGTTTCTTCATGACAACCAAACGGGGTCATGTGGGACTGTCAGAAAGACAAGAAAGTTTATGCCAAAGTTCACAGGTAATGTCATTCCTCTCACAGATGCCTCCTCCAGTGACACACCTTCTGAAGACAACCTGGCCCAGGAACACCGCGAGAGGCATGTGCGAAGAAGGCGACGAAAGGGGCAGAAATACAAGCAGCTCGAGAAGTGTGGGAAACTGATAGCCCTGAAGTGGAAGGATAAGCGAGACGTCCACCTGCTTTCCACCGTCCACACAGGTGCCCAGATGGATTCTGGCAAAATCCACTACCGAACCAGGAAGACAATCTACAAGCCCGACATGGTAGTGGACTACACTAAGAACATGCGCCTGGTGGACAAGTCTGACTGTCAGCTGTCAGGCGTTGAGTGTCTGAGGAAGACTGTGAAGTGGTATCACAAGCTCTTCCTCCACCTAGTTGATATCACGATGCTCAACGCCTACAACTTGTGGTTGGTGAAAAAGGATATGGCCCCAAACCAGAAGCTGAAATTCCGGGAGTTCGTCTACAACGTCTCATACCAACTCCTGGAGAAGTATGGC
Organism: Paralithodes platypus; assembly: GCA_032716605.1. Lineage (NCBI taxonomy): Eukaryota > Metazoa > Arthropoda > Malacostraca > Decapoda > Lithodidae > Paralithodes > Paralithodes platypus. The sequence goes on along the minus strand of CM064576.1, from coordinate 7,906,613 downwards.
ACCACCACTCACAGACGTACGGCATGGCGTGGGGATCACGTTCCTGACCGCATCCAGCTGGGTGTCGAAAGACACTACCCCATCAACACTGAGATGCTTGGCACTCGTCGCAGGCAGGCGCAGTGCACCGTCTGCAGCACCAGTGTCAGGAAACCCCATGTCACCAAAAGAGTCACCTCAATGTGCGCCGAGTGCAAAGTTCCACTCTGCCTGGGTGACTGCTTCAGGGACTACCACACCTTCAAGAATTATTGAGTGTCGCCCTGCCCTGCCCTGCCCTGGACTCGCCTCCTGCCCTGCCCTGGACTCGCCCCCTGCCCCGCCCTGTCCTGGACTCGCGCCCTACCATTCCTGACCTGACCTAATTGATCATGCTACCTCATAATGTAACATATATATTATATAATGTATAAGTTCCAAAGATGTCCCTGTGATATAGCTTTTACATTATATAATTGTATGTTTCATTATTTAGTTTATAAGTTTCAAAGATTTACATGTAATATGCCTTATTTTTTTAGTATATCAATATATATGTTTGTTATTAGCCAAAGTAATGTGTATATAATTATTTTCTTACCTCAAATGAATTGTACAAAAATAAATATGTTTCAACAAATCCTGTCAAACCTACTAAGATAATAAAATAAAACAATAAAAAAAACAAAAAAAAACAAGGTCATGTCATTGTATTCTTACAATATGATATATTCTATGAATATTTCATATTGTTTGAATACAATGGCATGATCTTGTAAAAAATTTTTTTTTATCAAAAATGTTCTAGACAATATAAAACCTTCCCCATAACCCCCTCCTGGATTCGATCACACAACCCTACCACACTTTGAGTTTTCCAGTCCGCGACCTTACCAACCATGCCACAGGAGCTCATACCAACTATCACTCAAAACTTCGTGTCTACAATCGAAATGACAATATACAAAACAAACTGAATTATCCCACCAATTTACGTTTGTAAATTGATGGGATTATCAATTATATCATGCCAAGGTTTATAAAAGTTTGTCTCTGTCAGGAATTAGTAATTATATAACTTTATTCTGTCAAAAACTGCCCAAACACTCAGCAAAATTGCCCCTCTCAGTGCGACTCCACTCATTTTCACACGGTCAAGCGGTGACCCTTGCCGCTCCTTTATGCCCCTGCTACACCAGCAACAGCAGCTCTGTCTGGGAACAAAATTTGTATAAATACAATAATGGATAAAATACTCTTCACAAATACATTTGTATTGTATAATATTGTAAATAAAAAAGAATAATAACTGTGTGGGTGTCGAAAATTGCTCAACCAGCTTTCTTATGTCTCGCCTACGTGCGTATATTGGATTATACATAGTCATGACTGTCATACAAATAATTGCAGTAGGTCTCGAATATACATTTAGATTGCATATTACTTGAAATAAATAAGTAAACGTTTCTCTGGTGGCAATCTACCCTTTCGCAAGTGTAAGGAGACACCATTCTATATTTAGCCCTTTATCACAAAAGGCAATCTGCCTGTGTTTACTGACCACCGTCGCTGGTGGTCTATAATATAGTACTTTATTTACAGTCAATGGCCTACATGTTTCTGTGGTACTTCACATGTGTCTAAAATGCAATGTCTGCTTGCATAAAAATGCAATTCTGAAGTCCATTTATACGTACGACATACGCATGTCTCAGTTTCTCTCTCTCTCTCTCCATTCCTGACTCATGTTATTGTAGACCTGTTGGTGGCAACGAACACCAGACATCTGGTAGACTTAAGGTTCAAAATACCAAGACATCCATACGCCTCGGGCGCCTCCACAATTATCACAAAGCTGGTTATCTATCTAGAGATCTGCCTGACTTCCATCTCTCCACGACTCACTCACTCACTCACTGCACCCCTGCATGCCTCCCTCCCACCCACCCACCCCCAACCCACCCTTTCAGGCTTCCGTCTGCTAGAAACACATTCACAATTTGCGTAAATATCGCATCAATTGGGCTATATGCGGTATATTCCTTGTTATATGGGACGCCTACATACGTACACGTCTTTATTATAGCATGACAGTGCTCTAAATACAAGATTTACGTGATACTTATGGCGTAACACACCCTCTCCCCCTTTCATTCCCAGCACAACTCACTCACACCTTGGTTCACGCATAGAAACTCATTGATAATGTGCGTAAATATCGCATGAATTGGTCTATATGCGGTATATATTTTGATATATGGCACGTATACATACGTACAAGTCGGTATTATAGCATGACAGTGCTCTACGTACAAGATATAAGTGATATGTATGGCGTAAACCACACTCTCAGCTCATAAATTGCCGCCAAACCTCCAACACATCTTCATTCCCGCCTAAAATTATCTTATAATTCCCTTATATATTGCAATTTTTGGTCACTATGAGGCATATTCATTGTTATATGGGTGGCCTACACACGTATACATACTCTACATAGCCTAAAAGGGCTCAAAAAAGGAGATATACGTGATAATACGCGGTAACCCACCCCCTCCTCCCTCTCCTTCTATCCCCTGGGCGCGTGAAAATTCGGCAGGGAAATCTCGCCGCTCGATGACAATCTAGCCGCGCGGTGCCATTCGCTCCACATTTTTCAACTACGGACCGTTCCCCCACCCCCCCCAAGACATTTTTTGGGGGGTCAAATATATATGGGCCGATGCACGCAAACATTCCCTACACGATGATGTACTTTTTATCGAAATTGGCAATAGGTCCCAAAATCATCATAGGTGCGCACAGTCTTACCCTGTAGAAAACCCCCTGTGCGCCGCGGAGAGGTTAATACCACAGGTCCTACAGTAGCTACATAAAATTGTTTAAATATAGCTAAATAACAATTAAACAGAACCCTCGTACGGAGGGGGTTAATCTCGGAGGGAGCAGCGCTCGCTGAGGCTGTTGAAAGACACCAAATATCCTCACGTAAGAAAATAAAATGCAAGTATGTGTAATGTAATGTCACCTTAATGTGTGTGGCCGTGTGTTTGAGTTGACTAGTTACGAAATATGAATAGATTAGTGTGTGCGTACCGTAGTTAAGGGGGAGGTGGGTTGACAGGCGAATATTGGGAATACACACGTAACAATACTATTTATAACTTTAAATATTCAATGCATTGAATCAAGGAACCCATTTTATATGTGGGTCAATGATCTCTTGTAATAGTACTGTTTATAAACTTTAACAATGAAATACATGCTTACTCCAGATATTGGGATATATCGGCTTAATTAATCATAACTGAATTGAAATATGAGAATGCAAAAGTATATTCAATTAAGTCTCAATTGTATCTGATTTAGGTAACATTATATGGTTAATATACTTCTGTATTCGAATGGATCATAAAACTATATATTGTCCTAGGTTTATATAAAATGGCAAATATGAACATGAACTATGTAACCTATTGCTATTTTAACGATATGTTATTTAATTTTAGGAAGAAGATTTGGAAAGCATGCACAAAATTACATAGCTACGATAATATAGTGATAAATGAGAGAAAGGAAGGAGAGAGAGGTTATCGTGATATTTATCATCCCGTGGTTATAGTCAGGGCATTGTTTGTAGTCACGGTGGTGGAAACAATCCAGGGGGAGGGGCTTGTAGACGTGAAACAAGAAAGAAAGAGGAAGGGAGAGATTTGCTGAGAGAGGGTGATAGAGGAGAGGGTCTGTACGCAGTCGGATACCTTACCCCAGGCCCCGCCCACTGCCGAAAATGTACAAATATTATATTATATTAGATTAGATTAACCTAACTTAACCTAACCTAACCTAACCTAACCTAACCCTAATATAATATAATATAACATAACACAAATAACAAAATAAAAATATAAAAATATGCTAAACTTCGAGTGGGATCGAACGCTGGATTTCTGGATGCCAGGCGGCAGCTCTAGTGACTGTACTACAGAACGAGCTGGCAGAAATGGTTTGAAGGGTTTATTTAAACGCAGGGAACGGGGGGCGGGGCCAAGGGAGGCTTACATTTTCGCGCATGCGTAGAGGGTAAGGTATCCGGCTGCGTACATCCCCTCCCGTGATAGAGTGGGGAAGGAGTGGGGGCGGGGGGGGGGGTCCAGCAATGTTACCAACACAATTCGCGATTCTCTGCAGGGCAGGTGTAGCAGGACTTATGTCCACAATAGTACAATAGCCACATTTACTGTCTTTCTTTCTTACCCGTTATGCCTCAGATAAATATATCAAAACTCGAAGGGGTCGGGCGCAAGTTGAATTAGATAATAGTCCATCAGGCGCTCTGCTGCATGTCTGCCTGCTGAGATCGGAACCTCTCCGGGTGGCCGGGGGCAGAGGGAGTGCTGGAGGGACCTGGGTGACCCTGGTCTCTAGGTCTTCTCCTGGATGACCTAGATGTGTGTGAAATTGTATTGTATTATTGTGTATTCATTGTTTTCTGTTGTGTTGTCCCTATTCGGGCTCTGTCATGATCCCCCCCCCCCCTCCCCTAAAAAAAAAAAAAAATGGGATTGGGCCGGAGTATTTAGATAGATTAATATATTATTATACTTATTAGTATAGCCTAATGCTTAGTGTGCGTAAATTCGGTGTGAGTATCCTAGGTTCGAGCCCTTGGAGTACTACATGTATTAATTATTTTCATTGATTTCACTAGTTAGTATTATTTGTAAATTAATTGGTGCGTTGGGGAAAACAAATTGAATAAACAGTATATATATATATATATATATATATATGTGCCCAGTCCACTGAACTGACAGACGCAATATATGTTTTATTGCACTAATCAATAAGGTGGCGATAGTTCAACGTGTACATATTCATCTTGAACAAATACACACATGAGGAACGAACAGTTGACGCCCAACACTTCACGGCTTTGTTTCATTTTCATGAAGCAGAGTCAAAAGCCCAAGTTTGTTATTAGATTCTGGTGACGAATGATATCTGAGAAGAGCTGAGGGGGTAAGGACAGACAGTATTGGAAATTGGCAGATAGGGAAATAGCTGGATTATATGTAGGGTGGATGGAGGAAAGCAGGGATGTTTGAAGAAGAATATACTGTATGCGGTATATACTGTATATATATGTATCAACTCTGCGTAAGCAGAGTTTGGTATTGCCCCCCCCCGTATAGTGGGTACCACACAAAAAAAATGTCTGTCGTCGTCGTCGTCGTCGTCGTCCGTCTATCTCGGAACTCCTCCTAGACCGTTGGACGGATTTTCAATAAGTTTCACACGAACATTTGTTGCGTGAATGCGAACGTCAGTCAAAACAGATTTTTTGAATTTATGCAATAGTTATGATTTTAGGTCTAAAATATGGTTTTACCCCCCCCCCTCCTGGTCTGGCAGCATAAGAGGCAAATATTTATAATATTGTTACGTATCTTGAACCTCAAGTGGTTAACTTGATGAATCTAGATAGCACAGAGATATATATTAAGGTATCAGTCAGCTGAAGGCAAAAGAAAAGAAAAATCTAATAAAATTATTTCCTGTTGTTGCTTCCTTTCCTTTTGGATCTTAGGACTTAGTAACCTTTATTGACTGATGCTCTTTAATTATGAAAAATACTGAAACTAATTAAAGTCATGTAGTATTTATAAAGAATTATTATTTAACCGAAGCTTAGTAGGCTATGGTTATGAACCGAAGAAGTATATCTAAAGAAGGACTATTAATTCTATAAAAAGTCTTGAAAGATAAATATTAAAGTAAGAATATTTCTGTCTCTTACCCTTTTTGAAATTAATAGATAGTTTTCTTATATGTCCTTTTACTTATATTTAATGTAATTATTCTTGGTTCTTGTCTTACGTTAATAGTATTATATTATTATTATCATCAGGATTAATATCAAAGTCACATACAAAGTTAGATATATATTTAATAATTATTTAAATGTATTTCTTAACCACGTAACATTGAGGTTTGATTATGAGTAAATTAAGTTACAGGATCGCTTCATAGATTCGATTCAGATCTCACTCAAATAATATGAAAAGCAAAAATAATATTTTGAAGCTAAAAGAATTTTCTTCAGCTTAGGAAATCACTAGAAGTAATATTAACACAGCCATGTTAGTCTAAGGCGATATTACTAATATGAGACAATAGCATCACCGTACTAAGCAGCGTTAAGCAATGTAAGCTTAATTAAAAGAAAATGAAAGAACTCGTAAGTATTAATCTAAAACAATAGTATTACTTTCATCATAACCCAATTACTTAAAGAGTTGCTTTAGTCCACAAGTCAGTCAACTAAAATAGTTAGGTACATAATAGTAGTGTTAACGTTAATTCCCAATCAAATAGTTAACACCTTAAGAGCGGCCTATGCGGTTTATTTATATGTACCGCCCAGCGGGGTGTTTTTAGCCAAAATAGGGCTGTTTACGTGATCATTTTCATGCCTAAATAAGACCCAGAACGTAAAACAAGTATCTATCCCTGAAAGGGCATAAACAGAGCTTTCGAATGACACCATAACGATCCTTTTATGATGGCTAGTTTTCTTGCAATAACCGTGCAACGCGAGTGCAAAAAGCATGTAATTAGGCACTTTCCCCATACAATTCCTTATATAGCGAGTGAGAGAGGTAGGAGGGAGGTGAGATTCGTGTCAATAGGTTCGCCGCGGTGGTCTGGAGCAGTCATACGCTCGCTACTCTCCTGCCACCACTTGTCTCTCTCTCTCAGCAACATTACGTGCTGAAATTGCCACTCGAGTTATGTCGAGCGCCGCCACATAGTCCAGCTTTATTTAACTCGACTTATGTGGTGAGCCGCTAATTAAGGGTTAAGTACATAAATAGTAGAATTAAAGTTAATTCCCAATCAAATAGTTAAGTACATAAATAGTAGAGTTAACGTTAATTCCCAATCAAACAGTTAAGTACATAAATAGTAGAGTTAACGTTAATTCCCAATCAAATAGTTAAGTACATAAATAGTAGCGTTAACGTCCCAATCACATATCTCACTAACCAATATAACGTAAGTGTTTACACCGAACACACTTAACACACACTTATATAATCTGACTGACAGTCACAATCCCATTATAATACTTCACCCCGTCTTCCTCCAGCTGCAAGTTCACCTTCCCCAACTCCAAATGAGACTGATTTGAATGCCCACTACTCGGGTCTTATATACTAAACAATGATGGTGTAGTAACGAATCAGGAGGCGGGGGGTAGTGCCCGCTCCAATCACAGCTCCTCGAGTTGCATAGCAGGTGCATGGTCCAATGGGGTCTCCTGGCGTCGATCATACGTCATAGCGTCGGGTCATCGAAGTAGTTTGCAGGGTCCCCTATGACGCACGCAGGTGTGAAGGCTTGTTTGCTGGTATGCGGGCGAGCTGGTTTCCCACTCGCTAGTTCGCTCGCTAGTCTGCTTCGCCGCTTGGGTAGTTTGACACTCCTTCAACTCTAATTCTAACTCTTAAATTAACATACAGGGCTCCGTATGTCAGACCTCCCCCCTAGAAAAGAGTTTAAGGAGTATAGTACATAATAGTAAACATAATACATAAAGAGATTCACCACCAGATTGGCAACAGCAAGATTATAATGAGGATATAATAAGGATATCACACAAAGTAGGCAATGTCTCCAGGTACCACATCAGAACATAGCCGGAACGTAGCTGGAGCGTTATTCGAACTGCAAGGCATCTCACAGCTGAAGGCTTGACAGCGCACTACTAAAGCATGATATTTACCTCGCTACAAGGGAGAGCTAATTGCCAAAATCCTCTAAGTTATACTTACTGCTGTATGAGACCAACCTGGTAAATGCAATCTTTGATCCGTGGCAGTGGGTAGGTATCGTTCTTTGTGACAGCATTAACTTGCCTATAGTCCCTACAAAACCTATGGCTCCCGTCTGGCTTTGGCACAAGTATGACCGGACTACTCCACTGGCTTAAGGCCCTTGTGATCAGCTGGTTTGAAAAAATGAAGTCAAGCTCGACCTGCAGTATACTCCTGCGTTGTGGTGAGACACGATAGGGGGATAGTTTAATGGGAGTTGCATCCCCTACGTCGATGTCGTGCACGGCCAAAGAAGTGAGCCCTGGAGTATCACGGAACACACTGGGAGACTGAGATAAAACAGAGATTAGTTGGTTCGCTTGATCAGAGGGAAGAGGACATAGTTTAGATGGTAATTCCCCCCAAGCTACTGAATTATACTGAAAGTTGGATAGGCTACATGACAAGTCAAAGTCTGCATGGATACCTTCAGGCTCTGGAACAGTCTGTTGCGGGTCAGTAAGAGAACTGAAGACTTCGTCCGCACCAGGCTGTCCACAGGTCCTGACATTCACTGCCACAGTGGGAGAATCTGGAAGAGAGGAATCAGGGGACCTATGGTAGGGTTTCAACATATTTATATGGAATACTTGCGTGGGCTTTCTCCTGTCTGGGGTAGTTACTAGATAATCGGTAATGCTCACCCTCTGAATGATCTTATATGGGCCCCTGAACTTGGCAGATAAAGGTTGACCAAAAAGGGGGAGCAGGACCAAAACCTCATCACCGGGCTGAAACTCCCTCTCACAGGCTTTCCTGTCATACCAGGTCTTCATGGAGCTTTTAGCCACTGTCAAGTTTTGAGCTGCAAACTCACATGAGGATCTCAGCCGGGTTTTGAAATCTGAAACATACTTGAGGAGGTTTTGGTTCCCCTCCTGGCCAACTAGGCTATCCTGCAATAGTTGCAAAGGACCTCTTACCTGGTGACCGAAAACTAGCTCATTAGGGGAAAAACCCAGGGATTCAGTTGGAACCTCACGAGTAGCAAATAAAAGAAAAGGTACCCCCTTATCCCACTCAACTCCGGTCTCTGTACAATACTTACGTAACATTCCCTTTAATGTCTGATGATATCGTTCGAGAACCCCTTGACTCTCTGGGTGGTAGGTGCTAGACTTAACATGCTCGATACCCAACTCCTTCAGGGACTGCTGAAAGATGGTAGAGGTAAAATTAGTTCCTTGATCACTTTGCACCTCATGGGGGAAACCCATTCTGGTGAAGAATTTGAGCAGTTCCTTGATGACAGTTGGAGCAGAGGTAGTCCTTAAGGGTATAGCCTCTGGGTAGCGAGTTGCCATGTCCATGATAGTTAATAAATAAATGTTACCTTGGGAAGTCTTAGGCAATGGGCCTACAATGTCCACTACCACCCGAGTAAAAGGATTCTCGAAAACGGGCAAGGGCACCAGAGGATGTACAGGCACCTGATTGGGTTTTCCTGTCATCTGGCAAGTGTGACACACTCTACAAAACTCCACTACATCTGCACGCATTCCTGGCCAGTAAAAGTGGGCTCTGATTCTGTCTAGAGTTTTCCTCACACCTAGGTGTCCTGCCAATGGTATACAATGTGCCATTTCCATGATATCTCTAAGACAAGGTTTGGGGACTACTACTTGATGGACGTCCCAAGCCCCGTCATCGATTGGTCTGTGTGGCTGTCTCCATCTACGCCACAATACTCCTCCTTTGAGGTAAAAACATTCACCACCCTCCTTCTCACATTCCTCTTCACTCATGGACCTGGCAGCTAACTCCTTGCATTCACTATCATCTCTCTGTAGCTCTACCAGGCCACTAGGACAATTTGGAGGGGTTTCATGGTCATCGTTAGGGTCAAGATGAGCCATAAAGGTGTCAGATAAATCCACCTCAGTCACATCATCAGGCACAGTTGGAGCGTCATTCACACTCTCATCATCCCTTTCATCAACTCTTACATTCGGTACATTTCTGTCTGAGGGAACTGCTACTTGAGACATTGAATGTGTGACAGCACACACAGGGAAAACTGTTGGCATCTCCTTTTCGAGCTCACCGGTTAGTGGCTCGTTAACAGGGGAAAGTGACAAAATGGGGTCTGGTCGGACCTTCTCACCTGCTACATCATTCCCCAAAAGGAGTGTTACCCCAGGCACAGGGATATCTTGGGACCTACACAAAGCTATGGTGGCCTCACCCTGTAGTAACTCACATTCAATTTCGCCTTTTACCAAGCGTGCATAAAATTGGCCTCCAGCACCTCTCATTACAACTGGTTCGCCAGGTGGGCACTCAGTGTAAGGATTCACCATGAGGGTGCTAGTAGAACCTGTGTCTCTCAGAATGTTTACCTCATGCATACAACCATTTAATCTCACGTTGCCAGATGAAATAAAGGGACGGTAACTGTCCTGCACTGATGGTGAAATTATTATTGGCTTAACCCTAGTGGGTTGCACCACACATGCTACTACACCCCTGTCTAGATGATTTACGTTAGCTGCTAGGTACTCCTTCTGTCGGGAGTCCTGTATTAAAGGAACTTTTGGTGCTAGGTACTCCTTCTGTCGGGAGTCCTGCATTAAAGGAACTTTTGGTGCTAGGTACTCCTTCTGTCGGGAGTCCTGCATTAAAGGCACATATGGAGTTTGAGATACGGCGGAAACTGTCTGCCCCGATCTCTCGGTTCTCTCCTTGGCCCAGCACTGATAAGCTAGGTGGCCTCTCATGCCACAAAAAGTACATACTTTAGGGGATACGGGAACGTTCCCTCTTTGAGCATTACTATTACTTTGGGGCCCACCTCTGTTACCATTGCCCTGAGTCGCATTTTTAGTTGGGGGAACAATTCTATTTGTGCTAGCTGGGGAAGACGTTATAGGCTTGTGACTGGGTCTGTCAGATTTGTGATTGGGATACTTAAAATTAGAACTAGAATTATCGTAGGGCTTCTTTCCACGAAATTTGTTGTTGAGCACGTATGTGTCAGCCATGTCAGCAGCGTCGGCAAGACAATCTACCTTTTTCCCCTTTAAATGATGGGATACAGAAGAATCAATTTTCCATAGGAAATTTTCTAACAGGACCAACTCCTTCAGATCGTTGTAGCTTGTGACTTTCTTACTCTTGACCCAATGATTGAAAGTTTTAGTCATGGTCCTGGCAAATACCTTATGGGTTTCTTCTACTTTCTTCTGTTTTTTACGGAAAGATTGTCTGTAAGCCTCATGCTACAATTGATAGGTTTTTAGGATAGCTTCTTTGAGATTGTCATAATCCTGCCTAACTTCTGCTACTTCTGACAAATACGTGGCTCGAGCCTGCCCTGTCAAAACGGTTTGTAACATAAAAGGCCATTGATCTCTTGTCCACTTCATACCTCCAGCAACTTCCTCAAACAAAACAAAGAAATCCTGCACATTATCCTCAGTGAAAGGTGGAATGACACTAGTCATAGTCAATCCCAGAGGGGGAGCAATTACGGGAGCATTTGTATTGACATTTAGTTGAGCCGTACGATATTGATATTCATATTGTTCGGTCGTTGCTCTAGCTTTTATTCTGGCTTCTTCGGTATTTGCATTTATTCTGGCTTCTTCTATTTTTAGTCTGGCTAGTTCCAGTACTTGATCACCAGTCAAACCAGGTGGCAATTGTTCATCAAGTTGGCTAGGATTACTCGGGATCCCACCAACTGCTCCGTCACCCTCCCCGCCTTCTACAGGGAACAGGTGGGTTTTTATGGTCTGAGCCACCTCTACTTTAGACATGTTTGAGACAGTTAACCCTTAATTAGCGGCGAGCAACATAAGTCGAGTTAAAAAAAGCTGGACTATGTGGCGGCGCTCGACATAGGTCGAGTGGCAATTTCAGCACGTAATGTGGCTGAGAGAGAGAGACAAGTGGTGGCATACAAGGATCGTTATGGTGTCATTCGAAAGCTCTGTTTATGCCCTTTCAGGGATAGGTACTTGTTTTACGTTCTGGGTCTTATTTAGGCATGAAAATGATCACGTAAACAGCCCTATTTTGGCTAAAAACACCCCGCTGTGCGGTACATATAAATAAACCGCATAGGCCGCTCGTAAGGTGTTAATTGGAGATGTGAGGCAAGCACTTTCAGTTCGGATTTTGACAGACAGTCAATATCAGGGGCTGTGGGTTCTGATTCTATGAAAACTCGAGCATCTTCGTCATTAATTAGATGAGGCATGATTAATATTTAATTTTTAACCCTTCTCTAGCGGGTGCTCTGTAGCCGTTTTGGGCCTTTCTGGGCCGTTCTGACTGCTAAATCAACCATCAGTATGAAAGGAACTGTATTGCGCTGAAAACTAGGTGGAAATCGCTACACAATGACGCCACATACAGTTACGTAGCACTCGTGGAGCACTGACAGTGTTACCTCGAAGATGGAAGTTTAGCTGATTTTGCTACCTTGCTCACTTTTAGCGAACTATTGGTTACACTGTCATCCTCACGCGCGGTGGGGGAACTGGAGTTAGTGTGGGCCGGGAGGCCACAGATGTCGGACGTATGGATCATTACTATCCCACCCATTTTCACTCGATTTCCACCCTTTTTTCACCCGTTTTTTGTCAGTTTTTTCAACTCGACTTATGTGGTGAGCCGCTTTTTAAGGGTTAAGTAGTGAAACGGTAATGAAACTGAGTGGAACTGTATGAAACGAATCCTGGCGAGGTCGCCACTCTTCTGTTACGTATCTTGATCCTCAAGTGGTTAACTTGATGAATCTAGATAGCACAGAGATATATATTAAGGTATCAGTCAGCTGAAGGCAAAACAAAAGTAAAATCTAATAAAATTATTTCCTGTTGTTGCTTCCTTTCCTTTTGGATCTTAGGACTTAGTATCCTTTATTGACTGATACTCTTTAATTATGAAAAATACTGAAACATATTAAAGTCATGTAGTATTTATAAAGAATTATTATTTAACCGAAGCTTAGTAGGCTATGGTTATGAACCGAAGAAGTATATCTAAAGAAGGACTATTAATTCTATAAAAAGTCTTGAAAGATAAATATTAAAGTAAGAATATTTCTGTCTCTTACCCTTTTTGAAATGAATAGATAGTTTTCTTATATGTCCTTTTAATTATATTTAATGTAATTATTCTTGGTTCTTGTCTTGCGTTAATAGTATTATATTATTATTATCATCAGGATTAATATCAAAGTCACATAAAAAGTTAGATATATATTTAATAATTATTTAAATGTATTTCTTAACCACGTAACATTGAGGTTTGATTATGAGTAAATTAAGTTACAGGATCGCTTCATAGATTCGATTCAGGTCTCACTCAAATAATATGAAAAGCAAAAATAATATTTTGAAGCTAAAAGAATTTTCTTCAGCTTAGGAAATCACTAGAAGTAATATTAACACAGCCATGTTAGTCTAAGGCGATATTACTAATATGAGACAATAGCATCACCGTACTAAGCACCGTTAAGCAATGTAAGCTTAATTAAAAGAAAATGAAAGAACTCGTAAGTATTAATCTAAAACAATAGTATTACTTTCATCATAACCCAATTACTTAAAGAGTTGCTTTAGTCCACAAGTCAGTCAACTAAAATAGTTAGGTACATAATAGTAGCGTTAACGTTAATTCCCAATCAAATAGTTAAGTACATAAATAGTAGCGTTAACGTTAATTCCCAATCAAATAGTTAAGTACATAAATAGTAGAGTTAACGTTAATTCCCAATCAAATAGTTAAGTACATAAATAGTAGAGTTAACGTTAATTCCCAATCAAATAGTTAAGTACATAAATAGTAGCGTTAACGTCCCAATCACATATCTCACTAACCAACATAACGTAAGTGTTTACACCGAACACACTTAACACACACTTATATAATCTGACTGACAGTCACAATCCCATTATAATACTTCACCCCGTCTTCCTCCAGCTGCAAGTTCACCTTCCCCAACTCCAAATGAGACTGATTTGAATGCCCACTACTCGAGTCTTATATACTAAACAATGATGGTGTAGGAACGAATCAGGAGGCGGGGGGTAGTGCCCGCTCCAATCACAGCTCCTCGAGTTGCATAGCAGGTGCATGGTCCAATGGGGTCTCCTGGCGTCGATCATACGTCATAGCGTCGGGTCATCGAAGTAGTTTGCAGGGTCCCCTATGACGCACGCAGGTGTGAAGGCTTGTTTGCTGGTATGCGGGCGAGCTGGTTTCCCACTCGCTAGTTCGCTCGCTAGTCTGCTTCGCCGCTTGGGAAGTTTGACACTCCTTCAACTCTAATTCTAACTCTTAAATTAACATACAGGGCTCCGTATGTCAGAATATTTATATCACCTAAGTTCATCTACCATCAGTCTAGTCTCCGATACCAGTGCAAAATATTTTAGAAATAATGCCAACAAAATATTGATAATCAAATGTTTACTATAAAAGCTCTCGTGTGATACCGGCTTTACACTTGACTTGACCTCTAAGCACAAAACACGTATGCAGCTGCCTACATACATACAGTACCAAATGCAAATACATTATTTAAATCTATATGAGAGTAATATTAATGTTTCCTATATATAAACAAAATTATAATGTGCAATACGCCCCCATTTAAAATTATTCCTACCATTGCAAGTATGCACGAAAAAAAAAGAAAAAAAAAAAAAAAAAAAAAATATATATATATGTATATATATATATATATATATATATATATATATATATATACTGTATATGGTTAAATAAATGGATGTATTGGTTAGTAGGTTAGTGGCATGTTTTAAAATTAGTTTTACCATTAAAAGTTAAACCATATAAATGTACATATAAAATGGAACCAATAAAAACAATAGTACTTATACAAAAATGCAACAATCCAAAGAAGTATACAAGGCAATGTTGAACAACTATGTATTAAGTGCCAAAGCATAGCAAATACTAAAAGTATTATTATCATTTTACTTTCTATTACTATGTAAAATAGGAATATTCTTCATGTTCATACAATATCGCTATTACTCCGTTTTCAAATGTATGTATGTATGTATGTATGTATGTATGTATGTATGTATGTATGTATATACTCAGGCACATACCAAATAACTGGGGGTGACCGATTTGAAACCGAGCTTAAACAGAACCAACATTAAAAAGTTTCAATTCTTAGGGTCCGGGACCACTTTTGCATTCCCTCGCCCCTTACTTTGTCTCGTCTAGTAAGTAAATTGTACAAGGGGAGGAGGAGTCCTAGCTCCCTGCACCCAGAAAGATAAGTAGCAAGTACAAGTGGCAGGCAGAGACAGCTAAGGTTGGGTAGAGGATGCCAATCCTCACTATGGATAGGACGAACCCTTACCATTAAGTAAAACAAATCGTACATACTGTACATACAATACTACATGCAAATGCATGACTTAAACCATGCTTAAAACTATATGAGAGTAGTATTAATGTTTCCTATATATAAACCATCCCAAATGTAAATTATGAACATTTCCAAACTTCTCCAGTATTATTGGTAATATTATTTTCATATTTCATCTGATGCAAATACACACTATTTTCTTCTCAAAGTATATGTAATTATCACATATTAGTTCTTATTAATCATATTATTTCATAAATATATGATCTGTAACAAATACCTTATTTTTCTGTCATAAATCTGTATCAAAATCATTGCGCATAATTATATATTATATATATTTAATTTGTGATTTATGACTGTATGGCCATCTGTTATATCCAAAATTATATCAACTCCAAAAATATGTTCAATAGTATTTCCAAAATTATTGTCATAACTATCTGCAAAATTTTCAATTTATTCTCAATGGTACTTCCAAAATTATATTAAAAACCCATCACAACATCATGTAAATGTCGGGGAAGAAAAATATAGTTATATAAATATAAAAAATATACCCCACACGGGCATTACAATATTTTCCCAACGAAGATCACCATAACAGTAGTTCTCCTATTAATCCAAAGCTATCTAACTCCCAACAAAGTTTTCATAAATAAGTTTCTCCTCATTTCAAAATATGTAATATTTCCGTATCTTAATAAATAAAGGTCAATGTTTGTCTATTTGTCAGTTACCCGACCTTTGTTACTAAACTCCTCCCACAGTTTTGGTGCCAGGTGGGAGTGTGGGGCACCGTTGGAAAGCCCAGGCTTTGGAAATGGTTTTAGGCGAATTTAGTGGATATCAGAGACACTTTTGTTTAATAAAATTTTCGGCAGAACTTATGTAGTATACAGGAGCGAAAAATATGCGAAAAGAATGGCCGTTTGGGGCAGAAGGAGGCCTCCGATCGAAAAGGTGTATGGAACGAAAGTTGTTCGCAGCCTCCCAAAATGGGGGTACGGATGAGGTCAGATCCAAAATCGGAGGTCATTTAGCGGCCGAAATCGAGGTCGCCGTTTAATGAGGCACAGGGAAGTCGAGGCCGGTGATTATGGTAGTAGTAGTATTGTGATGATTGTGGTAGTAGTGATTGATGATGGTGATTATGGCAGTAGTAGTGGTGGTAGTAGTGATGGTGATTATGGTGATTACCCGGGCAACGCCGGGTACCCCTGCTAGTGTATTATACAACGAAAATACCATAAATGAATTGCACCATATCTAACTATTATCTTCAGCACTATTCCCCCCCCCCAAAAAAAAAAAATATATATAAAAAAAAAAAAAAATATATATATATATATATATATATATATATAACTTGCTTCTCCTCTGTGAATTCGACTGCAATGTGTAAAATTATAACTAAATCTTCTAAGACAAACTTCACTCTCTTCCTCTTCCATTAAATCGCAAACAAAAATATTGGCCAAAAACAAAAAATGTCTAAGATATTTTCTTTTCTAACCAGGGTCCCAAACAGAGATATTAAAACATCCAAATAAAATATGCCCATTCTTCCAGACAAAAAAATATGTTAGATGTGAACCTTGGGAGAGAAAAAATTACCCATATGAATTATGGTACAGTATACTGTATAAGGCATCACTTTGTGCAAACATTTTACGGTATACGGAAGACATGTTCAACTTGTTATATGGGAAACTAACACCGCAAAGAGGCAAATGGATACTTAATAATAATAATAATATTATTATTAATTCTTTATTGGTCATGTAGATTACATGAAATTAGTCTTGTGCAGTTTTCTTACAGGGATAAAGGAATACATTCATACATATATATGACATTCTTACAATTTGGGAATCATTATAATATTACATACTTGAGAATATGGAAAGTTAATTTACATATAAATTCCTATATAGTTTACAAGCCACCGCGTAGTCAGTACCTTGGTGTTGGTAGAAGGATTTTTTATTATTTTATTATTCATATGCTGGCTGGTATAAAGGATATCGAATACCTTGCTGTTCTACAATTTGTTTATCTTAGCCTTTTTCCCGAGGGCAACATTTGGTAACTTCAGTTCAGTGGGTGTATGGAGTAAATAAATTGTAATTACTTCACATATCTGGATAGGATACTTATTGTATATAATAGTAACCCGGGAGCTGCGGGGAGACTCTTAAGAGTTCCCCCGGCGCACTGCGGGGAGACTCTTAAGAGCAGAGACTTTGAACACGTACCAAAACCGCGCGTTTATAGCCAGGCGGCTGAAAATTGGTGTGGGTATAGTACTACATGTCAACTCTCGATACCACCCCGCCAAACGCTCGCCCCGCACTCGTGCAAGCACCACCGCGCCAGTAACCACGCACTAGTCATGGAGCCTACACGTCCCTCACGCTCGCTCCCTGATGACACAACCAGCCCTCCTTCTGGTGGTGTTAGCCGCCATGGAAGGCAGAGGGTGGCTGCCAAAGACCCTAGCTACCAGTACGACACGCCCTACAGCTCAGAGGACGAATCACCAGCACCCAAAGCACGAAAAACACGTGCAAGCAGGGCAATGGCACAGAGGTCATTGGTCTTTCGGGACACTGCCACCACGACCCAGGCCACTGCAACAACCACTACCACCACCACTGCCACCCCTGCCACCCCTGCCACCGGTACCAGCGACGCAGGAGGCCGCCCTAGGGCTGCATTACCTGCGGGGGCAGGAAAAATGAAAGGCACGGGCGTAGGGAAAAGAACCCGTACGCCAGCCACAGTGCCCCTACCACCACCAACACCACCAGCCGCCCCTGGCCCGGCTGCCCCTGCCGCCCCTGCCGCCCCTGCTGCCCCTGCCGTCCCTGCCGCCCCTGCTCAAGGAACAGGGAAGGGGAAGGGGAAAGGGAGAGGGAAAGCGACTGGGAAAGCGACTGCTGGCCCTGGTGTCCCTGCCGGCCCTGCTGCCCCTGCCGCCACTGCCGCCCCTGCTGCCCCTGCCGCCCCTGCCGCCCCTGCCCAAGGAACAGGGAAGGGGAAGGGGAAAGGGAGAGGGAAAGCGACTGGGAAAGCGACTGCTGGCCCTGGTGTCCCTGCCGGCCCTGCTGCCCCTGCCGCCACTGCCGCCCCTGCTGCCCCTGCCGCCCATGCCGCCCCTGCCCAAGGAACAGAGAGAAGGGCGACAGGCACCACCATCATCTTGCCATCAAGGCCACGCACCACTGCTGCCCCTGCCGCCGCCGCTGCCGCTGCCCCTGCCGCCGCCCCTGCCACCACCTCTGCTGTCCCTGTCCATAAGACTCCCGCACGTGCCAAAGTGACCCGGAAAACTCTGACACCATCTAAGTATGCCGCCCTGCTGTTTGATGGTGATTCGCAGGACATTGGCAGCCCGGGTTTCGACGACGAAGCCCTAGCACGGGACCAAGGGTGGGGGGATTTGGGAGTGGACAGTGGGAGTGAGTCCGACGTCGGTGACGAAAATGAGGAAGGGCATCGTCTGTCAATTGAAGAGGAGGGTAATGATGACGAAGTGCTGTATCGCGACCATGGAAGCGATATTTCAGACGATGAAGCAGACGCAGACGACATTCCGATCCCTCAGCTGCCTTCGTTCGATTGGTCTGACGGGGTCAATTTTGTACCTGACGTGCCCCAGTTCAATCCTGGGACGTCAGGAACAACTGACGACTGGCCCTGTGATGATCAAGCGAACGAAAGCGACTTCTTCCTCGCTTTTTTCGACATGGAGGTAATGACATACATCGTTGCCCAAACAAACGCCTACTACAGGTGGGTGTTTGGCAGATTGGACGTCCTTTCTCCAAAAGTGAGAATACGAGGCTGGGTGGATACGACTGTGGAAGAATTTCTGACGTTCTTTGCCTTGTTGTTCCTCATGCCTCTGATCAAGAAGCATGTGTTGCAACACTATTGGAAGCACGACCCTCTCATCGCCACCCCAACTTTCAATAAGTTCATGACTCGTGACAGATTTTTGTTGCTGCTAAGATTTATGCACTTTGCAGACAACGAAAATCCTAACAGGATTGACAGGATATGGAAAGTTCGGGATGTGTTCACCATGTTGTTGGAGAGGTATAGGAAATACTTTTACTCCTTCCTCAATTTGGTGATTGATGAGTCGCTCGTGCTCTTCAAAGGACGTCTTGTTTTCAAGCAGTATATCCCCTTGAAGAGGCATAGGTTCGGAATCAAGCTCTTCGTGTTGTGCGACTGTGAAACTGGAATAGTGCTTGACATGATCGTGTATACAGGAACTGACATTGACGTACCGAAAGCCGCTGCCAATGACCCCATGGGCATGTCAGGTGCCATCGTCAGGAAAATGTTGGCACCTTACCTGGGCAAAGGCCACATCATCTACACTGACAACTGGTATACTTCTCCTGCTCTCTGCCAGTTTCTTTATGACAACCAAACGGGGTCATGTGGGACTGTCAGAAAGACAAGAAAGTTTATGCCAAAGTTCACAGGTGATGTCATTCCTCTCACAGATGCCTCCTCCAGTGACACACCTTCAGAAGACGACCTGGCCCAGGAACACCGCGAGAGGCATGTGCGAAGAAGGCGACGAAAGGGGCAGAAATACAAGCAGCTCGAGAAGTGTGGGAAACTGATAGCCCTGAAGTGGAAGGATAAGCGAGACGTCCACCTGCTTTCCACCGTCCACACAGGTGCCCAGGTGGATTCTGGCAAAATCCAGCTGGGTGTCGAAAGACACTACCCAACCAACACCGAGCTGATTGGCACTCGTCACAGGCAGGTGCAGTGCACCATCTGCAGCTCCAGTGTCAGGAAACCCCATGTCACCAAAAGAGTCACCTCAATGTGCGCCGAGTGCAAAGTTGCACTCTGCCTGGGTGACTGCTTCAGGGACTACCACACCTTCAAGAACTACTGAGTGTCGGCCCCTGCCCTGCCCTGCCCTGCCCTGGACTCGCGCCCTACCTTACCTGACCTGACCTAATTGATCACGCTACCTCATAATGTAACATATATATTATATAATGTATAAGTTCCAAAGATGTCCCTGTGATATAGCTTTTACATTATATAATTGTATGTTTCATTATTTAGTTTATAAGTTTCAAAGATTTACATGTAATATGCCTTATTTTTTTAGTATATCAATATATATGTTTGTTATTAGCCAAAGTAATGTGTATATAATTATTTTCTTACATCAAATGAATTGTACAAAAATAAATATGTTTCAATAAATCCTGTCAAACCTACTATGATAATAAAATAAAACAATAAAAAAAGAAAAAAAGAAAACAAGGTCATGTCATTGTATTCTTACAATATGATATATTCTATGAATATTTCATATTGTTTGAATACAATGGCATGATCTTGTAAAAAAAAAAATTTATAATTTGTTTTCTAGACAATATAAAACCTTCCCCATAACCCCTTCCTGGATTCGATCCCACTACCCTACGACACTTTGAGTTTTCCAGTCCGCGACCTTACCAACCATGCCACAGGAGCTCATACCAAATATCACTCAAAACTTCGTGTCTACAATCGAAATGACAATATACAAAACAAAATGAATTATCCCACCAATTTACGTTTGTAAATTGATGGGATTATCAATTATATCATGCCAAGGTTTATAATAGTTTGTCTCTGTCAAGAATTAGTAATTATATAACTTTATTCTGTCAAAAATTGCCCAAACACTCAGCAAAATTGCCCCTCTCAGTGTGACTCCACTCATTTTCACACGGTCAGGCGGTCACGAGGTGACCCTTGCCGCTCCTTGATGCTCCAGCTACAGCAGCTCTGTCTGGGAACAAAATTGGTATAAATACAATAATGGATAAAATACTCTTCACAAATACATTTGTATTGTATAATATTGTAAATAAAAATGAATAATAACTGTGTGGGTGTCGAAAATTGCTCAACCAGCTTTCTTATGTCTCGCCTACGCGCGTATATTGGATTATACATAGTCATGACTGTCATACAAATAATTGCAGTAGGTCTCGAATATACATTTAGATTGCATATTACTTCGAAATAAATAAGTAAACGTTTCTCTGGTGGCAATCTACCCTTTCGCAAGTGTAAGGAGACACCAGTCTATATTTAGCCCTCTATCACAAAAGGCAATCTGCCTGTGTTGACTCAGCACCGTCGCTGGTGGTCTATAAATATAGTACTTTATTTACAGTCAATGGCCTACATGTTTCTGTGGTACTTCACATGTGTCTAAAATGCAATGTCTGCTTGCATAAAAATGCAATTCTGAAGTCCATTTATACGTACGACATACGCATGTCTCAGTTTCTCTCTCTCTCTCTCTCTCCATTCCTGACTCATGTTATTGTAGACCTGTTGATGGCAACGAACACCAGCCATCTGGTAGACATAAGGGTCAAAATACCAAACATCAATACGCCTGGGGCGCCTCCACAATTATCACAAAGCTGGTTATCTATCTAGAGATCTGCCTGACTTCCATCTCTCCACGACTCACTCACTCACTCACTGCACCCCTGCATGCCTCCCTCCCACCCACCCACCCCCAACCCACCCTTTCAGGCTTCCGTCTGCTAGAAACACATTCACAATTTGCGTAAATATCGCATCAATTGGGCTATATGCGGTATATTCCTTGTTACATGGGACGCCTACATATGTACACGTCTTTATTATAGCATGAGAGTGCTCTAAATACAAGATTGACGTGATATTTATGGCGTAACACACCCTCTCCCCCTTTCATTCCCACCACAACTCACTCACACCTTGGTTCACGCATAGAAACTCATTGATAATGTGCGTAAATATCGCATGAATTGGTTTGAATGCGGTATATATTTTGATATATGGCACGTATACATACGTACAAGTCTGTATTATAGCATGACAGTGCTCTACGTACAAGATATACGTGATATGTATGGCGTAAACCACACTCTCAGCTCATAAATTGCCGCCAAACCTCCAACACATCTTCATTCCCGCCTAAAAATTATCTTATAATTCCCTTATATATTGCAATTTTTGGTCACTATGAGGCATATTCATTGTTATATGGGTGCCCTACACACGTATACATACTCTAAATAGCCTAAAAGGGCTCGAAAAAGGAGATATACGTGATAATATGCGGTAACCCACCCCCTCCTCCCTCTCCTTCTATCCCCTGGGCGCGTGAAAATTCGGCCGGGAAATCTCGCCGCTCGATGACAATATAGCCGCGCGGTGCCATTCGCTCCACATTTTTCAACTACGGACCGTTCCCCTACCCCCCCCAGACATTTTTTGGGGGGTCAAATATATATGGGCCGATGCATGCAAACATTCCCTACACGATGATGTACTTTTTATCGAAATTGGCAATTGGTCCCAAAATCATCATAGGTGCGCACAGTCTTACCCTGTAGAAAACCCCCTGTGCGCCGCGGAGAGGTTAAACAACGTTCTGGTGTTTTGTACCCCCGATTTTACACAATTTGTTATTACTTGCGTAAGCTTATTTTTCAGGTCTGGATTGCAGTTACCTCATCAACATGTGACAGAGAATGAGATAACTGACTGTATTACTGCCAATTATAATAAGTCCAAGATCTTAGTGTAAATTTTAAGATTACTTAATTTTCTCATAAAGTGCATTCTAGAGGTAACTGAAAATAGCCGATCAGTAAGCCAATTTAACGTGAAATATAGTATAACACGTGATATAAATACTATCTGACCCCCCAAAAAATACAATAATAATAATAATAATAATAATAATAATAATAATAATAAATAAATACAAAATAAAAGTTAAAACAACTGCCAGAAAAATAAATAAACTTGTCAAATATCCAAAAAAGGTAAACAACTACAAACAATAATAAAACAACAACAGGCACACGTATTAGTAAATAAATATTCTACCAATTCATACAGCCCTTAACTGTAAAGAAAATCGCCAAGAGGCAAGAATCGATTCCCTGAAGGGGGTTAATGAATGTATGAAATATCCACTAATAGCACCAACAAAAGGCCTAAAAGCACTGAATAAACTCTCAAAACACCTTCAACTGTCAAATCAAGTACAAATGTTCTAAACAAATATTCCATTAAAATCGTAAAATGCATTGCAAACTAGGAAAGAGTCTGCAAACAGACTTATACCAAAACGAAAAGACTATGAATCAATAGTGAAAACAAAAACTATGAGTAAAAAAAAAGAAATGGAAGATCCGCAAAATTCTCTCAGAGCAAATTATCGTAGAGCGCGTAGTAGGAAAGTATGATAGCTAGTTTTATGTGTAAAAGAAAAACGGCATATAAAACAAAATCCTTTATATGATAATTTGTTTTATGTTTTAGATGTAAAACATATTAAAAAAACAAAACATTGGTCCAAAAACCTATGTAAAAATTTGAAGTGACGTACTATACAGATATGTAAGAAGAACTTTAAAACCAGAACTAAAAAAAACATGTAGAAAATAATATTTACCTTTGCCGGAAATAAAAAGTGCCGAACGGACGTTCAGCTCCATGTATATCAACGTACTGCGCAATAAATTAATAACAAATATATTGAGGATTTAAAATTCAACGAAACTACTTATATTCTTAAATATTTCCTCCAATATATCAATCAATCAATTGGGGCATACGCCATAACAGTGCATAGCCATACTCATCCTCCGACTCCACTCCGGGGGATCCTCCCGGGCGAGACTCCAGGCATCTGGCTGGCCCATATCAAGTATCCTATCGCATGATTGGCCAACTTGCTTCAGCCATTAGCTCCGTGGTCTTCCCCTAGTCCTCCTCCACTCAGGGTTTTCTTCTGTAGAAACCACTTGGTGAGCAGGGTCTGCTTCAAGGAGGCGAACAACATGCCCATATAGCCAAAGTAGGCGTTCAGGGGCCATACAACTAATATATCTTGAGTCAGTTTCATGGAGTAGTCGCTGGTTTGAGACTAATCATTGCCCATGATCCTGCGAAGACATTTAGTACCAAAGGAGTTGATGCATCTCTTCCACTTGCTGTTAAGTGTCCATGTCTCATCTCCATATATCAAGACAGGGAGCACCAGCAACTTGAAGAGCCGCAGCTTCGTCCTTCTGCACAGATATTGACAACGCTATATACTTTTGTTGAGTGAATCCACAACTCCATATGGTAAGCCGAGGCGACAATTGACATCATGGCCCAACTCACCAGTATTATGAATCAAGTAAGTAAATTTATCTAAGCTCTTTAAGTCCTCACCACATGCATGAACAAATTGCACTGTATCATCCAATAAGTCTTTGGTCTTAGTCAAAGAGACCTAAAAAAAAAAAAAAAAACGGCTCCGACTGCTCGTGTTGTGACTCAAAGGCCAGTTTGAGAAAAACTATAGTCTCCGCTAGGATTACTGCGTCATCTCCAAAGTCAAGATAGGTGATCCCGAACTTGTAAATGTCTGCTCCATAGCGATTCTGCTCGACTGTCCAGCCCAGTAACCAGCCCTTACAAGTGTTAAAAAGTGTAGACGGCATAACACATCCCTGTCTCGCACCTGAATTCACAGGGAAGAAGGAGGATTTTTCCCACCAAACTTGACAGCATTCTTGTTCCTGTTAAGAGTCCAGACACCAGGTAAAATAATTGGCGCGGGAATCACGCGTAACCGTAGTAGCTCCCAGAGTGTCACACAGTGCACCGAGTCAAATGCTTTCTTGAGATCAACATAGACTGAAAGCAGTCCTTTTTTAAACTAAAGCCGGCGTTCCATGAGCACCCGAAGTGCCAGAATCTGGTCAATTGTTGACTTCTTGGGTGTAAATCCAGATTGCTTTGGTCTCTGCTCCTTTAGCAGAGTCTTCCCACCATTCACCTTAGCTACGGCCTCCCTTACCTCGGCAAGGGAGGGAGGACCTTCATTATTTGGTGGATCAGGCACTGGAGGTTGGACATCCATTGGAAGAAGCTGTCTGTTGGGAGCACTGGCCATGTACAACTGCTCAAAGTACTCAGCTCAGCGGATTCTTCACTCATTATCACTCGCAAGTTGGCCATCCGAACTGAACTAGCTTGGGGGATAACCTTAGAGCGAAGACTCTTCAGGGTTCTGTAAGCAGGCCGAAGGTCATTTTCAGAGAAATTACCCTCGACCTCCTCAGCGATTCCCATGACCACTCTTTGTCTCTCCTCAGGTAATTTTTCACTCTGCGAGACAGGGCCCTGTGCCCCAAGGCCCTGAACACATAAGTTGAAAAGTGAAAGGATGAGATAAGTACTTATTATGAATGTATAAAATTACTTGCACAACAATTCTTGTAATGAATCTGCCCGTTTATTGTAACACTGTAACAAGGAATTGTCCGTTGAATAAAGGAATTCGTAAAAATGATGTCTAAATATATACTGCATGTACCATTCTCAATTCTTCACTTTGAATACACATTAATTAAATGTACTGTAGTGAAGAAGATAATGTTCATCTTTACCAGAGAATGCCAGTAAGATGTGGTGTGAGGGGGGAACAGTCAATGTTTATTCATTAGGATCGCTGACTACTCGTTCTGAATCACACGACTGTTACTCACGGCTTGCAGCGTCAGACGGCCGAGAAGGGGAGAGTTTCTGCCACCGTGCCTGCCACTGTCTGCGCCGTTGTCTGCCACCGACGTTGTACTTGAAGGGGGATGAATTCTCTGCTCAGTGTGCCGCTGGTTAGGTAACTTGACGGAAGATAGAGGCTGGATAGAAGTGATAATTAGTTTGAGGTAATAACTGTTGAACAAAAACTCGTAAAAATTGGTCAGTCTTGTAGCATAGGTAACTCTTCAAAGATGTATGGTCTGTTTTTCACACCCAAATATTTAAGTTGCAAAATCTGCCGTTGAAACCGCCATGTAGCCACGGCGTAGGGATGTGGTCACCCCACAGCCCGTCACTCTGTGACGCAGATAACCCCTGAAGGTTGGGACAGGGAATCCCTCCTCCAGAATTGTTAGGAGGCTGTAGGCACCAGCCGAACAGGGCCGTACTTCCGGGAAGTGATAGGTGGCTGATAAGGACAGTTGGAACTCATGTTTCACCGCCGTGCCTCCTGTTACGACTGGGGTTCAAATATATCAGGGCTCTTATTCATTGGACTAGTAATGGCATAAATGTTACAACGGAAAGCGCTAGCTCCAACCTTTGATGTATATTCCCAGTGAACAAAGAACACAAATACTCTACAGAGTTCTATATGCAATAATAGGCTATCAAACTCTCAATAAATGTGCGTCTACTCTAGGCTTAATGTTATGTGAAAACAGCCTATTACTACCTATAACCGAAGGTGCTTGGTTATGGTATGCAAAGTAAGGTGGTAAGAGAAGTTACAGCTTACGTTACTTTAATCAATAAATGTCAGGCACTCCTGCATGAAAGAAAGTGCACTAAAGTCCTTCAACACTAACAAGGAATCTTCTTTAAATGTTAGATGCTATAAAGATGCTCGTATCGGAAATGGAACCCAAAAAGGCAGGCAGCGGAACAATGCTCGTGCAGGCTATGCACACAAAAAGGCAGAATATATAATGCCGTCGGAGCCAAGAATATCCTAAACACTACAACACTAATAATAATCGCCACGACAATGCAGTATTCCTATCAACAAAAAGAGCCTAAGTCGTTTGTGTCTCAATACATCAAACTAGGCTGCGAAATGCTTGTGCAATCATAAATGGGTATGCATAAAAAGAGTAATTAGGTTAATATACTTAATGTCTACTGTGACTGATAAAGTCTAGCTAGAGTCAATAATACGAGATACTGGTGCGCATGGCATGCTGCATAGCCTAGTGCAAATCTCAAGTCTGTGCGTCAAATATTACGTTATAATGAAGGGTAGCTCTCTTGAGAAACCTTAATACCGAAGTATTAAGCGTTCTCCTGGTGTACCTCAAAGACAAACAATCGAGACTAGAACAGTGCAGAATGGTATAGGCAAAAAACCCTCATTCGTGCATGCTCTACTCTCAATGGCACACAGACTAGAATTTACTCAATCAACTCCAGTTCTCAGGTATGTCGTGCCGCTTTTAACTGAAGCCAGCACTCATAGGAAACAATACCTATAATATCAGACTCCTAGTCTAGCATTATCTCATCCAGCAGAACACTAATAACTAAAGGAAGCAGTACTAAACAATATAAATGCCAACCAATGCTTCGTGATCCACTTATCTTAACAACTAACATACATAGGCTATATCAGACCTTAACACACAATACAACTGGCCAGCATGAAGCTGATTTTGAAGAGTTAACCAGAGGGGGTATAATATTAATAAAAGGTGGTGAAGGATATGGAAAATGAGAGAGATAGGCAGAGGAAAAGATTCTCAGGTACGGAGCGGGGACAGATAGCAAGGGAAAAAAGATGGGTGTGTTCTAGAAACCAGATCTGAGGGAGAGAGTGGCGAGGAACTGTATATATACTCGCACTAGCTCGAGCCGTGTGGGAAAACAGCGGTTACAAGTCATCTAACCACTAGCAAAGCTTACAGCATGGTAAGGGCCTCTCTCCACCAACCCCCGCGAGGCAGCCAGCCGTGACGTCATCGAGCGGGACAAAAAACACTGCGCGCCCCTCTCACTCTGTTCTACTCCCTCTCTCTCTCCCAGATCCCATCATTACTAGTTAATGATAAAACATATACTTTACAATTAAATATATAAAGCCTTGACATGGGTGAAAACAAAGAGCCTTTCTGGACTGCCCATGACACAAGCTTTCATATGAAATAAAGCACACTCTAATACACAAACTGTAGCCCCATCCACTGCCCTGGCGATCCTAGCGAGTCACTGTAGGACAAGCCATGCGGTTCTAACGGAGTGGTTAACGTCACACCCCCCCCCAAGATTTTTCTCAGAGGCCCCAAGGCTCACAAAAATCTGATGGTTAGAACGCATGCTATATCTCCACTTCCCATCACCCAGCGGCAGTAAAATATCTGGCACAGTTCTTCAACAAAACATTTTTCAAAATTATAACCCTCCCCAACACCATAGGTTAAATTATATGTAGTTATGCTCCTCAAGAGCGAGCTTCTCTAGCCCAGCATTCTGAGAGGAGTGCAACTCAGAATTACTGCTATAACATACTAAAACAAATCAACTATCAAAGAAAGAGTTTTTATTTGATTTTTATGTTTATAATTTGTTTATTTCGGCTGCACTATAGGGGCAAGCCTAGTTTTTTCTTCTATACCAAACGCTCAACTCCTGCTTTACGACCCAATACGCTGGGCTACAACCGCGAGCCAACAAGCACCAAGCGCAAAATACTATTCAAACTAAAGCAGGAGGCTACCCGTGTGTCAATCTACCCAGGATCATATACCCTTGAACGACCATCTGCAACCACGTTGTCACAACCGGCAATATGGCGTATGTCCAGGTTATATACCAATAACCTTAGTGACCACCTGGTCAGCCTCATATTCCGATTGTGAAACTGGTCCAAGAACTTGAGAGGTTGATGATCTGGGTAAACTACAACGACCGGACCATAGGCTGGAACACAGACCTCGAAATGCCTCAGAGCAAGTACAACCGCCAGCAGCTCCTCCTTGACAACAGAGCAGCTCCCCTGGGCCGAATTGTACTTCTCCGAGCAGAAACTAACAGGATGCTCCAGCCCATCATCGTCCTTTTCCACAAGGACGGCACCAGCCCCCACACCACTAGCCTCCGTTGCTAGTTGGAAAGGTAGGCTAAAGTCAGGGGCCCTGAGGATCGGGTGAGTGCACAACAGGTGTTTTACTTCCCTAAACACCTTCTCACACTCAGGCACCCATTTGAACTTCTTATCCTTCCAGTTATCCTCCACCTGAGCTTGACTGTCCCGTTCTCCTTCTCCACCTTGACTGCTAAACGTCATCACAGGCACAGTGAGAGGCTCAGGGGGGTGCCTCCCATACTCCTTCACGGGATTATCATGACATAACTGATTGCGCTTCCGTCTGTCTGGAGTGGCTACCAAGTAAACCAGGTCCGATAGCTCCTCCACCACCCTATAAGGACCAGCGTACTTCGCGGATAAGGGGTGACCTACAAGGGGCAGTAGAATCAACACCTCCTGACCCACGTGAAACTCCCTGAGTTCAACCTTGAGGTCGTACCTGTCCTTCCTGAGGGCCTGAGAGCTAGTGAAATTACGGCCAGCCAACTCCAGACTGCGCAACATCCGTTCTCGACTGTTGAGGTCACACTTGAGCATAGAACAAGGTTTTTCTGCGCCCTCCCATACTTCTTCAACCATATGGAGAGGCCCTCTGACACGGTGGCCAAAGACGAGCTCATTAGGGCTGAATCCCAAACTCTCCCCAGGTACCTCCCACACAGCAAACAAAACACATGGCAGGCCAAGATCCCAATCCCTCCCACTCTCAAAGCAACAACAACGAAGCACAGATTTCAAGGCTGAGTGCCATCGCTCTAACACACCCTGGCTCTCCGGATGATATGCAGATGACACAACCCCAACAATCCCATGCTGCGGCATTGCTTGTACAAAGAGGCTAGAAGTGAAGTTGGGTCCCCAGACTGACTGAAGCCCCTGCGGGTAACCATACCGGGAAAAATACACTAGCAAGCTTCGGACCACCGTCTTCGCCGACCCATTTCTCATAGGGTACGCGTCAGGGTACCTTGTTGCTACATCTCCCGACTGTGCATCACTGTCCTCCTGTTGTTTCTTATATACATAAATGACCTAGATTTAGGTATAACTAGTAGGATAAGTAAATTCGCAGACGATACTAAAATGGGGAGATCAATTGATTCAGATAGCGATATAGAGTGCCTCCAAAGGGATCTAGATACCTTACATGAATGGTCAGTAAATTGGCAGATGAAGTTTAACATTGACAAATGCAAGGTATTAAAGATAGGGAAGATGCAAACAAATGTTAAATATAAACTAGCTAATTTAGAATTAGAAAATTCAGACTGCGAGAAAGATCTAGGTGTGTTTGTTAGCAATGATTTGAAGCCTAGAAAACAGTGTATAGACGTTCGTAATAAGGCAAACAGGATTCTCGGGTTCATCTCTAGGAGTGTGAGTAACAGAACTGCTGATGTTATCTGAAAACTTTACTTGTCATTAGTGAGACCCCATATGGATTATGCTGTCCAATGTTGTGTCCTTATTACAGAATGGACATAGATTCATTGGAGAGAGTACAGCGTAGAATGACAAAAATTATCCATAATATTAGAAATCTTCCGTATGAAGAAAGGTTGAAGAAATTAGGTTTACATTCGTTAGAGAGACGCAGAGTTAGAGGGGATATGATAGAGGTGTTCAAGTGGGTTAGTGGGATTAACAAAGGGGACATGACAAATGTACTAAAGCTCAGTGATAGCGAAAGAACTCGTACCAATGGTTTCAAATTAGATAATTTCGTTTCAGAAAAGATAGGCAAATATTGGTTTGGTAACAGAGTTGTAGATGGGTGGAATGGACTACCAAGTGCTATAGTGGGATCTAAAACTGTAGGGAGCTTTAAGATAAAATTGGATAAGCATATGGACGAGAAGGGTTGGGTGTGAAGGGGGATCAGCCGGGTTGGGCCAATCAGCGCTCTGCAGACCCCCATAATCCTGCGTTAATCTCTAACCGTTTTGGTAAGATGATCCTCAGGGTATTAGAGTGTTGAGCCTATAATTGGGCTTTGTAATTGATTTGGGGTTGTGTGGGACAGGGATCTGCCTTGCTTAGGCCAATCGGCTTTCTGCAGACTCCCATTTTCTTATGTTCTTATGTTCAACTCTTTCGTCTTTTTAAGCCCATCCCCTGCCCCTTCAGGAACAGTTACTGGGTCTTCTCCAGACTCGAAATGTGGTCCTAATAATGAGTCCCCGAGAAGGTCCGTTGACACTAAACTCTCAACCGCATCAACTTCCAACCCCTTCTCGGTACCCTTCCTCCGCTGATCTAAAGATTGTTGACCAGAATGTGACTCCCTGGATGCAGAATCTCCGGTGACAACACACGCCATAGGCTGCACCGGACACTTCTCAACCCACTCCTGCTCCTCCCTACTCACGTCGGCTGGCTTCTCGACAACGACTAAGGGTGGAGCCTCAGAAGTAGGTCCCGCAAAGTCGTTGCCAAGAAGGAGGTCGACGCCCCCAACAGGTAACTTCTCCACAATTCCTACATCCAGGTCAGGAGTCACACCATCAACTTCCACCTTCATTCTTACAAGCGGGTATGACCTTGTCGCATTAACTCCCTGAACCACAACCACCCGCGCCGTATTGACAGGTTTACCAGTGAAATTGCTCAACAGTGTTTGCGATGCCCCAGTGTCACGCAAAATTCTCACCTCATGTCTTCTACCCCCCCACTCCACACAACCAAGTCCCCTGTGGTCACTAAAGGCATCACGGACAGGGAATAAGCCTTCCGGATCCTTCTGCACTGGCAGTGTATTTACCTCGGAAGAAATGCCTCTAACAAACTCCGATGTCCTCTTGAACACTCCAATGCCGTGAGCAAAAGACACGGCTGCCGGAGGAGGTCGACTAGGGCACTCATTTGCCTTATGACCCTCCTGGTGGCACCTAAAACACATAAATTTCGGTTTCGGCTTATACTGTGATGTAAAAGGCCCCTGACTTTTCACATACGGTGTGGTGGTAGGTTTGGCTTCAGTTTTAGTTTCATTGCTCTTTGGTTTAAATGTGTCATTGCTACGGGGAGGGGGAGGATAACGGTCCCTAGCACTTGCATCGTACTTCTGTGAGGACCCGCAACCCCGAATCAACGACAGCCGTAGATCAGCCATTTCTGCTGCTTCTACTAGAGTTCTTGGGTTTTTCTCCTTTAAGTTCAAAGTTAGATCACTGCCCGTGCTCTTAAAGAACTGCTCCAACATCATTAACTGCTTAACTCCATCAAACGTTGTTACCTTCTCAGATCGGAGCCAGTTCCCCTAGCATCGGACAAGTCCCGGGCGTGTTCCAAAAAGGTGCTATCTCTTCCCTTAGTTACACCCCGGAACTTCAAACAGTACGTTTCTGGTTGCAATTCGTAAGCCCTCAGGACAGCCTCCTTGAGATCCTCATACACAATACACGACTCCAAAGGTAACGCATCGTAGGCTTTAAGACCCTTGCCTATTAATCTAGAGGATACAAGTGCTGCCCATTTATTCTCTGGCCACTGGTGTTCCTGGCACTTCTTCTCAAAGCGTGTGAAAAATTCTGTTACACCACTCTCATCAAACACCGAAACCAGTTTCAATAAGTGCGAGAGAGACTGCTCATGAACACGGTTACCAGCCCCAAGTCGCTGTCCCGTTGACTCTACTCGCGACTTCTCTACGTCCATGTCGGCACAGTACCTAGTCGACTCTAAATCCGTTTGGATTTTTGCTAGCTCTATGTGTTCATGACTGATAGTTTTCTCTCTTCTATCTTGGCTCTCTCTTCTATCTTGGCTAATTCTAATTGCTGCTGAAGCTCACATGCCCTTTGTTGCTGTTGAAGCTGACATTTTCTCTCTTCGATCTTAGCTAATTCGAGCTGAAGTAATAATTCTGGAGTTAACCCTTGAGGAGGTGAAGGTGCTACAATGTTTGAAATTACCGGTGGTCCCCCCAGGGGCAACCCACCCTGCCAGTCACCACCCACCTGTGGAAGCGTACCCGGGGTCGGCAAACTACTGGGATGGCTGGGAGTCGAGTGTAGGGGAAGCATGGCCGAAGGGCTCTGAGCACTCAACCCATCTCGCTCACCAGTCACCCTGCCCAGTACACACGTTATCAAGTTATCCTTGGTCATGCTGTTAGTAACCGCATGACCGATAGCTGTGGCCAGGCATTAAAGACCGTACCGATCCATACCCTCCAACCGCTCGGCAGTAACAGGCCATTGCAAAAATATCCTAGCATCCTCCTCACAGTTCACCCGATTAACCCTTTCATCATGCTGCTGTTCCTCAGTTTCGACATTACGTACTGTGTCTCCATTCTCCTCTGATCCGGTATAAGACATGATGCTCACAAAAATTTCTCACCACAATATTCAGAAAAGAAGCACCCCAAACTCTTATACCTCAATATACACACAAAAATTCTCGGAAATACTCAAGGGCTATACGATGTTGCAAAAAAAAAATATTCTTGCTGATCCCCGCAAAATATTCCCCAAAACAACAAATGTTCCCTGCTTAATAAATGTAGGTTCACCAAATCCTAGGTAAGGTCGCCATTTGTTACGACTGGGGTTCAAATATATCAGGGCTCTTATTCATTGGACTAGTAATGGCATAAATGTTACAACGGAAAGCGCTAGCTCCAACCTTTGATGTATATTCCCAGTGAACAAAGAACACAAATACTCTACAGAGTTCTATATATTTTTTTTTTTTTTTTGTTTTTCTATGTGATTGAGTGAGGCAAAAGGCATAACTGCCTATAGCGAGTGCCTCCCCCATAGTTGAAAGAGTGACAGGGCCAAAATCAAGGGACGTTCGAGCCAAAATGCCTGGACACGCGGAGTTTGAAGCAATTTAAGTCATAGGAAGAGGGAAAGACTGATTCTGGGAGAGAGTTCCAGAGCTCAGATGTTGAGTAGAAGAAAGTTTGAGAGTAACGTTTCACTCTTGGGTTGGAGAGTTGCACAGAGTAGGGGTGGGATTGAGTTGCAAGACGGGTACCACGTGCCCTACGTAAAGGAGGTGGTATGCACTGGGATAGCTCTGAGGAACACTGATTATTATAGTAGCGATAGAATAGTGAGAGAGATGCAACATTGCGGCGGAGAGAGAGAGATTGCAGAGAGTTGGTGAGTGGACGGGAGTTAATGATACGAAAGGCCTTCCTTTCAACTTTGTCTAGGAGAGCGGTGTGAGAGGAACCTCCCCACACATGTGAACAATACTCAATACAAGGGCGCACTATGCCCCTGTACAGAGCAAGAAGCTGTGCAGGGGAAAAGAACCCCCTAAGGCGGTTGAGCACACCCAGCTTCTGGGGGCTGCCTTAGCAAGACTGGTAATATGGTCCTTCCAAATGAGAGCAGAAGAAAAAGAGACACCAAGAATATTGAGAAGATGAAGGGTTGATTTTTGTATTGTTGAAGAATAAGGGATAGTCCGCTGGGAGATCCTGACGGGTAGATAGATGGAGAAATTGGGTTTTGGAAGCATTAAAGTTAACAAGGTTTTCTCTGCCCCAATTGGAAATAGTATTTAGATCAGAATTTAAGAGTTCTATGGCTTCATTACGTTTGTCGTCGAGGGATTGCTGGCTGGGGCGTTTTGAAAAACTAATGGAGTAGTGTAAGGTTGAGTCGTCTGCGTATGAATGGATGGGAATTAAGGTACAGTTAAGGAGATCATTTATAAAAATTAGAAAGAGAATAGGAGATAGGACAGAGCCCTGAGGAACACCGGAGTTTATAGGGTGAGGAAGTGAACAATGGCCGTCCACAACCGCAGCTATGGAACGGCCGGAAAGGAAATTAGAGACAAAGGCACAGATGGAGGGATAGAAACCGAAGGAGGGTAGTTTAGAAATTAAAGATTTATGCCATAATATGCAATAATAGGCTATCAAACTCTCAATAAATGTGCGTCTACTCTAGGCTTAATGTTATGTGAAAACAGCCTATTACTACCTATAACCGAAGGTGCTTGGTTATGGTATGCAAAGTAAGGTGGTAAGAGAAGTTACAGCTTACGTTACTTTAATCAATAAATGTCAGGCACTCCTGCATGAAAGAAAGTGCACTAAAGTCCTTCAACACTAACAAGGAATCTTCTTTAAATGTTAGATGCTATAAAGATGCTCGTATCGGAAATGGAACCCAAAAAGGCAGGCAGCGGAACAATGCTCGTGCAGGCTATGCACACAAAAAGGCAGAATATATATAATGCCGTCGGAGCCAAGAATATCCTAAACACTACAACACTAATAATAATCGCCACGACAATGCAGTATTCCTATCAACAAAAAGAGCCTAAGTCGTTTGTGTCTCAATACATCAAACTAGGCTGCGAAATGCTTGTGTAATCATAAATGGGTATACATAAAAAGAGAAATTAGGTTAATATACTTAATGTCTACTATGATTGATAAAGTCTAGCTAGAGTCAATGATCCGAGATACTGGTGCGCATGGCATGCTGCATAGCCTAGTGCAAATCTCAAGTCTGTGCGTCAAATATTACGTTATAATGAAGGGTAGCTCTCTTGAGAAACCTTAATACCGAAGTATTAAGCGTTCTCCTGGCGTACCTCAAAGACAAACAATCGAGACTAGAACAGTGCAGAATGGTATAGGCAAAAAAAACTCATTCGTGCATGCTCTACTCTCAATGGCACACAGACTAGAATTTACTCAATCAACTCCAGTTCTCAGGTATGTCGTGCCGCTTTTAGCTGAAGCCAGCACTCATAGGAAACAATACCTATAATATCAGACTCCTAGTCTAGCATTATCTAATCCAGCAGAACACTAATAACTAAAGGAAGCAGTACTAAACAATATAAATGCCAACCAATGCTTCGTGATCCACTTATCTTAACAACTAACATACATAGGCTATATCAGACCTTAACACACAATACAACTGGCCAGCATGAAGCTGATTTTGCAGAGTTAACCAGAGGGGGTATAATATTAATAAAAGGTGGTGAAGGATATGGAAAATGAGAGAGATAAGCAGAGGAAAAGATTCTCAGGTACGGAGCGGGGACAGATAGCAAGGGAAAAAAGATGGGTGTGTTCTAGAAACCAGATCTGAGGGAGAGAGTGGCGAGGAACTGAATATATACTCGCACTAGCTCGAGCCGCGTGGGAAAACAGCGGTTACAAGTCATCTAACCACTAGCAAAGCTTACAGCATGGTAAGGGCCTCTCTCCACCAACCCCCGCGAGGCAGCCAGCCGTGACGTCATCGAGCGGGACAAAAAACACTGCGCGCCCCCTCTCACTCTGTTCTACTCCCTCTCTCTCTCCCAGATCCCATCATTACTAGTTAATGATAAAAACATATACTTTACAATTAAATATATAAAGCCTTGACATGGGTGAAAACAAAGAGCCTTTCTGGACTGCCCATGACACAAGCTTTCATATGAAATAAAGCACACTCTAATACACAAACTGTAGCCCCATCCACTGCCCTGGCGATCCTAGCGAGTCACTGTAGGACAAGCCATGCGGTTCTAACGGAGTGGTTAACGTCACACTCCCTAGCTGATCCTTTCTGAAATCTGGAACTCTCATCCTGAATGAATCTTT
The DNA here is from genome assembly GCA_032716605.1 of Paralithodes platypus. NCBI lineage: Eukaryota > Metazoa > Arthropoda > Malacostraca > Decapoda > Lithodidae > Paralithodes > Paralithodes platypus. The sequence continues at coordinate 7,870,092 of CM064576.1, read as the reverse complement.
TCCTCATCCTATGACTTAAATTGCTTCAAACTCTGTGTGTCCAGGCATTTTGGATTGAATATTCCTAGATATTGGCCCTGTCACTCTTTCAACTCTGGGGGAGGCACTCATCATAGGCAGTTCTGCCTTTTGTCTCCCTCATCCACATTGGAAAAATATATGAAAATATTCAGATGGCCAATATGCTCTTCTGGAGATCTCCTTGCTAATCTTACTAACTCTTGGTCCTCCTCCCTTAGGGACTTTGGTGAGACTATTCGTTTTGTGAAAGACATATCGAAAGCTTTCGATCAAGTCTGGCACATATCTCTAATTTCCAAACTTCCCTCCTTCGGCTTCTATTGATCTATATGTGCCTTCTTCTCTAATTTCCTTTCTGACCATTCCATAGTTGCAGTTGTGGACAGCCTCCGCTCATTTCCTCAGCCTATCAACTCTGGTGTTCCTCAGGGTTCTGGCTGGCCTCCAGTTCTCTTTCTAATATTCATCTAAAATCTCCTCAACTGTACCTCTAGTACTCTCCACCTATATGCTGATGACTCTACCTTACACTATTCAACTATTGTATTAGAACAACCCAGCATGCGTTCACTTCAAACGTCACTTGACGAGGTCATAGCACACCTATCTTATAATTTATAAATTATTTCTGATTGTGGCGGAACAAATCTTGTTGCTTTCAATGCTGCCAAGACCTAATTTCTCTTTCTATCATTCTACCCTTCGCAATTTTCCATAAAACTATCAATTACTCTTCAACATTACATTAATCCAACCTTCATCTTTTCTCAATATTCTTGTTATATTTTGTCATCCAACATTTCTTGGAAAGATCATATTACCACTCTTGCTAATACAGCTTCGCAGAAGTTAGGTGTGCTCAACTGTCTCTGTGGGTTCTTCACTCCTGCACAGTTTCCTGCTCTTTATACAGGCACAGTTCTCCCATGTATCGAGTATTGTTCGTATGTGTGGGGAGGTCCCACCATACCACACTTTTGGAAAAAGTAGAGTCCAGAGTATTTTGCCTCATCAAATCACTTAACTAGTTCCCTACAATCTTTTTCTATATGCTGCAATGTTGCATCTCTTTAACTCTTCTATCGCTATTACAACCATCAGTGTTCTTCAGAGTTCACTCAGTGCATACCCCCTCCATTAACCCGTTGAGACCCAGCGTCGCACGTGTTGCGTCGGCAGTCTTTGATCACCAACTCCCAGCGACGCATCACGTGCGTCCGACATACAAAAAACACTTACGTGGCTCGTAAGGTAGGAAATGGCGGGAGAATAGGAGGGGGAGGTACCGTAGTGTGTCGGGGAGCCGGGCCAGTAGGTGTGAGCGGGCCGAGACAGCCGCGCGGCTGGTGGTGGTGGGCTTAGTGGGGATAGTTTACACCCCTAGTTTACCGCCACTTTGAACCTTCATTACTCCGGTCGTATGGGAGCTAGAGGCTTGAGATTTATGTGAGATACTCCTTAGGATGTATGCCGTACAATGCCATACTCAGTTTTTACCCTAGTGCTCCCGGGCGGGTGGTCATGCGGGGGAGACGAACTATTGAAACCGCCCCCCAAATGACCGAAATGAGTTTTTTTTTATTTGTGTGTTCATTTCTCACCATTCTCTTCCATTTTGGCTCAACAAATTTTTTTGAAGCTCCCCCCCCCCACCCCCCCCCGGCCCCCCCCCCCCCCCAAAAAAAAATGTCAGAGGTGATTTTTTTTTGTTTTTTTTCATTTCTCATCCTTGTCTTCCATTTTAGCAAACAAAAAAAAATAAGTGAAAATGGCTTGGGACTGGGGTGAACAAAATATTATAACTAGCCGGGGCTCAGCGGGTTAAGGCTAGTGCGAGGCATCCGCCTTTCAACACAGTCCCACTCCTATTCTGTCTAGCTCTCCAACCCCAGTATTGGTAATTTTTCTCAGTCTTTCTTCTACTCGACAAGTGAAATCTGAAACTCATTCCCTCAATCAATCTGTTCTTCATCCTATGACTTAAACTGCTTGAATGCCTTGCTGATGGTGCCAGTCACCAACGGGCAGCTTTCTCCGGCTATTATGTGGCCTGGGAGCGAGGCCAGCTGTTGCAGGCAGAGCGGGAGGGCCTCATCCGGAGCCCACGGAGTCCGAGCTCATACAGATGTGTGACACAGGGTTCCCTCGCACATCTTCAGCGTCACACATAGCGAAAACAACTCACATTGCTAATTTTTTTAGCAATTTTGGCCTTTGTTTGCAAGATCGATGCAAGACAACCAGACGTCATACATAGATGATTCAGGTGTAATTTTATTACTCTATTACTGTACGTACTTTCACGGTTATATAAGTGCATTTCGCTCAGGCTTTTGCTTATGAATGAAAATGAGCAGGGAATGAAGGTACTTTCGGGCAATTATGCCTGCTCATAAGGGGTTAAAGTTAATGTGTCAAGGCACTTTGACCGCATTGCCCCTTGAATTTGTCTCTCTGTCACTCTTTTGGCTTTTGGGGAGACACTCGTGACAGGCAGCCTTTTGTTTCCTTCATACACATACAAAAATAATTCTGTATCCCATGCAGCTTATGTCTAAACTGTAGGGCGTGGCTGTAGGTGAGGGAGTCCCTGAAGCCCATCAAGGACCTGGACGAGAATGACACCTACTTTGCTTTGCAAGAAAGGCTGGAAAATGTGGAGAGAGAGGTGCAGTCTCTCAAAGACGAGAATTTGGCCTTAAAGCTGACTTTGGCTGACAAGAAAAGTGAGGATAGTGCAACTGCTGTTAGGGATCGTGATGCTCCCTGGACAGTTGTTCCAACAAGTGCAACAACCTGCAAATTTCTACGGCGGCCAGTTGCCCTCAGCAACAAGTTCATCACCTTGGATGACGAATGTGATGGTGAGGCTGCGAGTGCTTCCTTCGGCGAGGAAACCAGGAGAAAGGTAAGTAAGTTGCCTCCAACAGGGAATGCTGTGACTGCTGCCCCCCCAGGAGTACCTTCAACTGCTGCCCCAGGAGTTCCTACCGCTGCTGCAGCTGCTACCAAGTCATCGACAAGGAGAGGCAAGTCCTTCTCAATTGTTGGGGACTCCATGGTCAGACACTTAGCTAGGTCCACCTGTACTGATATTAGGAAGCTTGTCTCTCTGCCTGGTGCCGGGGTTGGGAAGGTGTTAGAGGAAATTGATTACATCATGAAAGATATTGGAGATAGCCCCATTATCTGTCTCAGTACAGGGAGCAATGATGTTGGTAAAGGCAGGACGGAAGTACTGCTTCGGCAGTACAGGGAGGTGTTAGATAAAGTTAGGAGGAAGGGAGGCATACCTGTAGTACACAGTATCTTGCCACGGAGAGGGGTCAGCAAGGAATGGTCGTCTAGGGCAATTGGTATCAATTGTCGGCTGGAAAAATACTGTAATGCAAAATATGCAATACCATTCCTTGATAACTGGATCCGTTTCTATGGTAAAAATCAGTTGTACGCACAGGACGGGGTTCATCTTTCTCGGCTAGGGGTGGCAAATTTAGCTAGGTCAATAGATAGGATTGTCGCGGGGTATCGCTGAAAATAAAGCCTGAGAATATGAGTAAGAATAATTGTCTAGATAGGGTAAATTGCCGTACTGGTACATCAGATAGGAATAGAAAATATCAGTCACAGGATTTTAATTGTACTGCTAGTAGAAATATTGAAGGTGTAACAGAAGATGGGAATTCAGTTAGAAATAAAGGTAAATCCGATACCAGTAAAATAAATTAATTGCGATTATATTATACAAACTGTAGGAGTTTATGTAACAAAATGGATGAACTTAGAGCACTTGTTAGCAACGAAAATATAGACATTATAGCACTGACTGAAACATGGATTAATACAGAATCAAGACATTTTTTAGCAGAATTCCATATACCAGGATATAGTTTGTTTAAACGCGACCGAACAAGTAGGAGGGGCGGCGGAATAGCAATGTTTGTCAGGAGTTCTTTAAAAAGCTGTATTAAATCAGGTATTAGACTAAATACTGATAACGAAAGTGTTTGGGTAGAGGTTAGCGAAGGTAGTGAGACCATAATTATTGGAGTTATTTATAGACCACCAAATATGAGTAGAAACGAAGGTACAGCTTTATGGCAGGAAGTGAAAATAGCATCAAGGTTTAGCAATGTGTGTATTATGGGGGATTTTAATTTTCCGAATATTGATTGGCAGCATCAAATCGGCGACTCAGATTCAAAAGAGTTTATTGAGGCGGTACAGGATAGTTTTTTATTTCAGTTCATAGACTCGCCTACTAGAGGTAATAATATCCTCGATTTAGTTTTCAGTAATAATGAACAAATGATAAATAATGTAGAGATAGGAGACCAACTAGGAAATAGTGATCATAAATCAATTTATTTTAACATACAATGAACAGGAAAGGCTAAAGAGAATACAACACTTATCCCAGATTTCAGAAAAGTCAATTATGGTGGATTAAGACGAGCCTTAAGAGTCGATCCTATGGTTAAACTATTAAGTGGACCCAGGTGCGCTAATGAACATACTCTCTCTCAGATACCTGTCTTAACTCAGGATAATTTGACAGCTACATATACTCATTTTATTTCTTCACTCCACAATGCGCAAAATAAATATATCCCCAAAAGAAAATTTAGATCAACACAGAACCAACCCAAATGGATGAATAATAGACTATTAGACCTTCTACGAAAAAAGAGAGGAATATATCGAAAAATTAAGAAAGGCGAAATTCACCTACTTGCTTACTATCAGAATCTATCAAGAGAGGTTAAAACATGTATAAGGACAGACAACGTAAAAACCTCCTCCACCACTCACTGTCTTATTAGCTTCCTAGATTATATTTACACAAATCTTGAGAAGAGAAAGACTTCCCTCGCCCTTGCCTTTATTGACTTCAGGAAAGCATTTGACCTTGTTGACCACACCATCATCATCAACAAAGCCATAAAGTTGGGGCTACATCCTACCCTGGTTGCGTGGTTGACCGACTTCCTTAGTGACAGACGACAAGCAGTGCGATACCAAGGCTTCATCTCAACCTTCCTAGACATCACATGTGGAGTCCCACAGGGCACAAAGATGGGGCCTCTATTGTTCCTCATCTTGATTAATGATGCCCTAAAGGACACCCCATTCCACTGGAAGTACGTGGACGACTCGACAGTCGGCATTACTGTCGATAACACCTCCCCTAACTATGACCCCCTACAAGACATCCTCGACTGTCTTCAAGCCTGGACCACAGACAATCATGTGACTATCAATCATGACAAGACAGTGGTCATGCACATCAACACTTACGTTACCGACCTTCCTCCACCCACTATCACAATTGGTCCTCATCCCCTTCAGCTTGTTGAGTCCACCAAACTCCTCGGAATCACTGTGGACAACAAACTGAACTGGAAGAAACATGTAACTACCACCGTCAGGACCGCCACTTACAAGTTATTTATGCTAAGGCGGTTGAGATCCCTGGGGGCGCCGGAGAATGAGCTGAAGAGTATATATAACACCTTTATACTCCCTAAGCTCACCTACGCCTCTCCCGCCTGGTCCTCCTCTCTAACCCTAACACAACAACGTCAACTGGAGAGAGTTCAGAGGAGGGCATGCAGGATCATCCTGGGTGGCACATATCCAGGGTACGAGGAAGCTCTCACCACCCTTAGCATACCTGCACTTTCAACCCACCACTACAACACACTCAAACAGTTTGCATCTAAGCTGCTTGTTCACCCACGACACAGAAACTTACTTCCACCAGACGCCCCTAGACCTACACGTGCAGCTCGTCATTTCAACACACTCCAACCAATAAGAGCAAGAACTGACAGATATAAAAATAGTCCTATCCCAACCATTGTTAATATTATTAATAATGTGTAATAACGGTCTGTCACACCATATATACGCGCCCACCTTTAATAATATATGCATAAGTGTGTGCGTGTGTGTATTAGAATATAATTATGTATGTATTTGCTTGAGTTTGTTTATGTATATGTGTATATATGTATCTATGTATGTGCAGTATATGTGTATGTATGTGTGCGTATATGTGTATGTATGTATGCGTTATTTATGTATATATATATGTGTATAGTGTATACTGTTTGTGGTTCGAGCCCGGCTGAGAGTATCAGGTAGGATAAGAGAAGAGCATATATGCATGTAATGTGCATATATTTATGTATATGTATGTCTGTGTGTACGTGCTGTCAATGGTTCGAGCCCGGTTGAGAATATAAGGTATATAATATATATATGTACTGTACGTGTATTATATTTATATGGTCATATGCACATATGTATGTAAATATACGTACATATGAGCGAGAACATATTGCTCACTAGCGCAACTTCTGATTATAAATCTATGCATAAGCATTATCTATTATTAAGTGTTCGCGTATCTTCATCCATGTATTTCCACCCTTAACAATAGAACGCCCAGCTCTTCCATATTTCGCCTTCTGTCTCACACACACACACACACACACACACACACACACACACACACACACACACACACACACCACACACACACACACACACACACACACACCTGCTCTACCGAGGATTAACCTCCCATTGTAGTACCCGCACCCTCTTTACCTCACTTACCAAAACAGTTTCTGTATGTATGTATGTCTGTGTGCATACGTGAGCGTTTGTGTATACGGACATGTGCACACTTACTGCATGTTCTTATGTTCCTATATATGTATGTATATGTATGTGCGCACGTACGTGTATATACGTATGTTCTGTATATGAGTAAGTTAATAAATGTGTAAATGTACTGTATATCACTTACTCTCATGGTTATTTTATGATAATTTGTATTCTGCACATGCATCATTATTGTATTTATTTATTTTGTTTGTAAACTAAGCTTACCATCCTCATATCTGTACATCTCATGTTCATCCACTAAATTGTAAAATGTGTATTTTCAGCTCATGAGGCTGCCATTCTTTAATAAACCGTTTATTATTATTATTATTATTATTATTACAAAAGAAATTATGAAATCAGGATAGCCAATGACTCCAAAAATAACCCTAAGGCTTTTTACCAGCTATATAAATCTAAAGTTAGAGATAAAATAGGCCCCCTTAAAACTTCGATAGGAGAAATGACAGAAAATGATTTAGATATGTGCAGTACATTAAATAGTCAGTTTCTATCCGTTTTCACTAATGAAAATTTGGCACAGATTCCAGAAGTCCGTAAGGTATATAGCGATAGTATAGAAAATAGGTTAAGTACGGTTACTATAAGTAGAAATGATGTGCTTAAGGAAATTGACAGACTGAAACCTCAGAAATCGCCTGGTCCCGATGAGGTATATGCCAGAGTATTAAAAGAATGCAGAGATGAGTTAAGTTACCCATTAACATTTCTTTTTAACAATTCATTAGAAACAGGTATAGTTCCAGAAGCTTGGAAGCTTGCAAATGTAGTTCCGATTTTCAAAAAAGGTGATAAATCAATAGCATCCAATTACCGTCCCATTAGTCTCACTTCAATCATAGGAAAGCTACTAGTCAATTATTGCTAGGAAAATGAAAAACCACTTAGAAACATTAACTTAATCAATTCTTCTCAGCATGGATTCACTCAGGGACGTTCTTACCTTTCTAATTTGCTTAGTTTTTTCTCAGAGGTATATGAAGCAGTCCCTCATGAGAGATTGATGAGAAAGGTTGAGGCACATGGAATAGGTGGGGCGTTGTTGGGATGGATTAGGTCATGGCTAATTGGTAGAAAACAGAGAGTCAGCATAAATGGTACCAAGTCAGAGTGGGGAGCAGTCAAAAGTGGTGTCCCCCAGGGTTCGGTATTAGGTCCCCTGTTGTTTCTTATATACATAAATGACCTAGATTTACGTATACCTAGTAGGATAAGTAAATTCGCAGACGATACTAAAATGGGGAGATCAATTGATTCAGATAGCGATATAGAGTGCCTCCAAAGGGATCTAGATACCTTACATGAATGGTCAGTAAATTGGCAGATGAAGTTTAACATTGACAAATGCAAGGTATTAAAGATAGGGAAGATGCAAACAAATGTTAAATATAAACTAGCTAATTTAGAATTAGAAAATTCAGACTGCGAGAAAGATCTAGGTGTGTTTGTTAGCAATGATTTGAAGCCTAGAAAACAGTGTATAGGCGTTCGTAATAAGGCAAACAGGATTCTCGGGTTCATCTCTAGGAGTGTGAGTAACAGAACTGCTGATTTTATCTTAAAACTTTACTTGTCATTAGTGAGACCCCATATGGATTATGCTGTCCAATTTTGGTGTCCTTATTACAGAATGGACATAGATTCATTGGAGAGAGTACAGCGTAGAATGACAAAAATTATCCATAATATTAGAAATCTTCCGTATGAAGAAAGGTTGAAGAAATTAGGTTTACATTCGTTAGAGAGACGCAGAGTTAGAGGGGATATGATAGAGGTGTTCAAGTGGGTTAGTGGGATTAACAAAGGGGACATGACAAATGTACTAAATCTCAGTGATAGCGAAAGAACTCGTACCAATGGTTTCAAATTAGATAAATTTCGTTTCAGAAAAGATATAGGCAAATATTGGTTTGGTAACAGAGTTGTAGATGGGTGGAATGGACTACCAAGTGCTATAGTGGGATCTAAAACTGTAGGGAGCTTTAAGATAAAATTGGATAAGCATATGGACGAGAAGGGTTGGGTGTGAAGGGGGATCAGCCGGGTTGGGCCAATCAGCGCTCTGCAGACCCCCATAATCCTGCGTTAATCTCTAACCGTTTTGGTAAGATGATCCTCAGGGTATTAGAGTGTTGAGCCTATAATTGGGCTTTGTAATTGATTTGGGGTTGTGTGGGACAGGGATCTGCCTTGCTTAGGCCAACCGGCTTTCTGCAGACTCCCATTTTCTTATGTTCTTATGTTCTTATGTCCAAAGTAAAGGTCCTGCCTGGCTGTGTGTGGGAGAAATTTATGAGTGCGGCTTTCCATTTGATGCATACAGTCCAGGGCTCAGGCCAAGGCTTAACCCATCCAACAACAGCAATCAGTTCCACGAAAAACACAGGACATGGTACTGCAGCAATAGTATCCGGCACAGCAGCAAGTTGGGACACAACCTATACAGCTTCTGCCATTGCCACCACCACTACTACCCGACACACACCAGGTCCTTGCCTACCCTTCTACATGTGGCAACCAGCATACATACCAGCCACCAATTGATCCGATGTGGGGGCCACAAACCCACACACATGGACCTTGTCCCTATTACTCCGGATGGCCTTCCCATGTCCCCAGGTAGCCTCTTCGAATTTTCAATTACTTCCCTCGCCCATGCCCCTTCTCCAGCACTCCACATAACCCTTCACACTCCGTAACCACCGACATCCATATCAGAAAAAAGGGAGCCACACAAGTTATATATAATCTGACAATCAGTGACCTGTCATATTAGTTGGGTGATTTCGAGCAATTCCGTGACCGTGGAGAGCATAGGTTCGTTTCTCAGTGGAGTTGTTATCTTTGAGGGCTAATTACAGAATTTAGCGGGGGTGACCCTCGCAAAAGTGTGGGCGGAATTCGTGAGAACACGAAAAAAACAAAATGGCTGACAAAATTGTATTTTGTCATGGTTTCGACTACAATGTTGTTCAATATATGGATTCAGGGTTTTTTCGATCGAGGAATCTATATTTCATATCCGTTTTATGATTTGACCTAGTTTAGACCTTTAAATCCAAGATGGCCACCAATTTTTAGCTAATAAATACCGTAGGTCAAATGTTCAAATTTGTTTATAGTCTTCAAAATATGCTCTAATTATAGCCCTCATCTTGCTGAGTTAGTGATGGACAATGCAACTACAATTAAGGACACAGAGTTCGTGTCAGAGGTCAAAAGGTTAATGAGAAATAAACCTTGTAACTCCATCAGTTACAACATTACAAGGGTCCAACATAGTATTACTTATCATATCTTAGATATCGTATTCCTGGACACATATTAATATTTGTTTTTCAAATTTTCAGGTCTCTGTGTATGCTGTTTAATATATCTGCAGCAGCAACTTAAGATTAACAATACATGAAAACAGTGTATTTCTTCAGCATTGACTGAAGATCAAGAATTTAAAGAACTGCAGCATCAAAGACATTTGGAAAAAGATACTATTATAACTGATGCTATATAACCATTATGTAGAAAGGAAACATTTCTGTACACATGTAGAAACTTGAAGATAATAAGTCCAGTATAGATTGATTTTGATGGTATATGTTTGTTAGCTATAGCAAAAAAGCCTTATGAATGTGTACTAAAGTGTGGGAAGCCATGCAAAGCCTCTATTACAATTACTCAAGGTAAATGGGAGAGTACAATCAAAGTCCAAAAAACTGGTCAAGACTGGATACAGTTGGTGATGTTTACCACAGCACTTCATGGGAAAATGGGCCAGACAGTAAGTACATGCATAACACGTGTATATCACAATTTCATCTTCATCCAACCTTAAAAAAGCCTGTCAATGCCAGCTGAAAGAAAGTGACATGGCTCAGTGTTCAAGTCACACATCAAGTTCAGAAAAGTGTACTGATGAGCCAGAAGGACCTCCACAGCCCAAGTGCTTGCATTCATCAGTGGGTGGGCTTCTCCATGACAAAACAAGGTGTGTATGGTGCATGGAAGGGTAGGAAAAGAAGCACCCGGGTAGACCAAGAGGTAAATTATTTAGACTCAACACATACTCAGCATGTTGCACCTTCAAACGCCATATAGTCCTCACAGAAGACAGGGAGCTCAGGGATCGTCTCACACGTCTAGTCGAGTCAACTTCAGAGCTGTCAGATCCTTTTGCAAATTACATCAAGTACCACCACGCCTGCTGGCTGAACTATGTCACAAACACAACCTACAAGCCAGATAATGCAATGCATCTTCAGAATGTGTGTCTCTCGGAGGCAAGGAATTTGTTCTTCAGACACGTGGATTCCGTCATCTTCAAGGAGCATGAAATCCGTTCACTACAATCTCTCATAGCAGAGTACAAACGTATTTTAAGTGACTATGGCTATCCAGTTGGTGATGTTAAATCATCGTATCTCAAGGAGTTACACATTAATGAGTATCAACACACAATTGGGTTCAAAGAAAGAGGTCAGTTGAACAAGAGTGAGTGGGTCTATGATGTTCGGGGTAGAGGTAACTACATTGAGGCTGCCATGTCATCTCTCGGCATCACTGATGAGCAACTCCTCCACAACCTAGCCCCGTGACTACATCTACCGTTCCCTGGTCACCTTGCATAGAGAATCTTGAAAAATCAAAGAGGTGTGTGAGTTGCTGGTGCAGCTGTTGGCCTGGTTAAAACAGCCCAAGAGAAATACTATGGATCTCAGCCCTACCACACTCAGCCTAGCCTCCATGTTGACATAATATATCACAGGCAAGTGCACTTCCACCGTTTAAACATGGGTATTAATGTTCATGGCATGACGAGGAGTAAAGATCTGGTGGAAACTCTTCATAAGAGTGGAGTCTGTATCAGCTGTGTGGACACCATGCTCCTATACGACCACTGGGCTTTGATGGATGTAGAGACTTCAGAGACCTGCCCACACAAGATCGCAGATGGCAAGCCAGGCATTGTGGTTGTTGACAACGACGACTTCAAGATCGATATCATGACCGGCAATGCAACAGGAGCTCATCGAACAAATGTTATGTTTGTAAAGCCACAGAGCTATGAAAGGGAACTTAATGAAGAACCGCCTGCAAAGATCATCAAAAAGGAGGTTTCTGCAAGGCTGAAACAAAAGTGTGCAGAGTTAATGCATGTCCAACAATACAGATGTCCCACTGGGAGCAAAAGTGAGCCACCAGCTTGTTCCAGGAGATAACCACCAGTGAATCGTATGGCTCCACAACGTGTTCGCTCTGTGATGCATGCACTGTCTCGTGCAGACAATAACAGTACAAGACCACCACATGATATGCAGTTGGATCCAGCTTACAGTGGTGCACAGTTCTGTCTCCATCCACCACCCAACAAGAGTATGCCATACTACCACACAACATATACAGTATAACATCAATGAGAGGAGTAGTGATGATGATAGTGATTTAGGAGAGTCAGCTGATTCAGATGAGGAATAGTGGTCCATTATTGATCTATCATTGATTAGTTGGAAATCCAGGGTATATGCATTATATTTTCATATACATACTGTACATATGGAATATAATTGATATAACAGAAAATTACTAGCCACTCCTCTATCAAATGGTATGCAAGCCATGGATGAAAGGTGTAGAGTTAATACAACAGACAAGTCAGACATGTGTGAGTATGCTAAAGAGAAAATATTTTCCTGCTACAGTATTATTAATATTTAGTTGTATATAGATCTATCTATCTATCTATTGCCTGACGCCGTGATCCCCGAAGGGGTGGCCACGAACGAACCGCCCCCATGCACCTCTGTCCCCAGTCAGTCGACGCCCCTCCCCCCAACCAGCACCGCCTTCGTTCATGTAGTTCCTCACTCCATCCTTCCACCTCATATTCGGTCTACCTCTCCCCCTCTGTCCCTCCACCTCGCTCTCGTACACCCTCTTAGTCATTCTCTCGCTTTCCATACGTTCCATATGGCCGAACCATCTCAAGTTGTTCCTTTTCACACTTTCCAGCACATCTACCTCCACACCACACCTCCTTCTTACTTCCTCATTAGTCTGTCTATCCCTCCATGTAACCGCACGCACTCCTTAAGTAATTCATTTCCACTGCTCTCACTCTTGGTCTGAGTCTCTCAACCAACGTCCATGCTTCGCTTCCGTAAGTCAGTGTCGGGATTACCACACTGTCATGCAAGGACTTCTTCACTTCCATACTGACCACCCTATTTCTTGTTACTGCTTTTAGCGTTCCTACAACCCTCTTCCCCTGTTGTACCCTCTCCCGCACCTCTTCATCCATAGTCCCATCTTTACTCAACACACTGCCCAGATACTTAAAAGAGTTGACGATCTCCATAGCCTGACCGTTCAGCTTCACCTAACACTCTGTGACTTCACCCCTTTCGAAGACCATAACCTTGCTCTTCCCCGTATATAGATATTGTATATAGATATTGTACTTAAATAAGTAATCAAAGGACAATTGGATATCTTTATGTTCAGATTTCAATATTTCAGAATTTCAGAAACTAGATTGAAAGCACTTGGTTACAATACTTGTGTCATGTATTATGCATAAGGTATGAAGACCGATATTGTACCACCAAGTTTGGAGTACCTCTAAATAGAGAGAATGTAAAAAATATGACAAATTCTTACGCTTAATCTGGTAATCCAGCAGATCAGTAACATAACATAAATGATAAAATCATAAAACATAAATCAGCATGTAAAGAGCTGTAGTTAGTCTATTTTGAAGACTATACTAAAATGTGAAAATTTGACCTATTTATTAGCTGAAAATTGGTGGCCATCTTGGATTTGAAAGTCAAAACTAGGTCAAATCATAAAACATATTAAATATGGATGCCTCGATTAAAAAAATCCCTGAATCCATATATTGAACAACATTGTAGTCGAAACCATGAAAATATTAAATTTTGTCGGCCATTTTGTTTTTTCGTGCTCTCACGAATTCCGCCCACACTTTTGGGAGGGTCACCCCCGCTAAATTCTTTAATTAGCCCTCAAAGATAAAAAATCCACTGAGAAACGAACCTATGCTCTCCACGGTCACGGAATTGCTCGAAATCACCCAACTAAATATGCGCCATGATTAGTGTACAGTTTGGAATAAATAATATTATATTTTTTGCATTAAATGTCAAGTGTAGAATTAATAATTGAACTTTACCACATCCACCGTCATGTTTAAGTATTGTTTACCTTTCTTTGTATTACATTCTTGCCATGATACCACAAATATGGTAATGTGTCATAAGTCAAATGTTGGCTACTGGAAAATGAACATTCATTTTCAGATACTAAAATGAATAATCGTTATATCATGTTGTTTTGCCATGACAGACTTCCCTTTGCTGATGTGTCATAAGATTGTGACGTTAAATTGGCTTTCGGTTGGTTAGTGGAATTGATGCCCTGCAGTGGTTGATGGGTTGTAAGGGTGTCTCCAACCCTCCAGTTCCCTGGAATGAGCAAAGAGAAGTCAAGGACTACCTTGCCTAGCAGGGTCGCTTGAGCTGTGCACTTCACCCACATAAGGATATGGAAACAACAAGCTAGGATGACCGACTCAACTCTCTTTGAGGTGGAGGGGGGTGGTAATGAAGAGACACCTTATTCTGCATGAATGGGGAGATAACATCAAATGTAATAACTATTAGAGTACATATATATGATAATCAATATGCAATAAACCCCTATTGAACCTGAAAAGAAATGAAAACAAAAATATGCCAATATATAATATTATGAGATTGGGATAAAAGAGGAAATTTTCTTAGTTAAACTGGTATATGTAGGCTTGATACAAATGGATGTTGAAAAGTTGTCGTTAGAGTGGTCAATCTAACAACAACTTTTCACTATCCATCTATAGGAAGCATACATTAACGGTCTAACTACGACATTTTCCTCTTTTATCGCAAGCTCATAAAAGAGAAATGTTAGATCAACATTAGTCACCAGAGCTTTTCTACTGCACTCAAATTACCTTAACCTTGACTCCGAATTCAAGCTTCTGAGAAATACCCTTATTCGCCAGTGGTTTTAACACCAATTTCACTGACTCCTACATTGGCAACAATTGCAACAGCTCCTACATCCGAAAGAACAACCCACCACGGTAAAAAACAAAAAACACAAACAAAAACTTATGTATTTCTCAATTTCCTTTACGTGTAAAAGCAGTCTCTCATTAACAAAATAACTCAATAAACATTTAAGAAAGATTTGCCCTCATACTCGAGCAAGAATTTTAGTTTTCAAGCCCCCCCCCCCCCCCCCACACACACACACAATCAGTACTTCTTACAAGTTATTATTCCTATATCCAAAACTGTGTAAAGTGTAAAACTGTAGCTCGCATGAAGAACATTTCTAAGAAGACCGACGGGAAAGACCATGAGTTTTTATGCAATAAGCGTGCCTTGCATTTATTACCGTATGTTAATGTAAATTAACCAAATGACAACTTAGAATCCAGCCAGGACACTTTCAAAGATGATTAGAGAGTTTTCACCAACAAAGGGATCCATTTTATCTACCTCAACGCAAGATCAATGTATCATAAAGTGTCAGAAATAAATTTATTATACTCTAGTATACCCGATGGTAAAATAAACATTCAAGGTTTCAATATGGTTCGTAATGATCGTAATAGACAAGGGGGAGGAGTATGTCTGTATGTAAAAAAAAACTCACACACACAACTAGGACCGACCTCCATGTAGAAAACCACGAAGCTCTTTGGATTGACTTACACCTGCCTAGGACAAAACCCATCACAATTGGAGTGTGCTATAGGCCACCAGACGACACATAATTCTTGACCAAATTTGAACGAACTTTTTCATTACTAGACCCTCGGAATGAATCTATTATACTAGGGGATTTTAACTTGTGTTACAAACAACGAAATAATAGGCTTGTACGAGAATATAGGCACAAACTGACAATGCACAATCACAAACAACTCATCACAACCCCCACACGTATCTCTGAGAACACTGCTACAATATTAGACCATATAAATTGTAACAGAGAGGACACAATATCATAATCAGGGGTTATAGAGACTGGGATAAGTGATCACTTCGTCACATCATAATGCACACGTAAAACTCCAAATATTACCCTAGAGAATCACAAGGTCATTAAAACAAGGTCACTCAGAAACTACAACAAAGAAACATTTCTGGACATGTTATGGAATACAGATTGGTCTCCAGTGTTTGGAAATACAAACGTTAATGACGCATGGGTTGGCTTCAGAACCATTATCACAAACATCCTAGACGAAATAGCTCCTCTGAAAGACATGCGAATTAAAGCAAGGTCAGACCCATGGATCAACAATGACATACTACACCATCTGGAACATAGAGACAATCTGTTAAAAAGGCTAGTGAAACATAGACAGGATCAAGGTCTGAAACATGAGTTCAACAGGGCTAGGAATAAACTAAGCAGGAAAATTAAATCAGCGAAATCTAATTATTTCCACAGTAAGGCAGAGGAATATCAGAATAACCCCAAAAAACTATGGAGGCTCTTAAAAACAACAGACTACAGCAACAAGGCAAGGGATTAGTCTAACACTAATATTGCTCTCAACATTAATGATCAGGTTTGTCACGATAAACGACAAATTTCAACCTACTTCAACTCCTTCTTCACCTCCATAGCAAACACACTTGCACAGAACCTACCGCAACCTCTCAATAAATACACGACAACAACGGCCACCTTTCGAAATTTCTACAGGGATAAAGGCATACACCCGAACACTTTTGGATTGCAAAATGTTACACCAAAATACACATTTGACGAGCTCTCTAACCTAAATGTACATAAAAGCACAGGACCAGACAACATTCCTGCCAAATTTCTACGAGATGGAGCCATTGGTATAGCAGGTCCCCTAACCCACATCATCAACCTGTCAATTAACACCAACACTGTACCTGCTGAACTGAAGGAAGCTATTGTAACCCCTCTATTCAAGAAAGGAAATAAACTAGATGTTGGCAACTACAGACCAGTTAGCATATTATGTATTTGTTACGCTGGCCAGCTTGCCAGAATGCACTCGTAACTCGCTAGCGCTCGCCAGGGCAGTGAAATGGGCTACAATAATCGTAGAACGATGTTCTTTCTTTTATAGAGTTTACGTTGTCACAGACAGATCAGTGGTGATCTTTATTCTTGTCTGTGACACTTGGAAGTATTTTATATCATTCATAGAATATAAGATGCATTGTGTGAAGTTAAAGGAGAAAGAGCGAGGTAGGCAGTGAGGTGGTAGGATGTGCGTGTGTATGTACGATTGCCTCCCTCGCTCAGAGGAGTTTCCCACGCTTGTGAGTGGTCGGCGGGCCTGACGCATAACGTGACGCCTGCTCCTCGTGACGTAATCGTCTGTGATTGGGTGCCGCTGCCTTTGATAGTCCTGGGGGGGCTCCTGCCGCGTTTCTCCTGCAGAGCTTGGCACGGCGTGCTTGGTCCTACATGTCCTTTGCAATCTGTCGCCCATATAATCCCCTATACTACTTTCTCTCTCTCTGAATTTCTTCGTTTTCATACTTCTCTCTTTATTCAATTACTTATCCCTTCTGGTTCTGCATACGACTTCCATAGTCGGCCAGTCGTATTACCAGCAACAGCTCTCACATTTATGTTTGCACTAGCGTTAGGGATTATTAGAGTCATAGTCATATGGTAGCCTAGTGTTGGGATGCTTCTAATTATTGAGCTGTTTTTTCCCATTATTTAATGCTAGACAGTGGAAGGTATCTTTGGTCGTTGTCTGAGTTATGTATGTGGCAAGTCAGAGCCTGTACAACATCGACGAAGCTAGCTAGCCTGTAACCCTTGTGCATATTTTCCTTTGCGAGTGTAGCAGTATACAGGTGAAGGGCTTTTGCCTACACTTACCTGTATGATTGCTACCTCATTGTGTTGACCTTTGTGGAGCGCCAGGGTATAAGACCAGATACTAGAGATCTGGACTTACCAAGAGAGCCTCCAAATCACTTAACATAACATAAGGGAAATCTGTTCAAGGGGAGACAGTAGGCTACGAGCATGCTTGCGCTCTGCCTAGTTTCCTAGTACCTTTTATGCCACTGCTAGACTTTATTAGTGGGGAAGACAGCATTGTGTTTATTAACTTTCATTGTGTATGCTTTAGGAATTATTCACGCCTTATTTTAGCCTTGGTTGATGCATAGTGCACAACCCAGTTTGGCTGTTATGTTGGCTGAGGAAGTACTGTTTCTGAGTGGTTATTATTAGTGCTGTCACAGAGTTGTTGCACTCTCTTGTTGTATATATGTATCCTACTTATTGGTGTATTTAAGATACACGCTTTGGTGTCCTGCCCCTGCATTTATTTCTGTTCTATATTAACGAGCATCTTAGAGCATCAGACATTTTCAGAAGATTCCATATCTGATTGCTGTAGGACTAGACTTCCAGTGTTTTCATAGAGCATTGTAGAGTTTAGTGTTGAGTACAGACTCATACTAAAGTTAGCGTAAGCATATATTCCTTTATTAAATCTTATATAGTTTATTCAAGCATTGTTATTACTTAAGAATATTTTCGTAACGTAAGTACTCCTGTTGTGAGTTGGCTTTACCGTCACCGGAGAGCCTTTGTAGAAGTGCACTAAAACCTAGTTAATTGATACCCCGTTATCCAGTAAATTAACTCTGAAGGGTTTTAAGTGTTTTTGTTCACCGGCGTAATAGTTCGAGGGTTTTGGAATTAGCGTACCGTTGTTGCAGATATAGCCTATCATCTAGTCCATCATTAAGTGCCCTTGTTTATTTCGTAGTGCCGGTCGTAACAAATGGCGACCTTAGACCAGAATATAGTGAACTGAATATTGCATTTGTTTTTTTTGGAGAAATCTTATTGCCATTTGGGGTTGAATTTATTTCTCGCATTATTGGCAGCAGACATTGTTTTGAGGATATATAGAACTTGTTGGAGTTATTGGTGACCTAGTATTGCACTCAAGAACATCTTCGAATATATTTTGGTGAATAAAGCTACGCAAGAGTTTGGCTACTTTTGTCTTGACTGAGAATTTTTGTTGTTGACTCCATTATGTCACTGGACGGGTCTGAGCATAGTGAGGGCACAGTGCGAGAGGCAGGCAAGGAGGTGGAGAAGGTGGAGTTGTTAAGCGGCGTTCGGGTGGTGAACAATGAGGAGGATGCTCGGATATTTTTTGAGGAGCCTGTGTCAGCGGATCATGTGTCGGGGCTAGACCGGTACGGACTGCAGTGTGTGGCCACGGTCTTAGGGTTTCCCGGTACTAGCGGTTTGTCGAGAGGTGAGCTGGTTACCTGTATGCTCGGTGGGGTGCATGGGGCTTCGGGTGGAGCGGGAGCTGGGGCACCTTCGGCCCAGTCCCCAGTCCACTCGACTCCTACCATGGCGCCCCCTCGGGTTCCGGAGCCGAGTACGTTCCCGCAGGCCGATGCCCGCTGGCGGTTGGGTATGCCTCTAAGTGACTCACGGGGTGGGTCCCCGGTCGTAGCACCCCCTCCTCAGGGTTTGTCTTCCGAGATGTTGTTTCAGCTCGAGCTCGCCAAACTTCAGCAGCAGGAGCGACAGGCTAAGCATGAGGCTGAGCTTGAGCAGCGAAAGCATGAGCTCGAGCAACGGATGTATGAGGCTGAGATCAAGCTGAGAGAGGCTGAGCTCAGACAGCAGCAGCAGCAGCGAGAGGCTGAGCTTAGGTTTGAGTCTGAAAGGTATTGTGCCGATGTTGACCTAGAGAAAACTTGTGTAGAGGTGACGAGGAACCGGGTCGCCCTGGGGGGTCGAGCCCATGACCAGTCCCTGTCGCATCTACTTAAGTTGGTTCCAGTGTTTGATGAGTTAGGAGTTACAGAATTTTTTCTCCGGTTCGAGAACAAGTGCCAGGAGCACCAATGGCCCGAGGAGAAGTGGGCAGCCCTTGTTTCTTCACGATTGACGGGGAAAGCACTCAAGGCGTACGATACTTTGCCCCTAGATTCCTGTGTGGATTACGAGTTGTTGAAAGAGGCTGTCCTGAGGGCGTATGAGCTACAGCCAGAAACCTATAGGCTGAAGTTTAGGGCTGTTCCAAAAAGAAAGGAGAGTACTTTCCAGGAACACGCTAGAGAGCTGTCAGATGCATTTGAAAATTGGTTAAGGTCGGAGAAGGCAACTACTTTTGATTCAGTAAAACAACTAGTGTTGCTGGAACAATTTTAAAATGTACTGGCAGTGACTTGACTCTTAACCTTAAAGAAAAGCAACCAAAAACTCTGCAGAAGATGGCTGAGCTGGTTGACCTTAGGGTGTCATTGATTCGTGGGTGCGGGTCTTCACAGAGAGCTAGACCAGGGGCGTACGACCCCCCCCCCCCCCCCCCCCGAATTAATGACACAAATTATCCATTTAAGACTACTGTTGCCAATTATGAACCCAAGTCGAAACCGTTCCTATTTAAGAAAGGCCAGGGCCCTTCCTCACCTCAGAGGAAGTCCAAGAGTGAGGTGGAATGTTTCAAGTGTCATGAGAAGGGGCATATTGCGCGCTCATGTCCGAGCACACCGCCTACAGCAGTGGTGTCACTAGTGAGCAACATCGGTGTGTCTTTGAGGCCTTCCGCGTTTGCCCGTGGTAATACGTCGGTTGCGAAGTCATTGCCGGTGCAGAAGCAGCAGGAGGGCTCGTCACCCGTCCGTGATGCTTTTTGTGGTCATAGGGGGCACGGCACTGTGAGGTGGGCAGGTGTGAAGCATAGGCTTGAGTTGTTGCGTGATACGGGCGCTTCCCAGACACTTGTTAAGAATTTCACTGGAAAGCCTGTTAACGTGGCTCGGGTTGTGGTGGTTCAAGGCATCAATGCTACGCGGTCTTACCCGCTGGTCAGAATGGAGCTTGAGGTGGACGGTGTGACACTGGAGTTGGATGTGGGGGTGGTGGAGAAATTGCCAGTTGAGGGGGTCGACATCCTTCTTGGCAATGACTTTGCGGTGCACACTTCCGAGGTTCCACCCTTAGTCGTTGCCGAGAGGGCGGCCGACACGAGTAGGGAGGGACAGGAGGGGCTCGAGAGATCTCAGTCCGCTCAGGTGTCACGGCCTAATACCCAAGTTATAGACCAGCGGAGGAAGGGTCGGAAGGAGAAAGTCCAGGCTGGTCGGGTTGAAAGTTTGGATCCAGCGACACTCCTTGGTGACTCGGTACTTGACCCGAAGGTGAGCTCCGGAGTGGCCCCAGAACCTGTCCCCCCTAGTGACATGGTAGGGCGTGATGGCACTTCGCGACAGAGTAGTTTCCAGGTGGAGGAGAGTTGTGGGAACGGGGCTATTGAACTCGAGGACGGGGAAGCATGTCATGTGAACCTGTTAAAGGAGTTTGTGAGGCAACCACCTGAGCAGCCTACTGTCCCTATGTTGGTCTGCAGCGGCCAAGGTGGAGAAGGAGAGGGGGCAGTGGGGCATAGGTGGAGGAGAGTTGGGATTGTCGTGTCTCGGCGGAGCAGTGGGCGGGGGACACGAACCAGGTGGCTGTGGAAGCGCTAGAGCACCTGCCTGAGCAGCAGTGTGCAGTGCTCCAGCACCTGCTCGGTTCATACCCCACTGGTCGTGCCGAGCACCCTCACAACTCATGCGGTGCACGATGTTCCGCTGACAGGTCCCTTGAGTGTGAGTAGACAGTTGGCCTCGTTGTTTCGGTGGTTCAAGGTGGGCGACGAGGCTTTGGCATGGTTGTCAGGTCAGGGTCAACCCATGGCTGCTAAGGGTGGTGGTCAGAATCAGGACATTGAGCAGATTGGTGAGGTTGGCTGTGGAGTGGATGCGCCCGGTCGTCGCATAGCCTCCCAATGCTGCTCTAGTAATATGCAACAGCCCTTCCATAGACCGACTGTATCTGGCCATGTCGCTGAAGGCGGTGATGCTGCGCAGGCAGATGTAGTCGCAAGGAATGCGGGGGTGCACATGTACGGTATCGGCGGGGAAGCCTTAGCCATTATAAACTATGGGAGTGACTGCACAGGTGGTACTGATTGTCCCTCTCATGACCTGGCTGTTCTAGGGACGAAGGTGGAGAAGGAGGGAGACTATAGTTTAGAAGCTGCGGTCTAGGCTGGGTTGTGGAAGGGCACTAGGCATGTTGTTCTTCGAGATAAATTGCAACCTCTAGTTCCTGAGCGCCAAGAGAAGTTGTTTACTAGGCTGTGGCAGTATGTCCGCATGTTTGTTGCTTCTCCAGGCCTGATGTACGGGGTAAAATCCGACATGGAGGCTGGAGACAGTGCAAGGCTCAAGTTAGTTCCCTACCGTATAAATCCTGCTCAACAGTCTGTCGTGAAAGCAGAGCTAGACTACATGTGGAAAAAGGGTCTGAGGGATAAGGGATATCGTGAGTGGTCGTTGCCAGTAACTTTGCAACCTGAGTTAAGTGGCAAGATCCGTGTGTATGTTGATTGCAAGAGTGTGGAAGCATTATCCCTGACAGACGCCTATCCATTACCTAGAGTTGACGACACCATAGACCGCATCGGGGCTGCCTCGTTTATCACTAAGGTGGAAATAGTGAGAGGTTATTGGCAGGCCCCGTTGCCGAAGAGAGCGAAGAGAAGTGCCAGTCTTGTGATGAACTGGGCAGGTTATCAGTGTCAGATGCTGTTTTGCTGCCGGAACACAAGTTGGATGTGTGGCATGTTAAGGGCACTGATAATGTTTTGGCTGATTGTTTGTCACGGGAGGGTATGTTTGCAGGAGAACCCTCGCCGTTCAGTCAGTGTGTGTTTGAGAGGGGAGAAAAATTAGGCTTGCCCCTGTAGTGCAATGCCGCCAAAAACACTATTAAAAATATAAAAACCTCACATAAAAACTCTTTCTTTTTGATAGTATATAAGTGCAGTATATCACAGCAAGAATCTAATACACTCTGAGTTGTTGTCTTGGTAGGCTAGGCTTGGTGAAGCTTGCTCGTTGGTTGAGCGTGATATAATTATTATGATGCTATTGTTTTGGGGAAGTGTTGTGCAGATTTTGTTTTATAATACAGTGTTTTATGTTTGTGATCGTGCCTTGTTTTCACAACTTGGGAGAATAGCTGGGTGATGCGGGGTTGGTGAGCATTCTGTCTGGTCAGATGTGGAGTTCACCTGAGGCTGAAACGTCCCACATCTTGGGCGGGGTGTTACGCTGGCCAGCTTGCCAGAATGCACTCGTAACTCGCTAGCGCTCGCCAGGGCAGTGAAATGGGCTACAATAATCGTAGAACGATGTTCTTTCTTTTATAGAGTTCATGTTGTCACAGACAGATCAGTGGTGATCTTTATTCTTGTCTGTGACACTTGGAAGTATTTTATATCATTCATAGAATATAAGATGCATTGTGTGAAGTTAAAGGAGAAAGAGCGAGGTAGGCAGTGAGGTGGTAGTATGTGCGTGTGTATGTACGTTTGACTCCCTCGCTCGGAGGAGTTTCCCACGCTTGTGAGTGGTCGGCGGGCCTGACGCATCACGTGACGCCTGCTCCTTGTGACGTAGTTGTCTGTGATTGAGTGCTGCTGCCTTTGTTAGTCCTGGGGGGGCTCCTGCCGTGTTTCTCCTGCAGAGCTTGGCACGGCGTGCTTGGTCCTACATGTCCTTTGCAATCTGTCCCCCATATAATCCCCTATACTACTTTCTCTCTCTCTGAATTTCTTCGTTTTAATACTTCTCTCTTTATTCAATTACTTATCCCTTCTGGTTCTGCATACGACTTCCATAGTCGGCCAGTCGTATTACCAGCACCAGCTCTCACATTTATGTTTGCACTAGCGTTAGGGATTATTAGAGTTATAGTCATATGGTAGCCTAGTGTTGGGGTGCTTCTAATTATTGAGCTGTTCTTTCCTATTATTTAATGCTAGACAGTGGAAGGTATCTTTGGTCGTTGCCTGAGTTATGTATGTGGCAAGTCAGAGCCTGTACAACATCGACGAAGCTAGCTAGCCTGTAACCCTTGTGCATATTTTCCTTTGCGAGTGTAGCAGTATACAGGTGAAGGGCTTTTGCCTACACTTACCTGTATGATTGCTACCTCATTTTGTTGACCTTTGTGGAGCGCCAGGGTAAGACCAGGTACTAGAGATCTGGACTTACCAAGAGAGCCTCCAAGTCACATAACGTAACATAAGGGAAATCTGTTCAAGGGGAGACAGTAGGCTACGAGCATGCTTGCGCTCTGCCAAGTTTCCTAGTACCCCTTATGCCACTGCTAGACTTTATTAGTGGGGAAGACAGCATTGTGTTTATTAACTTTCATTGTGTATGCTTTAGGAATTATTCACGCCTTATTTTAGCCTTGGTTGATGCATAGTGCACAACCCAGTTTGGCTGTTACGTTGGCTGAGGAAGTACTGTTTCTGAGTGGTGTTACGAACTGGCACTCGGGTACACAAGGGCTCTCAATCAGGACTCGAATACGGCTCGCTGCCACAACGGAAACACACGATCCCAACCCCTGAGTACTGCCAGCCGAACAAAAAACACCAATACCCTCCAGAGTTCAATCTGCTATAACGGTGTATACAAGAACTCGGTACTAGTGTTCAACAACAGACTAATAAAGAGACAGGAATTATCTAGTCTGGTCAACAATCAAACAATGAAGTAAGAAACCAAAGAATAGTGTTGGCCGAAGCCAAAGTAATCCACCCTTGACTATTAACTTAAGAAGTCCACCACCCTCTACTTTGGATCGGCACTATTACGTTACGTTAATTAATAGTCCTTAAGCATCGAGCAAGGAATCTTCTTAAAAAAGTTAGATGCTTCTCGGATGCTCGTAAGAAGTACGTATCGGATTTTGAACAGTAATTCAATAAGCAAAAACACTGGCAATTAAATACTATTAAAGGCTTAAATTGGCATAAGAATAATTAAAAGAATATGCAATAGTAAATGGCAAACATTAAAAAGAAGTACTCCGCAAATGCAACGGCAATAGCCTACTCGGATTGTGCTCGTGGGCCACTAATCACTAAAGTAGCCAAGCTTGCAACACATGAAATCAATAGTGCATAAACAATATCATACATAAGGAAAGCTTCAATACTATTCTGTATCTACTAATCGAGTAAAGTCTAGCTGGGGTACTGTAGGCAAAAGGTAGCAGTGACAGAGCAAAAAAACGGCTTGTAGCCTAGCGAAGTCCTCACGACTGTTTAAAGTATTACGTTAAAACTAACAAGTGCACTTTGAGAAATCTAGATCCCTTGTATCTGGTTTTCTCCCGGCTCCTTGACAAAGGAAAAACAAACTGTTAATAAAATACAGGGTGGTTAGGCTCTTGCCCTCACGCACTGTAAATTATAAACTCAACACAGTCATCCGCGAAGACAACCTAGGCTTCACTGAACCGAAACGAGTATGCAGGTTTATCGCTTAACCACTGCATCAAACAACAACTCGTAACACAGAAAAGCCTTACCCCAGTCTAGCATTACCTAGACCAGCAGAAAACAGGAATAATAATAATAATAACACACAGGGAAATGCATATACAAGTGCAACAAACATAAATCAATCCTATTCTAAGTTAACCCTTCCAAAATAGGCTATCTAATAGGCAAGTATCTTGTGAGAACTCAAGCGATAATACGTTGGCTGACTAGCTCTGCACCAACGGGACAATGGAAGTTAAACAGGGCAGGGAAAAGAGGAGATAAGAATGTAAGGTAGTAGAGAAAGTTCCCATCAGTCAGAAGAATATATATAGTTAGCAAGGGAAATGAGAAGTCGCTCTGCCTAATGAGTTCTGATGAAAAAATGGCTAGACTTCCCTTTTATACCCGGCCCTCTAGTGAGCCCAACGTGAACTACTAAGGACCGCCCACTGACAACCATTACGTAATTTCTCTCTCTCCTCTGGGATACACAAAGGCTCCCCTAGCACTGAGGGAGGGAGGAATGCGAGTAAGTTAGGCCCACCTCCCGCCTGGCGCACCCACTGACCCCCAACTGTGGCTGTTTCTCTTCCCATCATTACAAATAAGTTTTACACACAATACTTATAACTAATGATATAAAATAGAACTCGTTGACTCAGATGAAAACAAAATACATATTCATAATACTTATAGTACAACGGCTCACATGAACTAAGTTAGGAAACTCTACATTGACTACAGCCAAAGTTCCTGCCCTGACGATCCTAGCAAGAGTGGGGCATGACTAGGCGTTCTGTACAGCATGCTCACACGTGGACATGCGTCACACCTCCCCCAAGATTTTACTCGCTCAACCCTGAGCTAAAATCTGACAAACACAGAACTCCATCAAGCCCCTCACACCCAGTGACCGCATGGCACTAAAACAAAGCTGAGTTTATCACCAAAACACATCTTATTATAACAAAAAAAATCACATTTTATAACTCCTCCCAAAAATAGCAAAAAGACACAATATCATGCTCCCAGAGCGAGCTTACAGCAGCTCAGCCGTTTGATAGTTCGTGGACTACTCAAACTCTATAGGCTATGACAAACTTATACGATTACCTATATCAAAAGAAAGAGTTTTTATATTTTAATATGTTTTTCCCGGCTGCACTATAAGGGCAGCCTATTTTCCTCCACTCAAACCCACACACCTGTGATAGCCTACGACTGATCATCCACCCTTGATAAACAATCCGCGATCACATTGTCACATCCAGCAATATGACGGATGTCCAGGTTATACTCCTGCAACATCAAAGACCACCTGGTCAGTCTCATATTGCGATTGTGAAATTGATTCAGGAATCTCAAAGGGTGATGATCAGTGTAGATAACCACGACTGGGCCATAGGCTGGAACATACACCTCGAAGTGCCTGAGCGGCAGCACAATCGCCAGTAATTCCTTTTCTATTGTAGAATAGTTCTTTTGTGCAGCATTGAACTTCTTAGAAAAGAAACTTACTGGGTGTTCCACACCTTCATTGTCTGTCTGTAGCAAGACGGCACCAGCCCCTACACCACTAGCATCTGTTGCCAGCTGAAAAGGCCTGTTAAAGTCTGGGGCCCTGAGTATCGGGTGAGTACATAGCAAATGTTTCACCAAAGTGAAAGCCTTTTCACACTCAGGTGCCCACAAAAACTTTTTGTCTTTAGATATCAAATCTGTGAGAGGTGCCAACACCGTTGAGTAACCTTTTATGAAGCATCTGTAGTAGCCTATCATACCCAAGAATCTCATAATCTGCTTCTTGGTTGTTGGGTGCGGAAATTTATTGATAGCCTGTACCTTGTTCTGAGGAGGGCACACCTGTCCCCTTCCCACTACAAACCCAAGGTACTGCACAGTGGCTTTTACGAAGTCACACTTTGCCAAATTTACTACCAGACCTGCTTCACTAAGTTTCCGGAACAAGGTCTCAAGGTGCTCACAATGGGTCTCAAAGTCGTCATCATAAATGATTACATCGTCCAAATATACGGTGCAATTTGGAATGTCCTTTACAATTTCATTCATCAGGTTCTGAAACGTTGCTGGTGCATTCTTAAGTCCGTAAGGCATAACATTGCACCGGTAGGTACTCCCGTCCACAACAAAACCACATACCTCTTTAGCACGCTCGGACAAAGGTACTTGCCAGTAACCTTTTACTAAATCTACTTTAGACAAAAAACGAGCATTACCAATTTTGTCAACACTATCATCAACCCGAGGAAGAGGATATAGGTTAGTTGGAGTCAAACCGTTTAACCTACGGAAATCAATACAAAAGCGTACCTTGCCATCTGGCTTAGGCTGCAGTGTTATGGGGGAAGTCCACTTAACTGTGCCTTTCTCTATCAACCTTCTACCGAGAATATACTCCAACTCATCCCTCAGAGCTGGTAGTTTTATGGGGGGCACACGGTACGGGATTGACTTAAATGGTATATGGTCCCCCACGTCAACATCATGCATAGCCTGAGTAGTGAGGCCTGGGTGTTCAGCAAATACAGTGGGGTATGAACCGAACAACTGACGGATAGCATCAAACTGCGGCTCAGGCAAATGAGCTATAGCCTCGTCAGCCCTTAGGCTCGAGTTCCCCGCCCACTGATCCGCTGAAACATGTTGATCCCAGCTATCCTCCTCCGAAGCTTGACTGTCCCCCTCTCCTTCTCCACCACGGCCGCAACAAGCCAACACAGGGACAGTGAGAGGCTCAGAGGGGCGCCTCACATACTCTTTAATAAAGTTCACGTGACATAACTGGTTCTTTTTCCTCCTGTCTGGAGTGGCAACAAGGTAATCTAAGTCTGAAATGTTTTCTACAATTTTATAAGGTCCAGTGTACTTCACAGAGAGGGGGTTACCAACCAAAGGCAACAAAATTAATACCTCTTGTCCTACAGTGAACTTCCGGAGCCTCACTTTGCGATCATACCTGTCCTTCATCAAAGCTTGTGATTCTGTCAAATTTCTACCTGCCATCTCCAGACTCTTAAGCATGCGCTCACGGCTTTCAAGCACATACTTTAATAATGGACAAGGCTGCACAGTCCCCTCCCAAATTTCTTTCAGCATGTTAAGGGGGCCCCTGACACGGTGTCCAAAAATCAGCTCGTTTGGACTAAATACCAGGCTCTCACTAGGTACCTCCCGAGCAGCAAACAGCACATAAGGCAATCCAAGATCCCAATCCATACCGTTGTCAGCACAATAACACCTGAGCATGCTTTTAAGTGTAGCATGCCACCGCTCAAGCACCCCTTGACTCTCAGGGTGATACGCTGACGATACTACTGCTCGTATCCCATGCTGTTGCATTGTTTGCTTGAACATGTTGGAGGTGAAATTAGATCCCTGATCAGACTGAATCTCCTCCGGGTACCCGTACCTTGAGAAGTACCACAACAAGTTACTGACTACCGTCTTAGCCATTCCATTTTTCATAGGGTATGCATCGGGGTATCTAGTGGCAACATCCATTATGGTTAACAAAAATTTATTTCCAGCCTTAGTGGGAGGGAGTGGACCAACCATGTCAACAATAATTTTACTAAAGGGTGGCCCAATCACAGGAATAAGGTGTAATGGAGCCTTAGGAATAACTTGGTTCGGTTTCCCGACACGTTGACAAATATCACATGAGTTTATCCATGACTGCACATGAGACTTCATCCCCGGCCACCAAAACAATTTCCCCAAAGCCGCCACCGTTTTCTTGGCACCCAAATGTCCTGATAATGGAGAATCATGAGCCAACCTAAGCAAACTTTCCCTGCAGCCCTCTGGCACGACCAGCTGGTCAACTGTACCTGATCCGCCCTCCCAGTTCCTTTTAGGATCTTGATATCGGTGGTATAAAATTCCATTAACGAAAAAAAAATCCCCTGCCTTTGCATCCCTATCTTCTTCTAACTCCACAGCCCCATTGGTACACTGCAAAACCTCTGGATCCTCTAATTGCAACTTTCGAATGTCTGTGGGAGCCAACATGTCTAACTGCTTGGTCAACAACTCATGCCCTCCCCCAACATCCAACTTAGACATCCGGTTTTCTCGCTGCAGGTAACGGTGCTGTCTCTGAGTCTCTGCCTCCTCCACTACTTTATCAACTGTGTTAGGCACTGGAGTTACAACAGACTCGGTCAAAGGTCCTGCTATTGGGTCTTTTGGGAGAGCCACTGGTTCTAAACTCTTCAAACTTTTCCCAGCCTTCCGCTTCTCCTTAATTCCCTTCCTCCGCTGTTCTGTGGCCTGGGAAATAGGCTGTGATACCTTAAATGCTTGGGAACGAGTTACCACACATGCCATCTGTTGGTGTTGACAACTCACTACCCACTCTTGTTCCTCCCTACTAACGTCGGCCGGCCTCTCGGCAACGACTAAGGGTGGAACGTCTAAAGTAGGCACCGCAAAGTCGTTGCCGAGAAGAAGGTCGACGCCCTCCACTGGCAATTTCTCAACGATCCCAACATCTAAGTCCTTAATCACACCATCAACTTCCAGCTCCACACGAACCAACGGGTATGACCTGGTCGCATTAATACCCTGAACAACAACCACCCGTGCCGCATTAATTGGTCGCCCTGTGAAATTCTTCAAAAGTGTCTGTGAAGCTCCAGTATCACGCAAAACTTCCACCTTATGCTGGCAACCCGCCCAACTTACCCTACCGGTCCCTCTATGGGCGCAAAAGACATCACGGACAGGGGACGAGCCTTCCTGAGTCTTATACATAGCCTGTGACCCTGCCGCTGGCAAACTACCCTGGGTAAATCCAGACGACATTTCAGCCACACCTATGCTGCGCACCAAAGACACGGCTGCAGTTGGCGGCTTACTAGGACAAGATTTTGCATAATGCCCCTTCTT
Source organism: Paralithodes platypus (assembly GCA_032716605.1). Classification (NCBI taxonomy): domain Eukaryota; kingdom Metazoa; phylum Arthropoda; class Malacostraca; order Decapoda; family Lithodidae; genus Paralithodes; species Paralithodes platypus. The sequence goes on along the minus strand of CM064576.1, from coordinate 7,840,013 downwards.
TCTACAATGAAAACATTCCACTTCCCCTATCGGTCTCTTCCGATAAGGGGCGGAGTTCTAACCCTTCTGTAATGGGACGGCTGTAGTCTTTGGTTCAGTCCTGGTATCTTGGCTTTTAAACTGAGGTTTATATCTATAGTGATTGTCCTGAGCTCGAGGGTTTGGAGTATCGCGCCCCTTGGGAACTGCATCAACACGCTTTACAGATTCACATCCCCTGATTAGCGACAACCTGAGGTCAGCCATCTCAGCTGCCTCTTGAAGAGTTCTTGGGTTCTTTTCTTTAATATTTAAAGTCATTTCTGCACCAGTACACTTATAAGACTGCTCGAGCAGAAACAGATCAGTCAACTGTTCTGCCATCTCAGCTTTCTCAGAACGTGTCCAGTTTTTAAGTGCATCTTTTAAGTCCCGGGCATGTTCAAGAAAGGTCGCCTCCCTAGTCTTTGTAACACCCCGAAACTTCAATCGATATGTTTCCGGTTGCAACTCGTATGCCCGTAGGACAGCTCTCTTCAATTCTGGGTAGTCAATGCAAGACTCTAAAGGCAGTGCATCATAAGCCTTCAGACCCTTACCCGTAAGTCTTGAGGAGACTAGAGCTGCCCACTTCTCTTCAGGCCAATTATGCTCCCTACACTTCTTCTCAAAACGATTAAAAAATTCTGTGACTTCAGTTTCACTAAATACCGGCACCAATTTGACTAAGTGGGCCAAGGACTGTTCTCTTACTTGGCCCTCACGGCCCATTCGAGTCCCTGTCGACTCTGCACGAGTCTTATCTAAATCTAATTTAGCACAATATTTCTCCGAGTCGTACCTAAGCTCAGCCTCATGCCTCCTGGTCTCATCCTCCTGCCTCCTAACCTCAATCTCATGCCTCCTAGTCTCATTCTCCTGCTTCCTAGCCTCAATCTTAGCAAGCTCAAGTCTAAATACCATATCTGGAGACAGGCAGGAAGAGGGAGCTGCCACTACTGAAGGAGGGGGGGCAAAAACTGGGGAACCACCACGTGCACCACCCGAGGGCACTCCAATCTGCCAATTCTCATCCCTCTGTGGGAGAGTGCTAACCTCCGGTAACTGAGTGGACGGCACTGTGGGAGTCGAGTGAGAGGGGATCTGGGGAGGAACCCCCCCAAACGCCCTCTCCTCCGAAACCCCATGTCGCCCACGCAACACCCAGGAAATCAGCTCCCCCTTGGACATCTTTGCTACATTGGAAATGCCCAAAACCTTGGCTATCAGGTGCAAGCCACAAACATCCACCCCAGTCAGCCTCTCCTCCGTCACGTGGTACCGCTTACTCACAAAAACTCTAGCATCCTCCTCACTGGTTACTAACGGCACACCTTCAAATGACATCTCTCGCTCATCGTCAGTGCTAATGCACGACATACTGAAGTCCACAAAAAAAATCTCGAGACAAAAGTGTTAAACTTCCTATGCAAGCACTAATTACTAAATTAACTGGAGTCTCTTAAATGCTTTACTAATTGCCATACAAAAAAATATATATTCTTCAATATGCACGCTAAAATACAAACAAACAAATGTTGTACAACTCTGCAAAAATGTATACTGTTCACAAAATCCTAAGCAAGGTCGCCATTTGTTACGAACTGGCACTCGGGTACACAAGGGCTCTCAATCAGGACTCGAATACGGCTCGCTGCCACAACGGATACACACGATCCCAACCCCTGAGTACTGCCAGCCGAACAAAAAACACCAATACCCTCCAGAGTTCAATCTGCTATAACGGGGTATACAAGAACTCGGTACTAGTGTTCAACAACAGACTAATAAAGAGACAGGAATTATCTAGTCTGGTCAACAATCAAACAATGAAGTAAGAAACAACAACACCAAAGAATAGTGTTGGCCGAAGCCGAAGTAATCCACCCTTGACTATGAACTTAAGAAGTTCACCACCCTCTACTTCGGATCGGCACTATTACGTTACGTTAATTAATAGTCCTTAAGCATCGAGCAAGGAATCTTCTGAAAAAAGTTAGATGCTTCTCGGATGCTCGTAAGAAGTACGTATCGGATTTTGAACAGTAATTCAATAAGCAAAAACACTGGCAATTAAATACTATTAAAGGCTTAAATTGGCATAAGAATAATTAAAAGAATATGCAATAGTAAATGGCAAACATTAAAAAAAAGTACTCCGCAAATGCAACGGCAATAGCCTACTCGGATTGTGCTCGTGGGCCACTAATCACTAAAGTAGCCAAGCTTGCAACACATGAAATCAATAGTGCATAAACAATATCATACATAAGGAAAGCTTCAATACTATTCTGTATCTACTAATTGAGTAAAGTCTAGCTGGGGTACTGTGGGCAAAAGGTAGCAGTGACAGAGCAAAAAAACGGCTTGTAGCCTAGCGAAGTCCTCACGACTGTTTAAAGTATTACGTTAAAACTAACAAGTGCACTTTGAGAAATCCAGATCCCTTGTATCTGGTTTTCTCCCGGCTCCTTGACAAAGTAAAAACAAACTGTTAATAAATACAGGGTGGTTAGGCTCTTGCCCTCACGCACTGTAAATTATAAACTCAACACAGTCATCCGCGAAGACAACCTAGGCTTCACTGTACCGAAACGAGTATGCAGGTTTATCGCTTAACCACTGCATCAAACAACAACTCGTAACACAGAAAAGCCTTACCCCAGTCTAGCATTACCTAGACCAGCAGAAAACAGGAATAATAATAATAACACACAGGGAAATGCATATACAAGTGCAACAAACATAAATCAATCCTATTCAAAGCTAACCCATCCAAAATAGGCTATCTAATAGGCAAGTATCTCGTGAGAACTCAAGCGATAATACGTTGGCTGACTAGCTCTGCACCAACGGGACAATGGAAGTTAAACAGGGCAGGGAAAAGAGGAGATAAGAATGTAAGGTAGTAGAGAAAGTTCCCATCAGTCAGAAGAATATATATAGTTAGCAAGGGAAATGAGAAGTCGCTCTGCCTAATGAGTTCTGATGAAAAAATGGCTAGACTTCCCTTTTATACCCGGCCCTCTAGTGAGCCCAACGTGAACTACTAAGGACCGCCCACTGACAACCATTACGTAATTTCTCTCTCTCCTCTGGGATACACAGAGGCTCCCCTAGCACTGAGGGAGGGAGGAATGCGAGTGAGTTAGGCCCACCTCCCGCCTGGCGCACCCACTGACCCCCAACTGTGGCTGTTTCTCTTCCCATCATTACAAATAAGTTTTACACACAATACTTATAACTAATGATATAAAATAGAACTCGTTGACTCAGATGAAAACAAAATACATATTCATAATACTTATAGTACAACGGCTCACATGAACTAAGTTAGGAAACTCTACATAGACTACAGCCAAAGTTCCTGCCCTGACGATCCTAGCGAGAGTGGGGCATGACTAGGCGTTCTGTACAGCATGCTCACACGTGGACATGCGTCACAGTGGTTATTATTAGTGCTGTCACAGAGTTGTTGCACTCCCTTGTTGTATATATGTATCCTACTTATTGGTGTATTTAAGATACACGCTTTGGTGTCCTGCCCCTGCATTTATTTCTGTTCTATATTAACCTCTGAAGTGCGCATGGGGGTAATTAGACACCTCTCCCTGTGCGCATGTAATTGAGGTGTTTCCGTCACTAAAATATTCATTGTACCATTAATAGCATTAATACTTATCCATATGCGCCTATTATGGGTTGATTATAAAGGTATTAACCAACAACATAAAACGAGTGAAAACAGCGTTTGGATGGTCAAAATCGGAGATATAGCCCGCGAGTTGTATAATGTATGGGTGAGGCAAGCTGCTTTCCCGCCAATTTCCCCCAAGGCCACTGAGACACAGTCGATCGATACTCTCTCTCTCTCTCTTGCACTCGCTTGCCATCAGTGATGACAACACCCTGCTTGCAACTCGCTAATGTTAGCACGAACATATACCTCAGAATAAGGGAATAACAGGGAAAATAGGTGATAACTGAAGGAGAGGAGGAAAGTGGGGAAGGAGGGGAGGTAGAGGACTGAGATTTTGCATGGCGCAGGGGCCAATTTTTTTTTTTTTTTTTTTTTTATGTCAAAAGTTGATTTTTTTTTCTCACTCACTCTTAAGAGTCTCCCCGCAGTCCGCCGGGGGAACTCTTAAGAGTCTCCCCGCAGTTCCCGGGTTAACGAGCATCTTAGAGCATCAAACCTTTTCAGAAGATTCCATATCTGATTGCTGTAGGACTAGGCTTCCAGTGTGTTCATAGAGCATTGTAGAGTTTAGTGTTGAGTACAGACTCACACTAAAGTTAGCGTAAGCATATATTCCTTTATTAACCCTCCAGCCCCGGGGGCTATAGCTTGCGACTGTGCTCCGGTACCGGGTGTTTTGACGATCTTTGGCCTATGTTAACTACTCTGTAAGTCAATGAATATGTCATGTAATGTTGTAAATAAAAAAGAATAATGTTCCACAAACCTTCCTCTGTCGAATGGCGTTGAGTAGAGGTCTCTAGCCCCTCTGGTTGCATAATGGTGAGCGCGGGAAGACGAGTGCTTTTCGGCGGCAAATTCTTCCCGCGTTCGGACGCGTCGCCTCGGCCATGGCTACGACGCACCTAGCCGCTCGCCGCGCCAAAGTATTTATCTCCCTTAGACGATTTTAGTGTTTGATATTGAGAATGTGATGTTTATTTGATATTTTCTAGTTATTTTGAGGCCAATTATATAAAATATGTTTATTAGGGTATCACTGTCACTGATATTGCTAATTTTCACTCGATACCGTACATTTTATTAGTAATTGAGGTAGCTTATTGTTGTATTAGGCACTGATTATTCGTTATCACAGGTGTTTATTATACTTTGGCCATCAAATATTAGGTCTTGTGTCACTTTCACTTTGACAAATATGCTTTAGAGTGTCACTGTCACTGATAATGCTCATTTTCACTCGATACCGTACATTTTATTAGTAATTGAGGTAGGTTATTGTTGTATTAGGCACTGATTATTCGTTATCACAGGTGTTTATTATACTTTGGCCATCAAATATTAGGTCTTGTGTCACTTTCACTTTGACAAATATGCTTTAGAGAGTCACTGTCACTGATAATGCTCATTTTCACTCGATACCGTACATTTTATTAGTAATTGAGGTAGGTTATTGTTGTATTAGGCACTGATTATTCGTTATCACAGGTGTTTATTATAGTTTGGCCATCAAATATTAGGTCTTGTGTCACTTTCACTTTGACAAATATGCTTTAGAGAGTGTCACTGTCACTGATAATGCTCATTTTCACTCGATACCGTACATTTTCTTAGTAATTGAGGTAGGTTATTGTTGTATTAGGCACTGATTATTCGTTATCACAGGTGTTTATTATAGTTTGGCCATCAAATATTAGGTCTTGTGTCACTTTCACTTTGACAAATATGCTTTAGAGAGTGTCACTGTCACTGATAATGCTCATTTTCACTCGATACCGTACATTTTCTTAGTAATTGAGGTAGGTTATTGTTGTATTAGGCACTGATTATTCGTTATCACAGGTGTTTATTATACTTTGGCCATCAAATATTAGGTCTTGTGTCACTTTCACTTAGTTATATGATTTGTAAACGATTTATATACAATTTATTGTGTCTTTTTTCACTGATTTCTATATTTCTATAGGTTCTAATCATATGAATGTCACTTGGTATATACATATGTGTCACTTTCACATATTATTATGGTGTAATTGTATTTGTATCAATGTTCTCATAATACATGACTTTTGTATTACAATACATTGGTTTTCTTCCACTTTTTGCCTATATATAATTATAGTGTACATATTGTCATTTTATTTGGCAATTTCAGTATGATTATTAGAACTCCTGCTTGGAGTGGTAATCAAAGAAGCAATCTACAGCACAGGGTGCCACCTTGCACTCCACACACTCCAGGGTTGACTTTTTACCTGACCTCGGCTTCACCCTGCTGTTGTAGCAGACATGGCACCGCTTCTGCTGTGTTCTTCCGGATTCATTCTGAGGCAGGGAACCAAGCCTGTGCCTAGTCAAGTATTGAGCAGACTGCAAGCGGTCAATAACGGCGGGCCCAGGATGTGCCACTGCCCTCTGTGGCATAGCATACTTCTCCAGGAGCTCCGTCAACACCTGCTTTTGGAACCTCCGCAGGCTATTGAACTTCATGGGTGTGTTCACATTCCGAAGCTTGTATATGTTGTAGGCATTCAGAACTGACATGTCCACCATATGCAGAAAGAACTTTTTGTACCATCTGCACGAGGTACGCAGGCAGTCAATGAAGCCTATCTGCATGTCGGACTTGTCCACCAGCCTCATGTTGATGTTGTAGTCCAGGACAGCATCGGGCTTGGTCACCCTGGCCTGGGTGCGGCGATCCACCTTGCCAGTCTCCACCATTTCCCCCTTGTGGATGGTGGTCAGGAGGTTGACCTTCCGCTGGTCGTGCCAGTGGATAGCCAGAATGGGCCCCGACTTCTTCTTGAACACATCACCTTTTTTGGTCTTTGGAGGGAAAGGTGGCATGCCCTTCCTTTTCCCTCGTACTGTGCCTACAGTCCCCGTCTTGCGCTCATGCAGGTACTGTGAGAGAGTGGGGGACGTGTAATAATTGTCCGTGTAGAGGACGTGATTCTTATGAAAGTAGCGGTCCATCATGGCTTGCACCACTGCTCCGCCAAAGCCAATGAGGGGGTCCACAAGCAAGTCCCCTTCCTTCCCGCTGTAGACCAGGAAGTCCAGGACATAGCCAGTTTGGCAGTCGCACAGCACAAAGAATTTTATGCCAAAGCGATGTCTTTTTGAGGGGATGTACTGCCGGAAGCTGAGTTTTCCCCGGAACAGCACAAGAGACTCGTCAATGACGACCTTGCGGAAGGGCTTGAAGTAGGAGGTGAAGCGTTCTCGCATCATCTCATACAACGTCCTAATCTTCCACAGCTTGTCTGGGAGGTGGACGTCAAGGTTGGTGACAAGATGGAGCGCTGCGAGGATATCAAGGTACCGGTCGCGAGACATATATTTCCCGAAGGCAGGGGTGGATATCAGATCATTGGTGATCCAATAGTCAGGCAACCTATGCTTCTTGACATGAGGCATTAGCATGGTGAGTGCCAGGAACACCATGAACTCATTATGAGTCACTGGGGTCCACTGCCTCATGTGGCCCTTGGTCACCTTTCCCAAAAAGTGGACCTGGAATTGGTGCTGCTTATTTGTCTCTTTGACAACATAGCCTACCACCTCCTCATCAAAGAAGGCCTCAAACAGTTCGTGTGGTGGAGCATTGGGGCCTGCAGGAAAATTGGGGGTAACGCCTGAACCCTCCAGTACCTCATCAAAAGCTGGCACATCAGGGTTGTATGCATCCTCATCAACTACGTCTTGCCACTGAAAACGTAGAATGGGTCTTGTCTACGCTGACGAGGAGCTCCAGCTGGTGGCCCAGCACGCCCACGGCCAACTCGGGAGGCGCGCGCCCTAGGGCGGCGAGGGCGGCGGCCAGGGCGGTGGGCAGCACGACGGGCAGCACGACGCCGGGCCAAGCGTATGGGTCGAGGGTCGTCGATGTCCATATAGTCATCGTCAGAGTGGTCATCTTGCCCTGACGGTGGACCTATGTAATCATGGCCAGAGTCTTCAGAGAGGTGCCCTTCATCATCAGTGGCCCCCACATAATCTGGCGGGGAACCAGTGATGCGTGGGCGGCGTGCGGGTGGGCGAGGTGGGGAAGGAGTGGCAGGTGAGGCTGTGTCCCCCCGAGGTCCCGGGCTCCTTGGCCTGCGACGAGTGACAGAAAGCAATGTTTCACTGTCACTAGGGCCAGGTATTGGTGATGCGAGCTCAAAGACTTCTTCAGGAAGACATGTTGAAGGCGGGAGAGGTGGGGAGGACCGTGGGGAAAGTTGCGGGGACGTATGGCTGGGGCCGGCCGGGGTGGACGCCGCGGGAGCCTCGAACAAAACTCTCTTACTTTTCTTAATTTTCTTGGTATATTTCCTACCTTTCCCCTTTTCGGCAGCAGTATGTCTCCTGTCGGGGGACCTAGGAGGCAAATAGGCCGAAAGTGTGGGGTCCTCAACCCTTGGCAATGGTGGGGGTGGTGGGGAAGAATGCGGGGCATCCGGGTCATCTTGGGTGGCGTGGGTAGATAAGGGAGACAATGGCGGACGAGAAGGGTCACCACGCTGACCCTCACTCACAGCCTCATCCTCACCAAGTAGTTTTGCTTGTTCCCTAGCTGCCGCGGCCGCCTTCTCAAGTATTTTCTGCTTATACAAATGTAGCTTGAAAGGCGATTTACCAGGGGAAGGGCTTGGCGTCGTGTCACTTAAGCGAAATTTGGTGAGTGACCTTGAACTCTCCCACTCGCTCACTCTCTCAAGTTCACTGTCTTTAGGTAAACCAGCTTCCTCAACAACTGGTACATCACCTTCATCACTCTCATCACTGTCATGTTCTCTCGCAAATCCCAGGAATTGCTCTTCTTTATCACTCTCATGGCCATAATCACTCGACTTATAATTACTGGAGTCGTCACTGACTTCATCATCAACATTATGCTTGGCATCAGCTCGCTCATAAAGTCTCAATGTCGTCTCAATACCTCCGGGAGATAACACATTTAGGCGATGGCGTCGGGGTAAGGCGCGACGAACAAGCAAGGGCGTCGTAGGAAGCACGGTATCGGACACAGCGGAATCACTATTTGGCGTACTGTCCATGATGGCGTCGGGGTAGATACTGTTGCTGTGGCGGAGTTTACGCCTGGTGGCGCCACCTACCGTCCCACGATACCGAAAATGTACGCGCGGCATTCGAAAGCACGCATGCAAGCAATGGGCGTTCAAGAGCCCTTCCGGGTTGCGCGGGCCGAGGTTGTTATGGGCGTTCAAGAGCCCATCCGGGTTGGAGGGGTTAAATCTTATATAGTTTATTGAAGCATTGTTATTACTTAAGAACATTTTCGTAACGTAAGTACTCCTGTTGTGAGTTGGCTTTGCCGTCACCGGAGAGCCTTTGTAGAGGTGCACTAAAACCTAGTTAATTGATACCCCATTATCCAGTAGATTAACTCTGAAGGGTTTTAAGTGTTTTTGTTCACCGGCGTAATAGGTCGAGGGTTTTGGAATTAGCGTACGTTGTTGCAGATATAGCCTATCATCTAGTCCATCATTAAGTGCCCTTGTTTATTTCGTAGTGCCGGTCGTAACATATTGTATCAAGAATCCTTGAAAGAGCTGTATACACCCAAATTGAACAGTACCTCAAAGAAAATGATCTATTCTATAAGTTTCAATCAGGTTTCAGATGCATGTACTCGACAGACTCCTGTCTCATCCACTTAACAGATCACATTCGTAAAGAAATGTCTAAAGGTAACTACACCGGTATGGTTCTTCTTGATCTACAAAAAGCGTTTGATACAGTAGACCGTGATATCCTCTGTAATAAACTACAAGCAATGGGCATTGGGTCAGTGAACTGGTTTAAATCTTATCTTAGTGGTAGAACACAAAGAGTCAAAATTGATGATAATATATCTGATCCTATGCCAATTACCTGTGGGGTCCTGCAGGGAAGCATCCTTGGTCCCTTACTCTTTCTCTGCTATGTGAACGACATGGAACTGAGCGTGTCGTGTCGTGTAAATTATTACTGTATGCTGACGACAGCGTGCTTCTGGTTTCAGGAAAAGACCCAATAAGTATTGCCGCTTCACTTTCCAAAGAACTAGAATCGTGTAGTGATTGGCTAGTGGACAATAGACTATCTCTTCACCTGGGCAAGACAGAAGCCATCTGATGTAGAACAAAACGCAAACTGAAAGACATTGTGGGCTTCTCAGTCAACTGTGATGATATTCCTATAACAACAATGTCACAAGTGCAATATCTCGGACTAAAACTGGACTCAACTCTGCCAGGTGAAACAATTTTGGAATCTATCATGAGTAAATGTAGAGCACGTATAAAATACCTGTATAGACAGGTGGGATGCTTGCCAGCGGCGACCAAAAAGACCCTATGCCAAGCGCTGGTTCAATGTCATTTTGACTATTCTGTGTCATCCTGGTACTCTGCATCATCTAAATCAGCACAGCACAAACTTCAGGTCACTCAAAATAAAATGGTTAGGTTCATGCTGAACCTAGGACCCAGATCGCACGTTGGCCAGGAACAACTTCAGTCACTTGGTATGCTCAATGTCTCTGACAGGGCCAAACAAATCAGGCTCACTAATGCCTTCAAGATATTCTATGACAGAGCTCCAGAGTATTTAACCCCTTCTGTACCGGTGACGTATTTTGCATTATATTATGGCAGCTACTAGACGATTTTATTCAACTTAGGAAAGACATCTACCCATTAAAAGGCTTCAAGCTATCTCACTTAAACCTTTTACTACCACCGATGCTTCTCAAGCTGCACACAATCGTCTAAATATAGCTAGAAGAAAATAAAAAAGACGCTGCGGTACAGAAGGGGTTAAAGAGTAATTTTTTTAAAGCAAATGAGAGGAGTGGACATAGTTCAAGAAATAGGATGTTTAATGTTACGGTCCCTAGAATCCAAAGACAGGGTAAGCTAACATTCTTCTTCACTGCCATCAAAGAATGGAACGACCTACCCCAGTCAGTCCGTGAAAAGAGAACACTGTATTCCTTCAGACGTAGCTTGAAGGAGCACCTGAACCGGATAGCTGCGAGAAGGGAGCACCAAGCTTATGTCTACTACTAAATACGACATAAGAGATAGGCAAAACAAACTGAAATGATTACTGATTACTGATTACTGATAATTACTATAGGATGTAAGGAAATAACCCCCTAGAAATACTTTCTCAAAAGTATCTACTTTTTGTTATCCTCCCTTTTTCCCCAGCTAACCTAATTCCACAAGGATCCCAATGGATTTACGCCTAACGGCATTATTGGGCTATCCTTAGTTGGAATTATGCAAGGCTGGTACATGTCATATTTGTAACATATTATGTGGTACCAACATTGTAAAATGCTAACTGAATAAATATTGTTATTATTATTATTATTATTAACTACAGGCCTCTACAGTCTACAAGCTGTAATGGCTGTAATGCAATGTATACAGGTATCACAAGACGTCAACTTAGGTATGAATCTTGGAACACAAGGGAAATATATATATATATATATATATATATATATATATATATATATATATATATATATATATATACACTGAATAGTATTTATAAATATCAAGGCATCGACCAGGCACTAATTGTCCTTTGGCCATCAAAGCTAAACCTTAATGAGATGTGAAACTAAGATTAGAACAGAGCCATGAGTTCAGTGTACAAGGTACAGTATATTTAGTATAGATGTAGATATGGTTATATTATACTTTACATTTAGACTCCAACGTCCTTTGAATTTGAATGTTTGTCTGTCACTCTTTTAACTTTGGGAGGAGACAGTCGTTACAGGCAACCTGCCTTTTGTCTCCTCCATGCACATAGAAACAAAACATATATATGTATATCACTTATAATAATAGGTGTGAGTAAATATCGAAAGCAGGTTGATGTCGGTTTGTGAATGCAATCACTTTGGAATCTTTACATCAAGATATAAATTATTCTTTGGCAAGAGGGTTTAAATTCAATAATCAAATTACAATATGATACGTAGAACTAGAACTCGAGATAATGTAGTATGTTATTTGAGGGTAGATCACGCTAAATATGAATATATAATTAATATGTGTCGTGTGTGTGATTTTAGGCAAAGGAAGAACAAATCAAAGATACTTTAGAGACATTAAATAACTTCAAATGTCAGTGAATCTTTATATTACTCTAGGATAGTGTGTGACTTTATTGGGATATTTGTTAAATATATATAAATTATGGACAGAGACAATTTACCTCAACATACTAAGAGCCGAATTAACGAATAGTTTTCCCAGATGTGTAAGGGAGGTTAGGTTCTAATCTAGTATTCTCCTCATTCGGGCCTGGTGACCTCTGTACCTTGTAAATCTTCTTATTGTGTTTGCTTTTCTTGTTCTGTTCCTTAGGTTTGGTAAGAGAGTAAGGGTAGCTGAGGTCTCTAGGCGCTTCACAGGGGTTGTCAAATGAGGTTGTGGCCACACAAAGGTTGGTTAAGGTGGTCACGGAGTTGATGCCAGAACGGGGGTTATCTAATTGTGACTGAGAGCAAGGGTTGCTGAACTCTCTCTGTGTCTCACATGGGTTACCGAACGAGGTTGCAGCCTGCCAAGGGTTGCTGAGGTTGATCGCTAGGCTTACCTCCCTAGAGTTACCGAGTGTGGTAGATCCTAAAAAATGGTTGCTGATTATAGGAAAGAGGTCACACCTGCCAAACTTTTCCTCTCGTCCCTTGATTATTTCACTGTTCTGCCAGCTTTCAGTGTCCTTGTGGCGAGAAAGGGCCTTTGTTGAGGGGTTGGTGCGGCTCTTGTGCCCTTGATGTTCTGGCCCTGTGTTCTCCTGCATTTTTCCCACCCAGGTAACAGGTGAGGTGGAAGGTACGCTGTCTGCTGCAGGATGAGTGTCCTTGGTTGCCTGCACTATGACATCACAGGTTCTGTGACTGACTGTACTTGTTGGGGAGATAGAGAACGGGGTGGCAAGGGGTAGACAAAACTGCATTGTAGGGGGCACTGCATTAAATGTTTGGAGCACAGCTGTTCTGTTGTATGAAGGTGCAGCTGGGAATATCCAAACTTGCTCATTACAAGTAATATTTGACAGGGTTGCCAAGAATATAAATGTTTAATGTTTAGTTAATTTAATGCAAGATTCTGTTCAGAAGCCCCCAAGTTTTGGAGCAATATAGGAAGTAGAAGGTTTTCCTTTACGAGGTGGTGGATTTCCATTTCCATTTAGAGTCAATCATAGATTCCTGGGTTTCACCTGTGGACATACATCAGTGTGTTTGATTGTTATTTGCTAATCTTCCTTCGAATTCTTGTAAATCTTCGAGTGCATTGCAATTTTACCCTGAACACGTACAACAATTTATCTCCTAATTATAAAATCTCTCTCTCTCTTTCTCTCTCATTTTGTTTTGCTTTTCTTGATTTTTTGCGGTATCTTCCACCAGCATCCGCCTCGATATCTCCTTTAGGGCCACTATAAATTGAGCCTATTTCCTAGGCTTTTCCTTTGGGATTCTTTTTGAGGGTATTGTTTACTCGATAATGGAGAGAGAGAGAGAGAGAGAGAGGGAGAGAGAGAGAGAGAGAAGGGCTACAAGGATTTACAGGAATAGTTAGTATATCAATTACCTAGAGCTTGCTGCCGGTGAATGGTGAAGATAGATAGATTGTGTAGTCACATGCATTCTGCTCCTTGCACAATGTACACAATGCTATATACAGTACATGAGGTGCTCTACTCAAGACCTATTTACAACTTCTGAGGGGAATTGCAGTACTATTGGTAAGTTTCTTCAACTCTATCTTTCAGCCATAACGCCGTTTTATATTCGATGTTTTCAAATCCGTAGGCTATATGGAATTCTAAATACCTTATCAAGTATAGTTGCCTTAGCGATTCCAGTAAAAACAGAGCATATGCAGGCTGCAATAGCTTCACATATAACAGAACGGATTTGCTAGTGAAATGGCTAACCATTTCAGGGCGATGTCTCCGTGTTTTATTATATTCTGAAATCAGTATTGTTAGTAAACTATTTTAGTTTAGATAACAAAGGAATACAAAGGAAGGCAAGCAACAACTGACCTAATGGTCCTAACAAGGCTGCTTGTAAAAAATACAAAAAATGAATACACAAATCCCCCAAAAAAATATAATAATAACAACTATCAACTGAAGGGCTTCAGCTCCAGAAAGACTATGGTCAGAAAACAACATTATAGTACATTGTGCGATTATGAAACTGTCACATTACTCGGGCATAAACGCAGTCAGTCGGGGGTTCATGGCAAGATATTTGTCAATGCGATATTTGAATGTTTGGACTATATGGCACTACAACACTTCTAGGCAATTTGTTCCATAAGTTGACCACTCTGTTGAAAGAGAAGTGCTTCGCTTCATGTGAATGAAATGCCTTTCCGACAATTTTGTAGCCGTAATTTCTGGTGTAATTTGAGTTATCTAGTGTGAAGTACTTACTTGCATCCATGTTGTCATGGCCTTTCATAATTGTATAAACTTGGATTAGGTCCCCTCTTGTTCTGTAGTTTGTCAAGGTGAAGAGGTTTAACTATTTTAGTCGCTCCTCATACGGTAGATTTCTTAGTCGAGGGATAATTTTAGTTACTCTCTGTTGTACTCTCTATGTTTTCAATGTCCTTTACATAGTATGGCGACCAAAACTGGACATAATATTCCAAATTCGGGCAAACTTGTGTGATTAGGACAGACTTGTGTTAATCAAAGTATTAATTGAGATTGTACCTATGTTGATTTTATGAAGTTCTTTTTGAGCACACTGAATTCGTCAATTAACTCCTTGATGCTCAGAAATAACTTAAATTAAACTATATCAGGTCCCTTTGTTTTAGCAGGCTCCCAATAGATGGTGCTCATAGAAACATTTTAGTATCACGCTATTTAAACCCACAATAATTACATCTACTATAATGAGTTACACATGAAAAGCAAGAGAAAGCCCATACTACATTAGGAATGCATTAAACTTGGAAACATGTTGATATTTCATACTGAAGATTATTCGATAATTACAAAATTAATTGCTCTTCGGCATTGTGTTGCATACTGAGCAATAATAGTTTTGTAAATTAAATAGGACAAATTTGTCACTGGTTTTCCAACAGAGTTATCAGAAGTTGTTTAACCCTTCCAACCCGGGTGTCATTTTAAAATGACACCGCGAAAGAAGGGCAGCAGCCCGGGTGTCATGTTAAAAGGCATGTTCTTGAAAGCGTGCTTTAAAATTCGCGCAGCCAATGTTTACTTTGCAGGGGCGATCGCAGTGCCACCAAGCCTCAACTACAAACGTTATCAGTTCCTACGTGGACGCCATAGCGAGTTATACAACAAAAATTAATTCCGACGCGCCCGATTCGGTGCAACCTCCCGCGCACCCCAGTGCTACCCCACTCCCAACTTCGACGCCTGCAGCAACCGAGAAGCTAGCTCAACGAAAGAAAGTGAAGCGTTTGTTGAGTGATAGTGCAATACAGCGACAATTGTTTGATATTGAAGAGAGCAGTGGCGAAAGCTTGGTGGACAAAGAACAATTTATCAGTGCAAGCGAAGATGAGGATTTTGTTGGCTTTGGAGACGATGATAATGTGGACTTATTTGAGGGGGGAGACAGTAGTGATGATCCTGATGTGGAAGTGTTTCAGGAAGGTGCTATTGAACTTCCTAGTGTGCTAGACCCTAGGCCTACCCCATCGCCATCGTTGCTAGGTCAGCCTAGGCCTAGGCGTAGGCCTAGCCCTAGCCCTATCCCACAACCTTCCCTTTTGCCTGCCCGTACGCCCTTGAAAGTGGGCAAATATTTGTATAAACAATCGCTGGTGAAAAGTGCAGCTAAAAAAGCACGCAGGGCAGCCGCAGAAAAGGCTAGGGAAGCTGAAGAGAATGATAGTGACGCCGACCCTAGTCTAGCAACCACCCGCATTCCTTTGTCCCGACGCCTTGACCCGGGACGCCGCGTGGGTCACCCACAGCCCTCGGCTTCATCTCTCCTTCAGGATGAGCAAAGGGCCTCTTCAAGTGGTATTGGTGATGTGCCACAGCCCTCAACACACCGCAGAGCATTATTTGATGCGGAGAAGCCCTCGGCTCGCCGCAAAAGGAGCCCAACTCCCGAGGCCGAGGCTCCCATTGTTGAACCTCCCGCAGCCTCCCGTGCCCCACGCCGCCGACGCCCGGTCACTTCTTCACCCGAATTGTCTCCTGAAGAGGATGCTGACGACCCCAACATTGCCCCAGATGACCTGACGTCGCCTGAGGAGGAAGAGGAAGAGGAACAGGAAGAGGAGGAGGAAGAGGAAGAGGAACAGGAAGAGGAGGAGGAAGAGGAAGTCCCGACAAGACGAGGGAGAGGGCGAGGTCGTGGACGTGGTCAGTCTGCCGACGCCGCTGCCCCTGGGCGTGGGCGTGGGCGTGCAGGGCGTCCGCGTGGCCAAGGGTGTGTGGCAGGGCATCCAGGGCGTGTGCCTGCTGCACCTGCACGTCCTCGAGCAACAGAATCATCATCCGACCTGTTTGTGTGGACAGATGAGGCTGATTTTGAGCCAGATTGTTCTGCCTTTGACGAGGTACAGATGGGTTCCGGGGTGTCACCAACATTTCCCTGTGGCCCAGATGCTACCCCCAGTGAACTTTTCTGTGGCTTCTATGACAATGAAGTCATGGAATACTTCGTCGAGGAGACCAACAACCATCATGCGATCTGTGCCAACTTTGTTGGGAGGAAGACCAGTGCCAAAATGGTGGCATGGAGAGCTGTCACTTCGGCAGAACTATATGTGTTCTTGGCACTCACAATGCTGATGACACATATCAGGAAGCACACTCTGGCAGACTACTGGATCACTGGCGACATCATAACGACTTCAGCATTTGGCAAATACATGTCCAGGGACAGGTACTTCGACATCCTCTCCTGTCTCCACCTGACAAACAACATGGCAGTCCACCTTCCCGACACATTATGGAAGATCAGGAAGCTGTATGACATGATACGTCATCGGTTCACCACCTACCTATTTACTTTCCAGAAGATGTGCCTCGACGAGTCTCTGGTCCTGTTCCGTGGTAGGCTGCACTTCCGACAGTATATCCCGTCCAAGAGACACCGCTTCGGCATCAAGCTCTTCGTCCTCTGCGACTGTTTGACGGGGTATGTGCTGGACTTTGTGGTGTACAGAGGCAAGGGTGGAGAAATTGTGAGTGACCCCCTCATTGGTTTTGGTGGTGCTGTACTGAAGATGATGGAGAGGCACTTCAATCAAAACCACATCCTCTACACAGATAATTACTACACGTCGCCTATCCTGACCAAGTAACTCCATGACCGCAAGACCGGAACTGTCGGCACAGTCAAGGGCAAGAGGAAGGGCATGCCAGCCTACCCAACCAAGACGAAGATGACGGACATCTTCCACAAGAAGAGTGGCCCCATCCTCTCCATCCACTGGCATGACCAACGCAAGGTCAACCTCCTCAGCACATGCCACAAGGCCGAGATGGTCGCCACAGGGAAGGTGGACCGAAAAACCGAGAACCCCGTCCGGAAACCAGCTGCTGTTCTGGATTACAACCTCAACATGCGCCTCGTTGACAAGTCCGACATGCAGATGGGCTTCATCGACTGCCTGCGAACATCTTGCAGGTGGTACAAGAAGTTTATCCTGCATACGGTAGATATGTCGGTCCTCAATGCCTACAACATCTACCGTCTGAGGACTCCAGGAGCAAAGAAGTACAAGTGCCTGCGAAAGTTCCACAAGCAGGTGCTACTTGAGCTCCTGGCTAAACATGGGGGTACACCAGGGAGGCCACTACAAGGACCAGGCCAGCTAGACAGAACGGGGTGTGCTGATTTCTTCAGGAAGCACCAGCTCAACGCCCTTCCTTTCAAAGCACCAGGTAGTAAGAGCAGATTCCAGAATAGGTGCCATGTGTGCAGCCACAAAAACCACTTGGGAATGCCTCGAGTGTCAAGTTGGACTGTATGCTGTCACCTGCTTCGACTTCCACACTCTAACAAACTTTTGAAGTGGAAGTGACAACAGTGAAAGTGACACTCAAATGTAGGCTAAGAATAATAATATAACTAAGTACAAGTGAAAAGGACACATATAAGTAATAATAAGTGCCTTCAATAACAATATGAACAAGTGAAAGTGACACTCTCAATAAGCCTAGTTCGGTGAAAGTGACAGTATAATAATAATAAAACTGAGTATAAATGAAAGAGACACACACAAGTAATAATAAGTGCCTTCATAACAATATGAACAAGTGAAAGTGACACTATATATGTCATTAGCTTACCTAACAATACATAGACGTGAAAATGACACTGTCAATTATCAAAGTCCAGTGAAAGTGACACTATAATCATAATAATAATAATAAAACTAAGTAATAAGTGACAGAGACACAAATAACTTCATGTAAATAACTTTATTGAGTGAAAATAACATAATAACTATAATAAATTACATAATAAACAATAAAACACTATCAAATCGCTTCCCGGCATAATTGCGGGTGGAGTGACGAGTGCAACTGGGCGTCGTAGCCGGGGCCGCGGTTGAGTGTTCGGACGCGCCGAGGTAAATACAGGCAAAAGTTACCTCCACTTCCATCACCATCACTCCGGAACCATTTGAGCTAGAGAGCTCTACTCAACACCATTTTACGCGGCAAGGTAGGGCGCCCATTTTTATATATGTTTGATTACTGTAGGTAATATATTAAGCGAGATTAGCCTTAGTTTACTTTTGTTGATTTTTGGCCAGATCGCCCGGATACGAGGTACATCCTTTGGAGAGACAGCCCGGGCCCCGAGGGATAACACCAGTAGTTTTTATTATATGCATATAATCGTAAATCCTACACTCGCGATTTTCAATACAGCCGTCCAGCCCAAAATTTCAACTTATGAACGATTTTCACCCACAATAACTGTGTTCATTGCAATCTATTATATCTCAAAACATAGAGGAAAGGTTAATTTGAAGTATCACCGTAGAAAAACCCACATGAAGTCAAATAATCAAAAATAAAATGTATTCCAACTACTGTAAATACATTTTTTTCATTTTTCCAACTACATCTGACTTTCCATTGCGTTTACTAAAATAATTGAGTGACAATACTAGGTTTTCATATAGGTTATTAAAACTATTTTCATATTCTTTACAAAAGTGTCATTAGAGTTTGTTTATCATCAATATTTTGTTTTATATGAATTTAATAAAAGGTACAATTGAGCGGAAAACAGTTTACATTTTATTAGTTTTATTGCTTTGCTATGAGGTTTTTAGCTATAATTATACTTATACGTACAACTTATTGTATGAACAAGAGAATATAATAACTACAAACTTCCTAGGGCTAATAATTTACTTTCTATGAATATTCATTCATTCGTATTCTTCAAATACCAGTAACACTCACGTAACAGTTTTTTATTTAAAATTCTTTATACAGAACACTATTTGTACGATACACTATTATAGGTTTGACTCCTGTAAGGAGATAAAGAAAACCTAATATTTAGTAGTGGCCCCGTAATCATTGACGAACATGCCTATTACATAAGGCATCCTCTTCAAACACTAATCCGCCGTAGTTTGAATCTACCGCGCAGAGCATTTAAAAACTGAGGAGCCTTCATCATGAGCGCACCGACCTCACTCATGGCTTCAGTCATTATGAATTGGGTTCTCACTACGAAAAAACTTCGTAAAAAATAAAAACAAAAAGAAAATAAGAATAACTATCCAATAAGCTTTCCATCATATCGTGGATGTACTTGTGTGGATTTCTGACCAGACGCTGATTCAGGCGTCATTCCTCCTTCACTGACATATCAAGTAAACAAAATCCTTAATACATCAACGAATGGGAAGGGGACGGTCGGGAGGGCCCCAGTCGTCAATGATTACGGGGCCACTACTAAATATTAGGTTTTCTTTATCTCCTTACAGGAGTCAAACCTATAATTTATTAGTGGCCCCTCCATCATTGACGAACATGCCTGATATCTAAGACTGGAGGGGGACATTCGTAATCATATCATAACTCTAGAAAAGCAGATAATAAAAACAACCACATAGTATTCTTACTTTTGAAAAATGTATTTAATACGGCGTAGGCCGGAAATATACAAGAAAAAGGGGTTCAGGCAGGTGCGTGCTTCAAAGAAGCCTGCCCGACAAAAATGGGTAACCCTGAAGATTCTGAACACAGATCTGTAGTTACAAAAGGCACCCCACTCAACGAGTGGTGACAAAAATAATAAGTTATAAGTTTATATGTGCACATCATAAACCCCAAAATACATGTGGAGATCAATTGCAAATGAACTCCATTGAACTAATATTACATTGCTTTCGCAGCTAAAACTACTATAACAACACCGTTGTTTTGTACTAAACCTTGTACTAGCACAATTTCTCGCAGAGAAATTTTCATATCACATTTTAACCTTAAATTGTATCACAGCTCTCATACTCCGGCGGGGTCTAGGGTGTCCTATGTCAACTGACTGCACCCCCCCCCCCCTTCCGTGAAAGTAAACATAAGTGACTGCAGGGCCACCTAGACCCTCTGCCTTAAAGCTATACATGGTAAGGAAGGTTTGTCTAGAGCAACTGACAAGTATCTAGAGAGAAACGTATGATTAGACGCCCACAACTGTGTGGACGCAATATCTTCAACTGAAAAGTTTTTCAGGAAACGTAAAGAGGCCGCCCACTTGCGTAAATCGTGGGCCCTACCCACAACGCCGGGATTACTCTCTTTAATGACTTCTACCAGAAGAGAGGCTAATCGCCGTTTAAGTAAGCGTTTACCCGTACTCGCCACCCATAAAGCACCTTGGAGGTTTTGAGGAGCTATTCTCAAATATTTGGTTAGAGCTTGCACTGGACATAAATTATGATGCACCTTTCCCCTTTTTAACGCCGGCACCGTGAACTCAAAAAACACGTGTGCACTATGCTCATTCTTGGCTACAAACGCCGGGGAGGGTGCAATGGAAATTGAATCATTAAGTCTACCAAACCTAAGACAATTAGGTGTGTTGCTCATCGCCGCCAGCTCAGACACTCTGTTTCCGGTGGCCAAAGCCAAAAGGAAAACTGCCTTCTTTAAGATTAAAGCAAAGTCTGCAGTATTTTGATACAGACGAGAATGAAGTAAAGACAAAGCTTTGTCCAGAGACCAAGTAGGCATGAGCTGACGGGGAGGTGGGCGGAGTTTAAAACACGCTCTCATAAATCCTGTTTCCTCCGCCACCGGTATGGATAGACCTGTAAGGTCGAAAAAGGGCACTCTAATCGCAGTTAAGTGATTCTTCAAAGTTACCACAGATAAACGTTTCTGCTCAAACAGATAGTTCAAGTAATTAAAAACCAATGCCACTGAGGGTACAGTTTGTTCCGTTCTAACAATCCAAGAAGTAAAAGCTTTCCAATGTGATTGATATTGTCGCTTAGTAGACTGAGTATATTGATTGAGCAATTTATTGGTCACATCCCTACCGTATGGTGCTAGCCACTTGGCCTCCTGAATGTCCATAATGCAAAAGTCAGCGAGGTCGCTAGGTTGCCAATCGTGTCTAAGTGGAAGTACCCGACCGGGAGCGATACCGGGTCCGGGCACCACATTATTAATTGCTGGTACCACACCTGCGCCGGCCACAGGAGCGCGATTAGCGAGACTAAGCCTCGATAAACTCGTAGTTTGTTCACTACGTGGCACATTAGTGACGCATCTGGCGGCGGAAACAGATAGATGGAGCTCCATCTGTTCCAGTCTGTCACTAGGGCGTCTGGCCCCCCTGCCGGCGTTATCGCCCGGCGGGTGAGGTATAGAGGGAGCTTGTGAGTCTCGTCGGACGCAAAAAGATCCACTTGTGGATGGGAGAGCTCCGCAATCATTAGGTCGAAAAAGGGTTGCTTGAGCTCCCATTCTACTGTCGTGCTCTGTCTCCGGGACAGAGCGTCTGCCCAGACGTTCGCTACGCCTGGGAGATAAGATGCGTGAAGATAAATATCTAGACTGCTGGCTAGAACAAAAATCTCTTCCGACACGAGTAGCAACTTCCTTGACCTCGTTGACCCTTGTTTCTGAATACAGTGAACTGCATTCAGATTGTCCATTCTGAAGGCCACCGACTTGCCCCGTAACGCCGGGCCGTGAGCCTGAAGGAAATACAAGGGGACTAGTAACACATTTATGTGAGAGATTTCTAAGTGGGACCAAAGCCCCTGACCCTGGTGCCCCTGATTTGACTGAAATCCCCACCCTATGGTGCCTGACGCATCCGTGTCTACCCATACCGTTGGAGGAGGAGAGGTCCATGACATGATTGAGTGCAATGTTTCCCTCTTCGCCCAGACCGCTAGTAAGGTGTGGATTAATTTTGGTATGGGCCATAATTTTCCCGCTGGTAAGAGTGGGAAATATTTGTTGCCTTCCAATATTAATCGTTTTACTTTCAACCGGCCCAACTTGACAGTTAGCTGAATCCAGTTGAGAGAGCCGACCAGAGACTCCCAGACTCTTCGTGTCGTAGTCAGACTGTGAAGAAACCTGAACAGTTTCCTGCGAAACCTGTTGCGATTGTCCACACTCTGACTCAGAGTGAGAGCGGCGGTGTCCCAGACCAGCCCTATCCACTGAATTACTCTTGAGGGAACAAGGTTTGACTTTACCAGATTTACCTTGAAGCCTAGAGTTTTAACATGATTTAAAATGATATTGACATGTTTTATGCATAATTGTTGTGTCTCTGCCACCACCAGCCAGTCGTCTAGATACCACAACACTCTGATTCCCTGTTTTAACAACGGCATCAGGGCTTGCCGGACTAGTTTCGTGAATAGTCGAGGTGCTAGGTTCAAACCGAACGGCATCCTCTGAAAAACAAAATTTTGGTGCCTGATCCTCAAGGCCAGAAACCTTTGAAATCTTTTGTTGACCGACACGTGCCAATAGGCGTCTGTCAGGTCTAGGGAACACATCCAGCCTCCCGGCGGAAGTGTTAGCCTGATTTGATGAACTGTTAACATTCTGAAAGACTCGTTGTAAATGTGAAGATTCAGATAAGACAGGTCTACGACCGGCCTCATCTGAACACTGTCCCGTTTGGGAACCAAAAACAGTTTTGACGTGAATACAGGGTAATCTGGAGGGACCGGGATGATGACATTCTTGGCAATCATCTCCTGGACCAGCGACTCCACCTCTAATGAAACACAATTTGCCGTTGTCGGCTGACGTAAGCGAGGTCGCCGGAGCCACTGCCAAGTGATGCCTTTGCGTGCCACCATCCGTGCCCAGGTTTTTAACGGCCATGCTTGGTGACACGTTCGGAACGACCCTGTTAGCAGACAAGGGTTCGCCGGCTGTACTTCCCTCGGTTCCTCCGGCCTTAAGATAGGCACTGGGAGTGAGAGAGACTTTAGTTTTTTGATGGTGGGTTTGGTGGTGTTGGACGCTTCGCCGGCTGGCTGGTGTGGGCCGAAGACTGGCCCTGCCCCGGCTTATACTGGCCGCGTCCTCTCTGTCCTGAAAACCCTCTCTGTCTATGCCTGTACTGACCCAGGGGGGATTGGGAGGACTTAGGCGGAAGAAAAGGCTTAGAACCCCCTGGCTGAGCTTTAGTAGGAGGCTTAGGTTTGGGGAAGTTAAATGCAGGTTTCTTAGCCTGTGCGGGACTGTGCTTCACGGCCTGTGCCATGTTAAACACTGTTCGCCATACATCAGGGGACATTAAAGAAGGAGTAAGTACTGGGGACATTACCACCTGGCTAGCAATGCGATCAGGCAGCTTGCGAACTAATGACATCCTAAGATCCTGTCGTGCTCGCACCGCCTCAAGTAAGGCTGTGCGTATGTCACCTAAGGATTGAATCGACGACTGAAGAATCAGACGCCGGGATAACTCAACTGATCTTCGAGCATCCGCGTCTGCGATTGCCTGAGTAGACCGGAGTAAAGACTTAGCCACCTGCTGAAAAACTATGTACTGTGAAAACAGGCGGAAAGCTTTTCCCCTTAGCCTAAATTCTCTGTCTAGGTGAGTAGGGGTAGGGGTAGTGAATGGGTCCTTTAGTTCACAAAGATTAATCTTAGGGGCAGCTAGAAAAGAAAATAAAGCTGACGGAACTCCGCCGGCAGAACCTACCGGCATGGAGAACCATGAATGTGTATCCTGAGGGATCTGGTGGGAAGATTTAGAAGTGAAAGTGGTTGCAAAGTTTTGAGCCTCTACCTCCCAATCCACCCAAGGTCCTGGTCCCAACTGTCCCACCTTCAACACTGGATTAGCTGTCTCGTCTGTGACGGTCTGTAAATCTAGTTCAGGAGTAAGAGCCGACAGAGCCTTAATATCATTAAACCCATCCAGCTTAGACCAGTCTGAAAAAAGTTTTGAAGCTGAGGCAGGGGGTAAAGCAGGCTTAGATGCATAAACAAAATAATCCTGATGATAATAACTAGGTATAGCCTTGATATTTACGTCCAAAACATTACCCAAGGCATCCAATGCCCTTAATTTCTTTGACTTATTTCCCTGGATAAACCACTCACGTGGTACCGGGAGTTCCCCTGACAAGGTAGGCTGGGCAAGCTCTGGCTTAGAGGGGTTCAAAAGAACCCATGACTCGTCTGGCCCATAAAGCAGGGGCATAGCTACCTTTCTAAGAGGCGCTTTGTCTAGAGGGGGTGGATTAACATCCGTGATGACCCTGACATTTGACGTAGTGAATGCCGCTGTAGCTGGCTTAGAGCTCCCTGCCGGTGACAGAGTAGGAGGGTTAGGAATCTTAGATAAATCGATTGACGTTATCAGAGGCCGTACCGCAGAACTTGTCAAGGGAGCCCCCAAGTCCATTGTGGGGTTTTCTCGTTGTTGACTAAAGAATTTAGATAGAGCATGAGTAAGTAACCCATCAATTTCTTGTGCTGTAACAAACTGGTTAGATGCAGAACTTTCAGGTGAATCAGTATTATCATGGGCGGCGTCCAGGCCTGAGCCTGACCCTTGTCCTTCCCTATCTGAAATTATTGACACTTCATCTTGTTCCTCCCGATCCTCCTGAGAAGACCCCGCCGAGGCAGGGGCACCTTGTTTCCAAGATAAGTCAGGGATAGAGGATGGGGTCGCCGCGTCCCTGTGGACATCGGCTACTGTGTGACTCGTATGAGTCGGACGTGGATGGTCAGACCCTGGTTGAGCAAACCGCCAAACACCGAGGCTCTGGCCTACGCTCTCTTGAGAGTCTGAAACATTCTCAATTATTGAATTTCCTGAACTTTCCATTTCTAGGGTTAAAATATCAATAGGTAAATCTTGTTTAGGGACAGGCGCTTCACTATACTCTGAGGCTGTAACAGAAACATTTTCAGGTGTAGAGGTACGAAGAGATGCACTAGACTTAGGAGAATGTCGAGAGGACTTCCTATGGGACTCCTTTTTGGAGGATTTGTGGCTACGGTGTGACCGCGAACTAGACCTAGATTTGGAAGAATCACCACCATGACCACTGGTGGAAGCTTCCGTCTTACTCTTCTTACTCGCCGGGGAAGAGGCACGACTTGAAGACTGCTGTCTGAGAGGTGACCTTGACCTCGATCTCGCCTGCGACGAGGAGGTGGCTGCCGGGGGAGTAGGCTCTCTCGGGCGTTTAGACGTATCCACAGACGATACAGAACCCTGGCTAGTCTCTGTCGGCTTAAAACCCGTTACTCTAGAGGTACGTTTAGGGGGAGGGTGCTCTGACAGCAACTTATCCCAAAGTGGGACGTTGTCACATTGAAGTGACTTATGTGCGACAATGGTAGTGTAGGCCGACATTTGTTGTCTGACCTCTCTCAACGCTACCGCCGCGGTCTTGTCATTGTCACACAGGACTTTATTGGCTAATTGGGAGCAAAAGGAACAATTAAGTGTAACCCAGAGACCCCTTGAACGGTCTAGACATTTAACACACCGTATGCAAAGGGTATGCGCAAAAATCGGGATACCCGCGCAAGTAGGGGTAATGCACAGGGCAAAAACTGGGGCCACAGTAGCCATGACAGAGACTGGTGTGAGGTAACTACCGCCGGGTCTGTATTGGTCCGCCGGAGCTCAGCTCTGGAAAAATAAAGAAAAATTTCCAGGAATTAATGCTCATAAGGTTAACCCAAGTGTTCGCATACAAGTGTTAATAACCCGCCGGGTAACGGGATGCAAAGACACAGCTAACACATCTCGCTACGCGGCGGGGTGTAAAGAGGCTAAACAAATCTTTTTAGCTAAAGAACATGAAGAATACCCTCTGATATAATGGTCCAGCATGGCACTTATAGTCTGTAGGAGGTGGTGACTGTCTCAAGATTCAATTTTGTAACAAAGCCCCCCTCATAAAGACGCCGGCCCTTGAAATATTTTAGTAGAATAGCCCAGGGCAGGAATATACGAGATCTGATTTTTTAACGAATTGTCCCAAAAGATCGTCGTAAAAATAGAAGGCGGCGATACTGAATGTATCACCAAATTAAGGTTAATCGAAATTGAATTTGTTATAAATTCCTTAGTTCCTCCACTTAGGAGCACCCGCCGGGTGTGGGCATCGATTTGGTTAAACCTCATTGAACCTTCAATTGCCGTAAGAGTAAAGGCAGCGATACACAGAGTATCACTAAAATGGATTGGTTAACTATATGAGACCTAAGTCGTTTATCCCACCCTGCTCAGGTGCACCCGCCGGGTGAGAAGTCTAAAAGTTAACCCCACAAGTTCCTGACCCCACTTCTTTGTAAAAGATCGCCGGGGAGGAACGCCTAAACAACAGCTAGGTTTTCCATGTGGTTGTCGTAAACCAGGTAGAAAAAACCTATAAAAACGAATGTTCGCAAGAACGTCGTTTTTTTATATATATATATATATATAAGGATGGGTACAGCCATCCCGCCGGGAATTAAAGGAGGCCTGAAACCAGGCACCCACAGAGACGCAGTCCTGGAGAGCCACAGACACCTCCCCACGCCGGGGAACCAGCCAGAGTTAAAAACCACGTGTGGCCCAACACTGCTCATCGGTCAGGATTTTTCATGGAAAAACCGAGAAAAAACCCGCCGGAAGGCAAGCCCCACCCTGAACAGACACCATCTGAACAATACGACACGAGGAGAGTCACGCACGACTAACCAAGGTCACAACATAATCCGTGGAATTAGCCAATACACAACTAAACCAGGAAACAATTATAGTCCGAGGAATTAGCCAATACACAACTAAAACCCGGATACACATGACACAGTAGGGCATATTTATAAAATAAATAATAACACTAGACATGTGGCAAAGCTACGAGCGGCTGGCTAGGCCTAGGTAGACGGCATGAAAATAGTTGAAATATAAACACACACTGGAATATCACAACAGGAACCACCGCCAACACACCACCGTAGCGACAACTTCCCACCCCGGGAAGCCTGACAAGGACCCAGAAAAAACTTCACTAAGTGAAGAAAAATACGCTGGGAACGTCAGAAAAACACAGCTTACCTCATCAGAAGGATAAAAGGCAGCAATAATTAACGCGTAATGAAAGCCGCCTGCATCAAACTAACACAACTGTGAAAAGTTCACGTGTCCACAACAGGACCACGAGGGTACATCCGAAATAGATGCCCCATACACACGACCCAAAATACACTGCACTGCGGGCAACCAGCCCAGGACACTCCTGCTACGCCTATCCTAACCTTACTCGATACATCCTAGAGTAAACAAATAAGAAAAAACTCACTAGGGACGCAACGAATGCGGAACCAGCGGAGCGTGGAAGGTACGTCCGGGCAGGCTGAGCGCAGAGCAAAGAAGGAGGAATGACGCCTGAATCAGCGTCTGGTCAGAAATCCACACAAGTACATCCACGATATGATGGAAAGCTTATTGGATAGTTATTCTTATTTTCTTTTTGTTTTTATTTTTTACGAAGTTTTTTCGTAGTGAGAACCCAATTCATAATGACTGAAGCCATGAGTGAGGTCGCGTGCGCTCATGATGAAGGCTCCTCAGTTTTTAAATGCTCTGCGCGGTAGATTCAAACTACGGCGGATTAGTGTTTGAAGAGGATGCCTTATGTAATAGGCATGTTCGTCAATGATTACGGGGCCACTAATAAATATATAATTATGAAACAATAATCACTTGATTTTTTTGTTGTCTATGTGAGTGAGGGAGGCAACAGGCAGAACTGCCTGTAGCGAGTGCCTCCCCCAGAGTTGAAAGAGTGACAGAGCCAAAATCAATGGACGTTCGAGCCAAAATACCTGAACACACGGAGTTTGAAGCATTTTAAGTCATAGGAAGAGGGAAAGACTGATTCTGGGAGAGAGTTCCAGGGCTCAGATGTTGAATAGAAGAAAGACAGAGTAATGTTTCACTCTTGGGTTGGAGAGTTGCACAGAGTAGGGGTGGGATTGTGTTGGAAGACGGGTACCACATGCCCTACGTAAAGGAGGTGGTAAACACTGGGAGAGCTCTGAGGAACACATATTATTATAGTAGATTATATAATAGCGAGAGAGATGCAACATTGCAGTGGAGAGAAAGAGATTGCAGAGAGTTGGTGAGTGGACGGGAGTTAATGATACGAAAGGCCTTCCTTTCTACTTTGTCTAGGAGTGCAGTGTGAGAGGATCTTCCCCACGCATGTGAACAATACTCAATACAAGGACGCACCGTGCCCTTGTACAAAGCAAGAAGCTGTGCAGGGGTAAAGAACCCCTTGAGGCAGTTTAGGACACCCAGTTTCGGGGAGGTAGCCTTAGCAAGACTGGTGATATGGTCCTTCCAAGTGGGAGCAGAAGAAAAAGAGACACCATGAATATTGAGAGATGATGAAGGATTGATTTTTGTATTGTTGAAGTATAAGGTAAAAGTCCTCTGGGGGATCCGGACGTGTAGTAAAATGGAGAAATTTGGTTTTGGAAGCATTAAAGGCAACAATTTTATGTTTTGCCCAAATTGGAAATAGTAGTTAGATCAGTGGATAAGTGTTCTATGGCTTCATTACGTTTGTTTTTGAGGGATTGCTGGCTAGGGTGTTCTGGAAAACTAATTGAATAGTGTAAGGTAGAGTCGTCTGCTGCGTATGAATGGATGGGACTGGAGGTACAGTTGAGAAGATCATTTATGAAAATTAGAAAGAGAATGGGAGATAGGACAGAGCCCTGAGGAACACCGGAATTGGTAGGATGAGGAAGTGAGTGATGGCTGTCTACAACCGCAGCTATGGAACGGCCAGATGGCATGATAGAAACCGAAGGAAATTAAAGATTTGTGCCAGACTCTTATCAAAGGCCTTCGATATGTCTAGTGCAATAGAAAAGGTCTCACCGAAGTCCCGAAAGGAGGATGACCAAGAGTTAGTAAGATATGAAAGAAGATCACCAGTAGAGCGACCTTCAAGGAAGCCATACTGGCGATCTGAGAGCAGATTATGAGAAGAGAAATGCTTAAGAAATTTGGAAGCAAGAATAGTTTCAAAAACTTTAGAGATACAAGTATTACATGTTAGATTCAGTCATTGTTATAGGAATAAATTATATTCAACTCTCATATAATTTTAATGTGATTTACTTAGTGTCTGTATATTTATGTGGGTAACCGTACATCTTGAAGGATTATTCATTGTAATTTCCTGGCTCCTTTTGTCATGTCAGTCTTGCTTCCCACGCATTTTAAGCTTACCTCGCACTTATGAACACCAGAGACTGTACACTTGAATCAGAAGTTAAGATCACATGTTAGAGGTGTGCACTGTGCATGGAGAGGTAGGAGGTATGAAGTAGATTTTGACTACACTTGGACACAAACTTTGGGGACGATCACAATCCCGGGAGATTCCTTCTAGTCTTAGGGAATTCTCTTTGTAATATTTAAAATCTACTTTTGTTTGAATAAATCAACGTGGTTTGGAGATCAGATATATTTTCCTTTACTTAAAGTAGCAGCGATTATTTATCACATCTATTTATCTATCAATCTACGAGAGAGCAGGACGGAGAGCAGAAAACCTACCAGTCTACTTCAATCAACCTAAAACTACATTAAACCATACAATAACCTATATAGGAACATACTACAAACGTCTTCCTAACATGGTTAACCCATTCCGAACATTGGCACGAAACATCATTTGTTACATGATAACAGTGGTGTCAAAAGCTATTTGTTACACAAGAGATGAGAGCAATTGGACGGTAGTTGGAGGGTTGAGAGCGTTCACCCTTCTTTGCGACAGGTTGAATGAGAGCAAACTTCCAGTAAGAAGGGAAGACGTTAGAGGAGAGATAGAGACAAAAGAGTTTGCCTAGGCAGGGATTCAGAACGGAAGCACAGTTTTTAAGTACAACAGAAGGAACACCATCCGGACAGTACGCCTTCTTAGAATTATGCCCAGAGAGGGTAGAAAGTACATCTTTAGAAGATATTAGGATATTAGGCATAATTAGAAGAGGGGGGGGGTGGAGAGGGAGGAATAGCACAGGAATCATCCAAGGTGGAGTTTCTAGCAAAAGTTTGAGCAAAGAGTTCAGCTTTGTCATAGGAAGAAGTGATGGCTGTGCCATCAGAGTGGAAAAGGGGAGGGAAAGACGAGGAAGAAACATTGTTGGAGAGTTTTGGGCTAGATGCCAGAAAGCTTGGGAAGAGCTAGTGTTGGATAGTTAAGTGCATTTATTATTGATGAAGGAGTGCTTTGCAAGTCGAAGAATAGATTTGGCTTGACTCCGGGCAGAAACATAGGAAGAATGAGATGTTTTAGTTTTAAGGCGTCGGTACCGTTTTTTTTTTTTTTTTTTTTTTTTCTATATTCCAACTTACTTCCTCTCGGGCATAGGCTGAGAGCCTTAACATTCACCGCTTTACAATGAACAGTGAAGCCCGTGAGGTCTTGTTCCAGTCTAGAGAGTGAGACATGTGAAGCACGTAGAGTACAACGAGCACCTGCCATCTTGCCTTCACATGAGGCACGGTGCTCACTCATGGCCCGAAACGACCCCATCTCTGAAGCCACCTCGTTCCCGTGCTTCACTATCTCACCCCCTACACTCGGACTCTCACACTTACACACACACAACGCCACCTGTTGAGCAGATAACTCACCAGGCATTGCACCCCTATAGCATATTTTGAATATGGGAATATTCATACAGTGCTATTTAATCAGGGAACAATGAGGGTATTTTATTGACGTTTCGGTGGGCTTGTGGTAATGCACTGATACCAGGTACAGCACAAATTCCATCCCAATAATATCTTCCCATTGATACATCGGGATTTGAACCCGGGACCTTTGGATTACCAGGCCAGTGGCAAGACCACTCCACCACACCTCCCCTTTGAATGCTTTCTCCTTGTTGCGGACAGCAGTAGAACAAACGTGGGTAAACCAAGATTATTTTGCATTAGACTGAGAGAAAGAAAATGGAATGTATGCTTCCATGCCCGAGAGGATTACCTCGGTAATGCATTCAGAACTCTCCGAGGGTCCCCGGCCACGGAAGCAAAAGTCATTCCATGGGAAGTCAAAGAAGTACTGCTGGAGAGCCTCCCAGTCAGCAGCGCCAAAGTGCCACAAGCGGACAACACCTTCATAATATATTTTATTTACAACTACCAATCAAAGGAGGGTGTGGGAGGGATGAATCGTCCATCTTAAAACACTGTAACAGCGAAACTCCCAGCTTCACTAATGCTTAGAGTAGATAGACGGCCGGTAATAATTTTCTTGGTGCTGTCACCGACGTCACACACTGTTGCCAATAGTTTGCCATTTTTGTTCACATTGCCTGTTATTTGCAGCGAAAATTTCACGCAGATCGAGTTGTTTGTTTTTGCCACCAAATTTCTGAATGTTTGATGTGGATTAGGAACACGATTTGAGTGTTGAACTTTAGGAAGAATCTCCAAACCACTCGATTCGCGATTCTAAGCATCAAAGAGTTAATATCCGGCATATTTTTGTATTTGATAAAGATATCATCTTTGTGAAAGTGTTCTTGATAAATGATTGAAGGTATGACACCTAGTTAATGAGAGATGGTTAGGAAATTATGAACCCCAGCGTAAACGTCAAACACTAGAATAGTGCGCCAGGAGATACATTTGATGGGTTCACAAAATTGAGATAAAAAGGAATCAGAGGAGGTAGGAGGTTGACGATGAAAATGAGTAGGAGTAATAAGAGAATGGAAGATGAGAAAGATGACAGTAGTACATACCTTGCTAGGCTGCTTGCAGAATATGGATGCTATTAATTTATGTATGAAACTTATCATATGTAACAGTTGATGCAGTTACTACACCAAGATTAAATGGACGGGGTAGCAATCAATAATGTCAGGAAGTTCTTAAGCATACCTGTTGATTGTAACATTAATGTTTTGCCTCATGTGAGTAAACTGGCTTTCCAATGATAATGGAACCATGCAATACCTGTAGTGCAATTTGTAAGACCGATTGCACAGTGATATTTGACATATACATTATCAATGTCTTCAATAATTATAAATATTTGAAATGGATCACTTCTTAACTCTCCTACGCTCAGAAGAAACATATTAACAGGTAATTCTTGGGTTCTCTAATGGCTGCTGCGTGACGATACACATGTTATCAGTAACTTATCATTCTGTTTTAACCCACAATAATCGTTTATACATGCACAGTAATATACATCTAAAGAAAGAGCAAAACCCATACTATACAAATACCAAAGAGAATATAGGAAAATATCACATTATCACAGTCAAAAGCAATAGAGAGTAAAATATATAATCGTTCTTTCGAGTTCCCCTCGTCACAAATATGAGGAATATATTTTTTATATGAAATAAGAAGCAGTTTTCAGGCGATCTCCAATGGTTCCATCTGAATGTATTTATCATCAATAGGCCTAGTTTTGTTTATGTTAGGTAAATGTAATAGTAGCCTAAAGCTTAAACTAAACATTTTGAATATGGCGCCGGAACCAAAAATATTAATTCATGATGGGTTTCAGCAATAACAATTGCGTCTAATGCAAATTCTTATATCTCAAACCACAGTGAAATGCCTAATCTAGAATGTTACCATAGGAAAACTTACAACACATCAACTGATCATAGAACAAATTGATGCAGACTACATATATGTTGTTTTTCGGATATCATCCAAATTCACATGGTTGTAATATACAATCTTAAGTGATGACAATAGGTTTATATATATGAAATTAAATTGTGTGTCCTGCACTCTCTAATGGTGCCATTAACATTTGTCTATCATCAATAATTTTTGTTTGTATTTAAATATTGAAAAAAGTATTGGTCAGCAATATTCTGTTTACCTTTCGTGCATCTATACACTCATACTATGCCATATACAGCGATGTATTATAGATCAATGTATAGGGCAATGCATGATAAAGAGTATATAATTATAACCAACTTCCTAGGCCTAATATTTTGTTATACATTTTTGTTTCTATTCACAACACTCCTACCAGTGAAAAAAAGTACAACTTACCATAAACGTAGCCGGCAATCTGTGATACTGTCACCATTATATAACTACAAAAAGATAATCAGTTGTATTGTATAAATAACATTATATAACTTTTTCTAATAATACAATACACTCCAGACCGCACTGGGAGATGCAAGTTAAAGGTTTGGCTCACCATAATTCACCATCTGACTACTGAGCCTACACTGACTATGCATACCTCTCCCACTGAGCGGGTAAGGCAGCATGACTGTAACCGATGTGTTTATTTGCTGTACCACTAGCAAAACGTATTGTAACCCAATTTTCAAGCAAAATAGACTTCAAATTTATGTGTAGCTAATTTCGGAAAGTTTAGCCCTGCGATGATTTGCGTGGTTGTCCATTTTGAATAAAACCTCTAAACACTCGCCAGGGAGTTAATATGTGTTTTGGCAGACTAAACGGATGAGCATGATATGAGATGAACTTTAATTTGTTTATAGATGCTTATGGAGGGTTTTTGTCGAAAAAAATCTAAAAATTAAGAGAATGAAAAAGAGAGAGAGAGAGAGGAATAATTATGTGAGATTAAGATGGAGTAATTTGTAAAAATACGAAAAACAAATAATACTACTACCACTTAACACGTCAACTATTACTATAATTTTGGTAGGAGTTTTTGGTGTTAGGAACGATATAAATAAATATCTATAGGTAAAAACACAATATGCAAGATCGGATCCTTAGTCATCTGTGCCCCATTCGTTGTTCTTCTCTTTCTCGCATAAACATTACTCTATTCGTAGTGCATTTGGGTCTGAGTACATGATTGGATTGATATCCAGTATTCGATAAATGGATATTAATCGTAGTCTATCTATCTATCTGTTGCTGGCCGTCATAATCCTCGAAGGGGTGGCCACGAACGAAACACCCCAATGCACCTCTTTCCCCAGTCAGTCGACGCCCCTCCTCCCATCAAGCACCACTTTCGCTCATATACTTCTTAACTCCATCCTTCCACCTCTTACTCGGTCTACCTCTCCCTCTCTGTCCTTCAACCTCACTCTCCTACACTCTTATAGTCATTCTCTCGCATCCCATACGTTCTACATGGCCAAACCATCTCAAGGTGTTCCTTTTCATCCTTTCCAGCACTTCTACACATAGCCTACATAGCCTACAGCCCGTAGCCCGTAGCCCGTAGGCCCGTAGCCTAGTAGGTAGAGCTCTCGTCTCACACACGAGGGATCGGGGGTTCAATCCCCGGCCGGGCGGAGACAAATTGGGCTTGTCTCCTTTCATGTGTTAGCCTCAGTTCACCTAGCTGTAAATAGGTACCTGGAATAAGTGGACGACGGTGTGACGTCCCATCTGGGGTTGGCAAAAATGGTACAAGGCGAGATGGGTATCATATGGTTCACCTAAGTTGATGGCTACCTAAGCCTTCGGGCGAGATGGTACCGTCTATAGTGAGAATGGTACCATACAGATCCACCCTAAGCCTTCGTTTCCGATGTCGCCAATTGGCTAAATACAGACTACACACACATCCACAGCTATTCCAAGAGTACATAAAACACTTAACATGCATTTCACGCAATACATTCCCAGTTAAGGAGGCGCGATAATAATGAGCTTAGCTCGCATTGCGTGGATTCCCCTTGACGAACAAGTAACTGAGTAACACCACACCCGTCTCGTACATCCTGATTTGTCTGTCTATCCCTCCATGTACCTCTGCACGCACTTCTCGAGTAACTAATTTCCACACCTCTGACTCTTGGTTTGAGTCTCTTCACCAACGTCCATACTTCGCTTCCTTAAGTCAATGTTGGGACTACCACACTGTCATACAAAGACTTCTTTACTTCCATGCTGACCACCCTATTTCTTGTTACTGCTTTCAGTATTCCTACAACCCTTTTTCCCTGTTGCACCCTCTCCCGCACTTCTTCATCCATACTCCCATCTTTACTTAACACACTGCCCAAATACTTAAATGAGCTGACATTCTACACAGCCTGATCGTTCAACCTCACCTCACACTCTGTGGCTGCACTGCTTTCAAAGACCATAGCATTATTCTTCTCCGTATTTACCTTCAGGTTCCGTTTTTCACACTCTGTTCCAAACATATTTACCAGACCCTGCAGCTCCCATTCACTATCGCTCATTAGAACTGTATCATCGGCAAACAGCAGGCAACTTCCACTCGTTTCCCTCCCTTATCAGCGGTACACCAAAATCCACTGCTCTTTCTTGTATTTCTTGCATGACTCATTCCATATATATATTGAACAGCCATGGGGACATCACACACCCTTGTTTTAACCCAACATTCAGATCAAAGAACTCGCTCTGCTCATTCTCTACCTACACGTACTGACGACTTTGCACTCTCATACATGCTCTTCACTGCTTTCAGCAACTTGCCATCTACTCCGTATATTCTCAGTACTTTCCACATACAACTTTTGTCGCTTCTTCAGATATTTCTCCACAACACATTTCAGGGCAAAAATATTATCCACACATCCTCTTCCCTTCCCAAAACCGCCCTGCTTGTCACCTACCAATTTCTCCATTCTCGCTCTCACTCTCTCAATCACTACCCTACTGTACACCTTCCCTACTATGCTTAGAAGGCATATTCCCCAGTGTTTACCACACACTCCTCTTTCCCCTTTACCCTTATAAAGAGGGACTATTATGCCTGTGTTTCAGTCATCAGGTACACTCCCCTTCTCCCATGCTACTTTAGACATTTTCCATACCCATTCGATCACTATCTCACCACCATACCTCAACATTTATCCAGACACTCCATCTATTCCTGATGCTTTCCCCATCTTCACTCTGTTCATGGCTCCACACACTTCTGACCGCCTGATCCCCACCTCCTCCTACACTACTTCTCTTCTTCTCCCTACCATAATCCATCCAACTGTGGTTGCTGGTGCTTCATTCCTTACATTTAGCAATTTATTGAAGTACTCCCTCCATCTCTCGACTCTCTTTTGCTTCTCGGCTATCACTCGCCCATTCTTATCTTTCATACCCTTACTATTTCCCTTGCTACCCTCCCTAACTCTCTTGACCTCTTTCCAGAACAGTTTCTTGCGCTCCCTCCATTTTACACTTAGATTCCTTCCAAATTCCTCATCTGCTCTTCTCTTATTGTCCTTCACTACTCTCTTCACCACTCTCTTCACGTACCTCTCTCGTTTCTGCCTCTCCAAATCTTTGTTCCCACTACTATCCAACCACTCGCTATATGCGGTCTTTTTGTCTTCAACAGCTATTTTTACCTCTTCAGTCCACCATGCTGTACCCTTCACTCCCCTCCCTCTTCTCGTCACTCTACACAACTCGTCACTTGCTGCACATATCTCTTCCTTAAACACTTTGCTTACATCCTCCATACCCTCCAGGTCAAACCTACCTAGTCGTCTCTCTACTGCTCTCTTGGCCTCTTCCTTGATCTCCTCCTCCTGTAACCTCTCCACCCTCTTTGCCACTCCACTTTCTTTTCGCCTCCCTCCAGCTCTCCTCACCCACTTCTTTTGTATCCTAATTGTAGTCATGTGCTTAATCTTAACTGTCTTGGTGGTATAATGTTTAAAGCGTGTAAGTTCCGTATGTGGTGTCCTGGGTTCGAATCCCAGGAGGATCATATGCTTTAATTAATTTCCTTAATATTTGTTGGTGTTATGAACGATATTAATTAATGTATTATTCCATAATTTCTCTTACTTTTTGTTTTCTTTTCTGCCAAATGCCGTAATTCCCGAGAAGGGGTGGCCATGAAGATTAGGCGTTTGTCACAAA
The DNA here is from genome assembly GCA_032716605.1 of Paralithodes platypus. Lineage (NCBI taxonomy): Eukaryota > Metazoa > Arthropoda > Malacostraca > Decapoda > Lithodidae > Paralithodes > Paralithodes platypus. The sequence continues at coordinate 7,802,916 of CM064576.1, read as the reverse complement.
TTGCTAGGTCAAGTTGGCCGGGCTTGACATCTACCAATAACATTTTGACAGTGAGGATTCGATCCGCCAACCCTTTGATCAGCAACCGACGCTCTAATGACTATGCTACATGAATTTATATCGGAGATTTCTTCTTATATTTTTCACACGTTTATTGGTAAGACACTTAATCACTATGTAAGTATTAACCCTTTCACACACAGGACGCGATTAGCGCCCTTTCTGGGGTAACTAAAAGCCTTTGTGACTATCAGGGGTGTTTAGATACCTTTAGTTTAGTTACTTCAACCTCTGCAGTTGTCTTTGAGTGAGCTGAGGGCAGAAAACTAATTTTGGGGAGGTAATTAAGAGAACTCTATTTCTGAATGCTAAACTGCAACCCCCGAGTCCACAGGATAGCGAGCTAGTTAATGTGCTATATATGTGTAACTTTGTAAAACTAAATAAGAAATAAACCAGATTGTTTGATTACTTGATACAATTTATAATACTAATATTAGAAAGATTACAAAAAAAAGGAAGACATGTGGAAGAGAAAGCAGTGTAATAGAGGAGAAGGAGGCTGGTTGTGGAGGGAAGGGCAGCTAAAGGGATTAGGAAGAGAGGAAGTTAGATGGTTAAGTGAGTTAAGGATACGTTGTAATGGAGAGAGGGAGAGAATTTGAGTTTATGAGTTAATTTCTAATCAGAGGGAATTACAGAAGAGGTAAAGTCTGATCCACATATTATCACTAGCTATTATATATACTGTATTTATTTGAGAAATGCTGTACGTTATTTTCTATATAATCCTGACACTTGAAATTACTTCCCGGTCAATATATTTGTATATGATATACAGGGTGTCCCAGGAGGAAAGGTCATAAGTTTGGGAAATTATAAAACAAGGTATTCTAAACATACAATATTCTATAACAAAATGTCAAAATCTCAACCGTTGAAAAGTTATTGAAGGTTTTATGTAATGTCCTCTCCCGCATCACTGTAATAGACTCTTCCATGTCAAATAGTTTCCAACTGGTCCAAAGTGAGCTAATATGTCTCTAATCATTTTGTAACTTACAGAATTTTAATATCTATAATAACATGATAAAATAATTGCAATAAGATGGAGGTGTGGTAGGCACTATGACAGCTTTCCCTTATGGGAAAATACGTAGGAAAATACAATTTTCAGAATGCAATATCTCAATACTGGTTGAGATTTGGAATACATCTTATAGAATATTTTATGCTTAGCATACCTTGTTATATAAATTCTCAAAGTTATGACCTTGCCTCCTCGGACACTCTGTATGTATATATATATATATATATATATATATATATATATATATATATATATATATATATATATATATATATATATATATATATAAATAGAGAGAGAGAGAGAGAGAGAAAGAGGAGAGAGATAGATAGATAGATATACAGTATATATATTCATATGTTATATACTTCCAGCTGGAGTCGAACCACCAGCAGTCAGGACGAGTGTCCATGCTTTATTCCACTACACTACACATGGTGTGCTTGTGAGATATACTTTATATATATATATATATATATATGTTTCTAATCTCTCAGTGGGGTTCGAACCGCCGACCGTCAGGACGATAGCCGACACTTTAATCAACTACACCACGGCAGTCAAAAGACACTCAACCCTCTATCCTATTTATGTTAAGGAGAAGGGAAACCCACTAGGCGAATATATTTCAATTCATACCTAGTCGTAAGATCCATATTCCAGAATACCATACAAGGATTTCTGAGTGTCCCGACGCAACTCGGGCCGAAATTGATTTAATTTAATTCTAACCCACCAAGCATGAGAGTTACAAATACTGAGTATATATCACAAATACACGTGAGCCACTAAATGTTTCTAATCTCTCAGTGGGGTTCGAACCGCCGACCGTCAGAACGATAGCCGACGCTTTAGATGGGGAGATTGTAGGCACCAATCGTTCAGGGCTAGACCCAGGTGAGGTTATAGGCATGTGATAAAGAGTTGCTGGAACTCTTGTTTCATTTGCTTGGCCTCTCTTACTGATTTTTGTTGTGCCTCATTTACACTGAGAGTAATCCAGCTAGCTCTCACAAACATCTCCTCATCCTATCCACTTCACTAAACTAAACATGCACACCACACTTCATTCCTCCACACCAAATTTTTTAAAAATTATGATTTTCAGCCCAGCCTCGGAGTCCCCAGGGGGGGGGGGGGGGGGGACCATAAATGCCCCCACACCCAACCGACCATCCCCTGACGACTCCACAAAATTACCTGGACCTCGGCCTGTCACTCTTTCTATTGATTTCTGCAACATTCGCGTACTTTCCTCTAACTTTCACTCTGTTGAACACCATCTCTCCTCCTATAAACCTGATCTTCTCTTCCTCACCGAAACTCGGGTGTCTGTAGCAACATCCAGCAACCCCTTCTCTGTATCCTCCTACTTTCTCTATCCTAGTTTCAAAGCCAAAGGCGGATGTTGTGCATATGTGCACAACAAACTCACTTCCTCTCGTGTTCCCAATTTCGACTCCTCTGAATTCTCTACTTTATGGCTCAAAATTTCCTGTCATTCTCTTACTAAATATTTCTGTGCTGTCTATCTTTCCCCTAACTCTACCAAGTTTTCCAAATTCTTTGACTATCTAAACTCTACAGTGGAACACATTCTATCCATTTCTCCTTTCTCAGAAATCTCCATCTTTGGAGATTTCAACGTTCACCACCGCCAATGGCTCTCCTCTCACACTACTGATCCACCTGGTGAACAAGCCTACGTCTTTTCTATCATAAATGACCTAGAGCAGTTAGTTCAGCAATCCACCCTTATCCCGGATCGCATCGGAGATCGTCCCAACATTCTTGACTTGTTTCTAACTTCTAACCCTTCTTCTTATACTGTCGATCTTTTTTCTCCTTTGGGCTCCTCCGACCATTAACTTATCTCTGTCAACTGTCCTATCTCTCCAGTACGGCCACCCGATCCTCCTAGCCGCCAGCGCTTGTGGCACTGTGGCGCTGCCGACTGGGAGGCTCTCCGGCAGCACTTCTTTTATTTCCCATGGAATGATTTCTGCTTCTGTGGCCGGGGACCCTCGGAGAGTGCTGAACGCATTACCGAGGTAATCCTATCGGGCATGGAAGCATACATTCCATTCTCTTTCTCTCAGACTAATGCTAAAAAATCTTGGTTTACTCATGCCAGTTCTACTGCTGTCCACAATAAGGAGGAAGCATTCAAACGGTACCGACGCCTTAAAACTCAAGACTCTCATTCTTCCTATGTGTCTGCCCGGAATCAAGCCAAATCTGTTCTTCGACTTGCCAAACACTCTTTCATCAATAATAAATGCACTGAACTATCCAACTCTAGCTATTCCCAAGCTTTCTGGCATCTAGCCAAAAACCTCTCCAACAATTTCTCTTCCTCGTCTTTCCCTCCCCTTTCCCATTCTGATGGCACAACCATCACTTCTTCCTCTGACAAAGCTAAACTCTTCGCTCAAACTTTTGCTAGAAACTCCACCTTGGATGATTCCGGTGCTATTCCTCCCTCTCCACCCTCCTCTCTCTTACTTATGCCTAATATCCTAATATCTTCTAAAGATGTACTTTCTACCCTCTCTGGGCTTAACACTAATAAGGCGTACGGTCCGGACGGGGTTCCTCCTGTTGTTCTCAAAAACTGTGCTTCCGTGCTGACTCCCTGCCTAGGCAAACTCTTTCGTCTCTGTCTATCCTCTAACGTCTTCCCTTCATGCTGGAAGTTTGCTCACATTCAACCTGTCCCAAAGAAGGGTGAACGCTCTCAACCCTCCAACTATCGTCCAATTGCTCTCATCTCTTGTCTTTCTAAAGTTTTTGAAACTATTCTTGCTTCCAAATTTCTTAAGCATTTCTCTTCTCATAATCTGCTCTCAGATCGCCAATATGGCTTCCTTAAGGGTCGCTCTACTGGTGATATTCTTTCATATCTTACTAACTCTTGGTCATCCTCCTTTCGGGACTTTGGTGTGACTTTTTCTATTGCACTATACATACCGAAAGCCTTCGATAGAGTCTGGCACAAATCATTAATTTCTAAACTACCCTCCTTCGGTTTCTATCCCTCCATTTGTGCCTTTGTCTCTAATTTCCTTTCCGGCCGTTCCATAGCCACGGTTGTGGAAGGCCATTGTTCACTTCTTCACCCTATAAACTCCGGTGTTCCTCAGGGCTCTGTCCTATCTCCTATTCTCTTTCTAATTTTTATAAATGATCTCCTCAACTGTACCACAATTCCCATCCATTCATACGCAGACGACTCAACCTTACACTACTCCATTAGTTTTTCAGAACCCCCCAGCCAGCAATCCCTCAACGACAAACGTAATGAAGCCATAGAACTCTTAAATTCTGATCTAAATACTATCTCCAATTGGGGCAGAGAAAACCTTGTTACCTTTAATGGTTCCAAAACCCAATTTCTCCATCTATCTACCCATAAGGAACTCCCAGCGGACTATCCCTTATTCTTCAACAATACAAAAATCAATCCTTCATCTTCTCTCAATATTCTTGGTGTCTCTTTTTCTTCTGCTCTCAGTTGGAAGGACCATATTACCAGTCTTGCTAAGGCAGCCTCCCAGAAGCTGGGTGTGCTCAACCGCCTTAGGGGGTTCTTTTCCCCTGCACAGCTTCTTGCTCTGTACAGGGGCATAGTGCGTCCTTGTATTGAGTATTGTTCACATGTGTGGGGAGGTTCCTCTCACACCGCTCTCCTAGACAAAGTTGAAAGGAAGGCCTTTCATATCATTAACTCCCATCCACTCACCAACTCTCTGCAATCTCTCTCTCTCCGCCGCAATGTTGCATCTCTCTCGCTATTCTATCGCTACTATAATAATCAGTGTTCCTCAGAGCTTTCCCAGTGTATACCACCTCCTTTACGTAGGGCACGTGGTACCTGTCTTGCAACTCAATCCCACCCCTACTCTGTGCAACTCTCCAACCCAAGAGTGAAACATTACTCTCAGTCTTTCTTCTACTCAACAGCTGAGCTCTGGAACTCTCTCCCAGAATCAGTCTTTCCCTCTTCCAATGACTTAAATTGTTTCAAACTCTGTGTGTCCAGACATTTTGGTTCGAACGTCCCTTGATTTTGGCCCTGTCACTCTTGCAACTATGAGGGAGGCACTCGCTATAGGCAGTTCTGCCTTTTGCCTCCCTCAATCACATAGGAAAAAAAACAAAAAAATACACCACGGCAGTCAAGACACTCAACCCTCTATCCTATTTATGTTAAGGAGAAGGGAAACCCACTAGGCGAATATATTTCAATTCATACCTAGTCGTAGGATCCATATTCCAGAATACCATACAAGGATTTCTGAGTGTCCCGACGCAACTCGGGCCGAAATTTATTTAATTTAATTCTAACCCACCATGCATGAGAGTTACAAATATTGAGTATATACCTCAAATACACGTGAGCCACTAAATGTTTCTAATCTCTCAGTGGGGTTCGAACCGCCGACCGTCAGGACGATAGCCCACGCTTTAATCAACTACACCACGGCAGTCCACTCAACCCTCTATCCTATTTATGTTAAGGAGAAGGGAAACCCACTAGGCGAATATATTTCAATTCATACCTAGTCGCAGGATCCATATTCCAGAATACCATACAAGGATTTCTGAGTGTCCCGACGCAACTCGGGCCGAAATTTATTTCCTTTAATTCTAACCCACCAAGCATGAGAGTTACAAATATTGAGTATATATCACAAATACACGTGAGCCACTAAATGTTTCTAATCTCTCAGTGTAGTTGATTAAAGCATCGGCTATCGTCCTGACGGTCGGCGGTTCGAATCCCACTGAGAGATTAGAAACATTTAGTGGCTCGCGTGTATTTGTGATATATACTCAATATTTGTAATTCTCATGCTTGGTGGGTTAAAAATAAATGAAATCAATTTCGGCCCGAGTTGCGTCGGCTTTAGAGCTGGTAATAAAATGTAAAATAAAGTACATCTTTACTATTACACATTGTAAAGGAAATCCATTGTATTTATATATAATACACATAGATAACTAATATAAAAAGATTCATAATAATACTTTAATTTAATAATAATTGTAATTGTTTTGAGCTGTGTCTAGGCTTTATGACTTGGTGCTGAAGCCTTATAAACCTTATGCGAGGTTTCTTTTGATTTAATTGTTAGATCTAGCGTCACTTGACTCTCTGACTTCAGATCTACAGTACATCGCTGAAGATGGCTAAACAACTAACCCAGGCTGAGATATGTGAAGTATTGGATTCAATTGACAGTGATTTTGACGACAGTAGTCTTGATCCGGACTATAACGTTAGCCGTGATAACAACGCCGAATCGTCATCAGAAGCCTCAGAACCATGTACAAATAAACGGAAGAAGCCGGAAAGCCCGGAAGTGCACCAGTCTGCAGACAAACTGGAAACTCCCCCGGAAGCCGGTCCATCATATGAGCCTACAAGAAAAAGAAAATGCAACGAGTCATCTTGGAAAAAGAATGTGAGAAATCAGTGGTGGACACAAAAGGAAGGCAGAGGTTAACAAAAATGCCCAAGCCAGTCGACTGTACCAACTGCAGGTATAAATGTAAAGATTTTTGTTTGTAAGCAGAACGAGTTGATATCTGCAAGGAATACTGGCAGCTCAGTGACTACAATCGTCACAAGGATTTTTTGCTGTCACGAGCATGCATTACCAAGATTAAAAGAGAGCGACCTAGAGGAGAGTGTAAAAGGCAAAAAAGATAGGCTAATTTTGAGTACTCATTCAAGAAAAAAGGTATTAAGGAACATGTGTGCAAGAAGTTCTTCTTAAAAATCTTCGACATAGGACATGGACCCTGGATACTGCTCTTAAGCACATGTCTGACAATGGAAAATTTTCCGGTGAGGACAAACGTGGTAAGCATCTTCCTGCTAACAAGACAGATGATGAAGCTATTGCCGCCGTACAGAGACACATCCAAAGCTTCTCAACGATTGAGTCTCACTACACTCGTAAAGATACTCATCGCTGGTACCTCGATCAGAGTTTATCCATATAAAAAATTTACCATCTTTATATAGAAGAATGCGAGACGTCCCATCCAACAAAAATGGCAGTCAATAAAAAAATATGCCACAGAACATTTTGCAAGGAGTATAACTTCTCTTTCTTTCATCCGAAAAAAGACCAGTGTGCCAAATGTTCCAAGAATAACCAGCTCAAGGGGGATGAAAAAGAGAAATTTAAGGAAGAATATGCTGAGCATCTCAGACAAAAAGAAGAAGCACAGAGGGCCAAAGCTGAAGATAAGGTAAGAGCGACCAATGAGAATGGGTTTGTATTGGTTACGTTTGACCTGCAGAGCGTTCTCCAAATTCCTAGCAGTTCTGTTTCGCTTATGTACTATAGCAGGAAGTTGTGTGCTTACAATCTTTGTGTGTACAATGCTGCTCCTCCAAATGATGCATTTTGCTATTGTTAGTCAGAGGTGGAAGGTGGCAGGGGTAGCAACGAGATCGGAAAGCACTAAACTCCATCATCAAGGTTTTCACAACTTCAAGCAGCTCGCGAAAACACTTGTCAAAAATAAACGACGTAATGCAGATGGGAACATAATCAACTGGCTCATGGCCAAAAGCTTCCCTTTCGAGAAGAATGAGCCAGGGGTGATCATGTACCACTACAACTACTCTGACACCTTCAAGAAGCTTCGTGTCTTGGGCCCAGGTCGGCCGGCAAAGTGGAATGATCTCTCCCGCGCCTACAATAGTAAAATTGCCATTAGTGAGGCCAAAAAAAAGGACTTCATTAACCTCTGCACCAAACTTGCAATCCCAGAAGAGGTACACTCCTGGTACGAAGCCCTCCCTACATCCAAGCACGCAAAGGACCAAATACCAGAGCCTTCAGTTGAAGACTCGGGAGAAGATGATGAATCATAAACGCAAAAAGCTACGCTATTCTACCTGTATCTGCCCTAATGCATGTAATTTGTAGGTAGTAGGGGTAGGCAGCCCCGCCCAGGGAAGTACTACCGCCAAGGTTTCGGGAGACTCAGGGAATAGCCTGAATTCCATTTTCTCTCCCAGGCCTTGGTAGCTGGATACATATCTTTCTGCCTCACACATCAGGGGTATCAGGAAAACCCTCTTTATATAACATACACATCCAACTTCACGACATTGCCCTACATCGCTATCCTCTATCCATAAAATACTACTCTTCCCACTACATATCATACATGTAACACCATACACTTACCTTATAAATATGGCAGTACAATTGTTAAGAGCAAACCTGGTGGTCCCTCGGATATCCACCCCCGGCAGGGTTGGGTTATTGACACAGGGCCCTCCCGGTCGTCATCATGCGACTGTGTCAAGAGCATTGCAACGTCCCAAAGCTGCTTGTCAGTACAGCTATTTCTTTAGTAATATAAGGGGACTTCACTCTAACATCAATTCTGTACACCAATTTCTTCAAGCAGAATCCCCTACTCTCCTTTTTTTGACAGAGACTCAAGTAACATCCACATCTGACACATCTAGATTTAATTTTCCAGGTTATCAACTGCTCCAAAATTTCAGACCTAAAGGTGGTGTATGTTGCTTCGCAAAATCTGAAATTGCCCAGGAGGAGGTTACTAGTTTCAATTGTCCCTATTTTGATTATTCTATATACAAATTAATTTCTGCTGGTAAATTTAAATACATATGTTGCATCTACCGTTCCCCAAATACTCCTCCAGAGCAAAGTCTTTTTGATTCTCTGTCCTCACAACTCAGTGTCCTCAACTTAAATGCTTCTTCTGAAATAACTGTGTTGGGTGATTTTAATGTCCATAATGTTGAATGGCTCACTCATTCAGCCAGGACTGATGATGCTGGTCTTGAATGTGAGCTATTTGCAGACTCATTTAATCTCATTCAACTAGTCAACCAACCCACCCGTGTACCAGATAATCCTAATCATAATTCCCACCTACTGGACTTATTTTTAACAACCAATTCAGAAAATTATGATGTTACAGTGAGGTCCCCACTTGGATCTTCTGATCACTGTCTGATACAGGCCACCTGTCTATCACCTACCACACCTTCCCACTCTGAACCTGTTTTGGTGACTAAATGGCATTACGATAGGGCAAACTGGGAGGGTCTTCAAGGTTTCTTTATTGATATTCCCTGGACCTCTTTCTTTTCTAATGATGCACACTCCACCTTGAGCCACATACAAGATTTTGTAAAAATTGGAATGGAAACTTTTATTCCTCATCAAAAGTACAGTAAAAGATCTAATTCACCTAAATGGTTTGACCATAATTGTGCTAGAGTAACTGAACAAAAAGCAATAGCCTACAATGCATACACAAGATCAAAAACACATGAAGCCTTTAATTACTTTAGAAACATCAGAAATCATGCCAAAACTGTATTAAACCTAACTAAATCAAACTTTCTCCATAAGCAGGCAAATAAACTTCTAAATAATCCAAATGATAACAAAATATTTTGGTCTACTCTTAACTCATTCAAATCCAACTTCACTACTGCTTCATCCATTCCACCATTAAAATCTCCGACTGGCAATCTTGTAAGTGACCCACGAGGTAAAGCTAACCTTCTTGCAGATATTTTCTCCACCAACTCAACCTTAGATGAAATAAATCAAGATGTCCCTGTACTTAATTTTAATTCACCTGAAATTCCCTCACTTAAGATCCACACCAGACATGTCAAAACTATTTTGCAGAATCTCTCAGTAGATAAGGCTCCTGGTCCAGATGAAATTCCTCCAATAGTACTTAAGAATTGCTCCTTGGTGCTCGCTCCTGTATTGGCAAAATTTTTCCGTCTGTGTACTCATACCTCATGCTTCCCAGTACCCTGGAAAGAAGCAAACATCCATCCAGTTCCTAAAAAAGGTGCCTCTTCAGATCCATCAAACTACAGACCAATAGCTATAACTTCCACTCTTGGCAAAGTTTTTGAAATTATATTAAATAATCACATAATTAAGCATCTGGAGAATAATAAATTAATCAGTGATAGGCAATATGGTTTTAGACGATGTCGATCAACTGCAGACATTCTTTGCCTTCTTACGCATCAAATCAACCAAGCTACAGACCAACATGGTGAAACACATACAATAGCACTGGATATATCAAAGGCATTTGATAGAGTCTGGCATCAATCCTTATTGTCGAAGATGTCACACTACGGCCTTGCATCATTAGTTCCACTAATTTCTTCTTATCTTCATAACAGAAAAATATGTGTAATGGTAGATGGCCTTTATTCTCAATTTCACTCAATAAATGCTGGTGTTCCCCAGGGATCAGTTTTGGCCCCAATTCTGTTCCTCATTCATATCAATGATCTCATATCTACCACTCATAATCCAATACATTCCTACGCAGATGACTCAACACTCCACAGTTCCTTCACATTTACCAATTCTTTCACCCAACCCGATCTTATAAATTCAAAAATAAACACTGCAATTTCTCTGAACCAGGACCTTTCTAGAATTAATGAATGGGGACAAGAGAATCTAGTTTCCTTTAATGCACAGAAAACCAAGTACATTCAATTTTCTAACCGACAGAATCTCACTGACTCCCATATATTTTTTAATGATGTAAATATTCCCACTTCCCCTAGTATTGACATTCTCGGTGTAACATTAACTACTAACTTGAGCTGGACACATTATGTTAGAAGCATTGCTAAGAATGCCTCTAAAAAACTGGGACTCCTGTACAGAGTTCGAGAATTCTTCACTGACGAGCAGTTGGCCGTAATATATAAAAGTCATGTGCGCTCTCAGATGGATTACTGTTCACCTCTGTGGGGTGGAAGTGGAGTGGTTGCATTGAGGCAGTTGGACAAAATTCAAAATAAAGCTATTAGATTAATCAATAACCCTGCAATCACACAGGACCTTCCTACATTAGCCATACGAAGAAACGTTGCATCCCTTGCATTATTCTACAGATATTTTCACAGCAATTGTTCCGAGGAACTTGCTTCAATTGTGCCGCCTCTCCACATCTTTCCCCGTAGAACTAGGGCAGCTGAGAGCGCCCATGAATTTACACTTTCTCCTCCACAATGCAGAACTTCTGCTTATCAAAATTAATTTATCCCCAGAGCTACTACTCTTTGGAATTCACTTCCCTCGAATTGCTTTCCACAAACTTACAATCAACAAATGTTTAAATCCAGTTGTTACAAACATTTTATGAATGGAGGATGCCTTTAGGCACATGGACCTTTTTGTTTTATCTGTGTTTTTCCTTCCTCCGTTCATTGTCTCTTAAAAAAAAAAAAAAAAAAAAAAATTTGCCCACAGAAGTATACATTTTATTATGTTTATGAATGACTTTATGTTGCAAAATGTTATTGTTTGCGTGTATTGAATCATACCTGCTTGCAACTTCGAAGATATACTGAATAAATATGTTTTCTTTGATAGCCTACTGTTTATTTCCATTTCCTGGTAGAACCTGGCAAATTATAATCCTGCCAGAACTGGCTATGTCCAATTTGGCAATTTTTGACCCACTTTTTCAGCTTATGTATTTTGTTATTCTCCAGTCTCATAGACATTTACATCATGAACATTTCCAGCAAAAATTATAATATTGAATACATTTTCGATTTTTCATAAAGATTTGAAATCTTTAAGTGTGATTATCTACAAACTGCATTTGTGGACATAACCACTTCTGGTTGTCACCCCTCGATATATATATATCATATATATATATTTTTTTTTCTATGTGAATGAGGGAGACAAAAGGCATATCTGCCTGCAGCGAGTGCCTCCCCCAGAGTTGAAAGAGTGACAGGGCCAAAATCAAGGGACGTTCGAGCTAAAATGCCTGGACACACAGAGTTTGAAGCAATTTAAGTCATAGGAAGAGGGAAAGACTGATACTGGGAGAGAGTTCCAGAGCTCAGCAGTTGAATAGAAGATAGTCTGAGAATAGTGTTTCACTCTTGGGTTGGTGAGTTGCACAGAGAAGGGGTCGGATTGTGCTGCAAGGCGGGTACTACGTACCCTACGTAGAGGAGGTGGTATACACTGGGAAATCTCCGAGTAACCTTGATTATTGTAGTAGCGATAGAATAATGAGAGAGATGCAATATTGCGGCGAAGATATATGTGTATATATATATATATATATATATATATATATATATATATATATATATTAAATGCAATGAATGCAACATTCTATTACACCATATACAATCTATAGCTCCTTAACATCTAACCACTTCACAAAATGTAAATTAAATGGTAAATAAATGATGAATGATTGCGACTACTCAACAAGGGATATGTATTAAATGTTTGTACTAAACCTTTAACCTTCTTGCAGTTCAATGGTAGAGCACTGTCGTCGTGTTTGAGAGTCCCGAGTTCAATGTTCGGCAGTTACAACATTTATCAACCCACTGAGCCCCAGCTAGTTATAAATAAATGTACCACCAGGGACCGGCAGGTTTTGAAAAACAATTTTTTTCCTGAAACAATAGCGAATGGGTTAGGAATGAAGGAAAAACCACAAAAAAACGATCAAAAAGGTCAACAATTGGTCCTACGGAGCCCCCGAAAACGGATTTTACAGGAGTAAAAATGTGAAGGCAAAAACTCCCAAAAACCATGTTTTTCACGCTAATGCGCACGCGGTTGGACTTAGAGAGTTTTCAACCATCGGCAAGGTTGCGTGGGATACTTTCACAGTTCCCATATAAATATGAGCCCTCTAGGTGCCATAGGACCAGAGTAATTAACATTGACGACACGTTGTCGTCGCTGGGGTTTAGCATTACATACATTACCGACGACACGTTGTCGTCGCTGGGGTTCAGTGGGTTAACTCTATATAATCAGACAGTATATATATATATATATATATATAATATTCAGTGCAGGGCAGCAATACACAGCAGTAGCCTCATCCAGTTTATTAGGCTTTGGCAACGTTTCGCCAATTCGGTTGGCATTATCAGGCTACAATATATAATGCATCTTAATAGTGCAACTTTAATTATTATAATATAAATCATTAATACCTATCACGATTAGAAAGTGACCAGATAATTCCTACTGGAGTCAATTAGATACAAATTGGCTAACAAATAGCTAGAAAAGTATACCCTAAGGCAACTAACCACAGGTAGGCTACACGGTATAATGTGGTTAAGCACAAGCACAAAAAAGGACATTCAATAAGAATAACTCTAATTCGGTGGATACATTCTTTATATAGAGAAATTCAAATAATGTTGTGTCGATAGGCAGTCGTTAATATTTTAAAGTTATTTACGGAAAACAGAATGGTCGAAATCAAGAGAATGAGAACGAATTGCTGAATGAGAGGGGCTGGTAAGAGGCCTTCCGGTGCGAAATGAGACACCCTTATGTTCTGTGAACCTAAGCGTGAGATTTCGTATTGTCTCACTGATGTATCGAGCCTTAACTTTATGTTAGGAAAATATTAATTTAGTAAGGAGTGCAGTTTCTTTCGAATAATGGAACAGGTGGCCATAATATGTACTGTACGTAGCTTAATGTAGTGAACTTATCATTTAAGAAACTATACATTATATTTTCAATTACTTTAAGCTGGAATCCATTATTCTGGAAAAAAACGAGGTTGGTTGATTTTGTACATCTTAATGTAAGTTAATGTTCGTGTTTTCGTATGGATAGTGATTAAAAGTGTTGTCATTAACTTATAGTGTGTGTGGTATTTATTATGTCATCTATGTATCTTTGTGTTTCTATATCACTAATTTATGATACGTATTTAGGTTTACCATAGTCTTTCTTCATATTTGCATAGTATGTAGTTTTCTTAGGCTGTAGGACATTATTGTAAATCATTATGAAACTAGTGTTTTCTTGCAAGTGAGTGTATCTGTTATTTTAAGATTTGCCTGATGATGGTGTGTCTCCGAACCGTTGCAATAAATATAGACAAATAGACAAGATGAACGTGCTCTTCTATCAAGCCCTGGTGTTTTGCTTCATTATTCACCTCCGCATCCCAACTACAAGATCAATAGCTGATATATGCGTGTGTGTGTTTCACAGATTTCAAAGGTATATTTAACTCTGCACGACCCCTTTCGGGGTAAGAGAGAACATTACATCAATCATTACACAAATTTGTCGGAATAGTGGTTACAAACGTGAAAGTAAACATACAAATAACACCTAAAGTATATTTTTATTCAGTAAAACCTCAAAACTATTTGATCGGTTTTCATTGTGGATACAAGGTAGGATTATATTATTAAGATAACCATAGGATGCAAAAGCAATAATTAAGGATTAACTATGTTTTTCATTTTCCAGTAAATTTTAAATATACATGATGGATAAATGGATCCCACAGGGATTGTGGGTGGGGGAGAATGTAGGCACCAATCGACCAAAGCAGTGCCCAGGGTAGGCCACATAGGCATGTGATAAGGGGTTGCTGGAACTCCTGTTTCATTTGCCTGGCTTCCCCAACTGATTCTATTTCTGCCTCACCTACACAGAGTGTAATCCAGCTTACTCTCCCAAACACTTTTTCTTCCTACACTACACTTAACAATCACACCACACTGCTTTCCAACACACCTAAATTACCTCTAATGTACCATGATTTTGGCTCTTTATCACTCTGTCAACCTTGGGGGGAACACTCATTACAGGCAGCTTTGACTTTTTAAATAGCTAATGAGCTAGACAGGCAAAGCAAACATTGCCGATAAATGTAATTATAATATTTGTTAAAATAAAAGCTACTTATTACGGATATATATAATACGAAACGATTAGCATGCTAACGTAGAGCGAATATAATTATGTTCTATCTAGAGTCTCTAAGAAAAAAGTGCTCTAATAGTATTTTCATTAAAATCGTTATTTGTTCGTTATTAAGTTCGACGCTGAAATAATGATGTAACATAGTAAATAACGTTGATAGTGGTAAATGTTCATGATAATTCATAATTCATAATGGTTAAAGTTATGCACTGAGACCGGAATATTCAATCCTTGTCCATTGATTTGCATTTATCTCAGTTGGAAGTGGGGGTATATAATAATATAATATAATAAGAAAGTACCTGGATAAGAAGGGTTTATTAAGTAATTTGTTTGGAAACTTACAGTTATGTATAACATCAACTAATATTAGACTATTTATAATGTAACTTAAATAATAATAAATAATAATAATAGTATATATATACTGTATATATACACATAACAAAACATCTCAAAGGGTTATAAAGCTTGTATCAAAAGCGGAATATTGAAATTAAAACAAATATCATTATAACTACATACAGTACACACATTCCTCTAGCTAAAACAATCCCCAATATGCAGGGCCTTTTACTGAAGGGTTAAGAAGGAGGAGGCTGTAGGTACCAGCCGGACAATTAATTACTCCTAGGGAAGTACTTTATTGGGTGTATGAGGATTGCTAGACTTCCTGTTTCACAACATGACCTCCCTTGCTGGATTGTTTTCCTTCCGTACTTCAGATGAACAAAGAACAATACTAGCTTCCTCTTATGATATCTACATTCATACTCCATTACTCAAAACACATGCAATATACCACCTACACTAGCTTGTCTCAATTATGCCTTCTTCCGGGTGAACGGGACTCATATCTACCTCAGACATCTGCAACCACAAATCACCATTTCAGAAATGTACTAAGCTTCATCAGCTCCACCGTCAAATTCACCAACATTTTAGTTACTTCACCTACCTCACCACAGAGTTCGAGATGTGCAGTCTCGGTCATTAACCCTTCTTAGGCGGCGCGCATCATATGTCGAGTGAAAGAAATTTGGACTATGTGGCGGCTCACAACATAAGTCGTGTGGCATTTTCAGCACGTAATGTTGCTGAGAGAGAGAGACAAGTGGTGGCAGGAGAGTAGCGAGCGTATGACTGCTCCAGACCACCGCGGTGGACCAACTGACATGAATCCCACCCTCCTCCACCCTCTCACACTCGCTACATAGTGAATTGTGTGGGGAAAGTACCGAATTACATGGTTTTTGCACTCGTGTTGCGCGATAGTTGCAAGAAAACTAGCGGTCATACAAGGATCGTTGGGGTGTCATTGGAAAGCTCTGTTTATGCCCTTTCAGGGATAGATACTTGTTTTACGCTCTGGGTCTTATTTAGGCATGAAAATGATCACGTAAACAGCCCTATTTTGGGTAAAAACACCCCGCTGGTGGCTACATATTATTTACCGCCTAGGCCGCTCGTTAGGTGTTAATTATAATACATTTTGAAGTCTCAAGTAATTTAAAGGAACCTCCGAAATACAACTATCGGGCAAATAATGAATGTCTTTCAATTCGACCCGAAACAACTTCGAAAATACAGTATATATACCGGCATTAATGAATATGACTGTACATTGTAATAAAGACGTCTGTAATAAAGACATCTGTAATATAGACATTCTCTGTTTCTGCCGAAAACTCCAGTTAGATATTGGAGTCTGGTGACGACTGATATCTGAGAGGAGAGCTGAGAGGGGAAGGACGGAGGAGGAATTGGAAGCCGACGGAGAGAAAAATATTATTATTGATGGATTTTGGGTTGTATGGCCAGAGGAAATGAATGAAAGGAAGGAGAGGTCATTTGAAGGAGAGATAGTAACATATACAGCATAATTATGTATATATATATATATATATATATATATATATATATATATATATATATATACAGTATATATAATGAAGAGAAACACCAGGACGTGATAGAAGAGCACGTTCATCTTGTCTATATTTATTGCAACGTTTTGGAGACACAATTACTCCATCATCAGGCAAATCTAAAAATAACAGATACACACACTTGTAAGAAAACACTAGTGTCATAGTGAATTACAATAATTTCATAAAGCCTAAGAAAAATTACATACTATGAAAATATGAAGAAAGAGTATGGTAAACCTAAATACGTATCGTAAATTGGTGATATAGAAACACAAAGATTCATAGATGATATAATAAATACCACAAACATTATAAGTTAATCACACCTACCTAAGGTTCCTAACCTAAGGTTGTGTTCGCCACTCTCCTAGCAGCACCGAGGAGCGTGTCTCCCCTCGTTGTAAATACAATAAACACAATACATACGGAAACACGAAAAATAACTTGCATTATGGAGATGTTAAAATTACAAGAGGTCGGTTGATTTTTCATTGCTACCTAATGAAGGTTTTAGTTGCACTGATATCACCATTATCGTGAGTTCCTCTCCGTATCGACACGACTGGAGAACTGATAATTTATCCTGGAGGAGGGGGTGATTTAAGTCTCTGGCATGTTGACCAATGGCGCTATACGAGGGATTAGAATATGGCTTGCTTGTTCTCTCCGACTTACCCTTGTGTTAAAAGATACGTACCTTGAGTTGGCGTTTTTGTGCAACCTATATACATTGCATTACAGCAATGACATTGATATTTGTAGACTACAGAGGACTGTAGTTCTTTAGGTATTATATCTTTGAACTTGAAAAGGGTACTGATTGTTTGCGTCGGTCTGAAATTAACTCTTACTTTAATCTGGGGGTAGAATTAATTTAGGAGTTTATTGAGTTCGTTCTTTAATGAGAAACTGCTTTTACCCGTGAAAGAAATAGGGAAATACAATATAGCTCGCTTTACTGTGCTGAGTTGTTCGTTAGGATGGAGGAGTTGTTGCAATTGTTTACCAATGTAGGAGTCGATGAATTTAGTATTAAATCCATTGGCGAAAAGGGTCTTTTTCAGGAATTTGAATTCAGAGTCGAGGCTAAAGTAATTTGAACATAATAGGAAGGCTCTCTTGACTAGTGTAGATATGAGATTTATTATGTATGAAACTGGAATGAAGGAGGAAAGTTTTGTAGTTAGGCTGGTATATGTAGGCTTCCTATAGATGGATGTGGAAAACTTGTTATCCGAGTGATCAATTACAATATCGAGGAAAGGAAGGCTAGTAGAGTTGGTTAAAGTAATCGTCTTAACTGTCGGTGGTTCGAGCCCTGCTGAGAGTATACAAATATTTAATTTAACTGCTCACGTATATTTGTGATATATATATATATTGTGACGTCTACCAGCGTTGGCAGAATCGCCTCTCGTTAGCCACTAGCGCTCGCCAGGGACATCGAAATGGGCTACAGTTATCCGAGAATGTTGTTCTTTCTTTCCTAGTACTCGCATTGTCACAGACAGTCCAGTGGTGGTCTTTATTGTTGTCTGTGACAACGGGAAGTATTTGATATCATTAATAGAATATAAGATGCATTGTGTAAAGTTAAGGAGAAAGAGAGATATAGGCAGCGTGGTGGTAATATGTGCGTGTGTATGTATGTGCTGCCTCACTCGGAGGAGTTTTCCCGCTCGCACGGGCTTTCCCTTGCCTTTAATTGGCTGGTGGATCCTGGCGCGTCCTAGGGGCCTGCTGCCTTGTGACGTCTCGGCCCGTGATTGGCCGACCATCACGCCCTTGCGGGCTCCCTCGCTACCGCCAGAGTCCTTGCGGACTCACCTCGCTACCGCCAGACGCTGCAGACGCTCTGTCAACGCTCTCATGATATCGATCATAATTTGAGTATTAACTACTCATCCTCTTAATTCTTGTGCATGAAAGGTGGTTAAGAGCACGTTTAACCATCCTGTAGTTTAGTAAGTAACACTGCACGATATTTCGCTGTGTATTGACTGATAAACTTTGTGTTTATCACAAGACTCCTGCTCGGACAGGGCGCCACTAGCGCCATCTGTTGTTTTGTTTTGTTTGTAAACAAACGCTCTCTTCTTAGTTGATATAAAATCGTAGCCCCTAATTTTACCCATTACCTACTGTAGTAAGTATCAATTTAACTGCCTTGTATGTAAGTAAAGCTTTGCATATTAATTTGCTAATATACAATATTGTGTACTAACTAACCTGCCTACAGGAACGAACGCCGACGCCATTTTGTAAACAAACTTTTTTGGGGGATTATACATATTAAATTCCAGTTAATTTTGTACTAAATTTAAGTGCATTCATTTATCTTTTCCCCCTAGATATATTCTTGACTTTTTCTCCTCAGAGTGGTTTTACTTTAAGCTAAGGGTGGTATTTGTACAAACTAACCTAGCCTAACCCAACCTGCCAAGCTTTTAACCTAATCCAAACCTAGCCTAGCCTATAGCCAGCCAATCTGTTGTTCTTATTAACTCTAGTAGATATTGTATTTAGTATCCTACTGTAGCTATATATATCTGTAATTTTAGTTGTTGCTTGCACGATCTTGTAGTAACCTTTGACTGATACATTTTGTTTTGTTTTATCTAAAAAGAGTAGGCTACTGCTTTACTAGGCTATAGTGACACCAGGGCCATCTGTTGATACAGTATATAAACCCCTTGTGTGCGGTCACACTTTATTTTTATATAATCTCTATTTGGTGAATTGTATATTTAGTTACATATTCTGTTATATATATATATATTTGTATAAGGTTAGGTTATCACACCTGGTAGCCTATTTCTGTGTATTTCAATTGTATTATTATTTAAATTTTATTATTTTCGGTTAGGCTATTCAACGCTGGTAGCCTAATTCTGCGTATCTCAAATTTGTTGTTTTCGGTTAGGCTATCACCCCTGATAACCTATTGTTGTGTATTTCAACATTGTTTTCGGTTGAAGTGTTTCTAAAGTGAGTGAAGTGTTTTAAAGTGAGTTAAGTGTTTTAAAGTGAGTTAAGTGTTTTAAAGTGAGTGAAGTGATCTGAAGAAAGTGACTGTTACCATGCCTCGCACTTGTACGAACTGCGCCAGTAAGTTTGGTGAGTCCATGTTTGTTACTGTCGATCTTCAAGTCTGCCGTCTCTGCCAGCAACAAGAGAATTTGACAGTGAAATTAGATGAAGCCTACAACAAGATCAACGTCCTCACCATGAAGCTGGAATCACTCCAAGAGTTTGTAACACTCAACGTTGGAGTACCACAAACTTCAATTGTCACCGCAACTCCAGCAGCCACCAACGCCCCAACGTCAACTGCCAACAATTCAACGCCTGCAGTAGCCATTTCATCTGATGGTTCCGATACTCAAGAAATAAATAGTAACTCTCTTCCCCCTCAAGACAACTTCCGTGTTGTGAGGAACAACGTTTGCCCCAAGACCAGGAAACACATACCGATTACCGAGTGTCAAAACCGCTTCCAGATACTCGCAGACTCAGATGACGAAGCGGAAATAGAAGAAGTCCGGCTCGTGGGAGACTCGATGATACGTGGTCAGCTCACAGAGTTTTGCGCCAGAGCACCTAAGACCAGGAAGCGTTTTTGTATCCCTGGTGGTGGTGTGGACGACGTAGTTGCTGCAGTTGACGAAGTATCTAAGCTGGCCCCTGCTAATACAATGTACGTCATCCACGTTGGATCCAACGATGTACAGCGAACCCGGTCGGAAGATTTGCTTTTAAAGTACCAGCAGCTGATCAAGTCGTTTAAGGAGAAGTCATCAAGGATCATCGTCTCAGGAATCGTCCCCCGGCTTGGTGTAGAGAGCCGATTTTACAACATAGCCACCAGCACAAATCGTTGTCTAGCAAACCTCTGCAGGAAGGAAAACGTGGGATTCGTCGACACCTGGGACAATTTCTACTACGATGACTATTTGTTTTCGGACGATGGAGTTCATCTGAACCAGGTGGGAGCAGCACGTTTTGGGCGTCTTCTCAACGATGCGGTGAAGGATTTTCGGAGAAGAAATCGACTCAGCACAGGACAACCAGGAAGGAGGACCGAAGACAGCGAGGGCGGCAACCTGCGAAGGAATTAAATGCTAATCTGTCAAGAACCGCGAATTTGGATAAAGCTCCACCAACCCGACCCAAATTCAAAACCGCCAGAAATAACGACCGAGGACCGATGTCAGCCATGAATTGTAAATGTAGATCCGATCAGAACCAAAAATTTGATTAAAGAACGTTCTGTGAGTTCTAAAACTGCAACTTTAAAGGTTTTCTATGCAAACGCTCGTAGTATACGCAATAAATTTTCAGATTTAGAGGAACTAGTGTTTACTGAAAATTATGATGTGATTGGTATAACAGAATCTTGGCTCAATACAATAGATAGAGACTTTTTAGCAGAGTATTCACTTCCCGGTTATGTAATGTTTGAGAAAAGCCGTATAAATAAAAATGGAGGTGGCGTTTTATTTTATATCAAAGAAAGTCTTAACCCGACCCTCTTGTCAAAACCTCAATTGTGAACGTCGACACATCTTTTGTGCTAATAAAGAATAATAAAGGTACAAAAATAATACTTGCATTAATATACAGACCTCCAGCTCAATCAGTGCAAACTGACCGAGAAATTTATGAACAAATTGCAGATGTAAGTAACTCACAAGATACCGTATTTTTTGGCGACTTTAATTTACCTGTGACCAAGTGGGGCGATACTCTTACTTCACACTCCGGACATGACTTGTATACGAACTTGCAAGAGAGTTCGCTTTATCAATTTGTTCGACCACCGACCCGTGGTAATAACGTTCTTGACATTGTACTTGCAACAAAAGAAGAATTAATAGAGAATTTGAATGTTGGTGATGAATTCAGTAACAGCGACCATCGTACGATAACTTTCACTTTAAACTTTACTAGTAACGAACCAAATAGTAGCATCGAAAAAGTCCCTAATTTCAAAAAAGCAAACTTTCATAAACTTAGAGCTAAGTTTAAAGAAACTGACTGGAGCTTTGTAATTAACAATAACGACATAAATACATCTTGGAAGTTATTCGAAACCACTTACCTAAAAGCAGTGCAAGACTGCATACCATCGAAAATACGGCGTCCAGGCCATAATAATAAGCCCAAATGGTGGAATAAAGATATTTCAAACTGCCTGCTTGCTAAAAAATTTGCTAATGATAGATTAAAATCCTCACAAAATGACGAAGAACGGGTGAAATTTGTAGAGCTACGACGCAAAGCCAAAAAGTTAATTAAGCAAAGTAAAAGACCCTAGAGTTACATATTGCGAATCAAAGTAAAACAAACCCGAAAGAATTCTATAGTTATATCAGAAAGAAAAAAGTAGTTACTTCAACTGTTGGACCGTTAGTCGATGAAAATGGAGAATACACCAAAGACGAAGTACAAATGAGTAATGCCCTCAATACCTTCTTTGCATCAGTTTTTACAACAGAAGACCTCAGTGATATCCCAACACCATCGCCGATTCAGATTGATAATTCAGATGTTCTAAGCAATATCACCGTTACAGAGAGAGAAGTATTGAATTGTTTAGATAAACTCAAGGTAAATAAAATGCCTGGACCTGATACAATCTCGCCTAGAGTTCTAAAGGAAGCTAAGGATGAGCTCTCCAAACCACTGACACTACTATTCAATAAATCCTTGCAGTCTGGAACTATGCCTGATCAGTGGAAGATAGCCAACGTAACACCGATATTAAAAAAAGGCAGCAAATCCCTACCCAGTAACTATCGTCCAATTAGCTTAACCTCAGTTGTATGTAAAATGCTAGAAACGGTCATAAGAGACAGACCCGTAAATCACTTAGAGGAAAATAACATACTTAAAGATACTCAACACGGCTTTCGTAAAAAACGTTCCTGTTTAACAAACCTCTTAGACTTCTTCCACGATATCCTCAACCTCTACGATGAGAGTAAAGCTGTAGATATAATATACCTTAATTTTCAAAAGGCCTTTGACAAAGTTCCCCACAAACGTTTACTGCTAAAACTAAAAGCGCATGGAATACAAGACGGTGTGTTGAAATGGATAGAAAATTGGCTCAGCGACAGAAAGCAAAGAGTAGTCATAAACGGTAAGGCATCTAAATGGACCAATGTAAGTAGCGGGGTACCCCAGGGATCGGTACTAGGACCAATTCTCTTTCTAATTTACATCAACGATATAGATGAGGGTCTCACCTGTACAATCTCAAAATTTGCTGACGATACAAAAATTGCAAATAGCGTACTCTCAAAAGATCAAGTTGACGATATGCAACACAATCTAGATAAATTGTCACATTGGGCCCAAATTTGGCAAATGAATTTCAATGCGGATAAATGTAAAGTACTACATATCGGATACCTAAATGAGAAAGCAAACTATTGATGAATGGCACTCAGCTTAAGAATGTAAACAGAGAAACCGATCTGGGAGTAACAATATCGAGTAACCTAAAACCGAGTCAACAATGTTCAGAAGTTGTTAAGAAGGCAAACAAAATAATTGGCTTTATAGGCAGATCATTTGAGCATAAATCCAAAGACGTAATCCTAACCCTTTACAATTCCTTAGTCCGCCCTCTTCTGGAATACTGCGTTCAATGCTGGTGCCCTTATTACCAAAAAGACATAAACAAGCTAGAACGAGTTCAACGTAGAGTTACCAAAATGATACCTAGCCTAAAGAACAAGCCATACGAAGAGCGTCTTAGAGAATTAAATCTATTTCCTTTAACCCAGCGCAGATTAAGAGGTGACTTAATTCAAGTGTTCAAAATCATCAAAGGCATCGACAATATGAACTGTAGTAAGTACTTCACTATCGACCAATCTAATTACACGCGGGGGAAACGGTTGCAAAATTATTGGTAAATCTTTTAACTCACACGAATCTAAGAATTTCTTCTTCAATCGAGTTGTCAACTTGTGGAATGGGCTTCCCCGAGACGTTATAGACTGCAGCACCGTTGATTCATTTAAATTCCGCCTAGACAAATATCTCGCATCAAACCCGCGACTGACTGCGTTTGTAAATGAATAACTTTATTTTATCCTCCCCTCAGTTACTAACCCATATGTCCCCTACTAACTTCCTAGTCCTGCCACGTTAGTGGCAGGGAAGTAGTTCCCTTTCCAATGTTCCCTTACCCACTCTATACCACTGTTTGGACACTTGATCCTCAGTGTTTTGGAGGACAAGCAGCCTAGAAGGGTCACTAGATCTGTTGTTGCTTGATTTCTTTTGTACTCCTATGTAACTAACCTCCTCCATGAGGGTTCCCAGGAGCTGCCCTCCTCAGGGCAGGCTTGGCGCGCGTGCTTCTAACATCCCCTTGCATACTCTCCCACGATCACCACCTTTACCACTGTTTCTCTCACTCGATTCTCTCTTTCCATACTCTAATCTTTATTCAATTACTTATCCCCATGGATTCTGCATACGGTTTCCATAGCCGGCCCATTGTATTGCATGCGCCGTCCTCTGAGATATTTACATGTACTTAGAATAGGTTTGAGGGTTCTTAGTTAGTATAGGTTAAGAACTCTATGTGACTCCATTATTGATTTAGTGTTTCTGCTGTTTTATTTAATGCTAGACTGGGATAAGGTTACTGTAGTCGTTGCCTCCGATGTGTGTAAGGTTTGCTTATACCTACACGACTTCGACCGGTCCTGTGGTAGCCTGGGTTGTATTTTCGGCTGCGTCTTTTGCGAGTGCAGCATTGTGTTGACTGAGGGCTTTGGCCTGTTCCAGTTCCACACTTTGCTGCCTCTTTGCTTGTCTTTCGAGGGTCGCCAAGATAGAACCAGATACTTGTAATCTGGATCTATCAAGAGAGCACCCCAGTCAATTAACGTAACTTAAAGGATGCAGTCTTAAGGACATCGCTAGGCTACGAGCCTGTCTTGCTCAACCCCAGTTCCTTACCTAGAGTATCCCAGCTAGACATTATTAATTGAGTAGACACTTGTTAGTATTTAATATAAGCTCTTTGATATGACCAGCATTATTATTCACAGCATTTATTAGTCTAGGTTGTTGCTGATCCACACTACCATAGCAGACTGTTTCGTTGATGAGGAAGTACTTCTTTTAGTGTCGAGCATTACTACTGTTGCGCATTTATAGTATTCTCGTGTCAGTTAACATTATATGTCGTATCTTTTAGTGTATTCAGTTTACACGTGTGGTGTCCTGCCTCCTGCCTTTATATAGTTTAAGATACGAGCATCTTATGAGCATCAGACTTTCTTCAGAAGTTTCCAGGTCTATGCTGTAGGACTATACTTCACTTTCTTTCAGATAGGAGTGAAGAGTTTATTGTTGTTTAGAGTAACTGTATTGAAGCATCTTTTTATTGTATTAAATCTTGCAGTGATTTAATTGATCTTTCCATAGATTCCTTTTTATGCATTTTAACATAACTTGCATCTTGTTTGTTATCAGGCTATACCAGTGTGGGTTAGCCTGAAGTAGAGTACATTTATGCCCAGTTAAGGATACCCCGTTATCGCAGATTAACTCTGGAGGGTATAGGTGTTTTTTGTTCGCCGGCATATAAGTTTGAGGGTTTGGATCTAGCGTACCGTTGTTGCATAGTGCCCTATTACTAGTCCAATCATTAAGTGCCCTTGTTTTATTCATAGCCCCGGTCGTAACAAATGGGGACCTTGCCTAGTATCTTATCTTAGTCGTCATACCAAATGAACTAAGAAATAATTGCAGGATTTTTGGACATTTGTTTTTTGAGGAATATTTTGGACACGTTGAATTTTTTTTGGCAACGTAGTATAGCACTTGAGTTGTCTTCGAGCATTTTTTGAGTAAATAGTGCTACATGAGAGTTTAGGTACTCCTTTTTTTTTAAATCGTTGAGAATGTTCGGTGGACACTATGTTGAACGACGGATCAATGCACAGTGAGGATACAGTAGCAGACTCTGAGGTGCAGCAGTGGGGTTTATTAGAAGGCATAGAGTAGTAACTAGTGAGGAGGATGCAAGGGAGTTTCTGGAGATGCCTATTACTGTTGAGCGGGTGTCGGGATTGATCGGTATGGTCTCCAGTGTTTGGCCAGGGTCATGGGGCATGTGGGCACTAGCAGCATGACGAGAAGTGACCTGGTGGCCTGTGTGCTCGGTGGGGTGCGTGGGGCTTCGGGTGGAGTGGGAGCTGGGGCACCTTCGGCCCAGCCCCCATTCCACTCGACTCCTACCATGGCGCCCCCTCAGGCTCCGGAGCCGGGTACGTTCCCGCAGGCTGATAGTCACTGGCAGCGTGGTTTGCACCTGGGTGGATCACTGGGAGGGTCTCCAATTGTTGCATCTCCTCCTCCTCCTCAAGGTTTAACTCCCGATATGATCTTCCAGCTTGAGATGGCTAAGATGGCTAAGCAGCAGGAATACCAGCTTGAGATGGCTAAGATTGAGATGGCTAAGATTCAGGCTGAGGAGAGAAAGGCCATACATGAGGCTGAGCTCAGGCAGCAGCAGCAGCAGCGGGAAGCTGAGCTTCAGGTTGAGGCTACGAAGTACTGTGCAGACATAGATCTTGAGAAGTCTCGGGTGGAGTCGACAGGGCAGCGTCTCGGTTCTGGGAATCGACGTCTTGATCAATCTTTATCGCACCTTCTTAAGTTAGTCCCTGCATTTGACGAGTCGGGTGTCACCCAGTTTTTCCTGCGTTTTGAGAAGTGCCGGGAGCACCAATGGCCCGAGGTTAAGTGGGCAGCCCTTGTTTCCTCTAGGTTGGTTGGCAAAGGACTCAAGGCATATGATACGTTGCCCTTGGAGTCTTGCATCGATTATGAGGTACTGAAGGAAGCTGTTCTGCGGGCGTACGAGTTACAACCAGAGACATATAGGTTGAAGTTTCGGGGTGTTACGAAGGGTCGTGAGTGCACTTTTCTAGAACATGCCCGGGAACTGTCTGATGCTTTGAGAATTTGGCTGAGGTCAGAGAAGGTGACGACGTTCGGAGAACTTGAGCAGTTAGTCCTTCTAGAGCAATTTTTCAAATGCACAGTCGGCGACCTGACTTCGAACCTCAAAGAGAAACGTCCTAAAACTCTACAAGAGGCAGCTGAGATGGCTGACCTGATATTATCACTGATTCGTGGGTGCGGGTCTGCACAATGGACCGATGCAGTTAACAAGGGGCGCAACACTCCACCCCCCCGAGTCAGTGATACCACATTTAATAACAAAAGCAAGAGCAATGATACCAATTTTGATCACAAACCTAAAACCGTCCCGTTTAAGAAAGGTCAGGGCCCTTCCCCACCTCAGGGGAAGTCCAAGGGTGAAGTAGAGTGTTTTAAGTGTCATAAAAAGGGGCATTTTGCACGTTCCTGCCCTAGTAACCAATCTGCAGCAGTCGTGTCTTTGGCTAGCAACGTTGGGGTGTCTCTGAGGTCTTCTGCATTTACCCGGGGTGATATGTCAGATGCGGGGGCACAGCCAGTGAAGGAGTGTCCGGAAGGCTCGAAATCTGTCCGGGATGCTTTATGCGACCATAGAGGGCGTGGCTGCGTGAGTTGGGCTGGTTGCAAGCATGGGTTGGAGTTGTTGCGTGATACAGGTGCATCCCAGACTCTGATGAAAAACTTTACAGGCAAACCTATAAACGCGGCACGGGTAGTTGTGGTGCAGGGTATTAATGCTATACGGTCATACCCGTTGGTTCGAGTGGAGCTGGAGGTTGATGGTGTGACACGAGAGTTGGATGTTGGAATCGTGGAGAAACTGCCAGTAGAGGGCGTCGAATTTCTTCTCGGCAATGACTTTGCGGTGCCTACTTCTGAGGTTCCACCATTAGTCGTTGCCGAGAGGGCGGCCGACGTGAGTTGGGAGGGGCAGTAGTTGTCGAGAGGTGTCAATTACAGCAGATGGCGTGTGTTGTCACCCGATCTCGTGCATCTAAAGTGTCACAGCCTATTCCTCAGTCTCTAGACCAGCGGAGGAACGGTCGAAAGGAGAAAGCTAAAGTTGGGAAAAGTTTTGAGAGTTTTGATCCAGCGGCTCTTCTTGGCGACTCAGTATTAGCACCAATGTTCAGGTCCGGAGTGGCCCCAGAACCTGTCACACTTGTTGAGGAGGTAGGGCGTGTGCAAACTCCGAGACAGCACCGTTACTCACAAAAGCAAGATAGGATCGAACAGTCCAGTACCGGGGCAGGCCATAAGTTGCTCCGGGAGCATCTCGATAAATTGGCTCCTTCGGATATCAGTCGGCTGCAGCAAGGTGATCCTGATCTTCAGAAGTGTAGTAACTGTGCAATCGAACTTGAGGAGGACGGGGATGCAAAGCCGGGGGACTTCTTTCGTGTGGAGGGTATTTTGTACAGTCGTTTTCTAGATCCCAGACGGAGTTGGGAGGGTGGGTCGAGAGTGGTTGATCAATTGGTAGTGCCTAGTGTGTGCCGTGATAGCCTACTGAGGTTGGCGCATGATGTACCGTTGGCAGGGCATTTGGGTGTACGTAAGACGGTAGCAGCATTGGCGAAATTGTGTTGGTGGCCAGGTATGAAGGCACATGTGGCGTCGTGGGTGGCAATGTGCAGTACCTGCCAGACAGTAGGTAAACCAAACCAGTGTATTCCCAAGGCTCCGTTACACCCTATTCCTGTTATCGGGCCACCATTCAGTAAGGTTATAATCGACATGGTTGGCCCTCTACCCCCTACTAGTGCAGGCAACAAGTACCTCCTCACATTTATGGATGTTGCCACTCGTTATCCGGATGCATACCCAATGCGAAATGGTACTGCTAAGACTGTTGTTCGTAACTTGCTATTGTACTGTTCTAGGTACGGGTACCCGCAGGAATTGCAGTTAGACCAAGGGTCCAACTTTACTTCTAACATTTTCAAACAGACTATGCAGCAGCACGGTATCAGTACAGTTGTCTCTTCAGCCTATCACCCAGAGAGCCAAGGGGTGTTGGAGAGGTGGCACTCGACTCTGAAGAGCATGTTGCGTTGTTACTGTGTTGAAAATGGCAAGGATTGGGATCTTGGGTTGCCCTATGTATTATTCGCTGCTCGGGAGGTACCTGATGAAAGCCTAGGGTTCAGTCCCAATGAGTTAGTTTTTGGACATCAGATCAGAGGCCCCCTCAACATGGTTAGAGAAATCTGGGAGGGCACAGCAAAACCATGTTCCATGTTAAAGTATGTCCTCGAGAGCAGAGAGAGAGAATGCTGAGAAGCCTTGAGTTGGCAGGTAGGAATTTGGTAGGGTCGCAAGCACTTATGAAGGACAGGTACGATGAGAAGACGAAACTCCGGGAGTTTAAGGTGGGGCAAGAGGTGTTGATTCTGTTACCTCTGCCAGGTCATCCGTTGTCTGCCAAGTACGCTGGTCCTTATAAGGTGGTAAAAAAGATCTCTGACCTAGACTATCTTGTGGCTACTCCAGATAGGCATAAAAAGAACCAACTGTGCCATGTGAATCTGGTGAAAGAGTTTGTGAGGCGCCCCCCTGAGCCTCTCGCTGTCCCTGTGTTGACCTGCAGCGGTCATGGAGGAGAAGGAGTGAGGGACAGTGAAGCTCAGGTGGAAGATAACTGGGAGTGTCATGTCTCTGCTGACCAGTGGGTGGGGAACTTCAGACAGGTGGCTGACGATGTCTAGTGCACTTGCCTGAGCAACAGCGTGCAGCCGTGCAGCACCTGTTTGCTTCATACCCCACTGTGTTTGCAGAGCATCCAGGCCTCACAACTCGAGTGGTGCATGACGTGGACGTGAGAGATCACCCCCCCTTTAAATCAGTACCCTACAGAATTCCACCCATTAAACTCCCAGCCCTCAGAGCGGAGTTAGAGTATATGTTAGAACGGGGGTTGATTGAGAAGGGGGCAGTTAGGTGGACATCTCCTGTCACTCTGCAGCCCAAGCTTGACGGGAAGGTTCGCTTCTGCATTGACTTTCGGAGATTGAACGAGTTGACTCCCACCAATGCTTATCCCCTTCCCCGTGTTGACGATAGTGTAGACAAGATTGGTAAGGCACAGTTTCTAACTAAGGTAGACCTAGTGAAAGGCTACTGGCAGGTGCCCTTGTCTGAGCGGGCGAAGGGGGTATGCGGGTTTGTGGTTGATGGGAACACCTACCGTTGCAATGTGATGCCGTATGGCCTTAAAAATGCCCCAGCAACCTTCCAGAGTCTTATGAATGAGTTAGTAGCTGACATCCCTAACTGCACTGTCTACCTAGATGACGTTATAATATACGATGACAACATTGAGAGTCACAGTGAGCACATAAAAGCCTTGTTTCGGAAGCTCAGTGAGGCCAGCTTGGTGGTCAATCTGGGCAAGTGCGACTTTGTCCGGGCAACTGTGCAGTATCTTGGGTTTGTGGTCGGGTTAGGCCAGGTGTGCCCCCCCCAAAACAAGATACAGGCTATTAACCAGTTCCCCAGGCCATCCACTAAGCGGCAGATCATGAGATTTTTGGGCATGATCGGTTACTATCGCCGCTTCATTTGTGGTTATTCTACTGTGTTAGCTCCTCTGACAGATTTACTAGCAAAAGAGAAAAAGTTCAAGTGGGCACCTGAGTGTGAAAGGGCTTTTTCGCTGGTCAAGCACCTACTATGCACTCACCCAATCCTCAAGGCCCCTGACTTTGAAAGACCATTCCAGCTGGCAACAGATGCCAGCGGTGTAGGGGCTGGTGCCGTCTTAACCCTTAATTAGCGGCGAGCAACATAAGTCGAGTTAAATAAAGCTGGACTATGTGGCGGCGCTCGACATAGGTCGAGTGGCAATTTCAGCACGTAATGTGGCTGAGAGAGAGAGACAAGTGGCTGACACAAATCTCAGCCTCCTCCCTCTCTCACTCGCTACATACTCAATTATGTACCGAAAGTACCGAATTACCTGCTTTTTGCACTCGCGTTGCACGGTTATTGCAAGAAAACTATCCATCATACAAGGATCGTTCGCTCGTAAGGTGTTAATGCAGACAGACGAGGAGGGTTTGGAGCATCCAGTCAGTTTCTTTTCCAAAAAGTTTAATTCCGCTCAGAAAAACTACTCTGTGGTGGAGAAAGAACTACTGGCAATAGTGATGGCGCTCAGGCACTTTGAAGTATATGTTCCTGCCTACGGGCCAGTCGTGGTGATTTACACCGACCACCACCCTCTTAAATTTCTGAACCAATTCCACAACCGGAATATGAGGCTGACACGTTGGTCACTCATGTTGCAAGAATACAATCTAGACATTGGCCATATTGCCGGTTGTGAGAATGTGATTGCAGACTGTTTGTCGAGGGTGGAGGATCCGGCGTAGATCACCACAGGTGTGTGGGTTTGAGTGGAGAAAAATCAGGCTTGCCCCTGTAGAGCAGCCGTCAAAAACAACATTAAAATTAAATAAACAAATTGCATAAAAACTCACTCTTTTGGATAGTTAATTGTAAGTTGCCAATGTTATAGCTAAAGTCCTAAGTTGAACCTGTCTTTCACTTAGTAGGCTGGGCTCTGTGAAGCTCGCTCAGGGAGCATAGCAGGCTAAAATTATACTATTATGTTTGGGAGGGGTTATAAGATTTTCTTTATGCTAAAATGTTGTTTTATTTAAGATTAAGCTTTGCATTTCATTTCTGGTGGAGTGGCTAGGTGTGGCGGGTCTTGTCGGCATTCTGCCTTGTCAGATATGGTGCTCGCCTAATGTTGAGCGTCCCATATCTTGGGCGGGGTGTGACGTCTACCAGCGTTGGCAGAATCGCCTCTCGTTAGCCACTAGCGCTTGCCAGGGACATCGAAATGGGCTACAGTTATCCGAGAATGTTGTTCTTTCTTTCCTAGTACTCGCATTGACACAGACAGTCCAGTGGTGGTCTTTATTTTGGTCTGTGACAACGGGAAGTATTTTATATCATTAATAGAATATAAGATGCATTGTGTAAAGTTAAGGAGAAAGAGAGATATAGGCAGTGTGGTGATAATATGTGCGTGTGTATGTATGTGCTGCCTCGCTCGGAGGAGTTTTCCCGCTCGCGCGGGCTTTCCCTCGCCTTTGATTGGCTGGTGGATCCTGGCGCGTCCTTGGGGCCTGCTGCCTTGTGACGTCTCGGCCCGTGATTGGCCGACCATCGCGCCCTTGCGGGCTCCTGTGTAACTAACCTCCTCCATGAGGGTTCCCAGGAGCTGCCCTCCTCAGGACAGGCTTGGCGCGCGTGCTTCTAACATCCCCTTGCATACTCTCCCCCGATCACCACCTTTACCACTGTTTCTCTCACTCGATTCTCTCTTTCCATACTCTAATCTTTATTCAATTACTCATCCCCTTGGGTTCTGCATACGGTTTCCATAGCCGGCCCATTGTATTGCATGTGCCGTCCTCTGAGATATTTACATGTACTTAGAATAGGTTTGAGGGTTCTTAGTTAGTATAGGTTAAGAACTCTGTGTGTCTCCATTATTGATTTAGTGTTTCTGCTCTTTTATTTAATGCTAGACTGGGATAAGGTTACTGTAGTCGTTGCCTCCGATGTGTGTACGGTTTGCTTATACCTACACGACTTCGACCGGTCCTGTGGTAGCCTGGGTTGTCTTTTCGGCTGCGTCTTTTGCGAGTGCAGCATTGTGTTGACTGAGGGCTTTGGCCTGTTCCAGTTCCACACTTTGCTGCCTCTTTGCTTGTCTTTTGAGGGTCGCCAGGATAGAACCAGATACTTGTGATCTGGATCTATCAAGAGAGCTCCCCAGTCAATTATCGTAACTTAAAGGATGCAGTCTTAAGGACATCGCTAGGCTACGAGCCTGTCTTGCTCAACCCCAGTTCCTTACCTAGAGTATCCCAGCTAGACATTATTAATTGAGTAGACACTTGTTAGTATTTAATGTAAGCTCTTTGATATGTACGCATTATTATTCACAGCATTTATTAGTCTAGGTTGTTGCTGAGCCGCACAACCATAGCAGACTGTTTCGTTGATGAGGAAGTACTTCTTTTAGTGTCGAGCATTACTACCGTTGCGCATTTATAGTATTCTCGTGTCAGTTAACATTATATGTCCTATCTTTTAGTGTATTCAGTTTACACATGTGGTGTCCTGCCTCCTGCCTTTAAATAGTTTAAGATACAAGCATCTTATGAGCATCAAACTTTCTTCAGAAGTTTCCAGGTCTATGCTGTAGGACTATACTTCACTTTCTTTCAGATAGGAGTGAAGAGTTTATTGTTGTTTAGAGTAACTGTATTGAAGCATATTTTTATTGTATTAAACCTTGCAGTGATTTAATTGATCTTTCCATAGATTCCTTTTTATGCATTTTAACGTAACTTGCATCTTGTTTGTTATCAGGCTATACCAGTGTGGGTTAGCCTGAAGTAGAGTACATTTATGCCCAGTTAAGGATACCCCCTTATCGCAGATTAACTCTGGAGGGTATAGGTGTTTTTTGTTCGCCGGCATATAAGTTAGAGGGTTTGGATCTAGCGCACCGTTGTTGTATAGTGCCCTATTACTTGTCCAATCATTAAGTGCCCTTGTTTTATTCGTAGCACCGGTCGTAACAATATATATATATATATAGTCAAAAGTACATAAGCTGATGATCTATGGCATCTCAGCTTCCATAGTAGAAGGGTTAGGAGGAAAAGAACGCTTGGAAACATCTTATTTATTTATTTTTCAAATTTTCGGCTAACGTCTCGCAGCCATCATCAGAAAAATCCAAGATCCCTATTAAAAGAAAACATACCTGAAGAAATTCAACAATAATGGGACCACAAATGTAATTCATTCAATTTAAATTTTGTTAATTATTCAGAAATCTATATTGTATTTCAAAATAATTCTTATCTACTACACAATCCTTGTACGAGAACCTGCAGAAGCTACATAAGTACAGTAGAAATAACAACTTAGTGCAAAAGTTCTAACAATCACAAGCTAAATATATGAATGACTGATTCAAATTATCTATATTGACTGAATAAGTACACAAAATTAAAAGTTTCATATGAATATTATAAATTAATACAAAATATAACTTTAATTATTAACCAAGCAAACATTAATTGTGCTAGATATCTGTATACCGTGAACTAAAAATAAAGACTGAAAACAATCACTGGCAAGAATGTTAAGTGCGGGCGTACCGCCATCCTTGTTTACACTACGCATAGTGGCGTCGGACATTTGCCATCATGTTCCCGTCTATTTTGACTGCCTTTGGATACAATAATAAGTTGAGGGGGGGCAAAGCTCCCCTCACCTCCCCCCCCCCCCCATGACATATTATATTGCCAGCAGGGGACAAATTACCGAAGAAAAAAATCGCCGTCAAAATAGCCGCGAACATAACCATGGCGATCGACAAATGTAAACATAACGGCGGCGGCGGCGGGGGAGGCGTCGGACCTTGCAATCATGTTCCCGTCTATTTGTAATGCCATTGGATACAATAATATGTTGAGGGGGGTTTTGCCCCCCCTCACCCCCCCATGACATATTGTCATCATCATATATATTGCCAGCAGGGGGCGAATAACCGAAAAAATCGACGTTAAAATAGACGCAAAGTTAACCGCGGCGATCGCCCTATGTAAACATGACGACCGTTATCCCGAACTCTACATCCATCCCCAATCACTCTACATGGACAGAACATAACCTCAGCTCAAGTTCATATATGCAAATGCTAAAGCTAACATAGACACTAAATCCTAAATTAATAGATAGACTCTTTAACCCTTAACTGTCGGCGCGCAACATAAGTCGAGTTAAATAAATCTGGACTATGTGGCGGCGCTCGACATAGGTCGTGTGGCAATTTCAGCACGTAATGTTGCTGAGAGAGAGAGACAAGTGGTGGCAGGAGAGTAGCGAGCGTATGACTGCTCCAGACCACCGCGGCGAACCTACTGACACGAATCCCACCTCCTCCCTCCCTCTCTCACTCGCTATATACGGAATTGTATGGGGAAAGTGCCTAATTACATGTTTTTTGCACTCGCGTTGCACGGTTGTTGCAAGAAAACTAGCCATCATAAAAGGATCGTTATGGTGTCATTCGAAAGCTCTGTTTATGCCCTTTCAGGGATAGATACTTGTTTTACGCTCTGGGTCTTATTTAGGCATGAAAATGATCACGTAAACAGCCCTATTTTGGCTAAAAACACCCCGCTGGGCGGTACATATAAATAAACCGCCTAGGCCGCTAATAAGGTGTTAAATACTAAATAAACACCACTAATTGTATATGACAAGTAATAAGAAAACATATATTTGAGTTTATAAAGAAAAATATAAAATGTATCACCTCAGTAATATCAAATATCAAGGTAAAACGATTTTATAATTATATTCTATAAAATGTATCTCTTCAGTAAAATTATATAAGTAAACACCAAGAACCAGACTCTACACATTCTCCCAACAACATCACTCCTTGTCATCGGCCAATCAGCTTGCAGCTTCACCAGCCTGCAACCCCTGCCTCTCCACAGTACTATGGCCACCAACAACAACATTACCTGTGGTACTGTCAAATGGTATAATTATAAGGCAGGCTATGGCTTTATAACGACGACACACAATGAGGATATCTTCTGCCACCACACCAACAACAGCAAGAAGAAAGCCTCTCTAAGAAATGGAGAACCAGTGGCATTCACAATCCAAACAGGGAGACAGGGACGTGAAGCTACCAACATCTCAGGCCCTGAAGGAGCCCCAGTCAAGGGCTCCTCATTCTCCCCACAAAATGCTCCACTAAAATCGACACCACCTACAACTACAGCAGATGGGGAAGCAGTACTGAGGGCCAAGAACTTTGCCTGTATTCAGTCAGCCATGGCCATCGGTGGCTCAGAGAAACACCGACTCTGCCAGCTAATCCCCTATCTGTTGTCACACAACAACTTACCCACTATCACGATACCTCAGAAGGCCTTCTCCACGACCCCTGCAAACATCAAAAGGGCGTCAACAAAGAAGAGGAAGCCCCCCAAGGCACAAGATCCTCGAGTTCCAGAACTACAGGAGTCTCCAAATCTTCACATATACGAACAACACCTAGAAGAGGAGGAGACACCAATGGAACCAGAGAAAGCCATAGCATTACCAGTTCCCCCCGACAACAAGACAAAATCGCCCAGACCATCCAAAGAGATCCCCAGGACCACCACGCCCCCTCCTGTTCTCACCCCACAAGTCGTGAAGAAGAAAAAGAAGGAGAAACAAACTAGAGAATCACCAGCCAAAAACACAACCACCAAGATACCACCAAATGAACAACCGTGGACACCATGATGACAAAAAGCTGAAATTTGCTCGGGATTGCACAACTTGTACTCCTGCTGAACTAAAACAAAAATACCCTGAAATAGATTTTGAGTGGATACTATCGCAAGATGGGAAAGAGTACTATTCTGTTAATAATGACTAGCTTAATTAAATAAAAGGATGAATTTATATAAAAGATGAAACCTAAATAAATATAAACAGCAAGGTGGACTGCCCACTAACTATTCTCTTTCACTGTACTTCATCTTCCCTACTTTTCTCCCTCCCCCCCCTTCCTAAGAGAGACAAAACACAAAAATACCACTTGGTTGAGCCCGAGGACTTTCAGTTTTCTACTGTACTTCTCACTTCTCCACTTGTTCTTCCTCTGTCCAATTGCTCTTCTTTCCTACTTTACTCCAGCCATCTGGTCTGGGACTACCACAGGGCAAGGGACTGGGGTTTTCGTAGAGAGGCTCCAGTCCTGACGTTATTCTTGACTTACAGTGTGCTGGCTTAATAATCCAATAGGGTTGATAGCCTCTGAAGTCCTATTTTAATTAACTGACTACCACACTTCATACAAAAAAAACTTGAACATTTAAAATAATAGTTAAATTTAAAGTAATAACATAATAATCGGTCAATTGTAAATAACTAAGTAAACTAGATTAACTATAAAATTGCACTTTAAAACTGAATAGTCTAAAAAATACATTTTTTTTTTCGCGTTAATTTTACAAACCAATTTATATCAACACAGTTAATAACAAAAAATTCTTCTTTGAAATACACAAATAAACTAAATCATTAAGAATGGACTATATATTAGCCCTTACTAAACTTCTTCCGTCAACCCATTAATTATATATGTCCATAATCGAGAAAAAAATACATAACAAAAAGCACACTTGTATATAAATAATCAGCAGGCTTACCAAATATGACAAGGAAGCAACACAGGAACAACCAGCCAGTACAAAGGTCACCAAGGCACTGAGCCAAAGATGAACAGAAATGACAGAGGAAAGAGAGTATGAGAAACAAATAAACCTTTAAACCAACCATACACTTCAAATGAATCACCCATGACACAGACTTCTTTCAACTGCTGTTAGAAAGATTTATTTCGGGATTGAGATTATGAATTAATATTTGTTCACCTATCAATATCTCACTTTGACTCCTAAATTTGGCTATGGTCGATTATTATGTTATTACTTTAAATTAACTATTATTTTAAATGTTTAAGGGATTTTTTTATTTTAGTGTGGTAGTCTATTTATAGTTATTTAAAATAGGACTTCAGAGGCTATAAACCCAATTGGATTATTAAGCCAGCACACTTTAAGTCAAGAATAACGTCAGCACTGGAGCCTCTCTGCGAAAACTCCCGTCCGTTGTGTGTGGTAGTCAGTTAGTTAAAATAGGACTTCAGAGGCTATCAACCCTATTGGATTATTAAGCCAGCACACTGTAAGTCAAGAAGAACTTCAGGACTGGAGCCTCTCTGCAAGAACTCCAGTCCCTTGGCGTGGTAGTCAGTTAGTTAAAATAGGACTTCAGAGGCTATCAACCCTATTGGATTATTAAGCCAGCAAACTAAGTCAGCAGTAATGTCTGGACTGGAGCCTCTCTGCGATAACTCCAGTCCCTTGTGTGTGGTAGTCAGTTAGTTAAAATAGGACTTCAGAGGTTAACAACCATATTGGATTATTAAGCCAGCACACTAAGTCAAGAAGAACGTCAGGACTGGAGCCTCTCTGCGAGAATTCCAGTCCCTTGTGGTAGTCTGGTTCTTGGGGTTTACTTATATAATTTTAATGAAGAGATACATTTTGTAGAATACAATTATACAATCGTTTTACCTTGATATTTGATATTACTGAGGTGATACATTTTTTTGTAACTGTCGTATGATATGGATCTTTTATAAACTGTCATATATTTTTTGTTCTTATAAACTGTGATATACAATTAGTGTTGCTTATTTAGTATTTAAAGCGTCTTTCTATTAATTTAGGATTTAGCCTCTATGTTAGATTTAGCATTTGCATATATGAACTTGAGCTGAGGTTATGTTCTGTCCATGTAGAGTGATTGTTTTCAGTCTTTATTTTTAGTTCACAGTATACAGATATCTAGCACAATTAGTGTTTGCTTGGTTAATAATTAAAGTTATATTTTGTATTAATATAAAATATTCATATGAAACTTTTAATTTTGTGTACTTATTCAGTCAATATAGATAATTTGAATCAGTCATTCATATTTTTAGCTTGTGATTGTTGGAGGTGTTGCACTAAGTTGTTGTTTCTACTGTACTTATGTAGCTGCTGCAGGTTCTCGTACAAGGATTGTGTAGTAGATAAGAATTAATTTGAAATACAATATAGATTTCTGAATATTTGTTTGTTTATAAATTGAATTAATTACATTTGTGGTCCCATTATAGTTGAATTTCTACGGGTATATTTTCTTTTAATAGGGATCTTGGGTTTTTCTGATGATGGCTGCGAGACGGTAGCCTAAAATTTGAAAGATAAATAAAGAAGATTTTTCCAAGCGTCCTTTCCTCCTTACCCTTCTACTATTATTATTAGTATATATATATACTGTATATACAGTATATATATGTATATATTCGTATGATTAGGTGGTATGTTGTTAGGCAAAAGTTGATATTTTTCACGCATTTTTATTATTGACATAGCCTACAGTAGCTTAAATTGTTTTTAAAGAAAAGTGAATGTCTTCACTCGTAAATATATATCAAATTTTTTAATATTTAATTTAATGTAAATACACAAAAGTTGATTGATATAAAACACACACTAGTGGTAATCATTGAATGTGTGTTAAATTATATGCGTTCACATGTCACCATAAAAATTATACCCTCTCAGGTTTGGAACCGTGATTAGCGTATTCAGGAAGGATGTCCCTAAGTGCACGGATATGTGATGAGCATATTCATTATTTTAGAAATCAGTAGAATGAAAACTGAATGCTTGAATTGCATATAAAATGGGCTACAATACTGTAGGTTTTGATAATGGTAAGCTGAATGAGACAACTTGCAACAATGCTTTGACCCAATCCCCTTCCGATTGATGGGTATAAAAAGAGTCCTTAGTCTATCACTATCAGGCAAAAAGAGCAGTGCGATTAGCTGTCTCTTTAAATATGTTGTATATTTCACCTGGACTACTAAATAATGTTAGGGTTTCATACCTTAGAATCACGTTATCATAAGGTTATAATTATATAGTGTCAGCTAATATCTGTGTACCGTATAACACATTTGCATATATTATACTAAAATAGTTATGAGTGTTATTATTTATGTCCGACGTATGCCTAAATATAAATATGTGTATTCAATCAAATACTACGAGTAGGGACTTTGGGTATATTTTAGTCTTTTCATCATACCATTAGCTATACGTTTGACTATAATTTAGAGCCCTCAAATATCTAAGAAGCAAAGAAAACTAAAATGATGTACCTTACTGAATATAAGTGCAATTCTAAGAACGGCGAGGTATATGCATGAGCTGACATACAAATATTAAAACAACTAAATATTGATGATAGAAAGATTCTGATGATATTTTTAGAAAGTGCGTGAACAATTATTGTCAATTCATATACAAAAATCTATTGTAATTACAATTTTTTTTTTTTTTTATGAGAGTGTAAATTTGAAGGATGTTGGAAAAAGAAAGAAAAATAAACTTAGTCTGCATCAGTTTTATCGATAATAACGTATTTTGTTTTGTGGGTTTTGATACTGTAATACTATACTGTAGTTGGCCTATCCTCTTTCATTGAGATCTAATAGATTGCACTAAGCGTAGTTCTTGTTGCTGAATATCAATGTAGATCAGATGTATTGGTTTCACCTGCATAATTTGCAATCACCAAGTACCAATATTGATTTCATTCATATAAAAGCAACTATTGCTGATCAACCTATTCTGAAGGCACATTTGGAAAGAGCGTGAATAATGCTTTTAATTTTATATAAACACAATTTATTGCTCAGCTAATAACAAGATCATGATGGTTTAATCCCTGAACAAACATTGAATAATTTGCTTTTCAAGGTGATAATTTGATTTTATTGGATTTTTTCCAGTGTTTTAATAGTATGGGTCTTAGTCTATCTTTGGATGCAACATACATTGCATGTAGAGGAGATTATTGTGAGTTAAAACAGAGCAATAACATACTTGTATCGTCTCGCGGTAGTGCAATTAGCGCTTGAGACTGAACGTAAGTGGTAGTAAGTTTTCTAGAAACTGAACTAAGCATGAGAGGGTTAATCGTTTTAACTTACGATACGGTTGCTACCACGCGTGATACTGATATTTGAGGTTGTATGGGCAGCTGAAGCTATCTGTATTGAATATTTATGAGTGTATATGTGAAGACACCCCTAGGTATTTGCTTTTGCTTCCCTCAGAATGAATCTATTGCAAATATACAGTATATACTGTATATATATATATATATATATATAGGTTTAGGGATATTTCTTCGAGAGGCCGGTCTATATGATCTGTGCCCCATGAATATTCTTTCCTCTCACTTAAACAGTAGGCTACCATAGTGCGGTTGGGAATATGAACATGATTAGATTAATATCCAGTATTCGAGAATGGATAATAAGTCGTAGGCGTGTGCATAAACCTTTAACCGTCCTGGTGGTGTAATGGTTAAGGTGGCAAAAATATGTGTGTGATAACCCGGGTTCGAATCCCGGTGGATCATATATACTTTAATTAATTTAATTGGGGGTGTGGTGGTGAGATTAATAAAAATAATATATATATATATATATATATATATATTATTATGTAATGTGAGCTAAAATAAATAAATAAGTACAATATGTACAATAGTGATATGGTTAATATACGCATTTTAGAGAAAGTCACTTGATTTGTAAGTGCGAGTAGATAGTACATCATCATTCATGTGTTCATATGTCGTACCGAATTTGTAGACGCGCGCCTCCTGTCTGTCTGGCATGATCACGAGCGTGGTGGAATATTCTGGCTACCGTGAGCCTATTAGTGGGGCAGATATGTGAAACATATGTGGGAATTGTGCGTTTCTTGATACAAGTGTCAAAATTGGCACACACAATAATAAACTCAGTATAATCAAAATTAGCTATAGGGCCATCAAAGGTTTAGCCTATGTTGGCTTTGGCAGCCCCTTTTCAATTAATCTCCATAAGAGTACTGAAACACCGATATTTACCCCAAACTGTATACTGTGGTAGATATGTCAAACTAGTCTCAAATGACTCGTCTGAACAAGAGAAACAATAAATGTTCAGACAATGTTTATAAAAAAAGTTGTCAATTTGACTTGTACTGGTCCCTGTAGTTCAACAAATTAGTGGCAATTGGCAACAATTCTTACCAATTTGTAGCATGATAATAAATTTCAGGGACCAGTACAAGTCAAACGGTCAACATTAGCCAAACATTCTCTGAATATAAGTTGTTTCCCGTGCCCGGACGAGTCATTTGAGACTAGTTTGACGTCTCTACCATAGTAATACAGTTTGGGGTAAATATCTGTGTTCCAGTACTCTAATGGAGATTAATTGAAAAGGGGCTGCCAAAGCCAACATAGGCTAAACCTGTGATGGCCCTATAGCTAATTTTGATTAGACTGTGTTTATTATGGTGTGCCAATTTTGACACTTGTATCATGAAACACAATTCTTCCACCTATCTGCTGCACTATAATTATATTACGTGTGGCTGCCGGTCACTGGGACTCCAGATTCAACTGACCAGCTGATAGCAGCACACCTCTCTCTCTTGCCTGTACATAGTGATTTATACCTAGTGTTGTGATATAGTGCTCTGAGCCTCTGGCTACCATCAAAAGATATACGCAACCTGCAATAATTACCTGTGTTCCTGAGTGTTGAGTGCATTGGATATAATCGTGTATTTAGTATTATTATTGTTAGCCTATATTATATTATATATATTTCAGTGCTATTTCACATGTAGGCTAATTGCTAAATCATTTATATTCTTGTGATCAGTTAATAATTAATTGTCATTTAGTTTACTGTGAGTTAATATAATTTCTTTATTTCCTTTTGTTTGCTTGTATTATTATTGTTATTAGTGTAAAGCATTGCATACTTTGCGATTAGTTTCCAAGATTGTGAATTTGAGCAGTTTAATTTAGTTACACCTTTATTGTATTTTCAGAAGGAATATCTTCTCAAGTAATATTTTAGTGCTTGTTTCACATTTGAATAATTGTATTAATTACTTGTATTGCTTATATTAATATGTTGTGCATGTCCGTAAGTGATTAAACATATATTAACCATTTCCAGTAATCTTGAGAAAATACTAATTCATGTGTGATTTAACTATTAAACCTTGCATTGTTCCAGTAGGGGTATATACTTATTTATTTTTTCACTTGCAATATTGCATATTGGTGGTGAATTATTCTTTTACTGCTAAGCCAAATCTCAGTGCATTAAAAATTCTTATTCTCGCCCTGAAGAGCCTTTATTTTGTTTTTATATTATATACTTAATTTAATTAAACTAATAATTTATTCTAGTTTCCTTGAACCTGGATATTTTGAGGTGTAAGTTGACATCAGTCTTGAATTTTAACTTAGCCTATTGTTTGTGTCTTTTCCACCTCGTCTAAAACATAACATTGGCGACCTTGGCTCAGGATCTTCAGGATTTGTCATGAGAATATATTAATATAATTTGTATTGATTGTGATTTATTCAAATTTCATCATGTCTACTATTTCTACTTTCGAGGAAGCTGGGGATTTTGTAGCCGGTGTTGAGACACTTGTTGAAGTAGAAGGTAGGAATAAAAATGAACTTAACATTGTTGCTCAGTACCTGGAGATTGCTCCTCCTCCTAATGCTGGTAAGGATAAAATTATTGATATTATTAATCAAAAGCTTTTTGATGCGACTCCTCCAGTTGACATGGATAAACAAATTGAACTTGCAAAGATTCAGACTCGTATTCAGGAAGCACAGGCACAACAGGCACAGGCACAAAAGGCAATTGAAATTGCTAAGTTAGACCATGAGTACCGTATGAAACAGGATGTAAATCGGTCATCTAATGCTGATAATGTTCATGTGTCTTTAATGAATCTGATGTAACTAAATACTTTCAATTGTTTGAGAAGGCAGCAATGGTTTCAAGTGGCCCAAGCAGTATTGGCCAATACTCCATCAGAGTGTACTCACTGGTAAAGCTCAAGTCACTTATGCATCTTTGTCTCAGGATCAGTTTGATAACTATGATGTAGTTAAGAGTCTGATTGTTAAGGCCTATGAGCTTGTTTCTGAAGCCTACAAAGCTAAATTTATAACCACTTACAAGCAGGATAAGCAATCTCATGTTGAGTATGCCAAAATTAAAGAAGATTTGTTGCAGCAATGGTTAAACTCTAAGAATGTAAATGCTGACTTTGATAAATGTAAGCAGATTATCTTATTGGATGAATTCAAAAGATGTGTCAGGAAGGATGTCAGTTTATATATTTACGAGAAAAAGGTAGACACTGTTTCTGATGCTGCAATTTTAGCTGATGAACATGTTCTCACACACAAACATTATACAGGTAATAAAATGAGGAGATATGAGAGTAAATATGTTGCCTCTTCTCAGAGTACAGGTGTACAGAAGGAGAGTAAAGATAATGTTTCTCAGGAAGAAAATACTAGTTCCGCTTCTAAATTCTCTAAGAAGAAGTGTAATTATCGTGGTAGTCTAGGTCATATTGCTGAGAAATGTTTCAAGAAACAGCGTGATGCTAATAATAAACCTTCAAATGTTCAGTCAATTGGTCTGGTGTCCACTCCTGCGAGTTCCCAATGTCTTATAAATGACTCTGTTTCACCTTCTTTGAGTGTTTTGAAGAGTAACGTAAGCTCTATTGATAAACCTCCTCTTTTGAGCAGTAATTCTGTTGTACCTGCTGTGAGTGCTTTGAAGGGTAACGTAAGTTGTACTGATAAAGCTCCTGTTTTGAGCAGTGATGTGGGTGACACTCTCAAGAGTTCCTATGCAAAATTTCTGTGTGATTGTTTTGTCAGTTCACTTAATGGCAGTGACAGGAAATCTGTTAACATTTTACGAGACACAGGTGCTTGCCAATTCCTACTAGTGACCAGTGTTTTAGGCGCTAATAATTCCTCTGGTGAAACTGTAATGTGCAGGGTTTAGGGGGTAATTATTTGTCTGTCCCTCTGTGCAGAGTGAAGCTAGAGTCAGATTTTGTTCAAGGTCCAATTATGGTAGCATTGGTTGAGTCACTCACTCTGTCTGGTGTGACTTTTCTCCTTTGCAACGACATTGCTGGGGGTCGGGTTTGTCCAGCTCCTCGGTTGTCTAGTGAGCCGGTGGCTGGAGTCGAGGACGGCTCCTCTGATGTGTTTCCTGCATGTGCTGTCACTAGGGCTAAATCTAAAGTTACTAGTGATTTAGAGGGTGATAAAGATGATGATGTTCTCTTGGCTGATACTTTCCCTGCTAATTTAAACCATTCAGAGGATGAAGCCGTTCCCCGCAGTG
The DNA here is from genome assembly GCA_032716605.1 of Paralithodes platypus. Taxonomy (NCBI): domain Eukaryota; kingdom Metazoa; phylum Arthropoda; class Malacostraca; order Decapoda; family Lithodidae; genus Paralithodes; species Paralithodes platypus. Next base: position 7,758,201 of record CM064576.1, on the reverse strand, counting down.
TGGATAATTTGTCACCTCGTGAGTTGGTAGAGTTGCAGCAGGCTGACCCAGAATTGGAAGGTTTAGCTAGTTCTGCTTGTAGTGAGGAAGAATCAGCTAGTGCTTCTACTTGTTACTATTTTAAGTCAGGAGTATTAATGAGAAAGTGGAGACCCCCAACGTCATCAGCAGACTGTGAATGGGAGGTTGTGCATCAAATTGTCATCCCTCGAGTTAGTAGGCAGGATATCATTAGGGTAGCTCATGACTCCAGTTTGGCAGGACACATGGGAGTGAGGAAGACTGCAGCCCGTATTCTGAAGCATTTTTACTGGCCAGGTATTTTCAAGGATGTCTCCTGGTATTGCAAATCTTGTCACACCTGTCAAGTAGTGGGGAAGTGTAATAAAAAAGAGAAAGTTGCACTACTCGTTCCCATTCCTCCCTTTGAGACGCCATTCACTCGGGTGTTGGTTGATATTGTAGGACCTCTTCCCAAGACTTCTTCAGGGTTTTCCTATTTGCTGACACTCAATGATATGGATACTCATTATCCTGAAGCAATCCCACTCAGAAATATTTCGGCGAAGAATGTAGTGAAAGAAATGCTTGGGTTCTTCACCGGATTTGGATTGCCTAAGAGAGTACAGTCAGATCAAGGGAGCAATTTTATATCCAAAAATTTTAAGCAGTCTTTGAAAGAGTTGGGCATTACACAGATTATGTCTTCTGCTTATCATCCTCAAACACAGGGCGCTCTGGAGAGATATCATCAGACACTCAAATCTATGCTGAAGAAATACTGCTTGGAACACCAGAAAGATTGGGATAAAGGTCTTCCTTATGTGTTGTTTGCTTCAAGAGAGTCTCCAAATGAATCACTAGGCTTCTCACCTTTTGAACTACTCTTCGGGCATGAAGTTAGAGGTCCTATGAAGTTGTTGAAGGAGTTTTGGCTGTCGGAATCGGATGACGTCAACCTGCTTGAATATGTGGCGAATTTCAAGGAACGGTTATCAACAGCGTTCCAGCTAGCTTGAGAGAATTTGGGAACTGCACAGAAGCTGAAAACGTGGTATGACAAGAACTCAAGAGTACGCCAGTTTCAGCTAGGTGATCAGGTCCTAGTTCTGCTGCCAATACACGGACAACCTCTTCAAGCCAAGCTTAGTGGACCGTACACGGTGGAGAAGAAAGTCAGTGATGTAAACTACGTTATTGCCACGTCAAATCGTAGGAAGAGCAAACAATTGTGTCACGTCAACATGATAAATTTGTACCACAGGAGAGACCCTGATAAACCCGTCTGCACTGTAGCTGTTCCTCAAGACCCCGAAAGTGAGGCACTTCCATGCAGTATTAACTTGAGTGATAGCCTAGGGCAGAATGTTGCTATCATGAGTGATCTGAAGACTAAGTGATCTCATCTAACCCCTGAGGAGAGGCAGGAATTCACGGCTCTACTCCAGAATTACCATCAAGTGTTCTGAGATTTTTTTTTTTTTTTTTTTTTTTCTATATTCCAACTACTCCCTCTCGGGCATAGGCTGAGAGCCTGTACATTCCACCGCTCAACACGGTGAAGCCCGTGAGGTCTTGTTCCAGCCTGGGGAGTGAGACATGTGAAGCATCCATCATGGCTCAAAGCAGCTCCATCTCTGAAGCGGCCGGTTGCTTCGCTCAAGTGCTTCACCGTCTCACCCTCCAGACTCAGACCCTCACTCTCAGAACGCCACCTATTGAGCAGTGAACTCACTAGGCATTGTCCCCCTGTAACATATTTTGAATATGGGAATATTCATACAGTGTTATTTAATCAGGGAACAATGAGGGTATTTTTTTGGCATTTCGGTGGGCTTTGTGGTAATGCACTGATACTAGGTACAGCACAAATTCAATCCCAATAATATCTTCCCATTGACATATCGGGATTTGAACCCGGGTCCATTGGATTACCAATCCAGTGGCATGACCACTCCACCACACCTCCCCAGGAAGGACAACCATTTTGATGCATGATGTTGATGTTGGAGATGCGAAGCCAATTAAGCTGCCCGCCTACCGTGTAAATCCCTTAAAGGTTCCCCTGATCCAGAAGGAGATTGACTACCTACTCACCCACAAGATGATTGAGCCCTGCCAAAGTGAGTGGAGTTCTCCTGTCACCTTAGTTCCTAAACCAGGTGGATCACAACGGCTCTGTATTGACTATCGACGTGTTACCCAGATCACCAAAACAGACACCTACCTCGCATGTAAGATTGTATAGATAGGATTGGAAAGGCACAGTACATCAGTAAGTTTGACTTGTTAAAGGGATATTGGCAAGTACCTATGACTCAGCGTGCTAGGGATATCTCATGTTTTGTGACTCTTGGTAAAACTTTTGCATGTTCTGTGATGCCGTATGGTATGAAAAATGCACCTGCGACATTTCAAAAACTCATAAACATTGTAACCGAGGGTTTGGAAGGATGTGTTCTGTATATTGATGATGTATTGATCTTTAGTGACACCTGGAAAGATCACCTATGCCATGTCAGTAACTTTCTTGATCGTCTGGTTCAGGCTAATCTTGTTCCAAATTTATCAATATGTGAATTTGGTCAAGCTAGAGTCCAGTATCTTGATTATATGATTGGTAATAGACAAGTTGGCAGGGGTTAAAGTTCAGGTGATAAGTGATCTCTCCAGACCTAAGAATAGGAAAGAATTGCAAAGATTTCTCGGTATGGTAGGATACTACCGCCGGTTTGTTCTAAATTTCTTAATCCTTGTGTCACCACTCACAGATTTTCTGAAAAAGGGAGTTAAATTTGAGTGGAATGAAGCATGTGAATCCTCTTTCAACAAACCCAAAGATGTCCTGTTGAGTGAGCCAGTGCTTTCCACCCCCAACTTTGCTAAATCCTTTAAAATGGCTGTGGATGCTAGTAATACAGGAGCTGGGGCAGTTTTGTTTGCAGGAGGATGACCAAGGTATTGAACATCCTGTATCTTATTACAGCAAGAAGTTCACTCCACCCCAAAATAATTATTCAACTATTGAGAAGGAACTTTTGGCTCTGATTTTGGGATTACAACATTGTTCATTATATTTGTGTTCAGGCCCAGATCCTATTGTTATTTATACTGATCACAACCCACCAAAGTTTCTTAGTAAATTTAAAGATAAAAATCAGAGATTGACCAGGTGGCGTTTGCTTCTTCAAGAACATCCTTTAGATGTAAGACATGTTACAGGGAAGGAAAATGTGATTGCAGATTGCTTGTCTAGATTGTAGCCTAATTGTTTTAAAGTAGTAGAAATTTCCCCTGTAAATTTCTTTCTTTAGGGGGGAGGTGTTATGTAATGTGAGCTAAAATAAATAAATAAATACAATAAGTACAATAGTGATATGAATAATATACACATTTTAGAGAAAGTCACTTGATTTGTAAGTGTGAGTAGATATTACATCATCATTCACGTGTTCATATTTCGTATTGAACTTGTAGACGCGCGCCGCCTGTCTGTCTGGCACGATCGCGAGCGTGGTGGAATATTCTGGCTACCGTGAGCCTATATATTACGTGTGGCTGCCGGTCACTGGGACTCCAGATTCAACTGACCAGCTGATAGCAGCACACCTCTCTCTCTTGCCTGTACATAGTGATTTATACCTAGTGTTGTGATATAGTGCTCTGGCTTCCATCAAAAGATAATTATACGCAACCTGCAATAACTACCTGTGTTCCTGAGTGTTGAGTGCATTGGATATAATCGTGTATTTAGTAATATTATTGTAAGCCTATATTATATTATATATATGTCAGTGCTATTTCATATGTAGTCTAATTGCTAAATCATTCATAATCTTGTGATCAGTTAATAATAAATTGGCATTTAGTTTACTGTGAATTAATATAATTTATTTATTTCCTTTTGATTGCTTTTATTATTGTGATTAGTTAGCATTGAATTTATTTGTGATTAGTTTCCAAGATTGTGAATTTGAGCAGTTTAATTTAGTTACACCTTTATTGTATTTTCAGCAGAAATATCTTCTCAAGTGATATTTTAGTGCTTGTTTCACATTTAATAATGGTATTTGTTGTAAAAATGCCATCGACCAATCAGAGGGCGGGATTCCCTCTGATATGCCACACCAAAATTGCCGACAATACTCAGCTCAGTGAGATGTGTATATCTGGGAAGCTCTCCACCAATCAGCGGCCGCCATATTCGCTTGGCACTCTGCCTCCTTCACTCAAAACGGCAGATTATAACGTATCTCCTGTTCGCTCCAGAGTATTTTCCTGCAGTAAAAAGTGGTCTGGCGGGAAGATACTATCACCATCTCCCTGAAAATCACTTAAAAACAGCAATGAGAAACTTCCTGGATACTATATGGAAGAGACAAAGGAGGAGGAGAACAGAAGGATATCGGCCGCTCGAGTGATGTCGCGAGGGCCGCTCCAGCCAATCAGCGCGCCCGCAGCACTAGGGGGCGGGTATAAAGGAAGGAGGGGGGGGAAGCCTGCTGCCGACATTGACCAGATGTTGCCCTAGGGGTGGGTGAAATTTCCCTGGCTTGCCACCAGGGTTTAAGTAGCCCAGGAGTGTTGAACAAACTCCATTCCCTGTCAGTTCCGTCTCACTCAGACGAAAATTAGTACCTGGATTCATGGTGGCTAAAATGAATTCAGGGGCCTGATTGGTGGCTTCCTACAACCAATCAACACACGAGACTGAGAACTTGGTTAGCCACCAGGATTGCTCAGTGGCCATTGGGCAGGCCTTCTCTCGTGTTCGCCTCGTCCCACCCATACGTTAAACTGGGTACCTGGAGTGTAAAATCGGCCTTGGCGTAGGTCGTATCACTAGGGTAAATTTGATTACTTGCCTCACCTTTACTATATACTTCCATTCCATTCCAGCCTGCACCTGCCACCATTAATCATCCGGTGGCACTCCCCTCCACGTCGTCTGAGTACACTGTGTCCACCATAGGAGAAATAGTCGACGTGGAGACGATCGAGGAAGAAGGAGTCAAGGATGCAGCACCAAGAGGAAAAGGACGTCCCCCCCCCTGAATCAACTTTATGGAGAACCATTTTGGGGGACACCGAAGCAACCCCTGATCCATCTTTTACACCAGAGCAAGTAGAAGGTCTAAGGATCTTCCAAAGTCAGCTGTTCAAGATCAGGAGCTCCATGAAAAAACCAAAAAGATCGAGAAAGACCTTCAACATGGAAGAATTCGTTAAACACCAACATTAACACCATCGACTTCTTCACCACCACCATCAACACCACCATCTCCTGCCTTCATCTTGCAGCCTCCCAGCCCCCTTCTTGGCAAGCCATACTGATCCAGCCCAATACTCAACTCACGCACGTTGGGGTCAAGCCCCGACACTCTATTTGCTCTCACTTTTACCACTGTCTCTCCTACTTAACCAATAAAAACTTCCCTTCTTTCACCCTCACCCACCTTTTCTATATTCATTTGAATTGAATTGAAGCCTCGAGAAGCACTAAACATTATCACAAACTACCTTCACATAAACAAACAGTCCAGACGAAAAAACAAGACAGCCTTAATTACAAAGGACATAAAACGAGCTTTTGACACAGTGTGGCACGAAGGCTTGAAGTACAAAATCTGCGAAAATTTCAACTTCCCATTAATTACTCAGAAACTTCTCTGCAACTTTTTGGATAATAGAACAGCCACAATTAAGTTTTCTAATCTTTATTCAGATTCATTTGCACTAAACGCAGGCGTACCTCAAGGCTCAGTGCTCGCTCCTACCCTCTACATCCTATACACAAATGACTTTCCCAACCCCACTCACAATGACTCTCTCACAGTAATGTACGCAGACGACGTGACGCAAATAATAAGAGCAGACACAATAGACGCATTGACAAACAGAGCTCAAAGAGAACTTGACAAAGTAGCACAATGGGAGCAAAAATGGCGGATTCAGTATCATCCTCAAAAATCACACGTCACATACTTTGCCAAAGGACATCACCGCCCAAGACCCTTATTCCAGAACTCCCGAGCACCTGTCCCTAACCGCACACAAATAAATGTCTCTCTCACAAACAAAGTACTCGGCCTCACATTCGACAAAAACATCCGATTCCACAAACAAGCACAAACTTCCATTGCCATCGCATCTAAATCCCTACAAACCATCTATCGATTCAGAAATGCCTCAATAAAAACCAAGCTTCACTTATACAAAGCACTTATAAGACCTCTTTTGTGCTACGTCCCACTCAGCATTTCACTTTCGGCCCCTACCAACCAACTAAAATATCAAAGAATACAAAATAAAGCACTGAGATGGATGTTCGGGACTCAGTGGTATGAGTTCCAGACGGCACAACATCTTCACAATCTAGCCCACATCCCCCCTCTAAATACTTATTGGCAGCAATTAGCAGAAAAACAAATTATAAAACTTGAGACCTTTCATGATAACTTCATCCAAATTTTCAACAGAATTTCATATCCCCCCCGCCCCTTGTCAAACCTCCTTCACCCCAACAACAGAGAGGCACCCATTCCAATATTCACTTAAAATCAGGATTGGTAGAGGAGGTGGGTCATGCCGGCTCGTCCACAGTCCAACCTCCCTACCACTCTTGACCTAGATTCCTAGCTTCATTTCCCATTAAAATTTATAATTTCACAGACAAAGTACAAGACAACAACCTTTTAACGTAACTTCTATAATAATAACAGTACAGCCATCTTACAGGTTCTGCCACTGACAGACTTCCCCAGCAGTACCCCTTTTGACTCAATGCCACCCAAAATTACCTCCCCCTTTTATACCATTTTCGAATTACTACCACCCAAAAATAGAACCCCAAAACATGCAAGCACTTTCGATTTTATACCACCCAAAATTAACTTGCTCCCCATCCCTTGCCCCCTTCTTGGCAAGCCATCCTGAATCTCATTAAAGTAACTTCTCCAACTAAATCAACTCAACCCCAGCTCAATTATTCAACTCACGCACGTTGGGTCAAGCCCCGACACCCTATTTCTCCCACTATTATCACTGTCTCTCCTACTTAACCAATAAAAGCTTCCCTTCTTTCACCCTCACCCACCTTTTCTATATTCATTCATTCATTCATTCAGCCTCGAGGGCCACTTGAGAAACGGCACTGGCACGGACAGGTTCAAAAGTCAAGGCCTACACACCTTCCCTCCCTTACCTTGGAAGGTCCAGGCACCTCCAGTACTTCGCCCAATACAAACCATGGGCCGAATTTACATCAACGCTACCCCTATGCTTCCCGACATATAGCAAGCCTACATACACACAGCCAGGCACTACACGGAGGGCGGGAGACTTGTGGGGAAGAGAGAGAGTTGGCAAAACACTACTGGCCAGCTGTGAGATGGTGATCCAGGCAAAAGAGAGAAGACCCTAATTTTATTAAGGACCCTTTTGGGCCCGCATACCATTGGCCAAAAAGAAACTGACCTGACAGAGCCGGATGGGAATAAAGATATGTGCCCTTCTTGGGACAGAATCAAAGATAAAGATTTAGACAATGAATATAAATAAAAACGATGATTAGTTAAGATGTACAGTTCTCATTGGTAGAAAGGCATAATGCCTATAGTTAGAAATAAAATAGGACTTGTTAGGGAGTAGAAGTAAATTGAAATTAAATAAGCTTAAACTAGATACAATTATATGAACTGAATTAGGACGTTGATCTTTTCTATACGTCAGATAGTCCTTCTACTATCGGGAACAAGGGACATACCTTATCCCAAAAGAAAGTTATTATCTTTGACAGGGCCAGATCTTTCATAGATAGCACAGCTCTTTTCCACTATTAGGACAAAGGAACATGCCTTTTTAATAGGTAGAAGAACTGCTTTTGGGGGTTTGTGAAGTAGACTAGTTTAGCTGAGAAATAGTTAGGAGAGAGTAATTGATACTCTATAAATATTATCCACAAAATATTTTTTGTTAATAAGGAAACACTTTATCTTTCGTTATACGCAAATACTCCCATAACGTAATAAAGGAAATATTAATTAGGTTCATTACTTCTCTGTACAAATCAATAAAGGATGCATCGTTTATCGATTCAACTTCATGAACAGTCAACCGAGTAAAGGAAATATTATCTTAGACTAATTCCTACGAATAAGAATAACGCTAAGAAGGTAAATACGCGGACAAGGGATTTATAGTAGAAATATGTGTGGATACTTGTAAATATTAACGACTTAAAATTGGGTCATTGTGTTGTTATTATCTTGTCGGAACGTATTAAGGTTTTCCTGTCGCCTAGTCGGAATACGGCAAGTTCTGAATAGCGTTCTTACAGGTAGATTATAATGGGAATTTAATAGTTCCAATTTATAAGTTATGACTGGTGACCGTAACTATTTACTCAACGCTTGAACGTCTCTCGACCTGAGTCGGAGACCAGATAATAAGTAGAATTATTAAAAGGGGATCATTTATGTGCTGAGTTTATTTACGATTGTTAAAGCAAAGAGATAAATTATGTTCCAAGTCTATTTCCCAATGAACAAAGGAGCAAAAAGGAGTACAAAGGAAATCAAGCAACAACAGGTCTAGTGACCCTTCTAGGCTGCTTGTCCTCCAAAACACTGGGGATCAAGTGTACAAACAGTAGTATAGAGTGGGTAAGGGAACATTGGAAAGGGAACTACTGCCCTGGAACTAATGTCCGTGGCAGGATTAGGAAGTTAGTAGGGGACAGATGGGTTAGTAACTGAGGGGGGGATAAAATAAAGTTATTTATTTACAAACGCAGTCAGTCGTGGGTTTGATGCGAGATATTTGTCTAGGCGAAGTTTAAATGAATCAACGGTGCTGCAGTCTATAACATCTTGGGGAGACCCATTCCACAAGTTAACAACTCGATTGAAGAAGAAATTCTTAGATTCATGTGAGTTAAAAGATTTACCAATAATTTTGCAACCGTTTCCCCGCGTGTAATTAGATTGGTTGATAGTGAAGTACTTACTACAGTTCATATTGTCGATGCCTTTGATGATTTTGAACACTTTAATTAAGTCGCCTCTTAATCTGCGCTGGATTAAAGGAAATAGATTTAATTCTCTAAGACGCTCCTCGTATGGTTTGTTCTTTAGGCTAGGTATTATTTTGGTAACTCTACGTTGAACTCGTTCTAGCTTGTCTATATCTTTTTGGTAATAGGGGCACCAGGATTGAACGCAGTATTCCAGAAGAGGGCGGACTAAGGAATTGAAAAAGGTTAGTGTTATGCCCTGATTTTATTCAGGATTAACTATTGCGTAGGTGAGTTCTGCAAGACTGGAATATCCGGTTTCATATACATACATGTGAGGGGTCAACAGAACACATAAATAGAATCTTGGAATGTGATTTGTAATACAGCTTTATTTCGCTAAACACACTCACGGTATAGAAAAAGAATCACTTTCACTTTATAGAACATGAGTAAGAGTAATAAGTTCAGTGATAAGAGCTTGGTCTTTCAATTCTCCCAGCACAATCCTGGATCTGGATTTGAGTATGCACTGCCACTTCCGAGTCTCGGGTATTATTCTTCCGATACGGACATGATAAGAAGCGATAAGAAAGTCACTCGAGGGGGCACGGATTTGATTTATACAATATCTGATACAGAGTGTTGCTTTAAGGCCTAAGGTTCTAGTTATTCGATTAAGTGGGGGCTAGCGTTGAGTTTCGACTTTATAAGATCTAGCAGAGTCAAGTAGGCAATTATATTTGTATACTTTTAACTGTTAATGCGCGGATGGGGATTCGTCACTGAGATTAAATCACCTTTTACGACCTATCCCTTATTTATGGGATCACAGAATATCTATACCAAAACATCCAATTTAGGAATAACTCGTGTCGTGGCTGGGGGTAAATATTGTTGCGGTAATATCTCGTAATATGTTTACTGGAACGAATCTCTGGCAAAACAGGGGACTCTAGGATCAAACTCGAAATCTCTATGGTTAGCGAATAACTCAAAGGTGAACACAGGCAAACACAACGGGTTGGTAACATGGTATCTATACACTGATACTATAATACGAAATCGTGCCCGATCAGGTTATCTTCTTTCTCCTCTTGAATCTGGTGTCGTCGGGGGCTTCTCGGCTGCTCCAGGGGGCCGTCCAGGGGATCCAGTTGTGTGAAGAAGTTACAGATGGGTCGGTTGACCGGTGATGAAGTTGAGTTCAGGGTCTCTCCTATGGATCTTAAATGGTCTGCTTCTGGGCTGAGGCCAGGGTAGCGTCTCATCGGACAAACGTAAGCATTGGGTCTGCACAAACCTTGCTTAACTATGTCTGATCCATGACGAGAGGTTCAATCAACCCAAGTGCATATGTGGCGATATATATATTTCTCTTAGGTCCCTATATTTACCTGTGATCTACCACGGTTAATACAGGCCCAGGAATATAATATATCAGCTCCTGGTGTTCAGCTTGCGGGGTGCCGGTCGGTTACTAACAGGGGAGTAAAACAGTCTTCCCACAGAGCGACGTCCCGCTCGACAAAAAGCTATGTTTTAAAACTGCCCGCTCTCCTCCTCTCGGGGTTTATATATGGCAGGGTGACTCGGTGTTGCCCGGGCCGGGGGCTGATGGGTCCCTTCCAATTCAGGGCCAGGGCGGCTGTGCAGGGCTGTGGGGTCAACAATTGGCAATCTGGCCCTTCGTTCCCAATGTTCTGAATTAGACAAGTGTTAGTTCACACACCGACATATAAGAATAGTTAATGGCAGGTGGTATGGCAAGCAAGGGACCCGTCGCCTTGTTGTTGTCGGCGGGGAGGGGAGGAGCACCTCGGCCAGGAGGGTCAGTGGTTAATCGTTTGACTTGATAAGTAGGTTACTTTTAAAAAGAAGGGGAACAAGGGGAAGAAAGGTAAGTGAACAGTTCTCTCGTACCTGTAGGTCTTGGTGAGATTGAATAACAAGTCCTGTAATACCTCACAGGTGTTGGCACGTGTATACAGGAGGTGGTTAGGCGTGGTTGCCCTGGTGGTCCCGTATACCGGGGTCGAGGAGGGCGGCGCAGGTAGGAGTCCCTCTGGACTGGACACGGCTCGATGGCCCAGTTAATTTGTTGTTGTCGGCCCACCTGGGTTAGGGTGGAAATACCCACGTAGACCACGTGTGGACAAGGGAGAGATATCTAGAGAGAGAAAATACAGCTTTATAGTGGTCAATAAAGTAGGCATGCGTAATCAGGCGGCAGTGCAATTATCATTATCATGGTGATAGACTGTGTTGGCTACGCACCTGGGGCGAGCCTGTGACGCAAGGCATTGGCGCTTCCGTGGGGTGATCAGGTCGTCGTCCATGCATGCATAGCTGTCGCCTGCCTGGTTGCAACGGAAAAAAAGATAGGATCATGTGAACTGTACTCCGAGAAGGAAGTGTCTTGACGAGGCGTGTAGAAGGCGTGTGGAGGGAGGCTAGAAAAGAAAAACAGGCTGGATTATGCAATGCAAGGTTTAGGGAAAAATAAATTGTGCGAGATGGCGATTTCCTTATTATTCTACGGTTAGTAGGTCAGTCATCATGCGGGGTTAGTATGTTAATAAGTAACAAGTAAAAAATGGTAAATGATACAATCAATATCTAAGTGGCACAGTTATAATATCTATACTCCTCATAATACAGAGAGCTAAGAGGTGTCTGCCCTCTTACTTCTTATACAGGGGCTGTCACGTATTCATTAATCATATTCATGGCATAACAATAAAATGGTAGTGAAATAATCAATACAATAATTGGCATAGTCATATATCTGTACCCCTCATAATACAGAGAGTTAAGAGGTGGCTTTCCTCTTACTTTTCCTGCAGGGGGGTCCTAGTTAAAGATAAACATATTCATTAATCATATACATGACCTGCAGTCATGTTGCCTGTGGCAGATGTAGTTGGGTTCAGCTGGAGCTAAACGCACGTGAAATTAATACAACAGTAATTACGACAGTCACAGGGACATGCATACGACGCGGCCTTATGTCATCAGAAAGCAAGGGGGTGGATATCATCTAGTATCGTAATGTGGTTTGTATACTAAGAAGAATGTGAGTTGAAAAGTGTGGAGCATGTGGATTGGTGTGGAGGTCCAGTCTGGAGAGGTGGGAGGTGGTCGTCTGGGGTCGGCCATTTTGGGGGTGGGTTGTCCAGTGCCGGCTGCTGAGGCGATAATCTTCTAATTGGGCTGGGGGAGGAGTAGATGGGAAAGGCGGGGTGTTTTTGTCCCTCTCTCTCCCTCCTACCGTGTTGGTGAATGTCTGTCTGTCTGTCTGTCTGTTGCTTTGGTAGGATATATACTTTAGTTACTTAGAATAAGGGGTAATCGGGCATGGGGTATACACATACTGACAAGGCAGAGGGGAGTCAATATAATAACTAGCATGGGTGCATATACTTATACCGTCGTAAGGTAGAGATAAGGGGTGTCTCCCCTCCTTGTCTTCTTCTTAGAGGGCTGTTATCGTTAACATTATATACAGTATATATATCATTAATACAATAATACATGGTTTGCAGTTATGGCCGTCTGCTGGTTGATCAAAATTAAACATATATAAGTCAGCAGAGGTATTTCGATACAATTAGTTAGTATGGGGTACGTACCTATACCTTCGTAATGTAGAGAGAGCGAGGTGTCTTCAGATCGCCTCGTTCCTGTACACGATGAGAGTATTATAGTCTGCAGGGTTAGTATTTAATGGAATACATACTTTAGTGGGTACTTCAAGAATGTTAGGGGGTAAGGAAGTGTGTTTTGTATCAAGAAGACTGTGATTAACGAGACGTGTAATATGTGGGTGGAAGTGGAAGAGAGGGAGGGATCATGCTGGGGGTGGAAGTTTCGCTCCCAGGAATTTTCGTTCCTGGTGTATTTCAGTTAGGATAACTTCTTTGGATTTATGCTCAAATGACCTGCCTATAAAGCCAATTATTTTGTTTGCCTTCTTAATAACTTCTGAACATTGTTGACTCGGTTTTAGGTTACTCGATATTGTTACTCCCAGATCGGTATCTCTGTTTACATTCTTATGGTGGGTTCACACATTCACGTATATTGCTCCCGTCCGGCGTATCGCCAATTTATGTAAAGACGCGAGTAGTTTCTGCCGTTGAACGCCCGTTCTTCCACGTCTATTGCACTTCCCGACAGACTTAGCGTAACGGGGCCAGTGTTACGTCAGACGTAATGGAGTCGTATTGAACTACGTACGTGTTTGCGACGTGCGTAAGCATAGCCCCGTTCGACCTCATGGGCTGCACGATTTGCGGGAACACAGGCCACGCCCATGCCACGCCCCCTCAAGACCGGCGTAGATGAGGCCGCATGTCTTGGGATTTGTTAGGTCGTACCTGGACCGGTTCTGGCCAATCGTAGGCACACCCCGTCTGACCAAACACAGACAAAGACAGTCTTTGTCAACCACGTAGGTCTGGGTTGGAATCTGGGAACTACAAAAGGGCAGGAATGGCCACACCATTCCCATTCCCAGTCCTTCATCGGCACCATGAACAACATCGAGGAATTCATCCTGGAGGAGTAACATCGAGGAATTCATCCTGGAGGAGTAACCCGCTGAGTGCCAGCCAATTTTGACGGTGTGCTTCTGCCAGTGCCATATTTTTTTTTTTTTTTTTGGCTAAATCTATTAAGTTGGGAGAGAAATAGTAAAAAAAACACTCCCCTCGCCAGAAATCAGGTCCCCGATGGTCCCGAAAGTAGCTGAAAAGACACTATAGACTACAGAGACTTTTATGGTATCGGAATGTATGGGTGGGAGGGTGGTTTTGGGGTTGGTTGGGGGAAGGTAGAAGGGTAATTGACTTGTGTTACACATATGAAGCCGATTGGTGAGGTAGTTTCGCCACCACGGATTTTCCTTTTTTTCCTTTCCTTCGTACGGATACGCTAGAAGTGGGTGGTGGGAGGAGGTTGGGGGTGTGGTGGGGGGAAGGCAGAAGGGTAAGAGACTTGTCACACAAATATGGAACCGATTGGTGCAGTCGTTTCGCCGCCACAGATTTTCCTTTTTTTTTCCTTTTCTTCGTACGGATACGCTAGAAGTGGGTGGTGGGAGGAGGTTGGGGGTGTGGTGGGGGGAAGGCAGAAGGGTAAGAGACTTGTCACACAAATATGGAACCGATTGGTGCAGTCGTTTCGCCGCCACAGATTTTCCTTTTTTTTCCTTCTGACGGGACCGACAGTCAGCGAGTGGGTGGGAGGAGGGATTTGGGATTTTTGTGGTGGGTAGCCTAAAGGGTAAGGTACATGTGGTAAAAATATGAAAGCCATAGGTGCAGTCGTTTCGCTGCTACGATTTGTTTTCGGCAGGGTGCAGAGGGTGGCAGGGTTGGCTTGTTGGTTGCTGCTCCGGTGTGGTGAGAGGTGTGACTGGAGGGTCCCTCGCTGGTCCCGTTGTCCCCTCGTACAACGATGCCGCGTCTTCCCGCCAACCCGCAGTGCGGCGGTTCTGCCAGATGCGGCCTAACTAACGTATACTTCCATGTTCGACTGGAACTTTCTACGATTTGACGAGAGCAGCTCTCGTCTCACGTGGTAGCTGCTACGTCCGACGAGGATGCTCTGGTCAGACGACCGTGGTGGCCTGGTCGGTCGTAAGTTTCCCCGTCTTTTGACGTACGTGAGGGTGAGCCACGTTCCTGATGGTGGGTTCACACATTCACGTATATTGCTCCCGTCAGCTCCCGTCTGTTGTAAACGAAGGTATATTGGTAGTTGGCAACCGATTACGTAAAACGTAATGGCATAATACGCAAAACTTTAATGAAATTACGGCCAGTCGGGGGGTACTCTCGCATGGCGCGAGTAGAAACGAGTAGCCCACGTGGGTCGGGAATGTTGTGGGTGCGGCCAAGGCCGCGCGGTTGCTGATTCGAGTCGAATCAGGAACGTGGCTCACCCTCACGTATGTCAAAAGACGGGGAAACTTACGACCGACCAGGCCACCACGGTCGTCTGACCAGAGCATCCTCGTCGGACGTAGCAGCTACCACGTGAGACGAGAGCTGCTCTCGTCAAATCGTAGAAAGTTCCAGTCGAACATGGAAGTATACGTTAGTTAGGCCGCATCTGGCAGAACCGCCGCACTGCGGGTTGGCGGGAAGACGCGGCATCGTTGTACGAGGGGACAACGGGACCAGCGAGGGACCCTCCAGTCACACCTCTCACCACACCGGAGCAGCAACCAACAAGCCAACCCTGCCACCCTCTGCACCCTGCCGAAAACAAATCGTAGCAGCGAAACGACTGCACCTATGGCTTTCATATTTTTACCACATGTACCTTACCCTTTAGGCTACCCACCACAAAAATCCCAAATCCCTCCACCCACTCGCTGACTGTCGGTCCCGTCAGAAGGAAAAAAAAGGAAAATCTGTGGCGGCGAAACGACTGCACCAATCGGTTCCATATTTGTGTGACAAGTCTCTTACCCTTCTGCCTTCCCCCACCACACCCCCAACCTCCTCCCACCACCCACTTCTAGCGTATCCGTACGAAGAAAAGGAAAAAAAAAGGAAAATCTGTGGCGGCGAAACGACTGCACCAATCGGTTCCATATTTGTGTGACAAGTCTCTTACCCTTCTGCCTTCCCCCCACCACACCCCCAACCTCCTCCCACCACCCACTTCTAGCGTATCCGTACGAAGGAAAGGAAAAAAAGGAAAATCCGTGGTGGCGAAACTACCTCACCAATCGGCTTCATATGTGTAACACAAGTCAATTACCCTTCTACCTTCCCCCAACCAACCCCAAAACCACCCTCCCACCCATACATTCCGATACCATAAAAGTCTCTGTAGTCTATAGTGTCTTTTCAGCTACTTTCGGGACCATCGGGGACCTGATTTCTGGCGAGGGGAGTGTTTTTTTTACTATTTCTCTCCCAACTTAATAGATTTAGCCAAAAAAAAAAAAAAAATATGGCACTGGCAGAAGCACACCGTCAAAATTGGCTGGCACTCAGCGGGTTACTCCTCCAGGATGAATTCCTCGATGTTACTCCTCCAGGATGAATTCCTCGATGTTGTTCATGGTGCCGATGAAGGACTGGGAATGGGAATGGTGTGGCCATTCCTGCCCTTTTGTAGTTCCCAGATTCCAACCCAGACCTACGTGGTTGACAAAGACTGTCTTTGTCTGTGTTTGGTCAGACGGGGTGTGCCTACGATTGGCCAGAACCGGTCCAGGTACGACCTAACAAATCCCAAGACATGCGGCCTCATCTACGCCGGTCTTGAGGGGGCGTGACATGGGCGTGGCCTGTGTTCCCGCAAATCGTGCAGCCCATGAGGTCGAACGGGGCTATGCTTACGCACGTCGCAAACACGTACGTAGTTCAATACGACTCCATTACGTCTGACGTAACACTGGCCCCGTTACGCTAAGTCTGTCGGGAAGTGCAATAGACGTGGAAGAACGGGCGTTCAACGGCAGAAACTACTCGCGTCTTTACATAAATTGGTGATACGCCGGACGGGAGCAATATACGTGAATGTGTGAACCCACCATGATTCGACTCGAATCAGCAACCGCGCGGCCTTGGCCGCACCCACAACATTCCCGACCCACGTGGGCTACTCGTTTCTACTCGCGCCATGCGAGAGTACCCCCCCGACTGGCCGTAATTTCATTAAAGTTTTGCGTATTATGCCATTACGTTTTACGTAATCGGTTGCCAACTACCAATATACCTTCGTTTACAACAGACGGGAGCTGACGGGAGCAATATACGTGAATGTGTGAACCCACCATTAAGCTGAATACCATTCATCGAATAGTTTGCTTTCTCATTTTGGTATCCGATATGTAGTACTTTACATTTATCCGCATTGAAACTCATTTGCCAAATTTGGGCCCAACATGACAACTTATCTAGATTGTGTTGCACATCGTCAACTTATTCTTTTGAGAGTACGCTATTTGCAATTTTGTATCGTCAGCAAATTTTGAGATTGTACAGGTGAGACCCTCATCTATGTCGTTGATGTAAATTAGAAAGATAATTGGTCCTAGTATCGATCTCTGGGGTACCCCGCTACTTACATTGGTACATTTAGATGCCTTACCGTTTATGATTACTCTTTGCTTTCTGTCGCTGAGCCAATTTTCTATCCATTTCAACACACCGTCTTGTATTCCATGCGCTTTTAGTTTTAGCAGTAAACGTTTGTGGGGAAATTTGTCAAAGGCCTTTTGAAAATCAAGGTATATAATATCTACAGCTTTACTCTCATCGTAGAGGTTGAGGATATTGTGGAAGAACTCTAAGAGGTTTGTTAAACAGGATCGTTTTTTACGAAAGCCGTGTTGAGTATCTTTAATTAAGTATGTTATTTTCCTCTAAGTGATTGACGAGTCTGTCTCTTATGAGTGTTTCTAGCATTTTAACATACAACTGAGGTTAAGCTAATTGGACGATAGTTACTGGGTAGGGATTTGCTGCCTTTGTTTAATATCGGTGTTACGTTGGCTAGCTTCCACTGATCAGGCATAGTTCCAGACTGCAAGGATTTATTTAATAGCAATGTCAGTGGTTTGGAGAGCTCATCCTTAGCTTCCTTTAGAACTCTAGGTGAGATTGTATCAGGTCCAGGCGTTTTATTTACCTTGAGTTTATCTAAACAATTCAATACTTCTCTCTCTGTAACGGTGATATTGTTTAGAACATCTGAATTATCAATCTGAATCGGCGTAACCGTGATGTTGTGACACGTGACCGAAGTCGAAATAAGTCAATCCATGAATTGCGTCCGTACAGATAGGGTGTAGCGGGAATCCACCGGTTCCAAGATACAATTTTTGCTGCCGGCCGTAGGTATTCAAAAACAGGTTGAACATAATCGAATACGGACAGAGAAACAGATGTCGCGAGGTTAAGAAGTGTCTTTTCTTAATAAACATTACAAACTCCAAACAACTGTCGGATTATTCCCAACCTGTAGTATAGTTTTAGAAAAATAAGGACTACAGTATTAATTACTTCTATTGCCTTTATTAATATTTTGTGCATTTTCTTAAGTGATTAATAAAAATATATTAACCATTTCCAGTGATCTTGAGAAAATATTAATTCATGTGCGATTTAATTATTAAACTATGCATTGTTTCAGTAGGGGTAAATACTTATGTTTTTTTTCACTTGCATTATTGCATATAGTTGGTGAATTATTGTTTTACTGTTAAGCCAAATCTCAGTGCATTATATATTCTTATTCTCGTCCTGAAGAGCCTTTATTTTATTTGTATATTATATACTTAATTTAATTAAACTAATAATGTATATTCTAGTTTCCTTGAACCTGGCTATTTTGAGGTGTAAGTTGACATCAGTCTTGATTTTTCATTTAGCCTATTGTTTGTGTCTTTTTCGCTTCGTCTAAAACACAACAATATAATATATATAATTATATAAATATATATAGGCTTATGTTGTTTATTTTATGATAAATATAATAGCTAGGGCTAAGATTTGAATCTACAGTATGCATGCAGGAGGTCTGTCACCATTACCACTACGGAGGTTAAAAGGAGGAATCTGGTACTTCTACTTGTGTGTTCCACACACACACACACATATATATATATATATATATATATATATATATATATATATATATATATATATATATATATATATATATATATATATATATATATACAGAGCTGGGCAGTATTTAAATACATTTGTATTTAAATACGTATTTAAATACATTTGTGTATTTAAAACTGTATTTATAAGTACAGTGGTTTTCATGTTATTAAATACAGTATTTAAATACTTAAATGAGTATTAAAATGCAATGTATTTAAATACTCAAAATATAAGAATGTAAATTATCTGTATACCGGTTATTTTGCCCATAAACCCAACCAACTATCTGGCAACCCTGAACAGTGAACACGTGGTGTGAGTCAGCGGTTCAGTTAACCCGCTGGATCCCAGCGTCGTACGTGTTGCGTCGGCAATGTTCGATCACCAGAACCCAGCGACGCAACGTTTGCGTCAGTGTCACTCCGGTCCCAATTACTCCGGTCCTATGGCACCTAGAGGGCTCAGATTTGTATGGGAACTGTGTACGAATCCTACGCACCCATGCCGATGGTTGAAAACTCTCACAGTCCAACTGCGTGCGCGTGAGCGTGCAAAAACATGTTTTTTTGGGGAAATTGCCTTAAATTTTTTACTCTTGTAAAATCCGTTTTCGGGGCTCTGTAAGGCCATTTTTGCACTTTTTGACCAATTTTGTGTTTGTTTTTCCTTCATTCCTAACCCATTCGCTATTGTTTCTGGAAAAAAAAATCAAAACCTGCTGGGCCCTGGTGGTACATTTATTAATAGCTAGCTGGGGCTCAGCGGGTTAACTTCCATCAGGCATCAGTTGTGTGCCACCCTCATTGCACATGGTTCATATTTTTGTTGCGTGCAGGTCATGGCTTCAATAAGCAATTCGCGTGAATCAAACAGTGAAATGTCTACAGATGACAATTTAGTGCACCCTCTGTTTGATGGAAAATACTTTAAAATTAAATCAAAAGACGGTTCCAATGTAACATGCACCTGCTTGCTGTGTAACCGCCATCTCTCAGCTGCAAGCAATGCTACAACAAATCTGTACACTCATCTGAAGGTAAGTGTTTTCTTAGTTTAATACATTTTGTGATGAATAATATTGTGATGAATAATACATATGTTAAAATATTTATGTATTTAACGTGTATTTACAAATGTATTTAACTACAATTGATGCATTTAGTATTTAAATACATTCAATGTATTTAGTGCCCAGCTCAGTATATATATATATATATATATATATATATATATATATAGTTACGACCTGCTCAGGCCTCTCTGCTATTTGACACTTCTATCACGGTAGTAAACAATGAGGGGTAATAGTGTAAATTATGTTTACTACGTAAAGCTATCAACGTTCTTTGAGTATTATTTGCAGTGAAATAATAAAGAACTTGAAATCATGAATAATCTTAGCAAAGGGTCTATGTATACAGGCCATGTACAAAATTAGTTAATAATTATTATAAACGAATGTTCACAATCATAAATAGGAATGCTAAAATTTTAAGATTGAACTCCCCAACATGAATACTCAGTAAATAAATGGTTAATCTATCCCGATTACAAGACCTTGTGAATAACTTTATCTCTTTATATCAAAACTAAATATAACACATGATAATGAAAGGGGAAAATTACACAGCTCACTTTAGCACTTGATGATCATATCTTAACCCATTGGCTGCGGGAGATATTCCGGAACGCCATGGCAATTTATAGCAATTTAAAGGCTTTTAAAGCCTGACAGTTTAAGACAGTTTATTAAGGCTTTCATGAGATGATTTTATTCAGATTAGGAAGGGTATATGGAAGCCAGAGGGTTAATTGAGATAGTATTTACCCTTTTATTTCCCACAGATCATTCCTAAGCTGTATAAAACTGTCTAATGAAAGCCGGAGTATACTGTCAATATGTGTCCTAATCCTCAAGGGGTTAACAATCACTCCTCCACGTTACAGAATAAACATTAATGTATACCCCGGACCACACCTCTTTGTCATTCACTTCCTCAGCGTACTTTTCCACCATCGATCAATCCACAACTCAACCATTTTATTCCAGCTGTTATAGGTTTACTTGAAAGGAGAACACCAGTAGGTGATTGAAAATTGTTTATCCATAATTATATGAAGTAATTATCTATTGATCTCTTAATTCCATTTGCATGTGTGCTCTGTATCCATCCATTTTGTTATTGCATTAATCTGATATAATTCTTATTATCGTTCTAATCGTTACTATATCACTTACTCTGGTATGTATATATTATCTTTTGTCTTCTTTACTTTACATATTGTTTTCCCCTTTCTTTCTTCTCATATATTTTGTGTTGTTCTTCTTTCAGCTTGTCTACTCCCTTCTATGTCAGTTATCTCTCTGTTACTCTTACTCCTTATATACATGCCGTCTTCCGATCATACTCTTATATCAGTTGTTTATTTATTTATATATTCTAATATATTTTTTTACAAAAACAAAATAAAAATGCATTGTGTAGAACATTATCCTGAGATATGGCGGAATAAATGTGCAATATATTACATGAAAATTGAAATCCATTCAGTATGTCCTTCTCTCCGTCACTACTCCCTTTCTTCCGTCTAGCCTCCAATGTATCTTCCTCCCAATTGTCATGTTGGAAATGCAGACAATATGTTCGAATTGTCTGTAAAATTTCTTGAAATGAGGTAATGCTGATCATCGAATATATTCAAAATCTTATAATCTCAATGATGTTATACATCAACAAACATAAACAGTAATGATTATATTATATAACATACCCATGTCTAGCCATCAATCAAAGAAATCGGACATACATTGTCGATTTTGTGCCTTCTGTGAGCTCTCCTAATCCTTCCTGTTGCTTTTTCCTCTTCTTCTCCCTGACATATCCCTCACTCCTACCTCTCTTTCTCTTTCCTTAAATATTCGATAATTTGTTAGAACTGGATAGGTACCCGATGACTGGAAGGTGGTGAACATGACCCCAGTTTAAAAGACACGAGAGCATGAGTGGCCAGTGTTATCAGCCAATTAGCTTGACAGCTATTAAAGTAATAATTTTAGAAGTGATACTAGTAGATAAGAGAGTTGATTACTTGGAGATCCACAAATTAATAATGGATTACCAACATGGATTCATGCAATACCGATATTGTCTTACCAAATTGTTGTTTCATTGACATAATTTACTTAGATATTCATAAAGCGTTTAACACATTGCCTCAGTGTAAGCTAATGTCAAAAGTGAATGCACTAGGCAACAGTACAGAGGTAGCTAACTGGATAAAAAGCTGACTTATAGGTAAACCGCAGCGATATCTCAGCAACGGTATTTCTTCTAAGTGGTTCACATTCACTTCTGTAGTTCCACAGGGATCTGTCCTCGGCCCACTTTTCTTTATTATATATTTTAATGACATTGATATTGTTTGTTGATTGTCATTTCAAAGTTTGCAGATTATATTGAACTTTAAGTGAATCTCGGCCAAACAAATTCCAAATCAAATTTGTAATTTTTGGGAAAGACTGGTATTGACTGACTTGGGAAAATATGGGTATTCTGCTTACAGTGATCTAAATTTGCCGCACAATGCCTTGAAGTAGAGACAGTTCCAATATAGTAATACGGAGATAGTCTATAATAATTATACTCTGCAATACAATGATATGGCCCCTTCTAGAATATGGTTTTCAATACTGGTCTCCAGCACTCAGGAAAGATATAAACAAAATATAGAAAGCTATGGTTACAAAGCATATTCCATCGATAAGAAGACAAAGGTATGAAGAGTATTTGAGAGATCTTGGTCTATTTTCGTTGGAAACTCTTTGACTATAAGGTCAACTCATTGAAAATATTTAAACACTCAATGGGTTTGACGTGGATTTTAATATACCATCAATAGGATTACAAAACGTCACCATGGTTGAAAGTTAAAAAAGGTGGGCAGAGAGAAAGTTTATTTAGTTCTGGATTATTCTCCTATTTTTAAAAGGTGTGGTTATCTTTTTTCAATTGAACAATATTGAAATGACGGGTCTGAAGACAAGCCCTGCAGAGAACAGTTGCAGAATAGCCAGTCTGCAACTAAAAGACCCTACAAAGACAGGAGAACGAAAGGAGAGAAAAAGAAGAATACAAGAGCCACTCCTGTTTCCCCGTGCTCTAATCACCACACAAATACAGGAGCTACCCCTGGTTCCCAGTGCTCTAAGACAGCAGCCACCAGCCACAAGTATGGGAAATTCTCACAGCCAATCCACGCCCTGCTCTCCAATCATCACAGCCAACCACAGAGCAGCATTTCCTCAGCTCCCGGATATGCAGTACGATGAAGCAATGTTTATGCAAATAAAACATAAACGACCCGAAGTCTACAGATATAAATGGATGTAGACAGGAGGACAAATTATGACAAACCGGGAGATATCATAACCCTCTACGAAGAGTAACTCATAGGCGAGCTGTAATAACTTTTGTCTAGGAGTTTAGATTATGGAAGAATCCATATAAGTAAGATTGCTCCATTATTAGGCTAAGTAACTAGCACCTAAGTAATAAATAAACTACCTATTATATATGTACCAATGTAAACAGCTATTATATATGTCTACGATAAGTAATTTACCTAATTTAAGTAATTTAATGCTGCTCAACGGACCTACGATCTACGTCGGCCAGACTCATACTCTCTCTACCCTCCAACATTACCCTAAGTGTCCCTGTGTATTTTATTTTGTGTTATTGTTGTCGAGGTATAGGTAAAAATATGTGAATCGTGTTGTGATAATTTATTCTGAGATTTGTGTCCAAGATCCTTAATTGCGTACTGTGTTAATCCTTCTGAATCTTATATAAAGTCCTTGCTAGATCTGTGCCCAAGACCTAGAGCTTTCATATTTAATTTATCTTCTCTAGAACGTCCTATGCATACGTTATATAATTGTGTTAATTAATTCACCTCGCCACGCACTCACAGATTTTCCTAATATATGTATTCTGTTATGTATGTTGCAAGTTGAGGTCGAAGTGTATTTCGTGTTATAATTCCCCTTATTAATTCACCACTGAT
Organism: Paralithodes platypus; assembly: GCA_032716605.1. Taxonomy (NCBI): domain Eukaryota; kingdom Metazoa; phylum Arthropoda; class Malacostraca; order Decapoda; family Lithodidae; genus Paralithodes; species Paralithodes platypus. The sequence continues at coordinate 7,734,480 of CM064576.1, read as the reverse complement.
TACCTAGAACCTACGCTCATTTTCATAATTAATTTATCTCCGTCTCCTCGTTGAGAAGTGTTGTTATTCTATAAATATATTTACTTCCCGAGCCCCCCAATTTACCTTCCATTAATTAACCGCCATTGTAATGATTTTATGAATTAGTATTTACGTTCATTTGATTACTGATGTAAGTAATTCTGATTCTTCCTGCCTAGGAATTCTAGCATTGCATAGTTTCTATTACTGAATTATTCATCATATAACATACACCCCGTATTACGGTGTATATTTCTTAAGACTGTTAATTTGTTCAGACATCTTGGTTATACTGTTTTGAGTATTTCCTTAGCACAACTTCGTTGTGTGCTTTACCTTCTTTTCATAATTAATGTTGTATTAATTATCACTTTACGCTATCAATTTACAAGCGTTTCCAGAGCATTCATTGTCTAAGTTGTTTATTCAATTATAATCTGTTCTTAACACATTACGAGCGGGTGGATCGGTAACTTCTATTACCCGCCATGCGGGTGGTTTTACCCTAAATGGGGTTGTTTCCGTGCTCTTTTTCATGCATAAACAAGACCCAGAGCATAATACAAGTATCTATCCCTGAAAGGGCATAAACAGAGGTTTCCAATGACACCCGAACCATCCTTCTACGACCACTGGCTCTCTTGCAACGATCGTGCAACACGAGTGCAAAAACCCTAAAATTAAAGTAATTTCCTTACATAATTCCCTGTGTAGCGAGTGAGAGAGGGCGGAGGAGGGTGTAATAAATTTCAGTCGACCCACGGCGGTGGTGGCGAGCGATCAGGAGGGAATCTATGCTCCTCGCACCACTCAGCTCTCTCTCAGAGCACATTACGTGCTCAAAATTGCACTCGACATCTGTCGAGGCCCCCATATGGGCACGTTTTCTTTAACTCGACATATGTTGCGCGCCGATGGTTAAGGGTTAAATACAATTAGTAGATATTATTCTATAGTTGATTCATAATGGTATGCAAAATTTACATCTGAATTCCTCGACCAGTTTCGTTATTATTACATTCGATCGTTTGAATTGAATATAAGATTCCCATCATAAATTACATAATTTGCGTTTCGCTGATAAATAATTGTGCAAATAAATAATTAATATACTGCCACCAATTCTATAAGAATATCATTGAAACTAACTTTATAGTTGCACAAACTCGAAACTAAATTTCCAACCCCGCAGTACAAATATATGACCTGACCCCCCTAGTTAATGAGAAGGTCACCTTAGTAAACGCGACTACCTGGCTAGCGCGCGCACCACCTACCGTGTGACTCACCCACCATACTTGGGTGCTTATTTACCCTCTCAACTCACCCAGATTCTCTTGTATTGAAATTGTGTTCTAGTATCTTTCATTGTTGATTTATTCACGGAAGACACTCGACTCACATCATTATTATTTTTATTGGTTGATTCTATAAGTCACATGTTATGATTTAGTTGCATATTATTTACCTTGTTTATAACCACATTCGAAGAGAAATTGCTCTCCATCTACTATTTATATGTATTCTATTCCTTGCCTGATAGTTTTAATAATTATCAAGGTAATGCTGCATCCTGAATTTCAGATATAAATATTCTTGAATAAACTTGTGTATAATTGCTATTGAGTTCTGTAGTACCTAGTTGAATACTTATTTGTGAGATTAAGAACGCGTTCGGTGTGACCTTGTTGGGCTTATTTACGGTATATAAGTCCAGATCTGGATTTTAGTAAAGACTATATCACGAGCTGTAAATATTATAGCCCGACATAACACTGGCGGTAGCGGTGTCTCAATACGGCATATCAACACGAGTATTCTTATTGTAAAAAAAAAAAAATCTGGTATTCAATTGGTGTATTTACATTATTCATCATGGCAGGGATTAGGTCTCTTGATATCCCGGCATTCAAGCCCGAGGATTACGATATCTACACTTACCTGGAAATAGTCAAACCGGTCGTGGACATTATGTTTGGGAACGAGGACGCTTCCAAGATACATACAATTGTGGTTAAAATGGGAAAATATGCAACTAAAGTGTCGGGATATGTGCACGACAATATGACTTGGTTAACCTGGGCACAGTTTGAAGTTTATGTCAGAACAGCAATTAATCCAGTTTTGGGACAAACAATTGCTGACAAAAAGTTTCACGAGGTAAAATACTCAGGAGACTTGGATCAAACTGTTGAAAAGTTGCAACAGATTGCCTTGACTGCTTTCCCAGATGAAACTACCGCCCAAAGGAAGAAAACCATCTTCAAAGCCTTAGTGAGGATCTTGCCTGACCCAGTGGCCGACCACTTCTCAATAGTGGAACCAACCAATTATGACGCAGATCTGCCTGTGATACGAAGAATCATGGCATTACGCACATTCAGGGAACAAACCACCAAAATCGCTGTGATCAGTAAAGTCACCACCCACCCCACTTCCAGTAAATCATCAAGCAGTAGTCCTGTAGCTCCTAGGGCAGCTGACAAAGCTGAGGAGTGGGCCAGAATCCGTCCTGCAGATTGGAAACCCTGCACCGGATCATGCATGCTGGGGTCTCTGAAGAGGTCATTTAACGAACTGACTAGGAAGAGGACCAGGACTCTAAATTGCTGGGCACAGATTCCCTGGATCAAGCCGCGTCAGATTGTAACCCTTATTGATGACGGAACAGCTGGAATCGAAGAAGGAGAAGCTGAAGGAGAACTAGAATCATCTTATCAGCCTGAACTCATCCAGCAAGAACCGCTGGATTTTTAGACTGCCCCCCAAACAAATAGTCGTAACCATGGCAGGGGCTCATGACGGGATATCGGATGGCGGTCTTCCGGTGTATCACAAAATCACGCTGAATGGGGTGAAAGTTCGACTCCTCATTGATACGGGGGCATCCCGTTCTTGCTTATTCCTTCCTTTCTTCCGGAAACATCAACATGTTTTTTGGGAAAATGCAGTCTTCCTCTATCATCCTCATTAGTGCCAATGATCAGGTTATTCCCAACCTGGGTCAGTCACTACCTTTATATGTTAGTACCCCACATCCAAATCACGGAGTTCATCACTCCTTCGTGATTAATAATCCCAGTGAATCCAAGTATGATGGATACTTGGGTCTTGATCTTTTAGTCTCCTTAAGTGCCTCAATCAATTGCAGGTATAGGACACTGTCTTATGATCCACCGTCCAACCCTGAAAAAACAAAAAAAACAACACCACCATCTCTAGGTAATTTAAAGCAGCTAAAATCCACAACTTTACCAGTCCCTCTTCCTATCACTGCTGCACCCCAAAGTAAGACAAATTATATTCCTTGCCACAATCACGTAATCTCTCCAGCCATAGTTTCCACCTCCATTACAGTTCCCCCTCATCACGAAAAATGGATACCATTGGTTCCTACACCCGTCAAGGAAATGTCCTGGTGACCCCACACCTCCAAAGACCTTTCAATGGGGTATGCCTAACCGCTCCTTGCCTGTTACCACATCAACTGAACTGTATCAAAATTGCTAATATTTCTGACAAACCTATCACCTTGCCAAAAGGCCTTGCCATCGGCGAGTTAGAAATGTATTCCGAGGAACTGTCTGTTCCCTCTGATTCTTCCCCTCCTTACAAAAACCCCCTTCCTGAGATACCTTCCACTCTCACTACCAATCAACAAGCTGATCTCAGAAACCTCCTTAATTTCATATAAAGATATTTTTGCCACCTCTAACCGAGATATGGGCAAAACTGAAATGTTGCATCACCCCATTCACACCGTGGGCCACCCCATCAAGCAACCAATATGGAGGAAAAACCGATACAACAGCAGGAAGAAGAGAAACAATTCCAAGATATGCTCGCCACAGGAGTTGTCACAGCCTCTACCAGCCCTTGGTGTTCTCCGGTGGTACTAGTCCGTAAAAAAGATGGATCCACAAGATTCTGCATAGATTATCGACAGCTAAATGACGTCACCATCAAGGATGCCACAGCCCTTCCCCGGGTTGATGACTCTCTCGACTCGCTGCTGAGTGACAAATGGTTCACCACTTTGGACTTGCAAACTGGATACTGGCAGGTACCCGTTTTGCCTGAGCATCAACAGAAAACTGCATTTTCCACCAGCCAAGGAAAACTGTACGAATTTACAGTATTACCATTCGGACTATGCAATGGACCAGCCATATTCTCCAGATTGATGGAGTCACACCTACAAGGTTTAACTTGGGAAACTTGCCTTGCATATCTGGATGATATCATTGTGTTTGGCAAAACTTGGGCAGAACATCTGCAACGTCTAAAACAAGTCTTTCAGAGAATACGAGATGCCAGCCTCAAGCTTAAACCCTCCAAGTGCACTCTAGCCAAAACAAAGTAAATTTCCTAAGACACATTGTTTCAGAAGAAGGAATTGCACCCGACCCTTGCAAACTTGAGGCAATCAGCAAAATCACCCCTCCCACTAACGTAAAAGGTGTGCGTGCCATTTTGGGCCTACCTTCATACTACCAACGTTTTGTGAAGAACTTTGCCACCATTGCCAAGCCCCTTCATGACCTCACAAAAAAAGAAGAACCCTTCCTATGGACTGATCTACGACTACAGACTTTTAATGATCTAATAAGCAAATTAGTTGCCTCTCCAGTGGTCTCATTCCCGGACTACACTAAACCATTCCGTTTGTACACAGATGTGTCACAATTTGGAATTGGGGCCATTTTAGGTCAGACCAGAGATGGTAAAGAGCACCTCATTGCCTGTGCTAGCCGCACCCTCAACCCGGCTGAAATAAATTACCCAGTGACTACTAAGCGAGAATGTCTCGGCATGATTTGGGCGTTACAGTATTTTAAAGCCTACCTGGCGGGAGTCAAGGTCACCGTCATCACCGACCACCACGCCCTTCAATGGTTGAGAAAATCAGACACAAAAAACTCTATGACTGTCAGATGGAGGGAATCACTAGAAGAATTCGATATGGATATCGTTTATCGACCAGGAAAATTGCATACAAATGCTGATGCACTCTCTCGTCTACCCCTGTCATCTCCCAATTCTACATCCCAACAGGCCGAACCAAGCCATACCATTCTTGGAATCCATCATCAAGGCTCGTTGGACAACAGCCAGCAAGAACTTTTACAACAATATCAACAACAAGGAAAACCTGATTGGATGCCTAGGAAAGTTTTCAATCAATTAATCAGGCGGGGTAACAATCTCTTTACCTTGGAAAATTAAATTGTGATCACTCCTCAAGCAGCATTATCCACTTTGCAATCCATACATATGGATAATGGCATCCACCTAGCCCAAAGGAAGCTCATCTCCACCTTTCAACAGGTATATTGGACACCATCACCTTATGTTACTGCCAAGCGCATCACAGAGTCATGCAAAGCATGTGCGTTGGGTAAGGATCGAACCCGCACAGCTGGTCCTTCTGGGAAGTTAGTTGCCTCCAAACCTTGGCAATTACTTGCAGTAGACGTAATGGGGCCAATAGACAATAGTCATGGTTTCAGATACATAATTACTTTTGTGGACACATACTCCAAATATGTCATTGCGTGTCCCACAAAAGAACACTCGGCCATTGCAGTAGCTGAAGCTCTCATTCAACATGTCTTCCCATATTTTGGCCTCCCGGAAGCAATCCATTCTGATAATGCCCCTGAATTCACCAGCCATATATGGTCTCAACTATCTCTAATGTGTGGATTTAAAATCAGCCACTCCTCACCTTACTGGCCTCAAGGTAATTCCATATGTGAGAGAAGTCACAGAACCATTGCCAATCAGATCAGAACCCGGTTGCAACAAATGGACTCCAAAGATCAGTCCAGCCAAGTCAAGATTGTACAATGGGGAATCAACACTTGCCCTCGAGAAGACGGCATATCACCTCATGAACGAGTCTTTGGAGTAGCACCTTTGCTCCTTCCCCTCCGTCATCTAACTGCCCCGTATGAGCCCTCGTCCAATTTCGACCAGTCTCTAGTTCACCTAAAAAATCGCCTAAGACAAATACAGTACGTCCAAGACATTCAACCTGACGAAACACCTAAAGCCAGCCCACACTGTGTTGGTGATCTAGTTATGGTTGCACACTTACCAGTTCCATCCAAGCTTAAACCCAGATTTAAAGGTCCATTTGAAATATTAGCTGTACCAAACTGTTACCAGGTTACCGTCAGCTATTTTGGCGAGTCGCGCACATCTCGTAACAGGCATGTACGTAGATTTCAGCCTATTAATGAGAATATAGTTATGCTTGCTGACCCCATTCAGAATGACATTTTGCCTGCAACTGATAACCACAATTTAGGATCCACAGAGCCTACCACACCTGAACTTCCTCTACCTACTACACCTTCACACCGACAAAAGCCCCCTCTTGATTTAAACATTCTACCTCATACACCCACACCTCTACCACAACCACGCCCACCGCCTATTGTTTACACACCCGTTCCTGCTATACCTACACGCACTGTCTCTGCTCCTCCCACTTTTCCTTCCCAGGCATGTCGCCCCCCTCCCTCTATTCCTGTTCAAGCGTCCCCTTCTATCAGTTTACCTACTTATTCAGAATTTTCTGGTACTCAACCTACAACTCCTGTAATTGCTAATATTCCTAACCTAGTCTCTTCACCTATCACTTCCGCTCCTCAACCTACCTCTTCACTTCCACATCCGTTACCTGTCCCTCTTGTCTCACGCCACTCTCATCCACAGTCTTATGCTTCCAAACTCAAGTAGCCAGCTCCTTCTGTCTCTCATCTTCCAACTAGACCTGTTGCACGCCCTCTCCCTCTATTGAACAGAAGAAGTCCCCTTCCTTCTAGTAGCACACCTTCTCTTTTAATTCGGCCCACTCCCAACAGATTAAATAGGCCACCTCTAATCTTCTAGCTCAGCTTCCTCCCCCTCCCCATTATCACATGGACCCAAACCCTCTATAATACCTACTCGGTCTAACTCCACATGTACAAGATCTGGTCGTCGTGTGAGGCCCCCTCAACGATGGGCACCTACCTTCAACCCTACCTACATCCGGCGGGACCACCCTCAACCTACCTTGCCAGCTACACTCCGGACCACTCCTGTTAGTGCGAGGTCAACTCTACCTGGTACTACCACCCCAGCTCTCCTCACTACACCTTCAAATACGACAGCTACCAGACCAGCTCCCCCAACCCTCATCACTACACCTTCACCGACGACAGCAAGCAGAAAAGCTCCAACCACCTCTCCTACTACAGCGCCTCCTACAGCAACCCAGCCGGCCATGAAAATTAACAGTGTCACCTTCCTCCAAAAAGCTGTCCCTACGGCCATAAAATCTCCAAGTCAGCTAATTCACCTGGCTAAGAATAATAATAATAATAATAATAATAATAATAGTTCTTAAAGCTAGCACATGCTAAGCCAGCTTAGGATAGCCCAATAAGGCCAATTAGGCGTATTTCCATTGGGGTCCTGTACTACTACCCCATCCTCTTGCTCATGAGGGACGGTAATGACTCAGTGCTTGTGAAAAATCTGTAATGCGCCGAGCGTGGGCGCGATCCTGGGTCTTCTGGGTGGAAGTCCAAGACGCTAGTCACTACACCAGCGAGCCACTGGCATGCTGATGAGGATTGGCAAATCAACATCGCCATGGACACCCACTCCAAAGCAGATGTCCCTACAACACTATGGCTCCTCACTCTCCAGAGTTTAACGCCAATCAAGAATTCACCCAGCACCCGCTCATATATTCTTAAATCGCGAGGTCGCGACTTTTTCTATGAGGAAAGTGGTGAATTGACGGGTCTGAAGACAAGCCCTGCAGAGAACAGTTGCAGAATAGCCAGTCTGCAACTAAAAGACCCTACAAAGACAGGAGAACGAAAGGAGAGAAAAAGAAGAATACAAAAGCCACCCCTGTTCTCCCGTGCTCTAATCACCACACAAATACAGGAGCTACCCCTGGTTCCCCGTGCTCTAAGACAGCAGCCACCAGCCACAAGTATGGGAAATTCTCACAGCCAATCCACGCCCTGCTCTCCAATCATCTCAGCCAACCACAGAGCAGCATTTCCTCAGCTCCCGGATATGCAGTACGATGAAGCAATGTTTATGCAAATAAAACTCAAAGGCCCGAAGTCTACAGATATAAATGGATGTAGACAGGAGGACAAATTATGACAAACCAGGAGATATCATAACCCTCTACGAAGAGTAACTCATAGGCGAGCTGTAATAACGTTTGTCTAGGAGTTTAGATTATGGAAGAATCCATATAAGTAAGATTGCTCCATTATTAGGCTAAGTAACTAGCACCTAAGTAATAAATAAACTACCTATTATATATGTACCAATGTAAACAGCTATTATATATGTCTACGATAAGTAATTTCCCTCACAACTTCATCACAACCAATTTCCCCATATCCCTATGACTTTGAGCCCTTGTAAACGAGAGTCAAGAATAAAGCCGCACATTACCTCTAAGAAATCATAGAGAAGTATGCAAATCTCAACTGCAGTACTACCCTAAACCTGAACAAGGAGCAGAGTAGCTAATCACAGTAGTGGCTTGTACTAGCCTGCCCCTACCCTGCCCGGAGAGTGTACTTGCCTGAAGTACCCCCCTGAAGCCCTGCTCGAGTGACGCCCTAAACTCTTGAAGTCCTGCTCGAGTGATGCCCTACACCCCTGAAGTGCTGCTCAACGGACCTATGATCTACGTCGGCCAGACTCATACTCTCTCTACCCTCCAACATTACCCTAAGTGTCCCTGTGTATCTTATTTTGTGTTATTGTTGTCGAGGTATAGGTAAAAATATGTGAATCGTGTTGTGATAATTTATTCTGAGATTTGTGTCCAAGATCCTTAATTGCGTACTGTGTTAATCCTTCTGAATCTTATATAAAGTCCTCAAGACCTAGAGCTTTCATATTTAATTTATCTTCTCTAGAACGTCCTATGCATACGTTATATAATTGTGTTAATTAATTCACCTCGCCACACACTCACAGATTTTCCTAATATATGTATTCTGTTATGTATGTTGCAAGTTGAGGTCGAAGTGTATTTCGTGTTATAATTCCCCTTCTTAATTCATCACTGATTATCTAGAACCTACGCTCATTTTCATAATTAATTTATCTCCGTCTCCTCATTGACAAGTGTTGTTATTCTATAAACATATTTAATTCCCGAGCCCCCCAATTTACCTTCCATTAATTAACCGCCATTGTAATGATTTTATGAATTAGTATTTACGTTCATTTGATTACTGATGTAAGTAATTCTGATTCTTCCTGCCTAGGAATTCTAGCATTGCATAGTTTCTATTACTGAATTATTCATCATATAACATACACCCCGTATTACGGTGTATATTTCTTAAGACTGTTAATTTGTTCAGACATCTTGGTTATACTGTTTTGAGTATTTCCTTAGCACAACTTTGTTGTGTGCTTTACCTTCTTTTCATAATTAATGTTGTATTAATTATCACTTTACGCTATCAATTTACAAGCGTTTCCAGAGCATTCATTGTCTAAGTTGTTTATTCAATTATAATCTGTTCTTAACACATTACGAGCGGGTGGGTCGGTAACTTCTATTACCCGTCATGCGGGTGGTTTTACCCTAAATGGGGTTGTTTCCGTGCTCTTTTTCATGCATAAACAAGACCCAGAGCGTAATACAAGTATCTATCCCTGAAAGGGCGTAAACAGAGGTTTCCAATGACACCCGAACCATCCTTCTACGACCACTGGCTCTCTTGCAACGATCGTGCAACACGAGTGCAAAAACCCTAAAATTAAAGTAATTTCCTTACATAATTCCCTGTGTAGCGAGTGAGAGAGGGTGGAGGAGGGTGTAATAAATATCAGTCGACCCACGGCGGTGGTGGCGAGCGATCAGGAGGGAATCTATGCTCCTCGCACCACTCAGCTCTCTCTCAGAGCACATTACGTGCTCAAAATTGCACTCGACATCTGTCGAGGCCCCCATATGGGCACGTTTTCTTTAACTCGACATATGTTGCGCGCCGATGGTTAAGGGTTAAATACAATTAGTAGATATTATTCTATAGTTGATTTATAATGGTATGCAAAATTTACATCTGAATTCCTCGACCAGTTTCGTTATTATTACATACGATCGTTTGAAGTGAATATAAGATTCCCATCATAAATTACATAATTTGCGTTTCGCTGATAAATAATTGTGCAAATAAATAATTAATATACTGCCACCAATTCTATAAGAATATCATTGAAACTAACTTTATAGTTGCACAAACTCGAAACTAAATTTCCAACCCCGCAGTACAAATATATGACCTGACCCCCCTAGTTAATGAGAAGGTCACCTTAGTAAACGCGACTACCTGGCTAGCGCGCGCACCACCTACCGTGTGACTCACCCACCATACTTGGGTGCTTATTTACCCTCTCAACTCACCCAGATTCTCTTGTATTGAAATTGTGTTCTAGTATCTTTCATTGTTGATTTATTCACGGAAGACACTCGACTCACATCATTATTATTTTTATTGGTTGATTCTATAAGTCACATGTTATGATTTAGTTGCATATTATTTACCTTGTTTATAACCACATTCGAAGAGAAATTGCTCTCCATCTACTATTTATATGTATTCTATTCCTTGCCTGATAGTTTTAATAATTATCAAGGTAATGCTGCATCCTGAATTTCAGATATAAATATTCTTGAATAAACTTGTGTATAATTGCTATTGAGTTCTGTAGTACCTAGTTGAATACTTATTTGTGAGATTAAGAACGCGTTCGGTGTGACCTTGTTGGGCTTATTTACGGTATATAAGTCCAGATCTGGATTTTAGTAAAGACTATATCACGAGCTGTAAATATTATAGCCCGACATAACACTGACGGTAGCGGTGTCTCAATACGGCATATCAACACGAGTGTTCTTATTGTAAAAAAAAAAAATCTGGTATTCAATTGGTGTACTTACATTATTCATCATGGCAGCCATTAGGTCTCTTGATATCCCGGCATTCAAGTCCGAGGATTACGATATCTACACTTACCTGGAAATAGTCAAACCGGTCGTGGACATTATGTTTGGGAACGAGGACGCTTCCAAGATACATACAATTGTGGTTAAAATGGGAAAATATGCAACTAAAGTGTCGGGATATGTGCACGACAATATGACTTGGTTAACCTGGGCACAGTTTGAAGTTTATGTCAGAACAGCAATTAATCCAGTTTTGGGACAAACAATTGCTGACAAAAAGTTTCACGAGGTAAAATACTCAGGAGACTTGGATCAAACTGTTGAAAAGTTGCAACAGATTGCCTTGACTGCTTTCCCAGATGAAACTACCGCCCAAAGGAAGAAAACCATCTTCAAAGCCTTAGTGAGGATCTTGCCTGACCCAGTGGCCGACCACTTCTCAATAGTGGAACCAACCAATTATGACGCAGATCTGCCTGTGATACGAAGAATCATGGCATTACGCACATTCAGGGAACAAACCACCAAAATCGCTGTGATCAGTAAAGTCACCACCCACCCCCCTTCCAGTAAATCATCAAGCAGTAGTCCTGTAGCTCCTAGGGCAGCTGACAAAGCTGAGGAGTGGGCCAGAATCCGTCCTGCAGATTGGAAACCCTGCACCGGATCATGCATGCTGGGGTCTCTGAAGAGGTCATTTAACGAACTGACTAGGAAGAGGACCAAGACTCCAAATTGCTGGGCACAGATTCCCTGGATCAAGCCGCGTCAGATTGTAACCCTTATTGATGACGGAACAGCTGGAATCAAAGAAGGAGAAGCTGAAGGAGAACTAGAATCATCTTATCAGCCTGAACTCATCCAGCAAGAACAGCTGGATTTTTAGACTGCCCCCCAAACAAATAGTCGTAACCATGGCGGGGGCTCAGGACGGGATATCGGATGGCGGTCTTCCGGTGTATCACAAAATCACGCTGAATGGGGTGAAAGTTCGACTCCTCATTGATACGGGGGCATCCCGTTCTTGCTTATTCCTTCCTTTCTTCCGGAAACATCAACATGTTTTTTGGGAAAATGCAGTCTTCCTCTATCATCCTCGTTAGTGCCAATGATCAGGTTATTCCCAACCTGGGTCAGTCACTACCTTTATATGTTAGTACCCCACATCCAAATCACGGAGTTCATCACTCCTTCGTGATTAATAATCCCAGTGAATCCAAGTATGATGGATACTTGGGTCTTGATCTTTTAGTCTCCTTAAGTGCCTCAATCAATTGCAGGTATAGGACACTGTCTTATGATCCACCGTCCAACCCTGAAAAAACAAAAAAAACAACACCACCATCTCTAGGTAATTTAAAGCAGCTAAAATCCACAACTTTACCAGTCCCTCTTCCTATCACTGCTGCACCCCAAAGTAAGACAAATTATATTCCTTGCCACAATCACGTAATCTCTCCAGCCATAGTTTCCACCTCCATTACAGTTCCCCCTCATCACGAAAAATGGATACCATTGGTTCCTACACCCGTCAAGGAAATGTCCTGGTGACCCCACACCTCCAAAGACCTTTCACCCTTTCAATGGGGTATGCCTAACCGCTCCTTGCCTGCTACCACATCAACTGAACTGTATCAAAATTGCTAATATTTCTGACAAACCTATCACCTTGCCAAAAGGCCTTGCCATCGGCGAGTTAGAAATGTATTCCGAGGAACTGTCTGTTCCCTCTGATTCTTCCCCTCCTTACAAAAACCCCCTTCCTGAGATACCTTCCACTCTCACTACCAATCAACAAGCTGATCTCAGAAACCTCCTTAATTTCATATAAAGATATTTTTGCCACCTCTAACCGAGATATGGGCAAAACTGAAATGTTGCATCACCCCATTCACACCGTGGGCCACCCCATCAAGCAACCAATATGGAGGAAAAACCGATACAACAGCAGGAAGAAGAGAAACAATTCCAAGATATGCTCGCCACAGGAGTTGTCACAGCCTCTACCAGCCCTTGGTGTTCTCCGGTGGTACTAGTCCGTAAAAAAGATGGATCCACAAGATTCTGCATAGATTATCGACAGCTAAATGACGTCACCATCAAGGATGCCACAGCCCTTCCCCGGGTTGATGACTCTCTCGACTCGCTGCTGAGTGACAAATGGTTCACCACTTTGGACTTGCAAACTGGATACTGGCAGGTACCCGTTTTGCCTGAGCATCAACAGAAAACTGCATTTTCCACCAGCCAAGGAAAACTGTACGAATTTACAGTATTACCATTCGGACTATGCAATGGACCAGCCATATTCTCCAGATTGATGGAGTCAGACCTACAAGGTTTAACTTGGGAAACTTGCCTTGCATATCTGGATGATATCATTGTGTTTGGCAAAACTTGGGCAGAACATCTGCAACGTCTAAAACAAGTCTTTCAGAGAATACGAGATGCCAGCCTCAAGCTTAAACCCTCCAAGTGCACTCTAGCCAAAACAAAGTAAATTTCCTAAGACACATTGTTTCAGAAGAAGGAATTGCACCCGACCCTTGCAAACTTGAGGCAATCAGCAAAATCACCCCTCCCACTAACGTAAAAGGTGTGCGTGCCATTTTGGGCCTACCTTCATACTACCAACGTTTTGTGAAGAACTTTGCCACCATTGCCAAGCCCCTTCATGACCTCACAAAAAAAGAAGAACCCTTCCTATGGACTGATCTACGACTACAGACTTTCAATGATCTAATAAGCAAATTAGTTGCCTCTCCAGTGGTCTCATTCCCGGACTACACTAAACCATTCCGTTTGTACACAGATGTGTCACAATTTGGAATTGGGGCCATTTTAGGTCAGACCAGAGATGGTAAAGAGCACCTCATTGCCTGTGCTAGCCGCACCCTCAACCCGGCTGAAATAAATTACCCAGTGACTAAGCGAGAATTTCTCGGCATGATTTGGGCGTTACAGTATTTTAAAGCCTACCTGGCGGGAGTCAAGGTCACCGTCATCACCGACCACCACGCCCTTCAATGGTTGAGAAAATCAGACACAAAAAACTCTATGACTGTCAGATGGAGGGAATCACTAGAAGAATTTGATATGGATATCGTTTATCGACCAGGAAAATTGCATACAAATGCTGATGCACTCTCTCGTCTACCCATGTCATCTCCCAATTCTACATCCCAACAGGCCGAACCAAGCCATACCATTCTTGGAATCCATCATCAAGGCTCGTTGGACAACAGCCAGCAAGAACTTTTACAACAATATCAACAACAAGGAAAACCTGATTGGATGCCTAGGAAAGTTTTCAATCAATTAATCAGGCGGGGTAACAATCTCTTTACCTTGGAAAATTAAATTGTGATCACTCCTCAAGCAGCATTATCCACTATGCAATCCATACATATGGATAATGGCATCCACCTAGCCCAAAGGAAGCTCATCTCCACCTTTCAACAGGTATATTGGACACCATCACCTTATGTCACTGCCAAGCGCATCACAGAGTCATGCAAAGCATGTGCGTTGGGTAAGGATCGAACCCGCACAGCTGGTCCTTCTGGGAAGTTAGTTGCCTCCAAACCTTGGCAATTACTTGCAGTAGACGTAATGGGGCCAATAGACAATAGTCATGGTTTCAGATACATAATTACTTTTGTGGACACATACTCCAAATATGTCATTGCATGTCCCACAAAAGAACACTCGGCCATTGCAGTAGCTGAAGCTCTCATTCAACATGTCTTCCCATATTTTGGCCTCCCGGAAGCAATCCATTCTGATAATGCCCCTGAATTCACCAGCCATATATGGTCTCAACTATCTCTAATGTGTGGATTTAAAATCAGCCACTCCTCACCTTACTGGCCTCAAGGTAATTCCATATGTGAGAGAAGTCACAGAACCATTGCCAATCAGATCAGAACCCGGTTGCAACAAATGGACTCCAAAGATCAGTCCAGCCAAGTCAAGATTGTACAATGGGGAATCAACACTTGCCCTCGAGAAGACGGCATATCACCTCATGAACGAGTCTTTGGAGTAGCACCTTTGCTCCTTCCCCTCCGTCATCTAACTGCCCCGTATGAGCCCTCCTCCAATTTCGACCAGTCTCTAGTTCACCTAAAAAATCGCCTAAGACAAATACAGTACGTCCAAGACATTCAACCTGACGAAACACCTAAAGCCAGCCCACACTGTGTTGGTGATCTAGTTATGGTTGCACACTTACCAGTTCCATCCAAGCTTAAACCCAGATTTAAAGGTCCATTTGAAATATTAGCTGTACCAAACTGTTACCAGGTTACCGTCAGCTATTTTGGCGAGTCGCGCACATCTCGTAACAGGCATGTACGTAGATTTCAGCCTATTAATGAGAATATAGTTATGCTTGCTGACCCCATTCAGAATGACATTTTGCCTGCAACTGATAACCACAATTTAGGATCCACAGAGCCTACCACACCTGAACTTCCTCTACCTACTACACCTTCACACCGACAAAAGCCCCCTCTTGATTTAAACATTCTACCTCATACACCCACACCTCTACCACAACCACGCCCACCGCCTATTGTTTACACACCCGTTCCTGCTATACCTACACGCACTGTCTCTGCTCCTCCCACTTTTCCTTCCCAGGCATGTCGCCCCCCTCCCTCTATTCCTGTTCAAGCGTCCCCTTCTATCAGTTTACCTACTTATTCAGAATTTTCTGGTACTCAACCTACAACTCCTGTAATTGCTAATATTCCTAACCTAGTCTCTTCACCTATCACTTCCGCTCCTCAACCTACCTCTTCACTTCCACATCCGTTACCTGTCCCTCTTGTCTCACGCCACTCTCATCCACAGTCTTATGCTTCCAAACTCAAGTAGCCAGCTCCTTCTGTCTCTCATCTTCCAACTAGACCTGTTGCACGCCCTCTCCCTCTATTGAACAGAAGAAGTCCCCTACCTTCTAGTAGCACACCTTCTCTTTTAATTCGGCCCACTCCCAACAGATTAAATAGGCCACCTCTAATCTTCTAGCTCAGCTTCCTCCCCCTCCCCATTATCACGTGGACCCAAACCCTCTCTAATACCTACTCGGTCTAACTCCACATGTACAAGATCTGGTCGTCGTGTGAGGCCCCCTCAACGATGGGCACCTACCTTCAACCCTACCTACATCCGGCGGGACCACCCTCAACCTACCTTGCCAGCTACACTCCGGACCACTCCTGTTAGTGCGAGGTCAACTCTACCTGGTACTACCACCCCAGCTCTCCTCACTACACCTTCAAATACGACAGCTACCAGACCAGCTCCCCCAACCCTCATCACTACACCTTCACTGACGACAGCAAGCAGAAAAGCTCCAACCACCTCTCCTACTACAGCGCCTCCTACAGCAACCCAGCCGGCCATGAAAATTGACAGTGTCACCTTCCTCCAAAAAGCTGTCCCTACGGCCATAAAATCTCCAAGTCAGCTAATTCACCTGGCTAAGCATAATAATAATAATAATAATAATAATAGTTCTTAAAGCTAGCGCATGCTAAGCCAGCTTAGGATAGCCCAATAAGGCCAATTAGGCGTATTTCCATTGGGGTCCTGTACTACTACCCCATCCTCTTGCTCATGAGGGACGGTAATGACTCAGTGCTTGTGAAAAATCTGTAATGCGCCGAGCGTGGGCGCGATCCTGGGTCTTCTGGGTGGAAGTCCAAGACGCTAGTCACTACACCAGCGAGCCACTGGCATGCTGATGAGGATTGGCAAATCAACATCGCCATGGACACCCACTCCAAAGCAGATGTCCCTACAACACTATGGCTCCTCACTCTCCAGAGTTTAACGCCAATCAAGAATTCACCCAGCACCCGCTCATATATTCTTAAATCGCGAGGTCGCGACTTTTTCTTTGAGGAAAGTGGTGAATTGACGGGTCTGAAGACAAGCCCTGCAGAGAACAGTTGCAGAATAGCCAGTCTGCAACTAAAAGACCCTACAAAGACAGGAGAACGAAAGGAGAGAAAAAGAAGAATACAAAAGCCACCCCTGTTTCCCCGTGCTCTAATCACCACACAAATACAGGAGCTACCCCTGGTTCCCCGTGCTCTAAGACAGCAGCCACCAGCCACAAGTATGGGAAATTCTCACAGCCAATCCACGCCCTGCTCTCCAATCATCTCAGCCAACCACAGAGCAGCATTTCCTCAGCTCCCGTATATGCAGTACGATGAAGCAATGTTTATGCAAATAAAACTCAAAGGCCCGAAGTCTACAGATATAAATGGATGTAGACAGGAGGACAAATTATGACAAACCAGGAGATATCATAACCCTCTACGAAGAGTAACTCATAGGCGAGCTGTAATAACGTTTGTCTAGGAGTTTAGATTATGGAAGAATCCATATAAGTAAGATTGCTCCATTATTAGGCTAAGTAACTAGCACCTAAGTAATAAATAAACTACCTATTATATATGTACCAATGTAAACAGCTATTATATATGTCTACGATAAGTAATTTCCCTCACAACTTCATCACAACCAATTTCCCCATATCCCTATGACTTTGAGCCCTTGTAAACGAGAGTCAAGAATAAAGCCGCACATTACCTCTAAGAAATCATAGAGAAGTATGCAAATCTCAACTGCAGTACTACCCTAAACCTGAACAAGGAGCAGAGTAGCTAATCACAGTAGTGGCTTGTACTAGCCTGCCCCTACCCTGCCCGGAGAGTGTACTTGCCTGAAGCCCTGCTCGAGTGACGCCCTAAACTCTTGAAGTCCTGCTCGAGTGATGCCCTACACCCCTGAAGTGCTGCTCAACGGACCTATGATCTACGTCGGCCAGACTCATACTCTCTCTTCCCTCCAACATTACCTTAAGTGTCCCTGTGTATCTTATTTTGTGTTATTGTTGTCGAGGTATAGGTAAAAATATGTGAATCGTGTTGTGATAATTTATTCTGAGATTTGTGTCCAAGATCCTTAATTGCGTACTCTGTTAATCCTTCTGAATCTTATATAAAGTCCTTGCTAGATCTGTGCCCAAGACCTAGAGCTCTCATATTTAATTTATCTTCTCTAGAACGCCCTACGCATACGTTATATAATTGTGTTAATTAATTCACCTCGCCACGCACTCACAGATTTTCCTAATATATGTATTCTGTTATGTATGTTGCAAGTTGAGGTCGAAGTGTATTTCGTGTTATAATTCCCCTTCTTAATTCATCACTGATTATCTAGAACCTACTCTCATTTTCATAATTAATTTATCTCCGTCTCCTCATTGACAAGTGTTGTTATTCTATAAACATATTTAATTCCCGAGCCCCCCAATTTACCTTCCATTAATTAACCGCCATTGTAATGATTTTATGAATTAGTATTTACGTTCATTTGATTACTGATGTAAGTAATTCTGATTCTTCCTGCCTAGGAATTCTAGCATTGCATAGTTTCTATTACTGAATTATTCATCATATAACATACACCCTGTATTACGGTGTATATTTCTTAAGATTCTGTTAATTTTTTCAGACATCTTGGTTATACTGTTTTGAGTATTTCCTTAGCACAACTTCGTTGTGTGCTTTACCTTCTTTTCATAATTAATGTTGTATTAATTATCACTTTACTCTATCAATTTACAAGCGTTTCAATAGCATTCATTGTCTAAGTTGTTTAGTCAATTATAATCTGTTCTTTAATACAATTAGTAGATATTATTCTATAGTTGGAAAAAGCGTATGATCGTGTGGACCGTGAAGCAATGTGGAAGGTGTTAAGGATTTATGAAATAGGAGGAAATTTGTTAGAAGCAGTTAAGAGTTTTTATGAAGGGAGCAGAGCATGTGTGAGAGTAGGAAATGGTGAGTTGAGTGAATGGTTTGAGGTAAAGGTAGGTTTGCGACAGGGTTGCGTAATGTCACCATGGCTGTTTAATATGTTTATGGATGGTGTGGTGAGGGAGGTGAAAAGGAGAACTATGGGAAGAGGATTGGATTTAGTAGGAAAGAATGGTAGAGATTGGGAGTTGAATCAGTTGCTGTTCGCTGATGGCACAGCATTGGTGGCGGATTCTGATGAGAAACTGCAGCGGGTAGTCAAAGAGTTTAGTGTGGTTTGTGGAAGGAGGAAACTGAAGGTGAACGTCAATAAAAGTAAAGTAATGGTGTGTAATAGGGGAGAGCATAGGGTGAATCTAGATGTGAGGCTGGATGGGGAAATATTGGAACAAGTAGAGTGTTTTAAATATCTAGGAGGAACGATAAGCAGGAGTGGAGGTATGGAAGTGGAGGTAAAACAGAGAGTGTGTGAATGAAGGAAGGTTTTGGGAGCAATGGGAAGTATGTGGAAGACGAGAAATCTCGGAGTGAAAGTAAAAAGTGCACTGTATCAAGGAATTATTGTGCCAACAGTGATGTATGGGGCTGAGACATGGGCTCAAAAGAGAAAAGAGGGCTGGATGTGATGGAGATGAGCTGCTTGAGGAGTTATGTGTGGAGTTACTCGTAGAGACAGATTGAGGAATGAAGAGATACGTAGGAGAGTGGGGCAGCAGGAACATTTGTCAGCCAGAGTGGACAGAAGTGTGCTGAGCTGGTATGGTCATGTTGAACGAATGGGAGAGGAAAGGCTTACAAAGAGAATATGTGAGTCAGGTACAAGGGGAGATAGAAGGGCAGGAAGACCCCCATTGAGATGGAGAGACTGTGTAAGAAAGGCTTTGGATGATAGAGGAATGACTATAGATCAGGCATGGGAAGTGGTGGTGGACAGGAGTGAATGGAGAATGCTTGTGAATAGTTGAGTGAACACGTGGTCATTTGGAGTAAGGGGTCGGGCACAAGTTGGACTAGATAATAGTCCATCAGGCGCCTGGCCCGGGGAGACGATTAATATGAAGGGTGCGCCTGGAAGTGTGGTGGGAGGGCTTGTGGCTTTGGCTCCGCTGCATGTCTGCCTGCCGAGATCGGAACCTCTCCGGGGGGTCGGGGGCCGGGGGAGTGCTGGAGCGACCTTGGTGACCCTGGTCTCTGGGTCTTCTCCCGGGTGACCTGGATGTGTGTGAGATTGTGCTTTTTGTCTGTGTTTATTTGTTGTTTTGTGTTGTTTTTGTGTTTTCCCTGTTCTTGCTCTGCCTTGAGTCGGCTACCTCCATAATGGGGATTGGGCCTGAACATATAGATAGATAGATAGATTCTATAGTTGATTCATATTGGTATGCTAAATTTACATCTGAATTCCTCGACCCGTTTCGTTATTATTACATACGATCGTTTGAAGTGAATATAAGATTCCCTTCATAAATTACATAATTTGCGTTTTGCTGATAAATAATTGTACAAATAATTAATTAATATACTGCCACCAATTCCATAAAATATCTAGAAACTAAATTTATAGTTGCACAAACTCGAAACTAAATTTCCAACCCCGCAGTACAAATTTATGAAGGTCACCTTTGTCCACGCGACTACCTGGCTAGCGCGCGCACCACCTACCGTGTGACTCACCCACCATACCTGGGTGCTTATTTACCCTCTCAACTCACCCAGATTCTCTTGTATTGAGATTGTGTTCTAGTATCTTTCATTGTTGATTTATTCACGGAAGACACTCGACTCACATCGTCAAGGGTTGATTCTAAGTCACATGTTATGATTTAGTTGCATATTATTTACCTTGTTTATAACCACATTCGAAGAGAAATTGCTCTCCATCTACTATTTATATGTATTCTATTCCTTGCCTGATAGTTTTAATTATTATCAAGGTAATGCTGAATCCTGAATTTCAGATATAAATATTCTTGAATAAACTTGTGTATAATTGCTATGTTTGTTGTTACTGAGTTTTGTAGTACCTAGTTGAATACCTATTTGTGAGATTAAGAACGTGTTCGGTGTGACCTTGTTGGGCTTATTTACGGTCTATAAGTCCAGATCTGGATTTTAGTAAAGACTATATCACGAGCTGTAAATATTATAGCCCGACATGACAAATATAATTACAATTAAACTAAATGTTATAAGAATAATGCATTTATTATGTGTTATTATATCAACTTCTGCCGTAGCAATGTGTATCTAACCGAAATTAATCTCCTGGTTGATAACATGCTGTACAGAGTTGTGATAACTAATTTCTTTGGGACCGTCTTAATGAATTTGAGTCGACCGACCTTAATCATTGAGTAAGATCAATTTCCTTTTATGATTGACATCCGCATGGACCGTCTAAATTCATGTATAATCATTGCATAAACATTTACGAATAACCTTTGTTACTTTCAATGACTGCAAAAACCAGTTTTCCTTCTATTTACTCGTCACAATCTTCTACAAGACTATCAACTACTCTTCAACAATACACACATCAACCCTTCATCTTCTACAAGACTATCAACTACTCTTCAACAATACACACATCAACCCTTCATCTTCTACAAGACTATCAACTACTCTTCAACAATACACACATCAACCCTTCATCTTCTACAAGACTATCAACTACTCTTCAACAATACACACATCAACCCTTCATCTTCTACAAGACTATCAACTACTCTTCAACAATACACACATCAACCCTTCATCTTCTACAAGACTATCAACTACTCTTCAACAATACACACATCAACCCTTCATCTTCTACAAGACTATCAACTACTCTTCAACAATACA
The DNA here is from genome assembly GCA_032716605.1 of Paralithodes platypus. Taxonomy (NCBI): domain Eukaryota; kingdom Metazoa; phylum Arthropoda; class Malacostraca; order Decapoda; family Lithodidae; genus Paralithodes; species Paralithodes platypus. The sequence goes on along the minus strand of CM064576.1, from coordinate 7,712,775 downwards.
CACATCAACCCTTCATCTTCTCTTAATATTCTTAGTGTATCCCTTTCCATCCCACCTTACTTGAACACAATCATATTATCACTCTTCTTAAAACAGCTTCGTAGAAGTTAGGTGTGTTCAGCCGTTTCTGTGGGTTCTCCACCCCTGCAAAGCTTCTTACTCTATATTAGGGCATAGTGCGCCCATGTATCAAGTATTCTTCGCATGTGTAGGAAGGTTCTACCCATACTGCACTTCTCGAAAGAGCAGGGTCAAAAGCATTTCGCCTCATCAACTCAATTTCTCTTACTAGTTCCTTACATTCTCTTTCTACACACTGCAATGCTGCATCTCTTTCACTCTGCTATCGTTATTACAGTACAACGATCAGTGTTTTTTCAGGGCTATCTCAGAGCATATCCCCTCCCTTACGGCAAATGCGAGATCAACACAATCCCACTCCTATTTTGTCCAGCTCGATCTCCAAACCAATAATTAGCAAATTTTGTCAGTCTTTCTTCTACTCAACAAGTGAACTCTGGAACTCTGTCCCTCAATCAATCTTTCTTTCATCCTTTGACTTAGACTGCTTTAATTGTCATGTGTCCAGGCATTTTGACCCCAGCGTCCCTTGAATTTTGCTCTCTGTCCCTCCTTTGACTTTGGGGAGACTTGTTACAGGCAGCATGCCGTTTGTCTCCTTCTTATACATAGGAAACAAAATATAAATAACAAGAGGAGACATTGGACAGACAGACAAGCTGAGTAACCTTGACACGGTATGCGGGGGATTGATACCAATATGCTTACGCAGAATTGATAATAAAGTAGAGGTGCACTCTGTAGAGCGCATACATTGGTTTACGTTAGCTTGCTGGCTGGTTCTATAATATAATATCATAGCGTTAACTATTCTTCTGGATCTGGGTTCCAGGCTATGGTTCAGATAGCTTCCTAAATTGTATCACTTACTATCTGCACACCAGATTTCCTGGAAATCGGTTCATAACTTTGTGAGATAAATTAATATAGACAGACAAACAAACGGAGGCGAAAACATTACCTCCGTCCAACTTCGTTGGTGGAGATGAATAGAAATGGCGAAGGGAGGAAAAGAAAGTATGAAAAGAATGGAGGAAAGGAGAAAGGAAGGAATAATCGAGTAAGAAGAGGAATAACTGAAAGATGTTGAAGTGAAGGATAAACACGTACACCGGGAAGGATCAAAGGAATTAAGGGAATGTAGAAGGAAGGAAAGAGGGGAAAAAGCGATAGGGGAAGGGAACGAGCAAAGGGAGAAGGTAAGGAACGAATGCCGTAAAGTGAAGGAATGGAATAAAGAAAGATAAAACAAGCAAGGTGGAGGTGTGGTGAAGTGGTCTTGCCACTGGCCTGGTAATCCAAAGGTCCCGGGTTCAAATCCCGATGTATCAATGGGAAGATATTATTGGGATGGAATTTGTGCTGTACCTGGTATCAGTGCATTACCACAAGCCCACCGAAACGTCAATAAAATACCCTCATTGTTCCCTGATTAAATAGCACTGTATGAATATTCCCATATTCAAAATATGCTATAGGGGTGCAATGCCTGGTGAGTTATCTGCTCAACAGGTGGCGTTGTGTGTGTGTAAGTGTGAGAGTCCGAGTGTAGGGGGTGAGACAGTGAAGCACGGGAACGAGATGGCTTCAGAGATGGGGTCGTTTCGGGCCATGAGTGAGCACCGTGCCTCATGTGAAGGCAAGATGGCAGGTGCTCGTTGTACTCTACGTGCTTCACATGTCTCACTCCCTAGACTGGAACAAGACCTCACGGGCTTCACTGTTCATTGTAAAGCGGTGAATGTTAAGGCTCTCAGCCTATGCCCGAGAGGAAGTAAGTTGGCATATAGAAAAAAAAAAAAAAAAAAAAAAAAAAAAAGCAGGAAGGAAGCAGGGAAGGGTGGCAGGGGTAAAACAGGAAAATAGATTAGGGAAGGGAAACATTAGAGGAGGAGGGGAGTGGAGGATGAAGACAGATAAAGTGTGAATGGAAAAGTAAGAACAGAAATTTAAGAAAGGGATGAATATAACTGAAACCAAAACTAAGTATATATAGCGAACTGACGAAGAGAAGGGAAAGTTGCTGCAGGGCGATTGAAAGAGAAACAACGAGATATGGAAGGAAGCAGTGAGAAAAGAAAGGAGGAATTAGGACGCAGAGTGGTGATATATAAGGAGGTGGAAGGAGGCCTGGCGAGTTAACCCTGTCAGTACCGATGACATCCTTTTCATTATATTCTGTCTACTGGAAGTCAATTGTATTCAGTTTAAAAGGGCCTCCAGCAATTAACAGGCTTTGAACTATCTAACTTAACCCATTTTACTACCACAGATAATTCTTAAATTGCACAAAACCTTCTAAATATACAGTATACACGCATGACAAGACGTAGCCGGTACAGAAGGGGTTAAAGGGAGAAAATATAATTATGTTGTAGGATTATAGGCTTAAAGTAGCATAGGTGGTTCCCGGACAACCCAAGCAGCTACTATACCATTTCAACCAGTAGCTTTCAACCTGTGCCAAATCAACCAAGGCTAACTAAACAGTTGTTAAATTGAAGTTCTAACCTAACCCTACCTTACCTAACCTAACCAAATAGTTTGCATGGAGTTGGTACTGGTTGAGAGCTACTGGTTTTAATGGTCTACTGGTTGAGTTGCTTGGTTACCAGCTTTGGCCAGTATGAAAGTAGATAATAAAACATGACAGGTGTGGCTAGAGCAAGACAATTGAAGTAGTATACTGTAGCAGACAGGTGTTTTCATTCTAATTTAAGCAAATATAAATGTAATTTCTTGGTAACAATATTTGATCATCAAATCTTACGAACTTCATTACACAATTACATATTGCCACTAGTTCAACTCAATTGTGCTGTGTGTGCTATGAGGCCTTATCACACCTATTTCCTAATTTATCAACTGTATCAGACTGGGAGAGATATACCGTTATTGCTTTCAATGCTTCCGAAGCCGAATTTCTCCATCTATCTACCCATGACAATCTTTCACACAAATCAACTCTTCGTCTTCTCTTAATACTCATGGTTTCTTTGCCTTCTGACCTACCATGGAAAGACTGTATTACCCCTCTTGCTAAAATAGCTTCCCAGAACTTAAATGTTCTCAACCGTCTCTGTGGGTTTTTCACCCCGGACAACTTCTTCCTTTGTACAGGGGCACAGTACGTCCATGTATCAAAGTTATGGGTAAGAGGTATCCTCACCAGGATTCGAACCCACTCACTCCAGGTATATTTGGGAGAGTCGGGCACCGTAACCACTCGGCCATTTGCGGATATAAGGAAAGCAACCTTAGTTCTTATTTCAGGAACCAGGTTTTTAGTCTCGTGGAGGACTATGCCTTCAAACACGTGGTGAGTTTATTAGACTTCGACCATGACTATTTTTATGCTCCCCCCCCCCCCTCCCCCCCGCCAACTTGGTTAAGTGATATACGATTTTTAATCGTCCTGGTACTATTATGGAACCTCTAAACATGACAAATATCATTTATGTACGATTAAGTACGACAGGTTGGGTAAGAAGTATCCTCACCAGGATTCGAACCCACTCACTCCAGGACGAGTAAAAATCGTATATCACTTAACCGAGTTGGCGGGGGGGGGGGGAAGCGTAAAAATAGTCATGGTCGAAGTCTAATAAACTCACTACGTGTTCGAAGGCATAGTCCTCCACGAGACTAAAAACCTGGTTCCTCAAATAAGAACTAAGGTTGCTTTCCTTATATCCGCTCATGGCCGAGTGGTTACGGTGCCCGACTCTCCCAAATATACCTGGAGTGAGTGGGTTCGAATCCTGGTGAGGATACCTCTTACCCAACCTGTCGTACTTAATCGTACATAATTGATATCAAAGTTATGTTTGCAATTTTGTGTGAGGGAATTCCACCCATGCCACACTTCTCGAAAGAGTAGAGTCAAAAGCATTAATTTTAATCTCATCAACTCGACTCCCCCTACTAATTCTTCACAATATTTCTCTACGCACCACACTGTTGCATCTCTTTCACTCTTACATCGCTATTACAATGATCAGTATTCTTCAGAGCTTTCTCAGTGTATATAGACCAGCAGCCCAGAGCCTCAAGCCTAGACGAACGAGGTACTAATATTGGATTATAGGGACATCTTTAGAGTAGCGTGAAATGTACTGAAATGGATTTCTGCTGGGTACCCCACGCTGCGTGCGATCCATAGGGACCCTGAAAGTGGCCCCTATTATATCGCTAGCGCAAACATTAGAGGTACCAATCTGAACCACATCCAGATTGTGCACACTACTAAACCAATCGCAAATACATGCTTGACAGAAACGCCAACCGCTGCGCAGGACCCGCCAGACCCCCAAAAAGGGTTCAAAATATTTCTGCTAGCACAAACATTGGAAGTACCACATAAAACCAATTCCAAATAAACAAGTACATTACTAAGAGTGTAAAATTACCCTTGCCAGAGAAATTGCCTGCTGCGTTGGCCCTACCAGACACCCTGAATATGGGCCCCTCCACCCTTGTGAATGAGGTTGGCTAGCATAAATAGTGTAGGTACCACAAATAAACAATTTCAAATTTAAAAATACATTACCTAGAGTGTAAAATAACCTTTGCCAGACAAATTGTCTGCTGCGTTGGCCCCAACAGACACCCTGAATATGGGCCCCTCCACCCCTGTGGAAGAGGTGGGCTTGCACATACATCCCAGGTACCACGTACAACCAATTTCAAATTCACAAATACATTCCCTAGAGTGTAAATATTTCCATGCCGGACAAACTATACTGTGCTGGCCATAACAGACACCCTGAATATGGGCACTTTGACGACATGATCAATAGGGTCCACAGGGACTTTCTGCGAGTAGTGCAAACAAACAACATTGATGGATATTTAAGGAACACCCTCCATTAGAAACCACAATGCACTAGAATAAACTAATGAAGGCATATGATCCTCCCGGGATTCGAACTCGGGACACCATGCCCAGAATATAAGCTTCTAAACCATTACACCACCAACACAGTTAAATATTATATACATGATCACGATTGATATCCATTTTCGAATTCTGGATAATAATCTAATCATGCACTTAGACCCAACTGCATTATGGATAATGAAATGTTTTAGTGAGAGGGAGGAACATTATTGCCAGCCGTGATTGACTTATTCTTTGCTCTCGATTGATCCAACTACGCTTGATGGGGAGTGGCAGATGGAGATAGCCGCATCGCAGATCTGCATGGTACTGGAGCAAGGGGCCTTTTCCATTCGACGAACCTATAGACTCTTTTTCAAGAACAACAGTAGACCTCTCCCTTGAACAAACCATGAATCGGGATGCAGCATCACCAATGAGAGGCATTGTTGGATTTCAAAACGCTGAGAATACAATTCGGGGCTCGTGTATCACATCAACTCAGCGAGGTATGTCCGTCACAGAACTGTGAAACTTTACTGGACCAATATTGGATGAACAACCTGAAACTCAGCTTCGCACCAGCAAAATTCAGTAGAAAAATCAGCATATTCATGCCTTACAAATGTTATGACCAAATCGTATGACATATTCGCAGCTCCTGTGTCAACATCTAGACATATCAACATTACAACAGGAAAGGCACCATCATCAGCAGTCAAAGAGTACCTAACACAAGCATTTCCAGAACGTCACAAGCTCTGAGAGAAGTTCCAGGAAGAGTGCATTGAGGATCCATCTAGATTCATGAAGACAGTCAAGAGAAAAAAAATAAGGAATTTTGCAAGTGAACAAACCAAAGCCAACAAGTCATCTTCCTCAAAAGGCAAACCAGTGGTTGACAGTATGAGGGACATTTTTATCCAGATACTAGTCATCATTGCCGAGAAGACTAAGTTTGATCTTAAATATGTGCTTACTTTTCCAGTCCCTGAGTTCCCACTATCAATCGCACATGCAGATGTATCAAGGATGACAGCAGAGAAGAGTAAGCTGTTGGAGAAGCTCTAGGCAATGCAAATTGGATTTGACCAAATGCCACTATCTCCCATTGATAGATGGGGGCTATTACTGCACTCATATGTCAGTCATCGGAAACATCGCCTCCTATGGAAAACTATAGGTAGCGCCAACGAACTTGACAATATTCTGCACCCCGAAGGGGAGACTCCTGCCACCTCCCTAACTCAGCTTCTATAAGAGACTCATTGCTGGCCTTTTGACACATATATGCTAAAGGTGTAACGGTGACTCGCTGAAATTTTCATCGTCCTATGTCCACGTGCGCGCGCGTGAGCGCATTTTTAGTTTTTTGTACTAAATATCTGATGATCCCAAATCCACTTTGCAAAATTGTTTTATATTGTGCATGAGGTACCCTATATAGACTGTCTACAACTCCTCTGAAGCATATTGCCAAGTTCATACGTGATAATGGTTAAAACCGCTGGTAAATTATCAATATAACTAATTTACCCAATTTTTTACCATAAATAAATCATTTTAGTATGGAAATACTTATATGGCGAAATTGGAGACAATCGGACAGTAAATGGCTGATTCATCATCATATTAGGTGAATAAACATGCACTATTCATGAATAAAGCTTTAAATTTACTCGTAAGTAAAGCGTATTCTAGATTGAGCCTGTGATCAATTTTCCTTGAGTTACCCCTACAATCGTTTCTTCTCGTGTAGTGCCACCCGCTCGCAAAGAAAACCTGATAATTTGGGGGACTAAACTATTTTATATTAATATTTATAAGTTAAAAAATTAGAAAAACAAAGATTTTGGGACCCCCCCAAGGGGGCCCTAGGGATATCCTATGGGTGTTTATGCCCTCATATGACCATTTCTATTGCATACAGCATCCCTTTAGACTACAGACACCAACAAAAAAAAATTGTGGCTGAAAAAAAAAAATCTTGTTTTTCGGGGGTCGAGGTCGAACCCCCGGCCCGGGGGGTTATGGATGCGATATGTTTTTTTGTTCCTTCCTATGCTATTCTCCTATGTTGAAAGAAGCAGTTGTGACGCACCCCAGTGCTGGGCAACGCAACCTGATTGTACTCCTTGGTACTCCACTGTACCGCCCGTGATCTGGCTACCGTCAGCCGCTATGTATATTGAGTGTGACAACTTATAACTATGTTCTTTGTATCTCTGCAAAGGTCTCGTCATGTGCTAACCAGTGGTGGGTTTTGTTTTAAGCCATGTCGAGACCTTCCATTTAATATGTAGTATCAATAGAGAAGTTGATAGATAAGACAATGAGAGTTCAGAGAGAGAGAGTGAGTTAGGCTTCAGAGCAAGAGGGTAGCAACGCGCCGCGCTGCCGGCCGGGTGGTTGCCAGACGTATGGACTGGTTGGCAGCCTTGTCCTTATAGCTAGGCGCGATAGGGTTGGTAGTCCATTGTTGCCTGCCTGGGCTGGGCCCATGTTGTCGTACAGCACATTGCCTGGAGGCTGGCTGCGTGTTCTATGACCAGGTTGCCTAGAACCTTTGAGATTCTAACATCCCTTGCCCTCTCTCCCAACTTCTCACGGTTGCACTCTTTCTCTCTGACGACATTACTCTCATTTCATTCTTCTCTCTATTTAAATGCATAACCTTCCCTTGAGGTCCTAAAGGAGTTTCAGCACTCACCTCTCGTATTACTCTTAGGACAAGCATATATTTACATGTATTAGATTTAAGGGGTTAATGTGAACAGCGATCTTCTTGATGAGGATAGTTGGTGAACGTTCTACATGTTCACGAGTTATATGCCCTGCTCATCATCCCATTTGTGACTAGACTGGTGCCATGTGTAAGAGCCCGACCATGCCCAGGAGTTCTCTGTAGAGGGACGAGGACTTAGCCTTGATTTGCATACCGAGCCAGGAGCGAGTGTAGCACCCGAGACTACAGCTCGCTCGTAGTGCCGGTATAGTAGAGTAACGTAATTTATCTGTCCTTGTGTTCTCTACAGTCTTCTCCTGGGTTCTCGCTTTCGGTGCTGGGACTCGTTGTTCCTGTGACTTGGCCTGCTAGCTAGAACACATGGGGATGATGAGTGGGATATATCTTTATTTTATTATGCATTGCAGCTCTCTTTAAGTATATATCTATAACACTTTACAATACACATTACTCACACACAAGACAACACTATTGATACTTTCATGTATCAATTAACTGCACTGTCGTTTTGCTGCTGTGTCCGGAGTTCTGTTGCGTAGGGCGCATACGGACTCGGAGGGGAGACAGAATGAGAGAAGCGAAGTAGCCTATGCGGTAGTAGGCTACCGGCGCAGTACTGTTGCCTGCAACCTTTTAGTTATTCCAAGTATAGATTCATTATTATAATAAGTGACTACTATTTATGTTCCTCCCATGTGTATTATAAGGTATCTACTGTATCATGAACATCTTGTATGCTACATGCTAGTGCATGTTAGTAGGGGACAGTTAGTGTAGTGCACGCGCTTTCAAGTAGGCGTGTACATTTGTCATTTAGCATTTCACTGTCATACCTTTAGCCTGCTTCTATTCTACATTATTAGAGGCTTAATATTAACGTAGTTTCTTGAGTATTGCATTTCTTTAGTAATAACGTAACCTATAAATGTCTGAGGGAGTTTAGCCTCATAGCCTACCCCTGTTGTACACTTTCGCCGAGTTAAGGTACCTCGTTACCGTAGACGATAACTCTGTAGGGCGTTGGTGCTTTTGTTGTCTGGAGCATATAGTATTTGGGACTGGAATCGAGCGTGTCGTTGTCACTTAAGCCATTTCTGTCCTACGATCAAGAATCCCGAATATGTATTGCCGATCCAGCCGTAACACAGTTTACAGAGAGAACACAAAAACTTGAAATGTTGACCAGAGCCAAAAAAAAAAATGGAGTCTCCATAACTTCTTATAACTCAAAATGAAAGAAAACAATTGGGCTGCAATTCCTACTATTTGGGCAGAGTCCACCAGTTAATAGGTGTGGATAGGTACAGCTTTTTTGGCTCTAGGCCTTTTTGAGTTACAAAGAGGTCAGGGGTCAAGATTTGTATCAAGTTCGTTGGCGTTGCTTATAGCCAGGAGTCTCCTGTCCCATGTGTGCAGCCACGGTGGAAGAAAAATCCATGTATTATTTGATGCCTATTTGCCAACGTCACTCAAGGAAAGTTTAAGAAAACTGTGTGGAGCAGAAGATCAACCATTTGTCATCAGCATTCCTGAATAAGCCCTACAGCAGTACTGCCAGAAGTTGCTTGAGAATAGGATTTTCAAAGAACAGTTAGCACATTTTCTTATGAAAGAATGACAGAAAGACCACTAAAGTCACGTCCTGGGCAAGAAGATACTAGTCATATCCCATGAATGTTACTGTGCTCGCCTCGTGTTCAATGAGACTGATGGCAGGATATTATGTGACATACCCAGGTGACCTACAGGACATATATGAAGAGGCAGACACCCTTATTGCTTTCCATGCTTCGACTGTGCTGGAAACATCTTGGTAAAAGCATCAGACACCGACGTTTTGGTCATTATTCCAGGAATGCTGGGAAGGCAAAGGACAAGGGGTGACTCATCAGCTGATCACTTTATCATGGACTGTGGCACTGGTAATGCTTGTAGATACATTGATGTGAGAAGCATTGCATCTGCCTCAGAGGAGAAACAAGAGGGGCTTCCTGCAGCTATACCTGGTGTCCATGAGTTCACTGGCTGTGACTTCACTGCATTTTACAGAAAGGACAAAATATAGCGACTCAACATACTTGTGAAAGACTATGAAGGAACGTTGATGCAGTTCTTCAACTGACTGACATCGAAAGACTGCCCCCCAAACCAGAAGAGGGCTGGAGAGTTCGTAAGCTCACTGTATGAATTGAAACACAAAGGATATTAATGAAGCCAGGCATGCTAAACTGATCGAGAAGACGGGAAAAGTAAATCAAGTAAGAATGTTGGTGTTAATGAAAATGTGACATCTAAAAGTAGTCCCGCAAAAGATGCCTTAACTTGACTATGGTAAAAGTCCTGTAATTCTACCACAACTGTACCTTCTTTAAAACTTGTAAATCGACCTGAAATTTGTGCAGTTGGAATGATTGTACATGCTAAGATTGGTATGCAGGATTCGAAACTGCATAATAAATCGTAGGCTTTTGCAGCAATCTTTAACTGTCTTCGTGGCGCAATGCATAAGTGTGTTGATTTTCGGTGTGAGCGTCCTGGGTTCGAATTCCCGGACTGCCACATGTGTTTGTTAATTTCATTAATCGAGTATAGGAGTAAAGTTGGTTAGTGGAGAGAACATTATAATTAATTCTGGTTCAGTAGTAGGTTATTGAGAGGCCTTCCCTAGGGTTAAGCGCCCCCATTAATTACTATTTCCATTCACCTATGCATAGCCTCCGATAGTGCAGTTGGAATGATTGTACATGCTAAGATTTGGTATGCAGGATTCGAAACTGCATAATAAGTCGTAGGCTTGTGCAGCATTCTTTAACTGTCTTCGTGGTGCAATGCTTAAGTGTGCTGATTTTCGGTGTGAGCGTCCTGGGTTCGAATCAACGGACTTACACATGTGCTTGTTAATTTCATTACTCGAGTTTAGGAGTAAAGTTGGTTAGTGGAGAGAACATAATAATTTGTTTTTGTTGGTGTCATCCTTCAGAAACATAAAATTGCCTCCATGCTTACTACAATCCATAAGTATTCTGTAAAATTCCCTAATTCGATCAAACATATAAAAACTCTCTTAGACTACTTAGGCATAGTTCTAAAAATCGTCTATCTATCTATCTATTGCCTGACGCCGTGATCCCCGAAGGTGTGGCCACGAACGAACCGCCCCCATGCACCTCTGTCCCAAAAAAATAAAACATAATTCTAATGACGAGACACTATTTTTGAACGGGACAGTCCAACCCCTGTGTTGATCCTTGATTGTCTCCTATTTTAACTTCGGTCCTTCCTCCTTCCTTCACTATCAAACACTAATTGGTCATCCTACAGTATTCTAACACAGGGTCCGTCCGCATCCGAGGCCGATTGTTCGTTCATCGTTGCTATGTATTTTATTCCGGGTGGGGGTCGCAAGCCCACCGGCCCAACCTCTTTAGTCGCCTCTTACGACACGCAGAAGGTACGTGGGGCATATTCTAATCCCTTACCCCCAGGGTAACCTTATGTTTTCTTATCTTTTCATATCTTTCAGGAAAACCCCCATGCCCAATATCAAGAAAGTGAACTGAGCACTTTTGAACAAGGGGCAACGAAGCAGATAATTTATCAGGCATGGATACATTTAACACTCTGGGGAATGTATTTGTTAATTTTAATGTATTTATTTATTTATTTTTTGTTTTGTTATTTATGTATATATTAATTTTTATTTGTTACCTGGGATGTTTGAGCTAGCCCACCTCTTCCACAGGGGCGGAGGGGCCCATATTCAGGGTGTCTGTTGGGGCCAACGCAGCAGACAATTTGTCTGGCAAAGGTTATTTTACACTCTAGGTAATGTATTTGTTAAATTTGATTTTTTTTATTTGTGGTACCTACAATATTTGTGCTAGCCAACCTCATTCACAAGGGTGGAGGGGCCCATATTCAGGGTGTCTGGTAGGGCCAACGCAGCAGGCAATTTCTCTGGCAAGGGTAATTTTACACTCTTAGTAATGTACTTGTTTATTTGGAATTGGTTTTATGTGGTACTTCCAATGTTTGTCCTAGCAGAAATATTTTGAACCCTTTTTGGGGGTCTGGCGGGTCCTGCGCAGCGGTTGGCGTTTCTGTCAAGCATGTATTTGCGATTGGTTTAGTAGTGTGCACAATCTGGATATGGTTCAGATTGGTACCTCTAATATTTGTGCTAGCAATATAATAGGGGCCACTTTCAGGGTACCTATGGATAACACGCAGCATGGGGTACCCAGCAGAAATCCATATCAGTACATTTCACGCTACTCTAAAGATGTCCCTATAATCCAATATTAGTACCTCGTTCGTCTAGGCTCGAGGCTCTGGGATGCTGGTTTAATACCTCCTCCCTTGCGGGGAGTAGGCGGCACCCGCTTTTCTACACATTCCCATCGCTATTGTGTCCAACTCTCTAACCCAAGAGTGAACTGATTAACCAACTTAACAAGCACACTCTAGATATGTCTGCCTCAATCTATCCTTCTCTCATCCTATGACTTAACTGCTTCAATCTCCGTGTATTCAGATATGTTTACTCTAATATACCTTGATTTGGCTCTCAATCAATCTTTTAATAATTGTTTGTGGGGACACATGTTACAGACTGCTTTGCCCTTTTATCCTATATACCAAGAAAACAAAAGTAAAAATAGAACAAAGTAAAATAAAATCACATTAAATAAATATAATACATAAGGATTAAATCCACGACACAAGAAATGCAGAGGTCTTTCTATTGAAATGGTTCACTAATGAAGATGTGGAGGAATGACGCCAGTGGGTATAGGAATACGATATATATATATATATATAGAGAGAGAGAGAGAGAGAGAGAGAGAGAGAGAGAGAGAGCATAAGATTACTGGGAGGGTAAGTAGTCGAAGGGACGAAAAGGATGGACGAAATACAGAGATAAGTCTAGGAATATGGAAAATGCTAGGATTATAATTAATATGTTTAGTACAGAAGTGATTTATAAACTGAAGCTGTTATCAATAAACAGTGGAGATAAAAGACAATGGTGAAAATGAAGATGAGGAAGGAGTGTATGAACATGTAGCCCCCCAAAAAAAAGAATAATGATAATTAATAAATAATTAAATAGCAATATAAATAAATATATACAAAAGAGAGAGAAATGGAGGTTTAAGAATGTGAGGTGTAATTGGGAATACCAAGATAATTAAGAGTAATATAAATATGTCGTAATAAAGAGTTAAGGAGCAAGAAGATGATAATATGGAGGAGGAATATAAGATGAGGAAGCAGAAGAGAGAAAAGCATAACCCGTTACCTAGGAGGAGGGAATTCCTGGAGGGAGGAAGAGTTAAAGGAATTGGGAGGAGGGAACTTGGGAACTTGGGTGGTTAAGTGGATCAGGGAGAAGGTGTACTAGATATTGAGACATACACAGAGACAACGAGAGAGAGGGAGAGAGGTGTGGTAATGGTTGGAAAGTGGAGAGTAATGAAGAGGAAGGGATATTGTGGTAGTTGGGAGGGAGGGGAGTACAGGTGTTAAGGGAGAGGACAGAACACGCTATTAACTTGAGTGTATGCGAGTTTTTCTTTGTTTTTGCGTTTGTGTAGATGTTACCAATAATCACTATGAACAAAGTAGTATACGCTACATAACAGTAACCTTAGTACCACAGTTCGGAATTCCCTTATTGGTTAATAATATATATAGTATCAGCTTGTGTGTGTGTGTTTAAGCAAATCCCTTAATAATAATTTGCAATCCTGATAAGATTTGAAAGTAATCTACTAATATGCTACAATAGCAGCTGTTTTACATGAAGGAATGAAGGAACGAGAAACAAATTCAAAGTACACAATGCCATACGCTGTGCAATAAAGTACACTTGTATTTCACGAGGAGGATTAACATTATAGCATTGTATATGCACGTTACAGCACACTATACACATTATTTTAGCAATAATCACACACTCACAATCGGCATCGCATCACCACTTACATCTACTGTACATGCTCAGACTCCCAGAAAACACAAATGTGTCAACAAAACGAACGAAATGCAATGGGAGAGGAAATTTCTTCGGCAAGTAGCTTATAGTCCGGGAGCCATAGCCTGATTTATTGATGAACCTTGTTTTGTCGGATATTTTTTTTTTTTTTGCTGTTTCTTGTAGCTTGGGGGTACCTCTTCAAAATACAGGAGGGTGCCCAGTGGGCACCCTTGGGCATTTTGAGATATTAACCCCTTCATGCCCAAAATTAGGATCTTGAGCATCCTACCCTGAAACATGCACAGAACATCGTGCATGGCAAACCATGTTCTTTACAGCTGCACTTCTTGGAAGCACAAGGGGTCTCACTCTTGCAGCCACACCGGATCATCTTCAGGATGTAGTCTGGGACAAGTGTCCCAGGCCGTGGTGTTCAAGTGGTGAGCACGCTCGCGTGTGAATCTGAAAGACCCGGGATCGAATCCCTGCCACGGCGGACATTTAGTGGGTGCGGTAGTACGTCCTAGCATGTTTCACATGCTTGCACCCAGTCAGGGGACATCCTGACGACGTATACAGACAAAACACGCATAACAAAGCCACTTCAACACCTTCCTCTCTCTCCAACACCCCTTCTCCCCTCTCAACACTCTTCTCTGAGCTATTGCCGATAAAAATGGCATGTTCAGCCCTGTAAAGAATCGTAAGATTCAGAGTCGTAAAGATTCCAGGATGAGCTCATCAGCGGCGGATCCCCAGATCGACTGTGGTGATTGTCACCTACACATCTACAAAACAATACAATACAAGTTTGGCATCTTCTGGTAGGTGGATTGGGATCAGTGCCCTGTTACAGGTGTCTTTTTCCTATCCAAATTCCTCTGGGTCCAGTGCTGGTAGCTGATTCACATCGAGATTTCGCCACAAGTACGCTTGGAAGTGGGCCCTCTTAAAATTTTCAAGGAATGCTTCCTTTGTTGGTGGTAGAGCAGCCAGATTTGGTGCAGACATATGTCCTTTCCCATTCTTTTTTCCCCAGACAAGTAGCCTTGTGTGGGACATGTCCGTGCTCTCTGTTATGCCATAACAGGCTGAGATGAAGGCAGTGGCTTGTTCAAGGACTTGCTGGAATGGTGCATCCATGTTGCCAATGGCTGATAGGTCATAACCAGCTTTCAGGGCTTTGATGACAGAGCCTTTTCCCAACCCATAGTACGATGCTACAGTGTCCCATCCTGATATGGCATGGGCTGGTAAAAGGTGTTCGACAATTTGTGTCTGCTTGGCCAGTGTTGACTTGATGTCCACTATTGTTCTGTCCTTGCGGGGGGAATCCATGATTAGTGGTACATCCAGTCCTGTCTGATGGTAATGGTGAAGGAGGAGGACAAACACATCTGTGTCATCAGAAACCACAGTGATGTGATGGGCTTCTCCAGCACACCTCAGGACTTGTTGGACGATGATGGTGTCAGCTTCTTCCTGCTGATTTTCTAGATCATATCTGTCCCATCTTTCTTCCATCCTGATCTCGATGGGACATGGGTCCTCACCTATCACCACCAACTTGTGATTCTTTGTGCTCCGTAGATGAAATAGCCTGTCTTTGCTCAGTTCCTCACACAATAATTTGTTCAGCTGTTTTTTGTTTTCAATGGATGACAGGACAACTTTCTGGCCTGGTAGTTTGGTTGACAGGAGGAGATGATGATTTTTGTTGACCACTGTCTCCCTGACATCTCTGGTGACGGACTTGATAATAAATCACGTTTCTTTTGTGATTTTGGTGTTTATGGGGTTAATATCTCAAAATGCCCAAGGGTGCCCACTGGGCACCCTCCTGTATTTTGAAGAGATACCCCCAAGCTACAAGAAACAGCAAAAAACAAAAATTTATCCGACAAAACAAGGTGCAGCGCCATGGCTACCGGACTATTAGCCCTAAAACCCAATTAAACTCCCCTGAAGATTTTCTAAACTTACCACGACATTCAGGATAGGTCAGACATTAGGTTAAACATACCCTATATAAACACTGAATGTATTATAGGTTTGACTCCTGTAAGGAGATAAAGAAAACCTAATATTTAGTAGTGGCCCCGTAATCATTGACGAACATGCCTATTACATAAGGCATCCTCTTCAAACACTAATCCGCCGTAGTTTGAATCTACCGCGCAGAGCATTTAAAAACTGAGGAGCCTTCATCATGAGCGCACACGCGACCTCACTCATGGCTTCAGTCATTATGAATTGGGTTCTCACTACGAAAAAACTTCATAAAAAATAAAAACAAAAAGAAAATAAGAATAACTATCCAATAAGCTTTCCATCATATCGTGGATGTACTTGTGTGGATCTTTGACCAGACGCTGATTCAGGCGTCATTCTTCCTTCACTGACATATCAAGTAAACCAAAATCGCAGGTGCGTGCTTCAAAGAAGCCTGCTTGACAAAAAGGGTAACTCTGGAGATTTCTGTGAACAGATCTGTAGTTACAAAGGCACCCCCCTCAACGAGTGGTTACAAAAATAACAAGTTATAAGTTTACATGTGCACATAATAAACCCCATAATATTCGTGGAAATATTTTGCAAAATATCTCCACTGTTTAATACTAAATTGCTTTCACAGCTAAAACTACTATAACAACCCTGTTGTTTGTACTAACATTGTACTAGCACAATTTCTCGCCCTGAATAGAACAGAGAAATTTTCATATCACATTATCCATAATTTGTATCACAGCTCTTACATTCTGGCGGGGTCTAGGGTGCCCTATGTTACACTGACTGCACCCCCCCCCCCCCCTTTTTTTCCTTGAAAGTAAACAAAAGTGACTGAAGGGCCACCTAGACCCTCTGCCTTAACACCTTACGAGCGGCCTATGCGGTTTATTTATATGTACCGCCCAGCGGGGTGTTTTTAGCCAAAATAGGGCTGTTTAACCCTTAATTAGCGGCGAGCAACATAAGTCGAGTTAAAAAAAGCTGGACTATGTGGCGGCGCTCGACATAGGTCGAGTGGCAATTTCAGCACGTAATGTGGCTGAGAGAGAGAGACAAGTGGTGGCAGGAGACTAGCGAGCGTATGACTGCTCCAGACCACCGCGGCGAACCTACTGACACAAATCTCAGCTCCCTCCTCCCTCTCTCACTCGCTACATACTCAATTATGTACCGAAACTACCGAATTACCTGCTTTTTGCACTCGCGTTGCACGGTTATTGCAAGAAAACTATCCATCATACAAGGATCGTTATGGTGTCATTCGAAAGCTCTGTTTATGCCCTTTCAGGGATAGGTACTTGTTTTACGTTCTGGGTCTTATTTAGGCATGAAAATGATCACGTAAACAGCCCTATTTTGGCTAAAAACACCCCGCTGTGCGGTACATATAATAAACCGCATAGGCCGCTCGTAAGGTGTTAAGTGATCATTTTCATGCCTAAATATGACCCAGAACGTAAAACAAGTACCTATCCCTGAAAGGGCATAAACAGAGCTTTCGAATGACACCATAACGATCCTTTTATGATGGCTAGTTTTCTTGCAATAACCGTGCAACGCGAGTGCAAAAAGCATGTAATTAACCACTTTCCCGATACAATTCCTTATATAGCGAGTGAGAGAGGGAGGAGGGAGCTGGGATTCGTGTCAGTATGTTCGCCGCGGTGGTCTGGAGCAGTCATACGCTCGCTACTCTCCTGCCACCACTTGTCTCTCTCTCTCAGCAACATTACGTGCTGAAATTGCCACTCGACCTATGTCGGGCGCCGCCACATAGTCCAGCTTTATTAAATACGACTTATGTGGTGAGCCGCTAATTAAGGGTTAAAGCTATACATGGTAAGGAAGGTTTGTCTAGAGCAACTGACAAGTATCTAGTCAAAAACGTATGATTAGACGCCCACAAATGTGTGGACGTAATAATTATCTTCTACTGAAAAGTTCTTCAGGAAACGTAAAGAGGCTGCCCATTTGCGTAAATCGTGGGCCCTACCCACAACGCCGGGATTACTCTCTTTAATGACTTCGACCAGAAGAGAAGCCAATCTCCGTTTCAGTAAGTATTTACCCGTATTCGCTACCCACAAAGCACCTTGGGGGTTTAGAGGAGCTACTCTCAAATATTTGGTTAGAGCTTGCACTGGACATAGATTATGGTGCACCTTTCCCCTCTTTAACGCCGGCACCGTGAACTCTGAAAACACGTGTGCACTGTGCTCATTCTTGGCTACAAATCCCGGGGAAGGTGCAATGTGAATACATTCATTAAGTCTACCAAATCTAAGGCAATTAGGTGTGTTGCTCATCGCCGCCAGCTCAGACACTCTGTTCCCGGTGGCCAAAGCCAAAAGGAATACAGCCTTTTTTAAGAGTAATGCAAAATCTGCAGTATTTTGGTACAGACGAGAGTGAAGTAAAGACAATGCCTTGTCCAGAGACCAAGTAGGCATGAGCTGACGGGGAGGTGGGCGGAGTTTAAAACATGCTCTCATAAAACCTGTTTCCTCCGTTACCGGTATGGAGAGACCTGTAAGGTCGAAAAAGGGCACTCTAATCGCAGTTAAGTGATTTTTTAACATTACCACAGATAAACGTTTCTGCTCAAACAGATAATTCAAATTATTAAAAACTAATGCCACTGATAATCTCGTAGTTTGTTCACTACGTGGCACATTAGTGACGCGTCTGGCGGCGGAAACAGATAGATGGAGGTCCATCTGTTCCAGTCTGTCACTAGGGCGTCTGGCCCCCCTGCCGGCGTTTTCGTCCGGCGGGTGAGGTATAGAGGGAGTTTGTGAGTCTCCTCGGACGCAAACAGATCCATTTGTGGATGGTAGAGCTCTGCAATCATTAGGTTGAAAATAGGTTGCTTGAGCTCCCATTCTACTCTCGTGCTCTGTCTCCGGGACAGAGCGTCTGCCCAGACGTTTGCTACGCCTGGGAGATAAGATGCTTGAAGATAAATGTCTAGCCTGTTGGCTAGAGTAAAAATCTCTTCCGACACGTTTAGCAACTTCCGTGATCTCGTTGACCCCTGTTTCTGAATACAGTGAACTGCATTCAGATTGTCCATTCTGAAGGCCACCGACTTGCCCCGTAAAGTAGAGCCGTGAGCCTGAAGGAAATACAAGGGGACTAGTAATTCTTTGACATTGATGTGGGAGATTTCTAAGTGGGACCAAAGCCCCTGACCCTGGTGCCCCTGGATTGACTGAAACCCCCAACCTATTGTGCCTGACGCATCCGTGTCTACCCATACCGTTGGCGGAGGAGAGGTCCATGACATTACTGAGTGCAACATTTCCCTCTTCGCCCAGACCGCTAGTAAGGTGTGGATTAATTTTGGGATGGGCCATAATTTTCCCGCCGGTAAGAGTGGGAAATATTTGTTGCCCTCCAATATTAAACGTTTTACTTTCAACCGGCCCAACATTACAGTTAGTTGAATCCAGTTGAGAGAGCTGACCAGAGACTCCCAGATCCTCCGTGTCGTAGCGAAACCTGTTTCGATTGTCCACACTCTGACTCAGAGTGAGAGCAGCTGTGTCCCAAACCAGCCCTATCCACTGAACTACTCGTGAGGGAACAAGGTTTGACTTTACCAGATTTACCTTGAACCCTAGAGTTTTGACATGATTTAAAATTATGTTGACATGTTTGATGCATAATTGCTCTGTCTCTGCCACCATCAGCCAGTCGTCTAGGTACCACAAAACTCTGATTCCTTGCTTTAACAACGGCATCAGGGCTTGCCGGACTAATTTCGTGAATAATCGAGGTGCCAGGTTCAAACCGAATGGCATCCTCTGAATTTTTTTTTTTGGATGCCTGATCCGTAAGGCCAGAAACCTTTGAAATCTTTTGTTTACCGATACGTGCCAATAAGCGTCTGTCAGGTCTAGGGAACACATCCAACCTCCCGGCGGAAGTGTTAGCCTGATTTGGTGTACTGTTAACATTCGGAATGACTCGTTGTGAATGTGAAGGTTCAGATAAGACAGGTCTACAACCGGTCTCATCTGAACACTGTCCCTTTTGGGAACCAAAAATAGCTTGGACGTGAAACTGGGTAATTTGGGGAGACCGGGATGATGACATTCTTGGCAATCATTTCCTGGACCAGTGACTCCACCTCTAAAGAAACTAGATTCGCCGTTGTCGGCTGACGTAAGCGAGGTCGCCGGAGCCAATGCCAAGTGATGCCTTTGCGTGCCACCATCCATGCCCAAGTGTTTAACGGCCATGCTTGGTGACACGTTCGGAACGACCCAGTTAGCAGACAAGGGTTCGCCGGCTGTACTACCCTCGGATCCACCGGCCTTAAGACTGGCACTGGGAGTGAGAGAGACTTTAGTTTTTTGATGGTGGTGGAGTTGGTGGTGGTGGACGCTTCGCCGGCTGGCTGGTGTTGGCAGAAGACGGGCCCTGACCTGGCTTATTATAGCCGCGTCCTCTCTGACCTGAAAACCTACCCTGTCGATGCCTGTACTGACCTTGAGGGGAGGAGGACTTAGGTGGAAGAAAGGGCTTAGATCCCCCCGGCTGAGCCTTAGCGACTGGCCTGGGTTTGGGGAAGTTAAAGGCGGGTTTCTTAGAAGGGGTGGGACTATGTTTAAAGGCCTGAGCCATATTAAAAACTGTTCACCACACTTCAGGGGACATTAAAGAGGGAGTGAGCACTGGTGACATGACCACCTGATTCGCAATGCGATCAGGCAGCTTTCGGACCAAGGACATTCTGAGATCTTGTCTCGCTCGTACCGCCTCAAGCAAGGCGGTGCGTATGTCACCCAATGATTGAATTGACGACTGAAGCGGCAGTCGCCGGGACAGTTCAACCGATCGTCTGGCATCCGCGTCTGCGATTGCCTGAGTGGACCGGAGCAATGACTTTGCTACCTGTTGTGACACTATGTATTGGGAGAACAGGCGAAAAGCTTTCCCCCGTAGCCTAAATTCTCGGTGTAGGTGAGTTGGGGTAGGGGTAGTGAAAGGGTCTTTTAGTTCACAAAGATTAATTTTGGGGGCAGCTAAGAAAGCAAACAAAGCTGAAGGGACTCCGCCGGCAGAACACACTGGCATGGAGAACCAAGAATGAGTATCTTGAGGGATCTGGTGGGAAGTTTTGGAAGTAAATGTGGTCGCAAAGTTTTGAGCCTCTGTCTCCCATTCCACCCAAGGTCCTGGACCAAACTGCCCCACCTTTAAGACTGGATTAGCGGCTGCATCTGTGACGGTTTGCAAATCGAGTTCTGGAGTGAGAGCTGACAGTGTCTTAATGTCATTAAACACATCATGCTTAGACCAGTCAGAAAACAATTTTGAAGCTGAGGCAGAGGGTAAAGCAGGCTTAGCACTATAAACAAAATAGTCCTGGTGATAATAACTGGGTATAGCCTTGATATTGACATCTAGTACATTCCCCAAAGTATCCAAGGCCCTTAATTTCTTAGATTTATTGCCCTGGATGACCCACTCATGCGGCACTGGGAGTTCCCCTGACAAGGTAGGTTGGGCGAGCTCTGGTTTATTGGGGGTCAAAAGGACCCATGACTCGTCTGGTCCGTAAAGCAAGGGCATAGCTACCTTTCTGAGAGGTGCTCTGTCTAAAGGGGGCGGATTGACATCCGTTATAACCCTTACATTCGAAGTGGTCAATGCCGCCGTAGCAGGCCTAGTAACCACCGATGGTGACATAGAGGGAGGGTGAGGGATCTGAGTCAAAGCAATAGAAGTCATCAGAGGCCGTACCGTAGAGCTTGTCGTGGGAGCTCCCAAGTCCGCTGTGGGAGTTTCCTGTGTGACGCTTCTGCATAGTAACCATGTGCGGGCATGCACGCGCGTCGGCTGCCCAGCGGTTTAGAAACCGGCTGGTGGTAGCCAGTCGGCAGGCTCTCCCTTAGTATATATCCTACGACAATGTAACTAATGTCTGGGATATTCTTATGTTGTTTCACAGCTTGAAGCTGCCCTTATTCTTAACCAACGCATCTTAGTATATTTTATTCTCGATAGTTGATTGTTTCATTATAATATATAAGATGTAAGTCTAGTGAGAGCGGGAAGAGACGAGCGGGAGAGAGAGACCGGCTTGGGACGTTGCTTCGCTTGCTTAGCTTGGGACGAGCCTGAAGCGCTGCCACATGCATTTGATTGCAATGTTAGGCTTAGTTTCGACTCACGCACGGGGTAGAGGATTTTGACCCGGCAACTGTGTTGAGTGTTGCCGAGCCTGGGATGTATTCTGCATGCCTAGGGCGGGTCCAGACAGATTCAAGACTCAGAGCTCACCTCATTGTCGTACCCTTCGGACCCCCTTGATATCTATCCCTCTCAACCCCACTTAGAAACGTTCTCTCTTACTTTGTATACCTTCTTTCCACTACTTCACCAATCTATTTAATTACCCCATCCCCTTGATAGACCTTATATCTATTATTGTATTAACGACGAGCTCTCAGATAACTAGATAGGATTTTGGGCCTTATGCAGAGATGTAATTGTTAATGAGACCTAGGAAGCTTTTTTGTTGTCTCATATTTGGTGGTTTCATGCTTGCTAGTGTGTTCTTGTGTCAGGTTAGCAGGGGCTAGACCGGAGGGGAGGCTTTTTGCGATCCTTCAAGTAAAGTCTGCTGGTGCGAGTCCTGTGGACCCGCATGACTTTACTAGGATACCCGTGGGAGTCTGGGGGCATTTTCTTGTCTGTGTCCCTGTGTGTCTAGTGTTGTGTTGTGTGAGGGCCCTTGCCTAGTCCACTCAGCACTGCGCTAGCACGTCTTGCTTTTGTTTTAGGGTCGCCAGGAGAGAGTCAGATACTTGCGATCTGAGTCTCTCAAGAGAGCACCCTTTCAATTGGAGTAATTTGGCGCACAGACTTGTGAACGTCCCTAGGCTAGAGCAGGTGGCTCAGCCCGGGTATCCGAAGCCTATATCCTTCCGGCTAGACCTCTGCCACCTGGCAGATTAACAGCTAGGGGTTTATTATCTCTGTATGCTTGTTATTGTGCCACAGTTTACCGTTTTTGTGAGCATTGTGAGTCAGGGTGTGGCTTAGAGACTCTGTCCGAGCAGGCTTGCCTGACTAAGAGTGAGAAGCACACCTGTATGTGGTTATGTTGCGAGTTGCTGCCTTTATTTAATTATACCTATGCCATTATACACTGTAGGTCCTATCACTAGTATTTATTCCTGCTTATGAGTTAAGAGTTCTCTAAATCCGTAACGTAATTTCTTTGCTAAGCATCAGATCCTACAGTAGCCGCATGCAGTTTAGAAACCCGCATCTTGTCTACCGGTACGATGTTTTGAGGACTGTTTGCTTTCACCTTCTTTCACGCAGGGGTGATTAGTTGTATTAATTAACGTAACTTAACGTTAAATGTACTTTCTTCTAGTTTGTTATTAAATTGTTTCTGCAATTTAATTCCGTTACCTATCTTTTCCTTGAAGCTTTAAGTCAACTTAATTGTGTGATCTTTTATATAGCCTGCTTGACTATCAGCAGTCTATAGTGCGTGCACCCTGTAACCGAGTCATAGGATACCTCGTTGTCCAGGCAGGACTCTTGACGGTTTAGGGTGGTTTGTTGCCTGGGTTTATAGATAAGGGTTGGATCTAGCGTTTTCCGTTGTTGCTTGTTGCCGCATACCTAGTCCAATAGAAAGAGCCCAGTGTTTATATATCCCAGGACGTAACAAATGGCGACCTTGCATAGGATTTACTGAACAGAGGAATATAGTGGTCATTTGTTTTGAGATTCCTTATGATTAGAGGAATACAGTGGACATAGAGTTTTTTTTTTGGAGCAACCAATATAACACATTAAAGACTTTAAATAACATTAGTATATACATACTTGCATAGGAGATAAGGCACATTCTATAACCGTGATAATTACTGCAGTACACAAACACGTCTAATACATCAGAACACAGTGAGGGGTCAGGTCACGATACGGGCTCGGAGGGAGAAAGACCTGTGGAGTGGCTAGTCGATAGCGAGGAGGGTGCTAGAAGATTTTTAGAGGTGCCCCTTACCGCTGCCAGGGTGTTGAAGCTGAATAAGTATGGCTTAAAGTGTGTGGCAGGTCTTCAGGGTCACCAGGGTTTAAGTGGCATGAGGAAAGATCAGCTGAGGACTTTGATATTGGGTTTAGAAGGGAGAGACCTGGGTGGAGAGGCGACTTGGGGCCCCGGTCCCCAGCCCCCCTCCACTCTACCCCCGTATCAAACGTCAGGGTGCCTGAATTTAGTACATACCCCCAAGTTGATGGTCAATGGCAGCGTGGAATTCAATCACAGGGACCCTCTCCATTAAATGCACCTTCCCCTCCTCAAGGGTTGACTCCAGATTTGTTGTTTCGGCTTGAGATGGCCGAGGTTGAGGCTGCCGAGAGACAGGCTATACGAAAGGCTGAACTGCAGGCAGAGTCTACTAGGTATCGGGCTGACAGGGAGCTGGAGAGATCTCGAGTGGAGGTAACAGGGCGAAATATTGGGGGAGGTATCAGACATCGGGACCAATCATTGTCGCACCTGCTTAAACTAGTTCCTGTGTTCGATGAATTAAGTGTGGCTGAGTTTTTTATGCGATTTGAGAAGAAGTGTCAGGAACACCAGTGGCCTCAGGAAAAGTGGGCAGCATTAGTTTCATCAAGACTCCTAGGAAAGGGGCTAAAAGCGTATGATGCACTACGTTTAGAGTCCTGTGTAGTTTATGATGAGCTAAAGAAGGCTGTGCTACGGGCCTATGAGTTACAACCAGAAACTTACCGCTTGAAGTTTCGGGGTGTTACTAAGGGCAAGGAGAGCACCTTCCTAGAACACGCCCGGGACTTGTCTGATGCACTACAACATTGGCTGCGTTCTGAGAGGGCAGCTACTTTTGAGGAGTTGAGTGAGCTGGTTCTCTTGGAGCAGTTCTTTAAGTGCACAGGCGGGGACTTAACATTAAATATAAAGGAAAAAAATCCTAGAACTCTCCAAGAGGCAGCAGAAATAGCTGACCTCCGACTGTCATTAATTCGAGGGTGCGGAGCAGCAGCTAGGAGTGAGTCCGGTGCAAAGGATCGTACCCCTCCCCCTCCCAAGAATTTTGATACACATAAATACACAAAACCATCTAGCACTGACAATAAAAGTGAACATAAACCAAATACCGTCCCGTATAAGAAGTCTAATGGTACCTCCCACTCCCAAGGGAAACCAAAGAGTAAAGAGTGCTTTGCATGTCACAAGGAGGGTCACTTTGCAAATGCTTGTCCGAACAAGCCACCAAACAAGGTTGTGTCATTGGCCTGCAGCATAGGGGTGTCGCCTATATCTTCTGAGTTTACCAAGGGTAGTTCGTCAGAGGGTGGGAGACAGCCTGTGTTCAAGAGTCCGGAAGGCTCGAACCCTGTCCGCGACGTCTTTGGGGGTCATAGAGGGCATGGTTTTGTGAGGTGGGATGGCGAAAGGCGAGGAGTTAAGCTATTGCGTGATACAGGGGCTTCTCAGACCTTGTTAAAGAACTTTACTGGTAGACCGATTAACGCTGCTCGGGTGGTGGTAGTTCAGGGGATCAATGCTACGAAGTCCTACCTGCTGGTGCGGATGGAGCTGGAGGTGGGTGGTGTGGCAAAGGAGCTGGATGTGGGAATTGTAGAGAACTTGCCTGTTGGGGGCGTCGACCTCCTCCGGCAACGACTTTGCGGTGCCTGCTTCTAAGGTTTCACCCTTGGTCGTTGCCGAGAAGGCGGCCGACGTTAGTAGGGAGGAACAGGAGTGGGTTGAGAAGTGTAGCGTACAAACCATAGCGTGTGTTGTGACGCGTTCTCAGACATCCGGAGCCTTTCAGCCACCACCTCAGTCTATCAAACCGCGGAGGATAGGTCACAAGAAAACGGGAAGTGTTGGTCAATTGGAGAGTTTTGAGCCGGCAGTGTTTCTTGGTGACTCATTATTGGCACCTATGTTAGAGTCTGGAGAGGCCCCGGGGCCTGTCACCGCTAGTGCAGGTGCAGGGCAGGAAGAGACTCTGAGACAGCATCGTTATGCGCAGCGTGAGGAAAGGATGGCTCAGCGGGACATTGGAGGTGGAAATAAATTATTTAAGATCAACCTGGATAATCTCGCACCTGCTGATATATGTTCCTTGCAGCTGGAAGATCCTGAAGTCAGGGCGTGTGGTAATGGTGCTGTCGAACTGGAGAGCGATGGGGATGCGCAGCCTGGTGATTTTTTCTTGTCCGAGGGGATCTTGTATCGGAGACATCAGGATCCCAAGAAAAAGTGGGATGGCGGGTCAGGATTAGTGGACGAGTTAGTAGTACCGAGGGTGTGCTGTGAGAGCTTATTGAGATTAGCTCATGATGTGCCTTTGGCAGGGCACCTGGGGGCACGTAAGACGGAGGCAGCTCTGAGCAAGCTTTTCTGGTGGTTTGGGTTAAAGGCGAGTGTCGTGTCATGGGTGTCACAGTGTCACACTTGTCAAGTTGTTGGGAAACCCAATCATCCCGAGAGCCCCGTTACAACCCATCCCTGTCATTGGGCCGCCCTTCAGCAAAGTAGTTATCGATATGGTTGGCCCATTGCCCCCCACTAGTGCCGGCAATAAATTTTTACTAACTGTAATGGATGTAGCAACACGGTATCCAGATGCTTACCCCATGCGCAACAGGATGGCTAAGACTGTTGTCAAAAACCTACTTGTCTATTTCTCTCGTTATGGCTACCCTCAGGAGATCCAGTCTGATCAGGGATCCAATTTTACTTCTGCTCTGTTTAAGCAGACCATGCAGCAACATGGGATAGTGTCTGTGGTGTCATCTGCCTACCATCCCGAGAGTCAGGGAGTTTTGGAAAGGTGGCACTAGACTCTCAAGAGTATGTTGCGGTGTTATTGCATGGAAAATGGGAAGGACTGGGATCTAGGTCTCCCATACGTTTTATTTGCTGCGAGAGAAGTACCTGGGGAGAGCTTGGGATTTAGCCCGAACGAGTTGGTTTTTGGACACAGGGTCAGGGGGCCCCTCCACATAGTCAAGGAAATCTGGGAGGGAGTCACAAAGCCATGCTCGCTTCTAAAGTATGTTGTTGAAAGCCGTGAGAGAATGCTAAAGAGCCTGGAGGTAGCAGGTCGGAACCTTAAGAGTTCACAAGCTCAGATGAAGGACAGATACGACCAGAAGGCGAAGCTGAGGGAGTTTGAAGTAGATCAGGAGGTACTGATACTACTGCCTCTGGTGGGACACCCCTTGTCTGCCAAGTATTCTGGTCTGTATCGGGTTGTAAGGAAGGTTTCTGATCTAGACTATTTAGTAGCTACTCCTGATCGTAAGAAAAAGAACCAACTTTGCCATGTAAATCTGATGAAAGAGTATGTGAGGCGCCCCTCCGAGCCTCTCACTGTCCCGGTGTTGATCTGCAGCGATCGTGGTGGAGAAGGAGGAAGGGACAGTCAAACTGCGGGGGAGGATAATTGGGATTGTCATGTTTCCGCGGATCAGTGGGCGGGGAATTCTAGACAAGTGGCTCACGAGTTGATATTGCACCTGCCTGAGCAACAGCGTGTAGCTGTGCAGCACTTGTTTGATTCAAACCCAGCTGTTTTCGCGGAGCATCCTGGCCTCACTACTCAAGCAGTGCACGATGTCGATGTTGGGGACCACCCGCCCTTTAAATCAGTGCCATACCGTGTTCCCCCTATTAAATTACCAGCACTTAGGGAAGAGCTGGATTATATGCTGAAACGTGGGCTGATTTCTGAGGGTGCAGTAAGGTGGACTTTCCCAGTCACACTGCAGCCCAAACCAGATGGCAAGGTGCGGTTTTGTATAGATTTCCGCAGGTTGAATGGTTAACCCCCACAAATGCCTACCCTCTCCCTCGCGTGGACGACAGTGTGGATAAGATTGTAAAAGCCAAGTTCCTCACTAAGATAGACCTTGTTAAGGGTTATTGGCAAGTGCCCTTGTCTGAGCGAGCGCGAGAAGTGTGTGGGTTTGTGGTGGACGGTGCCACATATCGTTGCCATGTTATGCCATACGGGCTGAAAAATGCCCCTGCAACGTTTCAGAAATTAATGAACGACATTGTAGCCGACATTCCCAACTGTACGGTGTACCTAGATGATGTCATAATATACGACGATGATTTTAACAGTCACTGTGCTCACATCGGACAGCTTTTTAATAAACTGAATGAAGCAGGTTTGGTGGTAAACCTGGGTAAGTGCGATTTTGTCAAAGCCACAGTTTTGTACCTGGGGTTCGAGGTGGGGATGGGTCAGGTGTGCCCTCCACAGACAAAGATCAAAGCCATCGATCAGTTTCCCCAGCCTACGACTAAGAAACAAATCAAGCGGTTTCTAGGTAAGATAGGCTATTATCGTCGCTTCATCAAAGGCTATTCGACTGTACTTGCACCTTTAACTGACTTATTATCTAAGGACAAGAAGTTCCGGTGGGTTCCTGAGTGTGCAGAGGCGTTTTCCTTGGTGAAACACCTGTTATGTACCCACCCCATACTCAGGGCCCCGGATTTCAGCAGACCTTTTCAGCTGGCGACTGATGCCAGTGGCGTAGGGGCTGGGGCTGTCTTGTTACAGACAGATGATGAAAGTATCGAAGATCCAGTGAGTTTTTACAGTAAAAAATTCAATATTGCACAAAGGAATTACTCTGTAATTGAAAAAGAACTCCTGGCGATAGTGCTGGCGCTCAGGCACTTCGATGTATATGTTCCTGCTTTCAGACCAGTCGTAGTGGTTTATACCGATCATCACCCTCTGAAGTTCTTGAATCAGTTTCATAACCGGAATATGAGGCTGACCAGGTGGTCACTCATGCTTCAGGAGTATAATCTGGACATACACTATATTACCGGTTCTGATAACGTGATAGCGGATTGTCTATCAAGGGTGGATGATGTTGGTTAGACTGCCACAGGATTGAGGGTTGAGTGTGGAGGAAAATAGGCTGTCACTGTAGTTCAGCCGAAAAAAAAAAATAAAAAAAATAAAAAAACCTTATAAAAACTCTTTATTTTTATAACGTGCAGAATTTTGTATAAGATGTTGTAGCAGTATCTAAGTTGAATGTTTTCGCTTATTGTCGCTGAGTTAGTTGAACTTGCTCGGTGGAGCGCAACAGTCTTTATTTTTTTTTATATATGGTGCCTTGTGTCGCAACAGTGTGTGGTACTATGAGAAGCTTTCTGTTAGAAATGAAGAACTTAGTCAAGGGTCTTATATCTTGGGGGAGGTGTGACGCTTCTGCATAGTAACCACGTGCGGGCATGCGTGCACGTCGGCTGCCCAGCCGTTTAGAAACCGGCTGGTGGTAGCCAGCCGGCAGGCTCTCCCTTAGTATATATCCTACGACAATGTAACTAATGTCTGGGATATTCTTATGTTGTTTCACAGCTTGAAGCTGCCCTTATTCTTAACCAACGCATCTTAGTATATTTTATTCTCGATAGTTGATTGTTTCATTATAATATATAAGATGTAAGTCTAGTGAGAGCGGGAAGAGACGAGCGGGAGAGAGAGACCGGCTTGGGACGTTGCTTCGCTTGCTTAGCTTGGGACGAGCCTGAAGCGCTGCCACATTTATTTGATTGCAACGTTAGGCTTAGTTTCGACTCACGCACGGGGTAGAGGATTTTGACCCGGCAATTGTGTTGAGTGTTGCCGAGCCTGGGATGTATTCTGCATGCCTAGGGCGGGGTCCAGACACATTCAAGACTCAGAGCTCACCTCATTGTCATACCCTTCGGACCCCTTTGATATCTATCCCTCTCAACCCCACTTAGAAACGTTCTCTCTTACTTTGTATACCTTCTTTCCACTACTTCACCAATCTATTTAATTACCCCATCCCCTTGATAGACCTTATATCTATTATTGTATTAACGACGAGCTCTCAGATAACTAGATAGGATTTTGGGCCTTATGCAGAGATGTAATTGTTAATGAGACCTAGGAAGCTTTTTTGTTGTCTCATATTTGGTGGTTTCATGCTTGCTAGTGTGTTCTTGTGTCAGGTTAGCAGGGGCTAGACCGGAGGGGAGGCTTTTTGCGATCCTTCAAGTAAAGTCTGCTGGTGCGAGTCCTGTGGACCCGCATGACTTTACTAGGATACCCGTGGGAGTCTGGGGGCATTTTCTTGTCTGTGTCCCTGTGTGTCTAGTGTTGTGTTGTGTGAGGGCCCTTGCCTAGTCCACTCAGCACTGCGCTAGCACGTCTTGCTTTTGTTTTAGGGTCGCCAGGAGAGAGTCAGATACTTGCGATCTGAGTCTCTCAAGAGAGCACCCTTTCAATTGGAGTAATTTGGCGCACAGACTTGGGAACGTCCCTAGGCTAGAGCAGGTGGCTCAGCCCGGGTATCCGAAGCCTATATCCTTCCGGCTAGACCTCTGCCACCTGGCAGATTAACAGCTAGGGGTTTATTATCTCTGTATGCTTGTTATTGTGCGACAGTTTACCTGTTTTTGTGAGCATTGTGAGTCAGGGTGTGGCTTAGAGACTCTGTCCGAGCAGGCTTGCCTGACTAAGAGTGAGAAGCACACCTGTATGTGGTTATGTTGCGAGTTGCTGCCTTTATTTAATTATACCTATGCCATTATACACTGTAGGTCCTATCACTAGTATTTATTCCTGCTTATGAGTTAAGAGTTTTCTAAATCCGTAACGTACTTTCTCTGCTAAGCATCAGATCCTACAGTAGCCGCATGCAGTTTAGAAACCCGCATCTTGTCTACCGATACGATGTTTTGAGGACTGTTTGCTTTCACCTTCTTTCACGCAGGGGTGATTAGTTGTATTAATTAACGTAATGTTAAATGTACTTTCTTCTAGTTTGTTATTAAATTGTTTCTGCAATTTAATTCCGTTATCTATCTTTTCCTTGAAGCTTTAAGTCAACTTAGTTGTGTGATCTTTTATATAGCCTGCTTGACTATCAGCAGTCTATAGTGCGTGCACCCTGTAACCGAGTCATAGGATACCTCGTTGTCCAGGCAGGACTCTTGACGGTTTAGGGTGGTTTGTTGCCTGGGTTTATAGATAAGGGTTGGATCTAGCGTTTTCCGTTGTTGCTTGTTGCCGCATACCTAGTCCAATAGAAAGAGCCCAGTGTTTATATATCCCAGGACGTAACACCTGCTGTTGGCCAATTTTTTTAGATAAAGCATTAACTAGTAGCCCATCAATTTCCTGTGCTGTGACAAATTGATTTGATGATGTACTCACTGGTGAATCAATAAGATCTTGTGCGGCGTCTAAGCCTGAACCCGACTCTTGCATTTCCATATCCGATATAATTGAAACCTCGTCTTTATCATCCTGTTCCTCATGAGAAGATTCCGCCGAAGCTGGGGTACCATCTTGTTGCCAAGATAAGTCAGGAATAGAGGATGGGATCGCCGCGCGTCCCGGTGGACGTCAGCCACTGTGTGAATAGTTTGAGCCAGAAGTGGGTGGTCAGGCACCGGTCGAGAATATCGCCAAACACCTAGGCCTTGGCCTACACTCCCTTGGGAGTCCGAAACACTCTCAACCACTGAGCTCCCTGAATTCTCCAAATCCAGGGTTAAAATGCTAATGGGTAAATTATCTTTAGGTACAGGCACTACACTGGACCCCTGAGACAGAACACTAGCTCTGTCTGGGGTAGAGGTATGACGAGAAGTACTAGAAACTGGCGAATGTCGGGAGGCCTTTCTATCATGGGAATCCGTTTTCGAAGATTTATGGCTGCGGTGTGACCATGAACTACTCTTTGATTTGGAGGATTTATCGTCGTGACCACTGGTGGAACTTTCCGTCTTACTCGATGGTGAAGAGGCAAGACTGGGTGGCTGGTGTCTGAGAGGTGACCTAGACCGAGATCTCTCCCGAGACGAGGAGGCTGCCGCCCGGGCTGTAGGCTCACGTTGACGTTTCGAAGTAGCAGAGGCAGGAGATGACACAGAACCCTGTCCAGTCTCCGCCGGCTTACGAATAGTTACTCGAGAGGAACGTTTAGGGGGAGGGTGCTCAATAAGAAGCCTATCCCAAAGAGGGACGTTATCACATTGAAGTAACTTATGAGCCACAATCGTAGTATAAGCTGCCATTTGTTGCCTAACTTCTCGTAAGGCGAACCGCTGCTGTCTTATCATTATCTTGGAGTACTTTTACACTTAGTTGGGAGCAAAAGGAACAGTTGCGCATCACCCACAGACCCCTTGAACGGTCTAGACATTTAACACACTTGATACAAAGAGTGTGCGCAAAAAGAGGGATACCGGCACAGGTTGGAGTAATGCATAAAGCAAAAACTGGGGCAAAGGTAGCCATGACAGAGACCGGTGGGAATACTACTGCAGGTTCTGTATTGGTCCGCCGGAGCCCAGCCCTGGAAAAAAATAAAATTTCCGGGAATTAATGCTCATAAGGTTAACCCAACATGTTCGCACACAAGTGTTAATAACCCGCCGGATAACGAGACGTAATGTCACAACGATCAGCTCGTTACGCGGCGGGGTTTCTATAAAGATTTTCCGAAATAACTAGACATGTCTTAAGAAAGTTAAGAATACCCTCTGACATAATATAAAAGACCAGTATGGCGTTTATAAACATAGTCTTTCTGGTGGTGACTGTTTCAAGATTCACTTTTGGAAAACAACCCCCATAAAGACGCCGGCCCTTGAATTATCTAGCAGATTAACACTGGGCAGGCTGATACGAGATCTGACTTCTAACGAATTGTCACATAGATCGCCGTATGTTGAAGGCGGCGATACATAGCGTATCTCTCAATTAATTGGTTAACTAAATTGAATTGTAAATTCCGTATTTCCTCCTCCCAGGACCACCCGCCGTGTGTGAAAAACTGCTGAAAAAAAGATGTTAACCCTAATTGAGCCTTCGATTGCTGAATGTGTGAGGGCGGCGATACATATAGTATCACTAAGATGGACCGGTTAACTCAACTGAATTACCAATTCGTTCATCCCACCCTACCAAGGTGCACCCGCCGGGTGAGATCTGATGTTTTAAACGTTAACCCCATAAGTTCCTATCCCCACTTCTTTGTAAAAGATCGCCGGGGAGGAAAGCCCACAACAACAGCTAGGTTTTTTCCTTTGGTTTGGACAACCGGGTAGAAAAACTTCATAACATATGTCCGCATGAACAATGTTAGATGGGTACAGCCATTCCGCCGGGAATCATAGGGAGCCTGAAACAGGCACCACCACAGAGACGCAGTTCTGGAGAGCCACAGACACCTACTCGCCAGGGACACAAGCCTGTTTTTGAAACCACACGTGGCCAAAACACGGCTCTCGGCCGGGGTTTTCATGGTGTAACCGAGAAAAACCCGCCGGAAAGTAACCCACCCTGTACAGAAACCATCTGAACGCACATAGGACCCGAGAGATAGCCAAAGCACAACTAACCTAGGGCCCACAAATAGAATCCGTGGAATTAGCCAATACAGCAACTAATCCAGGAAACATACATAGTCTGTGGAATTAGCCAATACACAACTAAAACACCAGGATACACATGACACAGTAGGACATATTTTATAAAATAAATCAAATAACAACTTGTACATGTGGCAAAAAAGCCTTTAACGAGCGTCTGGCTAGGGAGCCCCCCCCCCCCCCCCCCCCCCTAAAGGCATAGACTGGCACAGACAAATAATTGAAATATAAACAAAAAGCACTGGAAATATCACAACAGGTACCACAGCCAACACACCACTGTAGCAAATACTTCGAGCAAAAGGGAAGACTGACTCGGGACCCCAGAAAAAACTTCACTAATTGAAGAAAAATACGCTGAAACGTCAGCACAGCCAACGCTACCTCAATCCGACAGATAAAAGGCAGCAATAATAACTCGTAATGAAAGCCGCCACTGCATCACAAGCTAACTACCCTGTGAAACAGTTTCACATGTCCAAATCAGTACCACGAGGTTACATCCTAAAATAGATGCCCCAAACACACGACCCCAAATACACTGCACTGGCGGGCAACCAGCCCAGGACACTCCTGCTACGCCTATCCTAACCTTACTCTATACATCCCGGATTAAACAAATGAGAAAAAACTCACTAGTACGTCAGCAAATGCGGAACCAGCGGTGCGTTGGGGAGAACACCCTCCTTGCGGGGCGA